>CAMZMU010000105.1:36790875-37529524 GCA_947311845.1 Poa pratensis
GGATGGCTCTTCATGCAAGGTCATAAGCTTCACCTGCAGTCCAGCTCAGCAAGTCCAGAAAGGTCCCATCACCTTGCCATTCCAGACGCAGCCATCACAGAAGCCCGCGCACACTACGCCACAACTCTTCGACGCGCAGTTTGGGCAGCCTGAGCAGATCACTGGATTTGTGATTGATTCTTCTGCAGATGTAAATTTCGGTATGAGCTGCAGGAACCAAGAGTCGTCCACACTAAAGCTTGGGAACACCTTCAGCATGAGCAGTGAGTGGGAGGCTCCGGGGAGACCCAACTTCCCATTTGATTTAGGAGAAGACTATTCAGATGACTGGAAGTGCAACATACCTTGGGAATCCTTCCTTAGCCCAACTGTGCCAGCCGAGATGCCGCAGTACTAGATGCCTTCCCCTACAGAGTGAGAGGTGTTTGTCCATATAGTTTAGATGTACAGATACAACGAGCGAGCCACCTTCATCTGTTAGCATTTCTGTTAGCAAAGACACCAGCTATTGTTAGTTCAGTTTTGGGTTACATGTATTGTATATAGTGAGCTAGACCCCTTGTTAACAGCAGAGCTAACAGAGAAGGATATGTATACATACCTGAGTGTACTGGTTTTACATTTGAGAGTAATGAACATATGTAGAAGTTACAAATGGACAAGTCAAAAAAATTACAAATGGACAGCTTTGTAACCTTGCAATGGATTGAAAAACCCTGAATATGATGCATTCAGCTGATGCTTCACTCCCTCCTCGGCCGCTGACCAGGCTACCACAATCCACCTTCCCGCCAAGGTTGTTGTCGTCTCTGGTGATGGTTTGGCTGGTACCACCTTTGAGACTCTTCGCAAGGTTGTGAGCCGAACCTTTGGGAGGGTTCACAATTCCAGCGAGGTTTGGGGCACCCTCAGCCCTCACTCAGGCTATAAAAAGACCAACTTTGTGAAAGAAACAAAGTTACTCCACCATTCGTCTACTTCCAATTGAAGGTCCATAACCATTGATAACCTTACTAATGTATCAGAGGATGCAATCTAGCTGATTGATGGAGCAGTTGATGTTTGGTGATCAAGCTGATCCACAGGACAGTTTATTTTGTCAGAAAAATGGCATACAAGCGAAACAGCACACAACCGACAAATCACTGATCATTTTCCACAAGTGCAACAAAATTCCCAGGATGCATGAATTTGGGGTATGCAACGAATGAGGAGACTGCAACAAACAAGTCGGCACATTTGACTAACTTACGGTTCAAAGACATGAACACAGTCCACGACAAGTCAACTAGGGGATCAGATGTCCCGATAACAAAAGGTACAAGGATTTGAAACATCCTAAACTCACATGCTAAACATTTCACGAGGCAACTAGATCCTTTTATCGCCACCATCAAAAATACTTTTCACTGTGCACAAAACAGCAGTGTGCATCCTTTTCAGAGGCGCTCTACTTTGTGGCTATCTTGTCTTTGGTTTTCTGGATTTTCAGGACCTTCTTGACAATCTTCTGCTCTTCGACCAAGAAAGCACGAATGATCCTGCACAGCCATAGCAACTCATGAGATTACAAGATGACGGATTACTGGACTACATACACAGTCCTATTTCTAGCTTACCTCTCCCTAACAGCAGGTCCAGAAAGCACTCCACCATAAGGACGGTTCACAGTCCTGCGGTTCCTAGACAACCTTGACCTCTTGTACTCAGTAGGCCTCAGGTGAGGAATCTACAATTAGAAAGCAACAATATGAACAATCAAGATGAAAAATTCAAATCACTATCACAGAAATTACCGGTACAAGTAACATTTCAAATCAGTACTTACAAAGTAGCAAATGTGAATCAGTGCTTTCAACTATAAAAATTTCTCATCTTGCACTATATTTTCCTACTGATACAACCAAATGAAGCAAATGTGCATACACTTCTGCAATAGATGCACAAGTGCAGTCTAACACATGGTAAAAGCAACACATTGGAAGTGCAACATCAGGCCTAAAAGTAGGGCAGGAAATGATCATGGACCTCAGGACCTGATATGCTGAAAGCATTACCCAGAGCAGATATGTAAAAAAATCGACTCCTAAGCTAGAGTCCTGGCTTAAATAATACACATTTGTGCAGGATGGAAATTCTAGCAGATACAGTTTTGATGGTACAGTTAAACGTCAATCATAGATCTGACCTGAGACAACTATGATAATAAAAAAAACAGAATAAAACCAGCAATTATGTCTTCCTAAAAAGCAGCAAACAGCATATGAAGGTAAGAATACACAAAATAATGTTTGCTAATCCATGAATAGCAGAAAAAATGGCAATGAAATGACACATAAAAACAATCATTTCCTCAAAAAAGAAAAACAAGTATAGCACGTTTTCACCAAATAATCTAAGCATTGCTCGAATTACCCCACTACATACACTCCACAAAAAGCTGTAAATTGTTCCCAAATAGCATATTTTGACAAAAAGTAGTAACGAAGGCTTTGGGAGAGCACAAGGCTGCACCAACTGTGTTTATAATGACAACTGTGGTACACCCGTCAAAATGAAAATTACACTGAACCCTCCAGATGCCGATAAAAAATTAGATCTAGCACAGCAACAGCAATAGCACTAAACATTGCTATAGCACTAAATATTGCTAGCAATTCCATGATGTACCACGCAGGGCCAATTACACTAGGAATGCAAGTAAATCAATACTGAAGCAAAGCAAGTGGTGCATCACTCACTCCCTGGATCTTCTTCCCAGTGACGGGGCACTTGGGCCCGCTAGCCCTCTTCTTGGTGTACTGGTACACAAGCTTCCCACCTGCAATAAGACAAGTCGCGAAATAAGCAGCAACGCCATGAGCTCAGCAGAAGCAGATCGAGATTCGAGAAAACCACCAAACGAGAAACTATCGAAGGAAAAGAAGAGAATCGAGCGTACCTGGGGTCTTGACGACCCGGGTCTGGTTCGACTTGGTCGCGTAGCTGTGACGCTTCCGGTAGGTCAGGCGCTGCACCATCTTGCCGCCGCCGCCGATGGTCTTGTCGATAAACCCTAGAGACGCTGGTGGGTGGAAGGGGAAGAGAAATGCAGCCTGGCGCCGATAGGGCTATAAAAATGGTTGGCCTGGAGCTCCACGACTGTTGGACGGCTCAGATTAGCCTGATCCAGCGGTCAGTTGACGGTGTGGTTTGACACGCCGTCCATAGGCTTCGTTGGGCCGTATGGACTTCAGCTTGGGCCCCAAAATTCCCTGTATCCCCTAAAAAAAACATAGACCAGCCGAGTCTAAAATAATAAATAGATCGAATTTCACTTTTTTATCTCTAGTTGGGCATTTGTCACACTTATTACCCCATTTAATGTAAAAAATCAGAAAATACATCATATATAAAAAACTTTAACATGGTTTTACACGCAGAAAGTCACGTAGAAATCGTAGTTGTCTCGATTCGCTGATATGGCATCAGGAGACGGGGCAACCGGTGTCAACTCACCTCAGTTTATCTTCTTTTCTTTCGAGGAAGATATGCTTATAATTGCTACCAGATATGTTGTTCTTCCAACAAGAAGAAAGTACTTGCCGCGTAAAGAACAACTAGTCAGATATTTGGTATTCACCTAATCCTCGTTGTCAGCTTTCGAGGGAAAAACCTTCCATCACCAACAGATTAGCAACACTATAGATTAGAAAGGTGCTACAAAGTAAAATACAGACATGTTAAACGCAGATGTACCATTTTTGTGAAACAAATAGCCAAGAAGAACACCAAGAAGGTGAACCAAATGCTCGATACAAACAATTAACACTAAGTATGTTTTGCTATCCGTTATGCCTCATGCCTCTATTCCTATACTGTAAGCGCGCTAGTATTTCCCTCGGCATGCAATTTTTATCGCTTCGTACCTTCTCGTCCAACGTTGAGTTATATATGTGCGAGTTATTTTCTTTTGGCCCACACAACAACAAGGGGTCGGAAAGTTTTTTGTTGCGTTGTGATTTCGTGGGCGATATAAACTGAGGAGGGTACGTAACAACGGGAAGGATGTGCAATCAAATCTTTATAATTGTGCTTGATCACCATCTAATCGTGGGCATTCTGGCTGTGAGCGGGGCGAAAAATAGCTAGCAGAATTAAAGGGAGAAGTTGTGAGAGTTCGCCTCCACTGGGGAAAGATTTTGGCAAGTAAGAATTAATGATAATTAGGAAAAATTGGTAAATAAGATATGGAGAGAAGTGATGATGCGACATACCCACAGAAATCGATATGGTGTAGGATGTTTAGACGTTGGGAGGGGATGTCTGAGAAGTGATCAAACGATTCATTCATAATAAATTCATAATAAGTGTCAAAGTTTTAAACTGGTTCACTTATTTTGTATGGAGAGAGCAGTAAAAAATCATTAAAAGCGAACGGCACAACGCCGGGGCTAGCTTATAAGAGGTATATATAACGGTAGAAAGCTAAATCAAATCAATAACAACTCGTACCGTACCGTCGGTGCTGGGCCTCGCTTCGCTCCGTTCAAAGATGGATCGCATCACTCTCAACACTAAACACCGAACAACTAAGGACATTGTTGCTCACCTGCACTCCTGCGTGGCTTCCTCCCAATTCCCGGCCATGTGTCATGGCGAAGGAGACTGTTATAATCGATAGACAAATAAACGACGAAAAAAAGCAAGATCAACATACGGAGACACGAGATTTTAGCGTGAAAAACCCTCTCAACAATGAAGAGAAAAAACCACAGACGCACGCACCGGAGATGATGTGAAGCGGCCGACGCGGATGTGCCTTGCGCGTCGCTGCCACAGGCAGTCGTCGGATGTGTACGACAGAGTTTAACCGAGCTACAGACCGTTGCCTGTTGCTATCAACAGAAAGGCCGTTGAATCTAGGGAGGGAGAAGGACGTTAACTAATTTGCCGCTCAGCTCCCATGCCTCGTTGCAGCTGCTTTGCCTTAAAGTGAGTACAGTACTCTACGGTTGTGCGGCAATGGGGCGTCCAACCGAAATGTGACTACTGTTCGCTCGCTCGTGTTTTTCCCATAGACGTGGCCGATCCAGCCACCACTGGGAGTGCTTGCTTGGCCAAGGAATGGTGTCTTTAATATTTGCATCACACGAAACTTAAGGACCTCTTTAATTCGTAGGATAGAAAGGATGTAGAAATAGCAAAAACACATAATTAGAATGTCATGTTCAGTTGAATCCTACACAATTTAGACTTTAAAAGAATTTTCCCCAAGTTGTTTGTCAATCATAGGAAAAACAAATAAATTGTAACATGAGATTTGAATTCTACGCATTTTTCCAAAAGATTAAGTCCAACAAATCAAACGGATCAAAATCCTTTAGAATTCTTATGATATATCTTTTAATTAAAGGAGCTCTAAGGCGGTCTAAAGGCCGACTCCAGCCTCTGGCCGGCATGCTAAGGAGCCAGCCCACATTGGGTGGCAGAGGTTGTCAAGTACATAATGCTTACCTCAACTGTTTCACCTAATTCACTCTAATTTACACAACCGAGATAAAATGTATACGAATATATTTGCATAAACGAGTAGGTTTCATTCCCATGATCGGTAGCGAGTTTCGTGAACCGTAAGTTCTCAATTTTGGACCAAAATTCACACCATTTTTAGACGAAATGAAGTATGTTTTGCCAAGTAGACCATCTGGTTGTTTCCTACAACTTTTGTCTTGTCATGCTTGCAATGCATGAACACATTACAGAAAAACTTGGTCTTTGGAGGAGGAATGAGTCCTTCTCCGTGACCAATGGTCACGACGATGAGTTTTATCAGTATGCTACTCCCTTTGTTTCAAATTAGATGACTTCCATTTAGCTAAATATGGATGTATCTAGACATGTTACATGCACACATCTACATGTAGCTAAATGGAAGTCAACTAAATTGGAACGGAGGGAGTATACTTTAGCGGATTCATTTCTGCGAGAGAATGCGATCTGAACCTAGGAAACCTGAAGATCCGTGCATACATGTAACTATCCTGGGCATCCAAAAATTGTTATTTGATGATCCGCCCACTTACCTACTGCTCGGTTACAAATCTACAATTGAGCACGATGTGCATTGACATTTTAACATTTATTTTTGAAAGCCACACCCTCCATAAATATAAACATAGTACTAGTACTAGCATGAAAATGCACGTGTTGTGCCTATAAACATGTCGCATTCCAGACTTAAAAAGACCGTACTACTCAGTAGTCACCGATGTGAGTTATATTGCTTTGGCAAGGCTAAGAAAATACAGAATGATTATTGTCAAATTTTCAGATTTGGGGTTGGTTCTTTGCCATTCAAATATTTGGGAATACCCATCCACTACCAAAAACTTTTGAACAAAGAACGAAAAATGATTGAGGATAAGTTTGCAAAGAAACTAGGGTGCTGACAGGCAAGTTGCTCTCATATGGAGATCGACTTGTTCTGATTAACTCAGTTCTAGCTAGTTCCCCCCCCCCCCCCCCCTAACACCATTGATTTACTCATAAAAAGTTATGAACAGTGCAAATTTAGAAGTTTTTTACTCTAACCGCCCCCCCTAACCTCCAAGTTTAAGCAATCCTGCATCCGCCCCTGAGTGGCGTACCAAAGAGGTTGGATTTTTATCGGTCCAGATTTTTTTGGCAGAGTGACCAACATATAAAAGAAAGTACCGTTTATCTAAATGGAATATTATTTGTCGTGACCAAGGCGGTTTGGGTATTGAGCTTTTAGATATTAAAAATAAATGTCTTTTGAGCAAATGGCTTTTAAAGATATTAAATGAAGAGGGTGTTTGGCAGGAATTATTACAAAATAAGTATCTAAGTACTAAAACTTTAGCTAAGTGCAACCGCAGCCTTATTGACTCTCCTTTTGGAAGGGGTTAATGGCTATCAAGAGTGAATTATTTTCAAGAGGCTAGTTTATTGTCGGTGATAGGCTCCAGACTCGGTTTTGGGAGGATACATGTCTTGGAACAAGCCTTTGGCTGTCCAATATCCCTCGATGTTCGGTATTGTTAGACATAAGAATGTTCTTGTGGCAGATGTTTTGTCAAATAATCCTCTAAATATTGAGTTTAGGAGAACATTCACTCAAGACAAATGGAAATCTTGGGTTAAATTGGTAAAGAGATTGATGGGGGTTTCGCTATCCAATGAAGACGATCGGTTCACATGGAGCTTGACTACTACTGGATTCTTTACTGTCCAATCAATTTATTCGGATATAATGCATGGTCATACCTTTTTTTTTTGCGCAAATATCTTTGGAACTCAAAGTACCTCTTAAGATTAAAAAAAATTATGTGGTTCTTACAAAGAAAAGTGATTCTTAATAAGGATAATCTGATTAAAAGAAATTAGAATGGTTGTAAAAAATGTGTTTTTTTCCTGACTGAGGAGTTAGTGGAGCACTTGTTTATCACATGCCCGTTCGTTAGGCATATTTGGCGGCTTATTCATTTAATTTAGTATCTCTCCTCCTACTAGCGTAGCAAATATATTTGGACACTGGCTTGACGGAGTAGATAAGAAAACCAAAACATGTATACGCATTGTGTCTGTGCTTTTCTATGGGCTTTGGAATAGTTGGAATGATCGATGTGGTTTTTAACAAGATTAGAGGTGCTCATTTTTTACAGGTTGTACAGCAGGCTATATACTGGATCCACTTATCGTCCTACCTCCTCCTTTCGAGAGAGCAGCGGGCGCTTACAGAAGCTGGATGTTCCTGTATCATGGCGGTCCTCCGATCTATTTGCTGCCAACATGGGTGGCAACATACTAGAAGATTTCAAAATGTGTCGTCTCCTCGTTATAAACTTTTTCCGTTGGTTGATTCGTGTGGCCACGCTAGCAGACCATTGAGTTGTAATAATCGTAACCATATTATTTTGATACTTTCTTTTTAATATAAAAGTTGTGTGCGTTATCACTTGCAGGCGCTGGGCATTTTACTCCCATTTTGAAAAAAAGTAGTCACCGATGTATAGCGTGTTGAGTTTGCACCTAAAACAATATCTCTTGCATTACAAATCAGTTTAGCAAGAAAGGACACAAACGAGTAACGATGATGAATGCGAGTACCATCATTAGGTTATTGATTTGGTATTCTGAATGTTGGTATTTTTCTATAAACTTCGTTAAATTTTGGAACGGTTGATTTAAGACAAACATATTATGAGAGTAAAAGGACTGGAGAGAGTACGAGTACTAAAAAAGTTCCTGGTCTAGTTTGCGTCTAACAGTTGAGTACGTAATCCTGGTTTTAACAAGAAACAATGTTTAGTAAATCCGCTTTGAAAGGAGAGGAGATCCACCTGGAGGTGGTTTTAAGAAAACTGCAGCAAATTAATGTACAACCTCATTACCACTTGGTACCGATTTAAGAAAAACGTTGATCGGTTCAATGGGGGTCCATCTCTGAATGGACTTAAAACGATCGTAGAGGCTGTGCCGTTCTTACAAAGATATTGACTGTATCATGTCCTGGTGTTGATCTTGTTCCGCGACTGCAAACAATATGAGAGTAGGCTGCTGATGCTATTACGGATCTCTTTGTACAGAATTGCCGGAGTACTCTTTAGCGGCAACTAGAAACCTTCCTCGTTGGAAAAACAAACGCTTTTGCTAATTCTCAATCGATTGAGAATTAGTTTAGCGCTCAATCACATGCAGAGCCGTCCATCCTATGCTTCGAGATTCATGCTAGCCTGAGGTCCTTCTTCTTCCTCGCGTCCATGGCGGCAAGCCGAGCCGGAGCCGCCGCACCCGCGGCTGGCCGCGGCGGAGGCGAGGAGCAAACTTCGGCTGGGGGTGCGGGTGGCCTGGGCGGCGGCGGACCGGCGGAGGAGGAGCTCGGGGCAGGGCGGGGCGGCAAGGCGCCGCGGCAGCGCGCCGGCCGTGGGCAGGGATGTCGGTGGTTAGGCCGGCGGTGGATGCGGGGGAGGAGGTGGCCGGAGATGGGGAAGAACGCTGACATCATCCGACTGAAAACTACCTTAGTTCTCAGTCGATTGAGAGATAGAGACCTAAAAACAAACATAAGAGAGGTTTCTGCACGAACTGTCGTGTTTTTGTTCCAGTATGAAGGAACAAAATGTTGTACAATGCGGTATTAGTCGCTAAATGTCAATTAACTTCCCTTTCGATACTAATGATGATTGACAACCTACTAATTGAGATCGTACCCAGATGCTGACCAAAATTTCTCTTCAACCAGGCCATCAGACATTACTACACCAATACCTAGCTAACTGTTCCTAATGAATCCTTCAAAAGACATATGAACCGTATCGGTAGCTATAGTCTTTGACACCATGCATCTAAAAAAAAACTATAGCCTTTGACAGATTTGCTCATGTGCCAACATGTAAACAAATAACTCGAGCGAAGCATATCAAGGGAAAACCTACACGTACAAACGTTTTAATAATATGAGAGTATGTACACAAGATAAGCGGCTGCAATTTTGCAAGGAGCTTTTAACGAAGGTTTTTTCTTGCGATGTGGAGATCATGGTAGACCAAAGATAGTGGTTGTTAATTTAAGGAGAATCGTTTTATAAACCAAATTTCAAGGGGAAACATTATCTTAGGTGCTGCTACAACACCTAATACTTGATTCTACTCTCTCACAACAACATACTACTTTCATTCTATTTTATTATCAAATCTTAGTGATGCTTGTATCTTGGGAAGTGTGGAAGGAAAAAACGCCCAAGTCTTCCGAAACAACTCGTCAACCACCATCATGCTTATCGCAAGGATTAAAAATGAGGCGACTTTGGGTTGTCTTTCGGGCGCAAAGGTCTTAAATAATGTAATGATGCGAGAGTAGAACCTTTGTTTGGGTTTTGAGTTTTGGTCAAGAATAGTCTTGTAATTCTCACTAAAATCTTCTTCCTTAATTAATGCAAAAGACTAATCGTTGACTCGTTTATATAAAGTCTTAGTAATAATCAACTTGAAAGTTTGTTGCTATAGTTTAGATATGGTCTTAGTAAGAGATTGTTGGGGACGCTAGTTCCTAGAAAGGCAGTGTTGCTGAAACGAGGGTGCAACATTAATCCACGTGCACCCCTGACCCTGCAAGTTAACAGAAGCATGGTTTGCACAAACATGTGCATGCAGCAGCATTACAGTTTCTACTACAATTAAAAACTTACGACAATATTAGATAAGTTTGTACTAAGCTACTTCATCTCGTTCAGAAATAGTCCGCTTCGGTTGAACTCTGTCACGGTGACATTGTTGGAGGTAGAGAATTAACCAGGTTGTCTCCTGGAGATTCAACGTCATGTCAAGAACTGCTGGACCGCCTCGGTTCTTCGTCTTGGAGCGCCTACGAAGACCATTGCTTCCATGATCAGGCTTGTCGCTTAGAAGCTCTGGAACATGCGCAATTCTAGATTTTTTTTGGCATATCTCCAAGATTTCTAGCATTATTATCTCGGATATCGAAAAAGAGGCAATAACTTGTTTTGTGGCGGGGGCGAATGTTTGTTAAACTTCATCCTGAGAGAGTAGGTTTTTGTTTACCCTGTTTTTCTTGGTTCCCTCGCACGCATGTTTCTGTGTTAGGGTGTGGTTAGCTTCGGCCATGTACTATATATCTCAAACAATCTGTTCTTAATCAATGAAAAAGGCAAGCTTTTTAACATATTTTAGAAAAAAATTGCTGGAGGTATAGAATTAACCATGTCCATCTCCTGGAGGCCCAGTGCCGTGTCTCAACCAAGTCCACAAGAACATACCATACATGCCCACATGGCCATGGCCATCCACATGGGTTGCGATCCAAGTCAAGGGAGACAAGCGCATGCAGGCGTTATGTGCCACTGCTGAGAACATGAGCAAAGTCCGCGTGAACCGCGTCCATCAAAACCACCGTAACAAAAAGGACAGGAGCTGCCTGCAGGGCCCAAGTCGGCCCGGTCTCGGTTCAGTTACAACCTTTTCGGCCTGGTTCCTGGCCCGCCGCCGGTTTTGTCCGTACGTGCCGCTGTGTCTCGTGTCACTCACGGAGAAGGAGAGGGGGCTGCGCCTTGGCGTAGACCAGATTCAACGTGGCCGAGAGGGGATCAGGAGAGGAGGAGACTCATCAGGCGAAACGAGACGAGAGAGAGAGTTTGTTGGGCTCGCACCGTCACTAACCTTGGCCTGGCCGCTTCCTCTCAGTCAAACGTGCGGCTGTGTGTTGGATCCTGCTAATTTTTTTAATAATACATTTTTTAATTAAATTTAAAAAATATTACGTAAAATAACAAAATTGCAAAAATAATACGGCCTCGGCCCAGCTTGGGCCGATTAGGGCCCGTCGGCCTGGCTTGGGCCGATAAGGCCTATCGGCCGCTCTGTGCGTGTCAGAGCAGCCTGTCGGCCAGAGCTGGGCCACTGGGATCTATCGGCTTGTACTGGGCCGACAGGATGCAGTCGGCCCAAGCTGGGCCGACTGCTCTTGCTTTTTTTTTTCACCTCTCCCTCCTCTTTTTTAGCCACAAATGCAGACAAATTACAGATGAAATCAAACTCCAAATTTAAATCACTGATCACACATATAAAAAAATAGTCTACAAACACTGATCCACACATATTACAGATAAAAACATAGTCCAATTTTAAAACATTGATCCTCATTATTACAAATAAAAGCACAGTCCAAATTTAAAACATCCTAGTTTCTTCCCCTTCCTCTTGGTCCTCGGCTGCCTCGTCCACGTGGAGCAGCTGCTCTAGTTGCCGGAGCAGCATTCGTAGGTGGGAATTTTGTACAAGCAGTGTCCCTGTGACCAAAATCATTGCACAAGAAACATTGCACTGTCGGGCCTCCGGCTTCAGATTCATCCATACCATTTCTGATACGCTTGCACGGTCGTCTACCTCTACCAGGACGCAGTAGCCTTGGGTCGGGGATGTACTGCCTTTCATTAGGGTCAACCGTGTTAAAATTACCCACAGCTCGAAATCCCACCATTTCACCGGTCCAGGTATTAAGAACAGACTCGTTCAAATAATATGGTGAAACGAACGAGATGGCTGATAGTCCGAGTTGCCCACACGCAGCCAATACATGGGAGCAGGGCAGGTGAAGCAATTTTGGTTTATTGCATGTGCAGTCACATGTTGGTCGGGCTTCATTTCCAATTCTCACCTCATGCGTTCTGAGCTGATTTCCGCAACCAAACTTGTCAGAAGGTAAGCGTACCTCGAACCTCCTTTCTTGATTTCCTATGGCCTGCACAGCATGAGTACGAGCTTTTGCCATCTTCCTATCCATGTACTCCGTAATCTTCTCACAAAAAGGTGTGTTTGGGTTGTTAACGATATGCATGTGAGCTTTCTGGCGTCTTTCTCTGAAGTACTTGACTGTGCCCTCAAAAATACCCTCCACAATGGCTGTAAGTGGCAATGCCCTATTTCCTCTAAGAACAAAGTTGTATGTTTCAGCAAGGTTGGTAGTCATAACACCGTACCTGGCTCCATAAGTGTCGTGCAGCAAAGACCACCTCTCAAGAGGCTCGTGCTCTATCCACTGCTGAAAGTTTTTGATCAACCTCCCAGTCTTTCTCCTAACACCAGGCGGATCAAATCCTGGCAAGTCACAAAGCCCAACAGGTACATCCTCAGCTGGTGGAGGTCCGGTTGCTAGCTGTTGCGCCACAAGTTGCACATGTGCTGCTACTGCAACATTTCGTGCAGCTCTCCTCTGCCTAACATGCTGGTTAGTGAAGTCATCAAGCTTACCACGTACGAATGTGTATTTCCAGAATTGGTTCTGCTTGCACAGTTTTTTGAATAGATTCATCAAAGCCTTATCTCGGAACTGTGAGAAAAAATTGGCCCCCAAATGGCGCATGCACCAACGACTCTGCAGGTCTAGCCATGGCGTTTGTTCCGCGGCCACAGGGTTTGTGAGTGCCTTGACGGCGTTCAGTATACCAGCATGGCGGTCATGAAGGATGCACACGTTCGGCTTATCTTTTACTACTGCTATTTTAAGCTGCCTGAAGAACCAAGTCCAACTTTCAGTGTTCTCGCTCTCCACAAAAGCAAATGCAAGTGGCACGATCTGATTGTTGCCATCCTGACCAATGGCAGTCAAGATCTGTCCCCTATACTTGCCAGTAAGAAATGTACCATCAACACAGATAACTGGTCGACAGTGAGTGAAAGCTTCTATGCATACACCGAAAGAGAAGAACACACGATGCAGCACCTTTACGTTTGGAAACTCTGCCATCCAAAAGTGTTTGACGTCAACATATGTGCCTGGATTACGGGCCTGCAATGTGTAGAGGAGCCGAACAACTGAGTCATATGAGTCTAGGAACGATCCGAATCTTTTCTCAAGTGCCATCTGCTTAGCCCTCCAAGCTTTGCCATAAGATATTTTGTACTTGAACCTGGTGAACACCTTATGTATAATAGCCTTCGCTTCCATAGCTTTGCCCTGTACTATTTCTGAGTACAGCAACCGAGCTATAAGCGTCGACGAAATGTTACGATGATCTTGAGGAATACTCTCAATTCTACATGTGTGCTGTACTACGTCGCTCACTTTCCAGTTTATGCCGAAGTGAGGACGATAACCGTGCACCCTTCCAGGACACCCTGCTACCTCACATTCCATTGTCAGATATTTTTTACTCGACACCTTGGTTTTGAATGTCTTGCAAGTCGACATTGCCCACTTAATGATTGCATCTTGCAAATGTTGCTTGTCGGTATATAGAGCACCCGCAGAAACCTGGTTCTGATGGTATTCCCAGGCAGAATCATGACCATCGTTCACTGTCATTGACGACGAGAAATCATGACTCCATGACGCAGGATTTGGCACCACATGTTCGTCATCCGACTCGTCGGAATCATACCCATAAGCACTACCACCATCTTCGTCTTCCTCTTCCATCATTTCTTGGAATACATCGTCTGCTGCTGCCTCAGCAGCATCTTCATCTCCCTCTTCCATATGCTCTGTCTGACTATTTTGGCCAGATTCATAACTACCACCTCCAACATCTTCCTCTTATCTGTCTCACATTGGCCATCTCCACCACCTCCAACATCTCCCTGATTATAATCATGTCCAGAAAATTGCATCTCCTGACTACTCTGGCCAGGATCGTGCCCTCCCTCGCCTTCAGGCGGAATCACCTCCTTCGCGACAGGTATCAGTAAGGCATGAGGGGTACATCCCCTGCTTGCGCAGCCTTGCAACCATCGCACCATCTGAGAGGTCCGTTCTATCGGCCTCAAATAAAAAAACACCGGGGACCTTGTCTTCGTCCACAGTGCATGCACACCGACGGTGTCTGTTTCAGGAAGCCCTAAACACGCTGCCAACCAATCTTTCAGCTGACTTATAGACCATGTTTGTGGGTCACTCAGTTCCAACTCTGACCATCGAAACTCACCCAAATCAGCTCCATGCTCATTTACTACAACTTCGCCAGGACCGTAGAAAAACAAACATTTCACTAAATTACTCATCTCAACAACCTAAAAATGTGACACCAATTTACTGTTACAACCGGGAACAACTATATACTTAATATTACTAGCAAAATAAACGCATACCCTTGAAGCGTGCCGATTCAATGGACCAGCAACGTCACCACCACCGCCAATGCAACACCGCTGCACCACCACCACGCTGCACCATCCACCACCCTACAGCAACCTCCACCTAAACTCCACCATTGCTCCAACCAAACAACACGAAATCACACAATAATCCAACCATCTGTAGATCTGAGCTGCCTTAACTCTCTAACACTTTAGGGGAAGATTTGGTGGCTGGATGGACAGATCGCCGCTGAAACGCAGTAAGGAGCTGCTGGTTTCGAGAGGAAGAAAAAAGAGAGAGAGGACGCGAGGAGGAAGATGTGGGCATGTGGCCAGGGCTGGTCTTATCCAGCGCCCTGTCGGCCCAGCCCTGGCCGACAGGCCTGTCGGCCCAGTTAGGCCGATTAGTGCCCGACTGTGACGCGTCACGGCCTGTCGGGTGCAGGCCTGGCCCACCATCCGAGCTGATCGGCCTAAACTAAGCCGATAAGGCCTTATCGGCCCAAGCCAGGCCGACGGGCCCTATCGGCCCAAGCTGGGCCGAGGCCGTATTATTTTTGCAATTTCGTTATTTTGCGTAATATTTTTTGAATTTAATTAAAAAAATGTATTATTAAAAAAAAATAGCTTGGATCCTGGCCGTGGGGCGCTTATATATACCCCGCAGACGCACCGCCGACCCCGCATTACCTCATCCTTGGACCCTTGTCTCGCTCCATCGCCTCTCCTCACTGCTCACTCGCATCCCACCCGGGAAAAGTGAGGGGAAACCTGAATCAATCGAGCTCGTGATCTGAATCCTTTGACCAGGCCGGGAGAGGAGAGACTATGGGGAGGCCGCCGTGCTGCGACCAGGCCGGGGTGAAGAAGGGGCCATGGACGCCGGAGGAGGATCTCATCCTCGTGTCCTACATCCAGGACCACGGACCGGGGAACTGGCGCGCCGTGCCCACCAACACCGGTGCGTGCCTCCTTTCAAGCTTCTGTCTTTTGGGCGAATTCCTTCCTTACCTGATCGGCCGGCCCCTTCTTCTTGCAGGGCTCATGCGGTGCAGCAAGAGCTGCCGCCTCCGGTGGACCAACTACCTCCGCCCCGGATCAAGCGCGGCAACTTCACCGACAAGGAGGAGAAGCTCATCGTCCACCTCCAGGCCCTCCTCGGCAACACGTAATACATCTCACTCTTTCCTTGGTTCGTTGTGCCTAGATTTACTTGCTCGCTGTAGTGATTCACCCCAAACCTCAAGATTTGTGTGTGAACTTTGCAAAATTATTAAAAGTCTGCGTGTCTATCGACTATGTCTGCAATTCTTTGGTTAGGTGGGCGGCGATCGCGTCCTACTTGCCCGAGCGGACGGACAACGACATCAAGAACTACTGGAACACGCACCTCAAGAGGAAGCTTAAGAAGATGACCGAGAACGGCCCGCCGGACGCCGCGGCCAAGCTGAAAGGCAGGGCAGTCGCGCCCAAGGGGCAGTGGGAGCGGCGCCTGCAGACGGACATCCACACCGCGCGGCAGGCGCTCCACGACGCGCTCTCGCTGGACGCCTCAACAACACCGACTGGGCCGCAGCCGCCGGCGCCGTTGAAGTCCATGTACGCGTCCAGCGCCGACAACATCGCACGGCTGCTGGAGGGCTGGATGCGGCCCGGGGAAGGAGGGGGCAAGGCGTCCTCCGGGTCTCGCTCGTCAGTGTCCGGCGAGGGCGCCTGCGCGTCGGTCAGCCACAGTGGCACGGCGCCCACGCCGGAGGGCTCCACTGTGACGAGCAAGACAGAGGACAGCGCCGCGGCGCCGGCCCTCTCCATGCTGGAGAACTGGCTGTTCGATGACGGCATGGGCCATGGCGGTGTGGGGCTCATGGACGTGCCACTCGGGGACCCCAGTCAGTTCTTCTAGCAATCTGGCCTAGAGGAGAAAAGGAAGAACGTCCGGGTGAGGTGACTAAGTTTGAAGAAAGAAGCCAATAATTAATGCAGTAGATGGATCCTTCGTAATCTAAATCATCAGAAGCTCGTGTCGATCTTGTTCGGTTAATCTATTTTTTGCTTCATTTGGGGGCTTTGATGTTAGGGTTTGGAGTACTAATCATATGTTGACTCTAATCCATGGTGGGTGACTGGATGAAAGGCAACGATTCAGTCCTGAAATGGAGGTGGCAAACGACACAATTGTACATCTTTCAATAACGACAATCTTAATACTACTAGAAGTTCTATGCTATATGTCGTTGTTCTCTATTTTGAATTTGCATCAAGTTTACAATAGATAGTGCTGCTTCCTATCTTGGTGTTGATCCATCTTAATTTGCAACGCACGTACAATATACTTTAGGCTTCGTTCCATTTTAAATGTATGTTCTGTACTTGCCGTATATCTTTAAATGGCACTAATTAGCAAGAAACTTAGCAATAGTTGATCATAGACATTGGATAGTGCTAATTAAGGAGAAAATCCAGAACGGATGATCGTAGACATTGGAATAACATGTTCTCGGATTATATTTATATGGTGAACTAATTTTCATGAGAATAACAAAGTGTAGTGATGCATATTGACGGAAATCAGTTTTGGCTCGTAGGAGCATATATATGATCCCACTAGCTAAAAGCAGTATTTAAAATGTTAAAAAATTCAAACAAAAATTTCATAAATACATACGGAATTTTATGTTCGTACACAGAGTTTCACAGAAAAATGACATTTTTTGTGGGCCGTGAAAAAAGACAAATCCCGATGCTCCAAAATGACTTTGTACGAGACATTTTTTTGTCCTTTTTGCACAACCCACTAAAAATATCTTTTTTCCGTGAAACTTTTTGTGCGTATATAGAATGTCTAGATGTACCTCCGATTTTTCTTTGAACTTTTTTGACATTCTGAAATATATTTAAAAAAATCATAACGGTGTATCTAGACCCATAAGTGAAAACACCGTGTCCTGCATATTGATGTTGTATTTAGTTTTTTGTTTGGAGGATTAGGGCATATATAGTACTACGTTCTAGTTTTAATCTGAGCAATCGTTGATCGTCTCATCCATTTGATCCTTTGAACACTACACTGGAATTAATATAATATCTTTGCAGAATCATTTATCATACTTCGTATGTACTAATTGTTAAAGTTTATGAGAATTCCAAGACACTACCTTTAGGAATTGGAGATGGAGTTTTTTTACACTACTTTATATTTTTAATTTTGTATGTATTTTTGGTTTTACGTTAGAGATGTAGAAAAGAGTTGTACAAAGGAAAAAAGGAAAATCAATTATATGAAGCATATTAATGACTCCTTTAGTACCAGTATTATTTGGATGTGCAGGTCAACTAACCCTTTGTCCCTTATTTTCTTTTGGATCCTTAGTTGTCGATGATTTCACATCCATCAATTTGCCAATAAGTGAGACCATCGATTTGGCTCCAGGCTATATGGAGTTCAGTATTTTTTTTTAAATATACACAAAAGTTGATTAGAATAATTTTTTGCATGGATAGGTAGAGACATGTTCTACTTATCTATATTTTTTTATTAAATAATACATTAAGTTGTACATTACACAAAGAAGAAACTTTTGTGTACTAAAAAATTGATTTTAGTTTGATCAATGTATTTACGTATTTATGTACATGAAACCTTAATAGTTACATTTGATGAAAATGTGTAGGTAAACACTTCACTCTGATGCACATGTCCAATTGTTTTCAGAATTATATGACGTCTAAAAATAACTTTTCGCCTTTTCTTTGAAGGGCTCCATGTAGCCTATACCACTTGAGTTTTCGACCAATATGCTATGTAGTTCATCAGAGGAATGCAGAAAAAGTGTAAATACATGATCTAAATTTCTATTTGAGATGTTAGGTCTATCTGAGTGGTGGTTGATAGACCGGAGCCTAGAGGCAAAGGGGTGTTGATGCCTTCCCACTAGTATAGAACGACACATCGGATACCCCTCTATGGAAACGACACGAGTTAGGGGACGGAAAATCGCACTTTCCGCGCGGCCGATGCGTACAAGCCTGACCTGGGCCGCGGCTGGCCCGCCAACATTGGCAACGGACATTGCCCTTTCTCCGTCACGCATTATATTGGCAACGGTCATTTAAATGACCCGTTTCCAATAGTTGTCTCTAAGGCAGCAGATAGATTTTTCCAACCGTTGAAAATGTTGACACGTGGAGGCTAGCGAAGGGGCAGATGGGGAGCTGGGCGAAGCATACCCGCGAGTATAAATGGTGAGAGGTACCAGCAGTGGTCTCTTTGAAGCCCCAGTCCATTGCCTCCCGTTTTCCAATCTTCGCCAGATCCCCTCCGTCCAAATCCATGACGAGAGGTACCAGCAGCGTTCGCGGCCGTGGTAGGGGGCGCGACCCTGGACGAGGGCGCGACCGTGGTAGGGGGCGCATCGGTGATGCCACGCTGTCGGTGTCGCCCTCACCGTCCGCTGAAGACCTGTCCCCGGAGCTGCGTGGATTCGAGTTCTTCGTTATCCTGTACAAGGGCATCGAGGGGCGCCTGAGGCTCCCGAGGACGCGGAGAAGCTCCAAGGCATGGTGCCAAGTAATATGCATATGAAAATGGAGGACTGCGAGAACAGCAGCTGGGCGGTGAAGACGGCCATGAGTGCCGGGGGAATTTGTACCTCAGCCAGGGATGGAAGTCTTTTTCTCAAGCGTACAAGCTTGAGCAGGGACACTTTCTGTGCTTCGAGTTCGACGGCGACAACGGGTTCTTCATCAAGATCTTCGACGATACTTTATGCCGGAGGAAGGCACTCATGTACAGCGACGACGAGCCCGAGTCTTCATCAGCAGCAGCTAGTAGTAGCATTAGCTAGTTGTAGCCAGGGATGGAAGTCTTTCGCCCAAGCGTACAAGTCATCTTTATTATTAATATATGTATCCTAGCATATGTAATTTAGAGTATCTGTAAGTAGGTCTACTCTGTCGCTGGTATAAAAGCAATGGAAACGGTTATATAAAATGTCCGTTGCCAATTTGGTACTTATAAATATACTGCTGGCCCGGCCCAAGCAAGTCATAAGTCTCATTCTCACTCTCTCACTGTTTCTCTTCCAACCCTAGCCGCCGCATGCTGTTGCTTTTAACTTTCCTCACTCTCTCTCATGGCTTCCTCTGCCGGCGCTTCTAGATCCGGCCTAGCGGCAGCCCTTCATGAGGGCAAGGTCGATCTGGAGGCGGCCATGCGTCCGCTACTGATGCAGCGGCGCCACCATCTGGCGCCCTCCTCCTCCGGTGATGCCCGGCATCCTCTGAACCAGGCCGATCTGGAGGAGGTCATTCATGAGGTGGTGTTGCAGCACATCCGGCGGATCTACCAGCAGAACCACATCTGGAGAAGGAGGTGACCGATCTGGAGGAGGAAGTGGCCGATCTGGAGGAGGTGGCCGATCTTGAGGTGGTGGCGGATCTGGAGGAGGAGGAGGTGGACGTCGACGGAGGAGGAGGGCGCCAGATCTGTAGGTGGAGGACGATGAGGACGACTACGTACTCCCGCCAGATCTAAAGGTAATACATCTTTTTGTGACCGGCCGACGTGCCGATGAACTAGGGTTGTTGTCATTTTCTGTTTAGGATTTTTTCATAGGACCAGTTAAAACATGACTCCCTCCGATCCGTTTTTTTAGTGTCGCTCGAAAAGAATAGATCTAGCACCAATCAGTAGTGTAAGAAACTCATGTCTGACTTCACTCTTTTGCAAAACAGATATACATTTTGGTGACACTGCATAAGAATCCGGGTCCTTAGCCAAGGTGCGATTGTCGTCCGACATAATTGTTGTGTACCAATAATTATGCAATGGATTTGTAAGTTTGTTGTTCTGTCTTATGCATCCTTTACGTTATATGTCATTTATGCTATATGTATACTAAGCTAACATGGACTCATATATTCTCTCTTTCCATTTCAGTGACCACTTTATAAAAGAGGCACGAAAAGCAGGGACAAAGTGGCGAGTTGATAGATTTAGCTAGACATGTAAATGATAGATTTAGATAGGCATGAAAATGAAGATAAGTGTAATTGGTTATCTTGTGATGCAGTGTATCGGTGACATTTGTTATATCTTATGAATGAATTTTCTATCATACTTGTGCTTGTGCTGTGTGATTTTAAGTGACCAGTGGCATCTATAAACGTGCAATAATAGGCTTATGAAGAAACCTCAGTGCAAACGGGTAAATATGAAAACTCCGTCACTGATGAGCTCGACACTAATGAAACGGAGGGGCGTGCACAGCCGTTGCCAAAACGAGGGCTCATCGGCGACGGTTTTTTCGCCTCCGTTGCCGATAAGGGTCTTCACATCAGCCACGGGGTCGGAGACACGTACTCTTTCTCTGTTTCCGATAGGGGGTTTTGGCCCGTTTTCGATGTGTCGTTCTGTACTAGTGTCCTATCCACCCAAGTGGGAGCCATGCTCACAATTAAGGTGTTTCACCAACAACTTATTGGTAGTCATATATACCCCTTGGAATCATTCATAATTAATTGAGAACTGGATGTAAATCCCGTGAGATAATTTTCATATCTACCAACATATTGAAAATAGTTGACATACACCAATGATTTTCTCGCGACGATCTTGCACGTACAAGTTGGTATCAGATTGTTTTTGTTATGCCTTGTATTTTCCCCATCGATTTCAAACATGGATCCTTGATCTTAGATAATGGAAGGAACACTCAGCCTCTAGACTCAAAGGTGGTCTAGCCGTATGTACTATCGAAAGAGGTTTTACTCCTGAGTTTGGCCGCATAATCTAAAGAAATGACATGGCGTGCTCTCACATTCATCATGTTTAACGGTACAACCCCTGCTTTTTTTTTGAGAGGAAACCATAGATCTTACAGGAAGAACAATACAGAAAGAAACTTGAAGAAGATCGAAAAAGCAATACAGTCTTTCTGCAACCCGGAGATGCCGACGAAGAGCAGAACGTGCCGGTGGCGCGCCGCCGCCGCGTCTTCCTTCAAGCCTTGGATCAAAAGACGCCCCCTGGCGGACGGGAAGTCGCCGGACCTCGAACTCCATGGAGCCTCCATCCAGCTCCCGCTGCTTCTCCTTCGTCTTCCTGGAAAATCTTCAGCTTCAAGATCGTCAACCCGGATCCGCCGCCACGCTAGATCCGGGAGGGGGGTAGCACTCCCAGTGGATCTAGGGATCCCAGGGAGCGAAGGGGCAGGCGCGACACCGCAGATCTCCATCGAGCTCCGCCGCGAGAGGAAGGAAGCACCTGCACCAAAACACCGACGAAACCATCCCTCCATGGCGCCGCCGGCCGGAAAACTCACACACCCTACACTATGTACACACGCGAAACGGGGATCCCCCGCCCTCCCGCCGCCGGAGCGGCCGGCGGAGGACGAGGGATCAGCGGAATCGGCGGCGACGAGGTGGATCTGCGAGCGGCGAAAAAATCACCCCTCTCTACTGTAGCGAGAGAGGGGAAGACGTCCGAGGCTCGTCTGTCTGATTCTTTTGGTCACTTGAGGTTGAAAGAGGATGAATTGGTACAACCCCTGCTTCGTTGAAAGGATTTATGCAAGAAAGAAAATCCATATATGATTCTAGTTCTATTCAAGAGGGCAGCGTTCATCGGAGAATATATTAATTGATAGCTCAAAGCATATTTGCTTAGTTTCAAATTCAAACGCAAGTCAGTTCCGTCTATCTATACCCCATTTGACCCGTACAAAATTAGTTGACAACTCATTGTGAATCCCCCAGTTGAGTTAATCTGTAAGTCTATCGATATGACGAGGATAGCCGACGTGCGACCGTGATATTTTCTTGTCAATCTTCTTAAATAAAAAATGGTGTACCCAGTTCTTTATCTGACTTAATTTTGCCTATCGATTTCCAGCAAAAGATCAACCAAACGGGGGTTTTACTACAAAGTTTGGCAGCATAATCTAATTAGACGACCTAGAAAAGAACAGTGTTGCCTTCTTA
The DNA here is from genome assembly GCA_947311845.1 of Poa pratensis. Lineage (NCBI taxonomy): Eukaryota > Viridiplantae > Streptophyta > Magnoliopsida > Poales > Poaceae > Poa > Poa pratensis. The sequence goes on from CAMZMU010000105.1 coordinate 36,813,453, forward strand.
TTTTCTTCTATAGAAAAGCGAGGTCATTCACTTTGCTCGATTAGTAAGGACCTTTTATGTGTCTTGATATTGTACTAGGTGAATTTGGTGCGGCGACACGCCGCGCCCTTCCTGAGAAATCAGAAAAAAATGGGAGTAAATTTTGAATGGTAAATATTGGTAGTTAGCATCAGGTCATACCATAATGATCTTGGGATGAAGCATGCAAGTGAAAGTCCAGATATGAAAGTGAAATAATAAATTTACCTCTTGATATAAACCTAAAGAACATATAGTATTTGTGGACAATAAAATAGCATAGTAGTTCCTTATCCTCTACTTAAGTATCCACTTCTAATTAAGAGGGGCAGTGTGATGTACAGGCAAGTTATCGCCAATTGCAGCTAAATAAATTTGAGTTAAAAGAAGATACTGACTAAATAGCGGAAGCCTGAATATTACATGGATTAATCTCCTTGAAAAAAATAGTCACATGAGAGACCTCACTGGAAATGGAGACCGCTTTCATCCCTGGCCGGCATGGAAGGAGGCTCTAAAAAGAAAGAAAGCATAAGAAAAAGCATAACAAACGATGAGAACAGGTAACACCTATAGAAATGTACTCATATGAATCTCTAAATGATTATATTCTAACATATCACCATTTGGTGACACATTAACCATTGCCTGAAATTTTCCTGCTTTGTGCGAATCATACATTCGCTGTCTCCAGTACTTCATAGTCATGGTTGCGTAATAAAAGAGATGTAAAAATGGCAATAAGTTGGAGTCCGCATACACACATGGATTTCCATATTAACTGATTGAAAAATGAGATCCAACAGTTGCCAAAAGATAAAAACAAAATAATCTGGTAGTAACAGAAATCACCTTAATATGGTTAGGTACATCTTGTCTTCAGTTTATGTCAGCTACTGAAGCAAATGTGCTTCTGCCCTTTTCAAAAGAACACAACAAATTGAAGGAAGAACTCATACAGTTTAATTGGACCAAACATACTTTTTGCTAAATCGGGACTTCCTTTATGTTTCCAGATTCGCCTTAAATTAGTTTGGAGAGTGTAGTACTGTAATTCGTATTGATGCACTTAAAATGCTAAAAGTAGCAGCAGAGTCAGTAAGGCTTATTATACATGCTTAGCTAGAAAGAAACTTCGTAGGCACCGTAAAAAATGACATTCTACAACTTCCGCCATGTCCTGCTACACAAAACTGTGCTAGCTATCATAAAAAGGAAGCCTTCTCCGAAAGCAATGTAGGTTCAGTACAGCCTAGAAAATAGCCACATTCTAAAATACAACTCGGTTCTGTAAATGTGGATCTCTTGTATTGTTTCCTATATGTGTCATTTATAAAATCTGAACTCTAGAACTGCAAAGGAAATATCATATATAATATGTTTTGCTACACACAGTGAAATGTATATGTACTATTTTTTTGAAGACAGATTTAGCCAACAATATTTCAACCATAACAAATGTGTACAACTCGGTTCTATAAATGTGGAAAACACTAAATGGACTCTCTAGTATTGTTTTCTATTTGTGTCACTTATAAAATCTAAACTCTAGAACTGCAAAGGAAACATCATAAATAATGTTAAAATGAACCAACGAAACATGGATAGCGCAGTTAAAATTGGAGGAAATTTTCTAAATGCTTATTATCTGTGATGAAGATCCATTTTCATATACAACAAATGACTATGATAAAAAAATATGGATAATTGGAGTATATTACCTACCTTTACAGTAGCACCAACATCTTTGTGTTTGAAAAAAGAGAGAATAATATATCCGCATGAGTAGCTAGTCATCTTTCTAATTCATGAACATGCTGGTGCGGGCAAGTGCTTCTTCAATTCAAAGCTACCATTTTATAATTTTTTAACCTTTTTTTTTTGCTTAAAAAGAGAGGTTCTACACTGCGTCTGAACTTGCAAATGCTTCTTGTTATGTGAGTCGGTGCAGTTCGACTGACACAGCATACACTCAATTTAAGTTATTTATAGCAAAGCAGTTTCGAACAGCCTATAGGAAAGTAGTAGATTAGCACTGCTCAATTAAAGATGGGCCAACAGTTTCATTTGTGAGGATTGATTCTGTAATTGAAAGTGGCTTTCGTCTTCGTTGGTCTACAAAATTTTAAAAACTTGCCACATGACATAGGAGAAGGCATCTCTAGTGAATACATCTATATGCAGTTGTTACCCCAGCAGGTGAATCAAGCAGTGAGGTACATGCAGGAATATAAATGTAGTGGTTTCCTACAACATTTTGCTCATAACAAATTCAGAAGCCTTAAATCTGGTGGTAGCATGCATACCCGAGCGATGTTCCTGAAGATACACTTGAAGCTTCTCCTCGCCCCCATAGTTCGATCTGGCCTATAGAGAGAGAAGAAGCAGAGATCGGAGGCGGCCGATTTGGTACCGTTCGAGAAGATCAGCAGGACCAATACCGTGCGCCTCAACAATTCGGGCTGCTCCCATTCAGCAGCACCACACGGTGGCCGTTGCCCACCACCCGCGGCAGCTTCGCACGCCCACCATCTTCTTGCCGGAGGCGTATGCTCGCCCTGGACCCCTGCTGCTCGTTGTGCCGCCCGAAGCTGGTAGCGGAGGCAGAGACGCCGCTGACGGTAGCCGTGGAGTCGCGGACGCGCCGACGAACATCGAGATCCTCGCGTACGGCAAGCACTGTGGTCGTTGCCGGCCGCAGCTGAAAGAGACAGAGGGAAAGAGAAGGTGAGGCAGGAGAGAAAGAAGCAGAGGTCGAGGAGAGAGCGGCCAGGGACGCACCTGGCCGACGCGCGCAGCGGCTGCTCGCAGCCGGACCCGTGGTCGACGCGGGACTGCCGCGTAAGGCGGCCTCCACCCAGCGACGGCAGCACCCATGGAAGAAGAAGAAGCAACACAGAGGAATGCGGCGGCATACAGGAGGCGGTCGGTGGAGGCGAGGCTTGCCGGCGGAGCATAGCCGACCCGGCGGACAGGAGGCGCGCCGGAGACGGCGGCGACCGGCGCGGGGCGGCGCTGGAGGTCGGGGTTGGCCGGGACGGGGCGGCGCTCGAGGTCGGTGGAGGACGGCGCGGAGCGGAGGGCGAGGTCGGTGGCGGACGGCACGGAGAGGCGCTGGAGGTAGGTGGTGCCCTGCACGTGGCGGCGGCGAGGGTAGGTGGTGGCCGGCGCGGGTGGTGCAGGAGGTCGCGGCCGGCAGGTGCGTGACGGCGCAAGTGGGGAAAATGAGCACGATTCGGGATGGATGACGAAGGGGAAAAGCGGTGCCCACCGCTTTGGTTTTTTTAGTGTAAGATGAGGCTGACAGGTGGGACCCACCCAGACACTGTTCAACACTGTAGCGATCTACAGTGTAATCTACGGGTGGCCGAGGGTGGCTGTGAGTCCGGATGGCAATGGGTACCCGTTACCCGCAAACCCGACGGGTACCCCGCTTAAATGGGGAGGGTTTGGTACAACAAAAAACCCGTGGGTGTGCTTAGCGGGTGAAATTCATACCCAGCGGGTGTAGTGGGGGCGGGTATGGGGATATCGAACCCATACCCTTTAACCCTCATACCCGGCAGACCCCACCTGTCAGTGAGTTCCAGAATCCAGCCCCACCTGTCATTGACCAGAGAAGGAAGTGAAAACCCTAACCCACGTCCCACGCGGCCACAGGTCACTCCCTCGCTCCCTCTTTTCCCCAGCCGCCACTCCCACTCCCGTCTCCCCCGACGCGCCTCTCAGCTCTCTCCTTGCGCCGCCTGCTACTCCTCCAGTCCTCCCGAGTCGCGCCGCCTCCTCTCTTTCCAATCCCCACACGCACACATCCGCGCCGTGCCGCCGCTCCTGCGCCTCCGCTCGCAGGCAGCCTCGGACGGCCACGCCTCCGGTCGCAGCCAGCCTCAGACGGCCACGCGACGGCGCCTCCCGGCCCAGCCGCCTAGCCCCTCCGCCGTCTCTCGCCCGCGTCGCCACTCGCCGCCCACGCCGTTCGTTCTCCGCGCGGACCGCGCCCCTGCCATCTCCGTCCCGTCCCGTCCGCTCCTACAGGAAGGGAGCGACTCCGGCCAGGGTTCGCTCCAGCAAGACTCTGGATTCGAGTGTGATTCGGTGAACTTGTTATTAAGTTAAACTATGAATTGATGTCAATTGTTTCTCTGAATTGTTGATAAAATGCTGTGAATTTGTTGAGATTGTAAACTGCTATCAATTTGTTGCTGTCATATTGCTGTCAATTTCCTGTTGTGCCAAAACCTGTCATAATGCTTGCAAAAACATGTCATATTGATGCTTTAGTAAGCGGGGTGGCGGGTACCCGTCGGGTCCTGAAACCCGGCGGGTGGCGGGTATGGTTGAGCTTTGTACCCGGCGGCGGGTATGGGGGCGGGTGGCGGGGGCGGGGAGAAGGGTCGGGGGCGGGTATGGGGGTGCCAAACCCGGCCCCGAACCCGGCGGGTGCCATCCGGAGCTGTGAGGCCGGCATTTCCCTCTCCCATAATCTACGGGTGGCCGAGGGTGGCTGTGAGGCCGGCATTTCCCTCTCCCATGATATAGGTAGGTAATAATATCAACATGAAAATTACAAGCTTATGGCCAGCAGACACCTGTTTGTTCACCAGAAAAAAATGGTGGCACGAGGAAATCTAATAAATGCATCGTAGCGATATGAATCAGCATATGGTGTACGAAAGGGATTCGAGTGCCCATGTCGCTCACTAATGTAGCAGGAGCCTACTATGTAGGCATTTGAAGCTTGGACGACCTCAGGTTTTGCGACGTACGGGCTGGCTATGAGCCTATGACTACTAATTAATATGACACGTACCTAATATACTCCTGCTTCGTTGAAGATGGCGACCATTTGAGGGCCAGGCACAAGGCCATGGAGTCTGACATCGCATTTACGCGGTATTGCCTTCTGCACTTAACACTTGATGTTACTCGATCGATGTGGGAGTACATCCTACTGCAGTACATGCAATACACGGTCTGCCTCATTTATAATCAATGATAATCAGTGATCTATCATGTGTTTACTTAAATTTCGAAACTAAATCAGCTAAGCTAGCAACGAAATTCTTCCAAAAAGGAAGCCTGAGGAAGATACTGTAAGTGTTGCTGCTCCTGCGGTGCCATGGTGCGAGACAGAGGTACTGGAACTGGCAGTCCCATGGATAAACGTCCAGTCGTCCAGGGTGAGGCGAGATTAAAGAGCATCGAACAAGGAGCTGTGGTGGGAAGATGGGTGGTGCGGGGAAGATGGCGCTGTGGCCGTGTGCGTTCAACGGATTCGGTTTCCGTCGCGGTGCGGCGGACGGCTCAGCGGTCTTCTACAACGAGTGGAAGGTTCCCCGGCGGCAGGTGGTAACTAGGTGCTCCGGCGCGCGGCGTGCGGATCCGATCGTGATTCTTCTCGGTGGTTTGGGGTGCTTCTTGCATATTTCTGGGTTCGGTTGTAATTTTCTTTTCTTTTGAGGAACTGTTTGTAATATGCTCGAGCTACCTTTATATATGTGGATCGGATCTTTTTTTCAAAAAAAAAAAAGAACAAGGAGCTGTGTCACCCTGCCCTTGGAAATATGCACGATAGACTTAAATGCTCACGCTTGCAGATTTTTATAGTTGCCTTTGACCTTTTGCATTACATTTTTTTTTGCTAATGTACATACTTGTATTCAAAGGGGAGGAGTACAAAGTACAAACAAGAGTACACAAAGGAGGAGGGAGCCAGAGAAAACAAAGAACAGCGAAAATTGCGCAAACCAAACGCAACCTCCAGATCGACGACGACCGGAACCCCCCACCGCCGGAGGCGACGAAGAAGACCACCGCCAGAAACGATCCCCCGATGAGCAGAAGAGCCCCTAGCCCAAAGGCGTTGATGAGCCGCAACACTCTTCAACTCCGAGAAGCTGAAGCTTTTGTCGATGAACACGAATCGGCCGGGGGCGGCCCCCGAGCTCCACCTGCACCGGATCTGAAGCCGGAGCTCCAAAACCTTCATCTTCTTCTTCCCACTTTCCTGCAAAGTCGCTGCCTCGAGATCTCCCTTCCCACCTCCATCTTGACGAAACCGGCGCCGCCGCACCACGACAGCCGGAGAAGAAGGGCCGCGCACGGCAGATCCAAGGACCTGCGAGCGCGACCAGGACGACGACCACGCGACGAAGCACCACCGGCGCTCCACCGCCGGAGAGGATGGTCGCCGACGCCAAACAGCCCACCAACCGCACCACCGCCTCCACAGCGCCGCCGGCGGGAGCCCCCTCACCCCTACTCTATGTACACGAAGGGAACCGGGGATCCCCCACCCACCCGCCGCCGGAGCGGACGGGGGAGAGAGATCCCACGGCCCAGCGACGGCGAGAGCATGGGACTACCGTCGTGAATTGCAGAGAGCATGCTCAGTCGTGAATTGCAGAGACCTTTGACCTTTTGCATTACATGCTCAGTCGTGAATTGCAGAGAGCATGGGACTACCGTCAGTTCTGTATTTCTTTCTTTGTTTTCCCGGATCGAGCTGTAAAAACCCCTGAGGCCCGAGCACTCTCGTGCATGCCATAACATGCATAACCCGACTGTATTATAACTACCACTAGGTGGCTACAACTAAAACACTGTGTTCTTGGAGAGGGGATTATCCGCAACTAGTTGCACCCGCAACTAGTTTTCGGATACCCCACTTCCGATTGTCTAAAAATCGCGAAAAAATCATGGACATGGGTTATGTCGAATCTTCGACGCCCACAAAATTTTATCCAAAAATATGAACATATGTGGCCTATGCAAAAAACACAATAGGTCCTTCAATGCCTTCACAGGCTCTATCCCTGAAGAACTTGCAGATTTAGAAGCTATTGCCACATTTTTCGTTGAAGGACTTTCGGGTCATATTCCAGATTGGATACGGAACAGGGCGATCCATATCTCTTGCAGAAAACATGTTCAGTGGGCCTCTGCCAGTGCTGCCATTGCAGCATCTTGTTAGTTTCTCTGCAGAAACCAACCAGCTCTCAGGTTCTATCCCAGCCGAGATATGTCTACTATTGAAACTTTCATTTGTCTTTTTTTGGATGAAATTTTGTGGCTGCCGAAGATTCGACATAACCCATGTCCATGATTTTTTTCGTGATTTTTGGACACTCGGAAGTGGGGTACCCGAAAACTAGTTGCGGGTGCAACTAGTTGCGGATTGTCATTTCCCATGTTCTTGCTTCTTCTTCCAACTTCTGCTGTTGCTTTAGGCCTGTGAGTGTACGTTGTCATCTTTGTGCGGGGAGAGCTGCTTTGCAGTTTGCACTTGGGTCAAAAGACCCCGACGCTGCATTTTATATAACCACGTGGCAGGTACATATTACATAAAAGCCCTTAACAACTCTTGCCCTGAAAGACCTAGTATTCGAAGAAAGGGCCTTCGGTTTTACAAAAAGCACCCTAGAGCTAAAAAATAAAAAGCAATCAAGCCCGTGAGTGCCTCTGCCACACCTCGCCGGCGATCTCCAGGCGCCGACACCGAGATCATCAGAGCTCAGGACGCTCGGACTCTCTCTTCCGGCGAGCAATCGCAGCCGCCAGCAAACTTGACGCCGCCGGGGACGAACCACTTGGCAGCGGCGAGCCGCCGAGCACTGGCGCTGGATCGAGAAGGCCTCCGCAATGGAGGTTGAACTTCGGCCATCTTCTTGGCCATGAATCACGGCAGTGAGCAAGACCACCGCGTGTGGAGCTCCGTGATGCAGCAAGAACCACCGCGCTAAGCAGAAGCACCACTTCCTCCCCTCGCCGCCACGGCCGGCCAGAGGAACATGGAACAACTCCCGATTCGCGAAGCAGGAGATACGGCAAGCGGCTTTATTGAAATGGCCTTGATCTTCCTCCGCCCTGCAAGCAATCCGCCATAGAATCAACATGCAAAGGAAAGAAGAACTAGCTCCAGCGCCGCTGCGAGTCGCCGGATGCCAACCGAGGAGGAAGAAAGAAACTGCCTTATTAGCGGAGATCTCCGAGATCTTCTCACCCGCCAGCAACTGCTCATGCGTGAGCAGCGCAACAAGGAAGAAGACCAGCAGCACACACAGGATCTGGCCGACTAGATCCAGTGCTCTACCCGCAGACGCCATGGAGGACAAAGCTCCCAACTCTAGGCTCGACCTAGACCTAGGCCTACTATCTACAAAGCAACCCAAGCCTCCCCTCCCATCCTCACTCGCAGCGGCAGAGCTGCCGGAGGAGAAGGAGAGGGGTGCCGGGCGGAGGCAGGAGACGCACGCAGAGAAGAGCAAAGAGGGAGGAGAGAGAAAACAGATCGGGGGCGTTGTTGTTCCCTTATTAATGGTTCTAGGAGGTCTCTTTTGTTTTTCACTGTTCACATGGGACCAGTGCCTAGACAAAGAGTAGATTTTTTTTTAACGGGGCAAGAGGCTTGCCTTTTCATTAACATAGAAGAAGTGAATTGGCCAGTTTATAAGGAAAACTGGCCGAAAACCGGATACAACAACGCAACGCACCACGCCGACCCCAAGGCCACGCTCCACACAAGTCGACGGCCTAGCCGCCCAAACGGCCAAGGACGACACCCCTACCCCTCAACGCAACAGCGAAGGCGAAACCTGGAGCCGCCGCTCCGACATCCACCCTGGCCACGGGCCACGCTCCATAGAGGTGGACGACGAATCCGCCCAAGCAGGAATAGCCGACACCCACGCACCTCAACACGACGCAGCGGAGACGAGATCGGAGCCGCCGCTCCGACATCCACGCCGGACCCAAGGCCGCGCACCACCTAGCCGAAAACGAGAAGATCATCTCCGCTGACCACCAAACATCCCAACGGTTCCCTCTAGCCAGCGAATCGTGCAAGACGAGGCCCCAACGGGAATACGACGCCGAAGCGCCGCCCTCGCCCGATCCACGAAGGATCTGAGGTTTTCCCCAGAAGTTCCCGGGCAGAGGAGTGAGAGCACCGCCACGACGATGCCTTCAAGAAAGAAGTGGCGCCCGGGGGTGTCACTGTCGCCTGTCCTGGTCATCGACCAGGGCAAGGTTTTCACCCGATGGAGAAACACGAACCACCTGCCCACCCATACGGGGAGTGACCAGCCTACCATCGCATACCTGCACGCAGACATCGTCAGCCCCACGTGCCCGACGGTCCACGGCCACCAAAATAGAGCTAGGCGCCGGGGCCTAGGTCCGTCTCGGACTGAGCCACCTCCTAGCTCAGCTCGACGCCACCATCAAGTCCGGGGCCGCCGCCCCGATGTCCGAGTGCTGCAGGACAGCCACACGCCCAGCCGCACAAGTGCCGCTGCCCCCGAAGCCGACGCGACGTGCCAACGAAGGGAGGCCGGACGGGGAGCCTCTACCTCCTGCCGACCGCGCTGCAGCCCCCTCAAGCACCACCGCACAGCAGCAAGCCAGATCCGTGCAGCAGCGGTGCGACGCACGGAAAACCGCCGAGAATCAGTGGCCCACCGAGCCCATCCGGGGCCCAGATCGGGCCCTGGCTGAACCACCAGCAGGGGCGCCATGGGGTCGCCGCCACCACATGCCGCACCTACCCCGGCCACGTCGTCGTCAAGCCGTGCCGAGCCCGCTGCAGATGTGCAGCGCCGCCGTCGCACCACATCGCCGCCGCCGTGAGAAAACCAGCGCTGCTCTGCGCGTCCACCGTGAGCTCGCCCCGCGCCGCCTTCTGGAGGCCCGGGGCGCCGCCACCGCGGCAAGGCCGGCGGCAGCGGTGGAGGAGGGCCAGGGGAGGAGGACGGCTGGCTGGCGGCGCGGTTAGGGCTCCCCGTGTCGCTCAAGCGGAGCGACGCGGGGGTCGGGCAGTCCATTGGACAGTTAAAGTGTAGAATATTGTGCGGAGGAATATTGAGCTACTATGTAATGTATGTACTAATGATCAACTTAATTATGAAGAAGCAAAAATCATGGTTACGAAAGAGTAGAATGGAGCAACATCTTTGACAATCTTCAAACTTCGTGACTCATCATAGCATGAAATGAGAGAAGAAACGACTGAATGATGAGGCAAAAGAGAAAGAACGGGCTTAAATGCATATGCCTCCCCTAGGCTGTAATCCACATGTGAGCCTACTTATTGGCAGAAATCAGGCCGCAAGCTCCACTCTCCTCCAACGGGCCTCCTGAACAGCTAAAATGTAGGCATGTTTTGTCCACGGTCGCTCCGAACATTTCTTAATATTGGGGCTAGTTCGGGTTGTCTGGACACGCCTGCCAGCTAGGCTCCTGACAAGGATGTCCTACTTGGCAGCCACCCACTTCTATTTGTCGGTCCTGATTTCACTCTCTTTCCACCTATGAATCGTCACCGTGCTCCATTTCATCGGTGCCTCCGTCACTTCCTATCCTCATTATGCCGCCGGCCGACCCGCTGTTGCTCCCACCTTTTCGACGTGTTTTAGCAAGGTCAAGCACAATGGATCCAACCAGTTCATACCGCACCGCCTCCGCTGCAATGAGAACCACAGTTTGAGCTCGCGCTTCTCGTTGGAGACGCTGCTCTCGTCCTTCTCACTGGCTAGATCGTCATTGGCACCTAGTTCCACCTCCGACTCGCCCACACATAAGGTGTTCGGTCATTTGACCAAACATTGGCAAATTTCTTCCAATGACAATGGGTAGTTGCATTGTATGATTGTTGCATTGTTTGATGTGTATAATATGGACAATGAAGATGAGTGTTTTTAACATGAGTATATGGATCAAATTGATGAATTTAGCCAAAATGGAGAGGAGCCGGTCCATTTTGGGTTGCCCTTGGAAGTACCTGCCCATCGGTAGCATACACCAGCGAAGGTGTATTATTTATTATAAAAAAATGTCAAGAGGCAAGATTACAACGCTGTCACGCGGCTGTTTTGCTACCAAGAAGGGGTGACAGCTTCCCACCTAGAGCATACTCTCCCTATAGACACAACTTCAGAATAGGCGGCATGAATCCAAATAGACATCGATTCGGCCCCAGGAGACTAGTTAGGGGTAATAGAGGTGAAGGGGGTTTTTGTTGAGAGAAAGGGGGTAGCTTCGGTCCGACCAAGGATCTTATCAACAATTCCAAGCTAACATAGATGGTAGGGAGGGATCAAAGCGGGAAAGAGGGGGATCGAGGACGTACCAAAATTACGAAGCAGTGTTCGAATCAGAGGAGGACATGAGAGTTGCTAACTGCGACAGTTTCCGATGACGGCGTGCCATGTTGGAGGAGCGGGAGGACATCAAGTGAGGAAGCTGGTGACAACGTGCCACGTCGAATGATTAAGGGGATAGCGATCGAGGGATTAGGCATCAACGACAACGGCGTGTGTTTCAGGAGTAGTAACTGTAGTATAGTTGCTAATAACCGATGGACTTAAATGTAAAAGCGGTGACCATCGATATAGGAGGGACCGCCGATTGATTTCCCAATAACCGAGGGGCTGAGCTGTAGAACATATGCCAATATGCCATCATCACTTTTAAACTTAATTGTAAATAATGTAGGAGTAGATCTTTTTCAGAGTAAGTATAATAGTATTGTCGGGGTTATACCAAATGGTTATACCCACGGGGTGGTCTTAGGCCAGCCTGCTAGGGTGGCCCATGGGTGGCAAAGCCACAGGCTTTGTCGGGCGGCCCATTAGGCCAAAGCGCATGACGAAGGGGAATCCGGCTTTTGGAAGACAAGACGGGAGCCGCCATCCAGAAGACATGAGGATCAAGGCTGTAACGGCGACCGTAGTTATTTAGGTTTCCTGCCTTAGTCGGTTCCGCCTTCCATGTCCCTAAGTCTAGCTGTCTATATAAAGCCAGCCTATGGGAACCTTCTTAGGGTTACGCTCTCATACACGACCGCATTGTAACCTATACACATATTTGTCATCTAGTGAATTATAGCAGCATGTACTGTTTCGCCAACGCCGTAGAACCTGAAGCTGGTAAACCTGTGTCAATCCCGTACGCCCCACAATGGATAGAATATAGGGACATCCGGATAGAATATTGAGGACACTTTGGAGATGCTCTAGAACATCTAGGATAAGCAATCGAGATAGATCGAAAAACATATGCAACATGTGTTTGCCCAACGCGGTGCTTTTTTTAGAATACACCCGAGAAGGTGTATTATATATTCTCTCTATTCATAAAAGGATGTCTCAACCTATCTCAAATTTTCATGTATCTAGACATGATTCAGTGTGTAAATACATGCAAATTTGAGCTAGATTGAGACATCCTTTTGTGAACGGAGGGAGTATTTGTAATACCCCAGCATTTAGGAACTAACGAAGGGTAGAAATAGGAATTTGTGCATCTGCATGCATGCATTTGAAAAACTCGAATAAATTTTTCGCAAACTAAAAACCCTGGAGAGATCGGAGTTCAATCATCTTCTTGAATTAGGTTTAGTTCATCTTAGGTGAATGCAAATAAATTTGACATGACCTTTAGGTAATTTGCTTGTTGCAGGAATTTGAATTCAAATATAATATTCAAATAATTGAATTCATAAAATAATTCAAATTAAAACATTAAAGTAACAAAAATAACAATTAGGTAAATGATTTAATAAATGATTGACTAATTCAAACCTTACAATAAATATTACAACTTATTGAATTCTTGCAAATACAAACAAATCATTTTATTGATTAAACACAAATTACAATGTCTTTACAACTTTATTACAACAAATTGAAATTCAAAAAGGAAAATTACAATTATTTCCTAAACTAAAATGTCTTGTATTCTTTTCTTCTTCTTTTTGATCTTTATACCAATATTGTTTTCCTGCAAAACAAATGAAAAGCAAAGACATAAATAAACAAAAGGGATTAGGGTTAGATTATCCTCACTTAGGCAGTGTGATGCACTGCTAAACACATCATCGGATTTAAGACAAGGAACTTAGTGTAGTATCTGTTCTTAATCTTCATATTTAGCCTCAGTACAACATCCCAGGCTATAAAATCCACATGGCCAGTTAAAAGAAATGAAAAATCTGAAGATAAGCTCAACCAATCGACACAGCACACACACCCTGTGCTATCAACATCACAGGGAAATAGACATGTGATGAACATGGGCAAAAGGGAGTTGTAGGACACAAGCCACACAACACTGTTTCACCAACCACCAGCTCAATCACCACACATGCACATCTACTTCACTCCCAGGAGGATGATAAGAGCAAGAAACAGCCGTAGCAAGCAAGCAGCCAAGCTCATTTCTCTCACTCAAGCACCAGTTCGAGTTCCTCTTCACCACAGAGCTCAGTTCATCACAAAACCACTCACACCAACACATCTCACCACTAGATCATTGCCAAAATCAATAGCAAGATGGGCTAGAGTTGATCAAGAGCAAGCAAGAGCTAGGAGGAGAAGTCCAGGAGCTAGAAGGGAGAAGCTGGAGCAGGAGGAGCAGGCCAGCAAGCAGAGCAAGCAACAGATCCACGAGAAGCACCACAACCACCATCTCAAATCACCTAGAGGTTGATCCTCTAATTTTCCTTAGTAAATAAATTGGCTAAGTACTCATATGTGGTTTGGATGGAGTGTTTTCCCTCAGCTAAGCATAGAAATGCTACGCTAAAATCATCACAGGGATTTAAATCAAGCAAAGCATCTCTTCTTATTAAATCAAAAGCCTCAGCCTATGCATCATGGGCAAGGGACATATATCCATCAAATTGAGCAAAGGCATATAAGATTTTATTGCTTGAAATCATATTCTTGTGAATCACACATCCAGTATATGTGCTGAACACAAAACCCACAAGGGGAGAGGCACCACAAGCACAAACATGCACTAATAACACCACTGGGTAGTATAAATAATTTTCCCTAAGCTTAAATCATTAGAATGCTTCTGTGTAACTCGAAGGAGGCATCACAGCAAGCAAAGCTAAATTATTTAGCTCAAGCAAATGAGATATACTAGCACAGGGCATTAATAGAGCATTTTATCAAAGGAACAAAATTTATCAGAGGCACATTTCTGAACCTTAGGTTCAGAATAACACCAATTGGATAGCATCATCAATAGTAGCAGCAGAGCACCATCAGAAGCACACAATCACATCACCTAAATGAACAGAAACCCTAAAAATCAACACATGCTCTACCTCACAGAGCAGGGCACGAAGGCCAGGGCAGGGAAGAGGAAGAAGAGAGAGGAAAGGAGAGGAGTATACCCTGGCGGCACAGGGAAAGTACCCTGCACCCAGCCATGGCAAAGCCGGAGCAGAACGAGCTCGGTTGAGCGATGAACACGGCCGAAACCCTAGTTCGGGTTGGGGTCGTGCGCGGCCGCAGCTGGTGAGGAAAGGCGAATCACGGGGGTAGGGAGGCAGAGGATTGCGTGGCGCGTCGTCTGCGCCACAGCACGGCGGCGGAGGTGGCCGAACCTCGCCGAATTAAATGGGCGACGGCGGCGGCGACCATAGGCTCGGGAGCGAGAGGGGCGTGAGAGAGAGAGAGCGAGGGGAGAGACGACTGGCTCGGTCGGTCGGTCCGACCCAGGCTGGTTTTGGTTGGGTTCAACCAAGTTGACCTAGGGGCATTTTGGTCATTTCACAAATCAAAATTTAATAAGAAAATAATTCAAGAAATATTTTAATGGCTTAAACTTTGGAAATTAATAACTATTTCATATTAAATCATAATAATACAAATAATATATCAAAATGATCAGAAAAATAAAATCTATCTGTTTGTATAAATAAAATACTTGGTTGACTAAATTAAATCATTCTAAAACTGAAACAACAATTTACTTATTAATTTAAATATGGAGTTAATTTGAAATGCTATTTTGGATGCATTTCAACTTCATTTAAAATGCTTCGCATGTATAAACTTGAAATTCTAAAAATATGTTATAATTATGATATGTCCTACATTGTGAGCATTTGAAAATGCCATGTGTGGATATGAATAATTGATATTCCATTAAATGGTTAATGAAAATGATATTTCTATAAGAAAAATAATTATTAAAAGATGTCTACCTAATCTAAAAATGAAATCTCTACTTAATAAAATATGAGCACTATTATTATTAGTATCATTAATACTTGGATTAATTTTGTGTTATAGACTTATTCATTTAAGATAATATTCTAAACTAAGAATTTGAAACATAAAATGGTGTTACTTTATTTCTTTCCTTTTAAGTATGTTGTTTCAATATAAAAGATAAGTTCCGAAGTGGTTGTTCTTAATATTTGTTAATACTTCTTTATTTAAATAAAAGTGAAACACACTTAAGACTTGAAGAACTAGGATTCTGAAATCACCAAGTGAATCAAATCAAATTCTAAAATTTTAAACATTCACTAATCCCAACTCATCATCAATGTAAGCACTAATAACATCACCTAAAGATGATAAAAGAACCTAAGCTAATAATACTATGGAATCGAAGTATCATTTTAAAATAAAGCTTACCTAGTTAGGCTTGGGTATGATTGGGGGTATTTTGCGATGCATTTCATTACTATGCATAATAGCATCTTGCTAGAGTTTTCTGTAGTCCTTATCGGGATTACATTGCTATTTTCAGAATTCGGGGTTTTGCCGCAAACCCTAGAACCCCGAAGGGTTTGAACTGCTATATCTATCCAAGGCAAGTTCACTCTTGCTCATGTCCTATTTGATTATGTTTATCAAAGTAATTACAAAGTACTATGATTTATCATTGCATGAAAAAGAAAAGCCTATTTTCGAATGATGTGAATTGCTATATATATGTTGGCTGGCAAATGGAACCATGGTATGATGTGGTTGGTGGAGGTTCCATTTGCACGGGAAAGTATTACCTAGGACTTAATAACCAATGTTGTCAATATTCTTGCGCCGTAAATAAAGCGTTAACCATAAGACTTGGAATGGGACGGGAAAGTCATATGTGACCTTCTTCCTTTCGCATGTCAACGGACAGCCAGTTCCGTAGGCTGTAGATCTTGCGGGACTACATGCACATGGGTGGGATCTCTTAATTCCCACGGTTTCTGGTGTCTATGATGGATTGTAGGGGTTGTCTGGAACAGTCTATCTTTGTGGTATAGGGGAGGACTTTGGTCCGGAACAGTCTACCACAAGATATAGGGGAGGACAAACCTACAAAAGGGTGGGCATGCGGAGTTGGTGGAGAAGCACGGCGAATGGCTTGGATCATCGACTGGCCCCACACCAAAGAGAGTGTGGATGGGAAAGATCGCCCGGTTGTGCAACAAGGCGTTAATCTCTTATGGGTAAAGTAACGCACCTCTACAGAGTGTAAAAAAGTGTGACATGTTACTCCCTGTTCCGGGAAGGAGCTGCGAACGCTGTAGGAAAGGAACTCCATGAAGTTCTAGCACCTGTGAATGGTTGACGGGCATAGTTTTCTGAAGATAAAATGAATCTTTTCCTAAAAATGTTTTACAAAGATATGCATGTTCATCCATGACCTTTTGGTATGGATGGTAGCTAGTGCATAAAACACCTTATTCCTATTATATGAACTTGCTGAGTAATGCTCGTGTTGCTCACCCTTTCCTACGTTGACCCTGCTTAGATTATTGGAGACAGCAGAGGAATGACAGGAATCCATCACGACGTTGAGGAAGGTCTCACCGAGGAGTCATATCAACCTGGTGGAGCCTGAATGAGTCAACCTCTACTTTTTCAACGGACGAGTGGCAACAACAGTGCAATGGTGGGCATGACGACAACAATGCCTACGGACGAGAAGACTATGATTGGACGGAGGAGCACAACTCTAGACACGGAGATTCTAGATGGATAGATTAGGGCTGTGGCAACAACATTAGTGGATTAGGAGTTAAAGGTAGAGCTGATATTCAGCTTAGTGCTACGACTTGAGTCTTTCTGGAGTTTCATTGCACGAGATCTACTTCTTCTTGTAAAGGAGGATCTCAAGATTTTGTATTGAATATTGTTGTAATCCTATAGTGTTACCTTGGACCAGCTATGTTTCTGTTGTACTACTCTGAGGGATGTAATATTTACGGAATTGTCCTTCTGTGGGTATTATATCAACGACTTGTACACTACAACATGCAGTGGTGTACGTGGTCACCACAGTATTATATAAGAAATGTCATGAGCAAAGATTACAACGCTGTCGCACGACTGTTTTGCTACCATCAAGGGGTGGCAGCTCAGCACCTGGAGCATAATCTCCCTCTAGACACCACACTAGTACAGAACGACATATCGGATACCCCTCTATAGCAACGGCACGAGTTAGGCAACGGAAAATCGCGACATCCCCGCGTTCCCGCACTGGGCCATAAGGCAGGCCCACAACAAAGGCAATGAGTGAATAGGGAATACTTGTTGTTAACAGAGTTATTTTTACCTCCGTTACCGATATGGGATCATCGCACATGGACATTCTCATAATCTCCATTGCCATCAGAAGCAGCCCGACAGCCCGCTAACGTGGCCTATAAGAACCCTACGCCCTTCACTCTCACTGTCTCACTTCCAACCCTAGCCGTCGCACAGTCTCCTCTCTCTCCACTGTCTCGCATGGCTTCCTCTGCCGGCATTGGTAGATTCGACCATCACTACCGCGGCCACGGCGGCGGCCGTGGCCGCCCCACCCTCTGGGTCTTTACGCAACACCAGCGTCTGCTGCTTTTGCAGGACGAGCGTGCGGGAGGCTCGAGCGCTCCATCCCTTTCCGGGCGCAGCCGCTCAACTGGCCGCCATTGTAGCTGGCTCTAGATCCGCCAGGTGCTCAACCATCCGTCTTCCTCCACATCATTGTCCTCGTCCTCCGACGATGAGGAAGAGGAGGAGGATCATGATCTGCAGATCGCTTGCAGTCTCTCCCGCGCCAATTTCGTGTGCCAGGACGCCCGGCGTCGTCAGGGCGAGGCCGATCTGGAGGCGGCGGTCCTCCTCTCCGAGGCCTCGAACCAGGTCGAATGTGCCGAGGAGGCGGTCTTCCAGTCTGACCTCCGGGCCGCCGTAGCCCTCTCTTTGGTCCCCGACGAGGGCAAGGGGCTCGAGGAGGAGGCGCTGCCAGGGGAGGCCGGCGCTAGCTCCGTCGCCGGTGGCGACGCTAAGCGAGCCCGCCTCGCCTAATGTAAGACCCCAGTTTAGTAGATTAGGGTTTTTTATTTTGCACAAATTTTTGCTTGTTTCAGAAGATTAGCTCTGTTCTAGTTGTCAGTAGTTAATTATTTAGACATAGATTTAATCTGTTTTTAGTAAGCATTGTTTAGATATAGATTTTAGCTTTGTTCTAGTTGAAAGTAGTTAATTGTTTAGACATAGATCTGCTCTGTTTTTAGTTAGCATTGTTTAGATATAGATCTGCTCTGTTTTTAGTAAGCATTGTGTAGATATAGATTTTACCTCTTTTCTAGTTGTAAGTAGTTAATTGTTTAGACATAGATCTGCTATGTTTTTAGTAAGCATTGTTTAGATATAGATTTTAGCTCTGTTCTAGTTGTAAGTAGTTAATTGTTTAGACATAGAACTGCTCTATTTTAGTAAGAATTGTTTAGATATAGATTTTAGCTCTGTTCTAGTTGTAAGTAGCTAAATGTTTAGACATAGATTTGCTCTGTTTTTAGTAGGCATTGTTTAGACATAGATTTTAGCTTTGTTTTTATAATGCCGATGATTAAAATTAGGTGACACTATATGATTCGAGTGTCGCGCTAGTGATCCTTGTGGTATGCACAAATACACATCTTGTGCATCCTACTCGGCTCACTAGCTCCATCCCTAGAATTTGTGTGTCTAATCTACAAACATATGAGGCTTTTCGTTGCCTAATGTCATGTTGCATATTTATCTGTCTTGTGTATAGAGATGAAGAAACTTAACATATGTATTTTTTCATCTCCTTAGGGCGAGGAGGAAACCTGGAGCTATGCGGCGGCCGTGAAGACGTATGAGCGGGGCTCCGTCCACATGGTCCACTGAAGCCGGCGCCGCCAGGAGCAAGACCTTTGTGCAGTACTAAATAGGTAGAAGAAGACCACGCAATGAAGTAGGGCGAAGAGGAAGGTGAAGAACCGGTGGCCGTCAAACAGGAGCGAGGGCTCCTCGACGGCGCAACAGGTGTCACCGGTTTTTGTTTTGTTTCGTTTAGCCCTCATTACAAACGGTCAAAAACTAATCTCCGTATTTGATGTAAAGACTTTAGGCAACGATTATATATTATGTCTGTTGCCAAACTTATTGCAAGGGATCAAAATCTCGGTTGCCATTGTGCGGCTTCACATTAGTATCGGTGGCGGGGGCACGGACCATTTCTCCGTTTCCGATGAGGATTTTGGCCCGTTTCCGATGTGTCGTTCTGTACTAGTGCCAGTTCGTAACAGGCGGCATGAATCTAAATGCCTCCTTGGATATACATCGATCCGGCCCAGGAGAGTTGCTAGAGGTAACAAAGGGGAAGGGGGTTTTGTTTCAGAGAAAGGGGGGGTTTCTTTGGTTCGATCAAGGATCTTATCGATCATTCCACGCAAACATAAATGGTAGGGAGGGATCAAAGCGTGGACGAGGTGGACCGAGGACATACCAAAAATACGAAGCAATGTTCGAATCAAAGGAGGATGGGAGAATTGCTAACTGCGGCAGTTTGCGACCACGACGTGCCATGTCGGAGGAGCGGAGGATATCGAGCGAGGAAGTCGGTGACAACGTGCCACGCCAGATGATCAGTGCGACGTTTATCGAGGGAGTAGGAAGTAGCGACTGTGGCATGTGTTTCAGGCGTAGAAACTATAGTTTAGTTCCCAATAACCGAGGGACTTATATGTAAAAGTGGTGACCGATGATTCAAGACGGATCATAGATTGATTTTCCAATAACTTGGGGGGGGGGGGGGGGGGGGGGGGGGCTAAACTGTAAAATGTATGCCAACATACCATCATCACTTAAACTTAGTTGTAAATAAGGTAGGAGTAGAACTTGCTGAGTGTAAGGATGATATTATAGCCAAAGTATAGCTTACTGAATGTCATATAACTAACTTAATAGTGCTCCCTCCAAGATTTTCAAAAATTATGAAAGAAATTCGGATGTAGCCAATGGTATGGTATGTTCCACGAACGTGCAAAATACTAACTAAATATTTTTCATTCTGAGGTATAAAAAGACAAAAGTGTGAATTTAAACATATTTTCAATATCTAATTTTAACATATTTTGTTATTTTGTGCGTAGTGGGTCGCCTGACGTCCGTGATTCGGTCATGGAGCTGATCCAGCAGACATGGAGATGGACGTGAGTGACACGGGTGAAATATAAAGCCTGCTCAACTTGAGATTTCAGAAAAAATATTTTGATCATACTTATGCAGTTCAGAGACCACGATTCTATGTGTGACGGATTCGATGGCACTGTGGCCGCAGGACCGCGTGCGGGAGGCGGCCAGGAGAGCGAAGGAAATCCGGGGACGTGATTGAGAGCCGGCTGAATTTACTTCAGGGGCTCGACTTGGATGGCCAGTAGTCGTCGGCGGGGCGTCGGTCGACGTTGATCGTTGACACTTGACAGCGATACTTGATTGACATGACTGATTTGCATAGCGGACAGCCGCATCCTGCCCCGCTTGACACCTGAGACATGGAGGATCAAGAGTTTCAGGCTTAACCAGCAAGCCATGCACAAATATACTTGGCACCGTACACACGATGACCACGGCAAAAGAGATGAGATTGCATCAAGCTGCTACCACTACATATTACTCCTACTGAAGTTTTGTTTACGTTTCCAAAAAAACAAGGGGCGCATCCAAGGACTCAGAAGCTGCCATCCGGAATAAATGTCGCGACTTGTACATGTTTTTGTCTTACCTCGGTACACTATTTATGACAGTTTTACTGAACCGGAGGGAGTATATTCCACCTGTGACCAATCAAATTGCGTCGAGCTCCATGGAAGGAAACGAAAGTTTATTGGGACATGAAGTTCTTTAAAAAGAACCATAAAAAGTAAAACGTAAACGCAACCAGATCTCTGGGGTTCTTCTCCACCGCGCCACTATTGCAAGCTCGACATTTTTTTTAGATAAAGGGCTTTATTACTTAGAGTTTAAGTATTACACCCGGCCTCTACATATAAATGCACACAGCCGCAATCCAAGCGAAAAAATAAAAAAGAGTCATAGAGTGAAATAGTAGAACGCCAGCACTGTAGGTGGACTCGAGCGCCTATGGTGGTCCAATCCGGCGGTCAAGTGGCCATCCATGTGGGATAAAAATATCACTCGCCACCTCTTCCAAACGTGCACATGCCTCCGTAAAGAGGCCTCGATGTCCCTCCTGTTGTAAGGTGGACAGGAACGGAGAAAACTTGTGCACCGGTAGAGAACCAGCATATGAGAAACATCTTTATCATTGAAAAACTTGTCATTTCTACTAAGCCATAGCGACCATATAAAGGCTATCGCTCCCACCCTAATAACGGTTTTATACTTTTTATCAATACCATTAATCCAGTTGCCAAAGACATTAGCAACGGACTTTGGTTGATATAAGTTAGACGCTATCTGGATGGCTGACCATATAGAACGAGCGAAACTACACTCGAAGAATAAGGAATGACTTGGCCATCTCCCACTGGGCAATTTCTCGATGGAGCTGATATCATCCAGAGGGTGCCCCCAACAAGATTTGGCTGAGGAGGGTCGCGTATCGACCAAAATAAGTAGCGGCAAGACGACCACTGTCGTCGCGAGTCCGCTGCTGGGAGACGTCACAACAACCACATCACCTTACCGCGAACTACACCACCGACAGCCAGGAAAGCCCCAACAAGATTTGGCTGAGGAGGGTCGCCTACCCGCGTCTACAGAATTAAATTGTCTTAAATCTTTATTCCATGAAGCTCAAGTTTGACATGACATCCTCCTGGTATTGTGGATTTGTGGTATGGCGATATTGGAGCAATACTTATTTTCAAATCATGTCTTTCATGCTCGAACAAATCACATTGAGCTGCATTATCACTTTGAGAGCGAGTTGCCCAGGATCTTGCAATTAAAATTAATATCATCTAAAGATCAACTCGTCGACATCTTCACCAAGCCATTATATCTTTAGAATATTTGCCTCTGTGGCAGGCTTGCCGACGCAATTTCAACATGTTTGGCACCGTTGAGATTGAGAGAGGGTGTTTATCGTGTTGTACGATTCTTCTTCGCATACAAGCGTCATCGGTCGATTCGTGTTATTCATCCATGATTAGACCTACGTAATTAAGCCTGGTGGAGAAGGTTGAGGTGGTGGACATGCTGATCGATGTCATGCCATATAAACACGGCAATGAACTAGAAGGTCGAGGCGGTTCCGCATTGTTTTACCGCTAATGACGGGCGGTATGTGGAACGTTAGGTACTTGCTGGATGACTGTGATTGTTTGGATCAGCCCCATTTGGCTCTTTTTATACTGGCATAGATGACATGTATAATTTATTACCAGAAACAAAATAGAAGTGTTGTGCATATCGCATAATTGTTTGTCCGGTCCTCAAACCCGGTTGCCCACCACCCATTCATCCAGGGCCAGAAATTGATCGGTAACGCCCACAAGCTCGTCATGGTTCCCGTGGTCAGGTCAATAGTGCTACGCAGGCCCAAAACACACCAAACTAAAATAAGCTAAGCAGGCCCAAAAGACTACTTTTCGTTCACATCAGTCGAGCAAACCGGGCAAATCCTATTCTACGCTCGTAGCACATGTTAGCATGGAAACGCGCATGCTTCTGTAGCGATAGGATTTGTAACTGGGCCGGCCCACGTAGCGTCCTGGCCGGTTTTGGGAACATTATGGAAGCTTCCAGCCGGTTTTTCCTGTTTTTTTGGTTTTGTCCTTTTTCCTGTTGGTTTTCTATTTCGTTTTTGGTTTTTTGTTTTTTAAATGTCCAGATTTTGAAAATGGTTCATGGTTTAAAAAATGGTTCATTTCCTTTTCCCGTTTTGGTTTTTTGTTTCTTTTTCAGGTTTTGTTTTTTTAATTTCCAGATTTTTGGAAATGGTTCAAGATTTTGAAAATGTTTAAAACAAATTAAAAAAAGATTTTGAAAATGGTTCTTGATTTTGAAAAAGTTTCAAATTTAAAAATATTCAGATTTTAAAAATGGTTCATGAACCTTTTTTTCAAATTCGTGAACCATTTTTCAAATTCATGAACTTTTTTAAATTAATTTTTTTTAAATTCACGAACATTTTCAAATTCTTGAACCGTTTTCGAAATCATGAACATTTTTTCAAATTGGTGAACCATTTTTCAAATTCATGAACTTTTTTTGAAATTCAGGGAATTTTAAATTCATGAACCATTTTCAAATTCATGAACCGTTTTCAAAATGATGAACCATTTTCAAAATCATGATTTAAAAAAAATTACGACCATTTTTAAAATCTGGGAACTTTCTTATTTCACAAATTTTCTCATATTTCAAATTCATGAACCATTTTTCATATTTGAAAAACGTTCAAATTTAAAATATTCAGATTTTCGAAATGTTTCAGATTTGAAAAACTGAAGCTACTCGTAACTACTAAAGCATGCAAGCTAGCTTATAGTCGGAAGCAAGCGTACCGAAATTTCGTTCCCATGGAAGCAGTACAACGTCCAGCAAACGTACATGGGCCGAGCCCAAACACGAACACCACAGTGTAGAGGGTACGCGTACGTTGCATAACCAGTGCTAAATTGATCTCAGAAAAAAAAAAACCAGTGCTAGATGCGCGGAATAGGACCTCCCAGCAAACCGTGGGTTTTCTGCATGATGATTGTTTTTGTTTGTTTGCAGAAAAGCAGCGTGAATGGTTTTTGCGCTTCCTCCTGATGTCGTTATTTTCCCTGTTCATTTCTTTTTCCTTTCTTGATTTCATTCCCTATTTTTTTCGTTTTATTTTCCCTTTCAGGTTTCAAATTTTGAATTTGCCAATTACTCACTCCATTTTTAAATATAAGATGTTTTAGATATTGCACATGTTGTCCACATACGTACTAAAATAAGTGAATATAGACATTAAAACATGTCTAGATATATGTACATACATGTGAATGTGAAAAAAGATACATCTTAATTTAAAAACGGAGGAGTACTTCATTCTCATGCGTGCAAGAGTGAACTTTGTATTTTTTTCATTCTTTTCGATTTATTTTTTCTTATGGTTCATGTCTTAAGACACATTATTTTCTACTCGTCTTGGGATTTTTATTCTAGAAATTATAAATTCTCAATTGTTTCACTTTGTCTGAATATTTGTGTTCCTCGTGTAGTGCTGATTTGTTCCACGAGCGTTTTGTACCGGAACCAAATTTATGTTTTGACTTATAGCGAGTATTTGTTCTGAGAGATCACCGAACCAAGGTCGGCTCCAAGGTCCTTGGGCCGAACTCATGGAGCACCTAAGTGACAAATGGTGCCGACCTACACCCTTTCAGCTCCTTCCGCGCGTCGACCTGAGGGATCGGATCTTGAAATAGTTACGCTGAGGGATCAGACGTGACATTACTTTCGTAAAAGGGCCAAATTAGGTAAAAAAATATTGTTTCGGGGCTCCCATCACATCTCATATGTCCAAGAAATTACACATTGTTTCATGCGAATAATCTCTTGTATGCCTTCTCTCCATCACCATGTCAGCCTCCACAACTTTTGTCAAGTCATCCAGGTGTGCATCTGTGGCTGCCCAATTCGGTATTGCTTAGGATACCAACAACGCGTGCCATACTTTCATGTGATACATTTGTCGGATCTTGTTAGCAATATGAAGATGGAATTATGATCACGGAAAGTCTTCTGCTCTGCAACTTTTTTTGAACATGAACAGGCCCAAAGTACCCAGATGCTACACATTAGCATCGCAGCGTTACAAATTACATAAATATCCACAAGGAAATAAAATGGCAGTCAAGACCATCCTTTTATAGTAAGGACCTCGAAAGGTAAAGAGGAAAGCAATCGAGTCCAATAGACCCTTCTTCACCGCAGCGCAATGACAAACTCGATGGTCGGAGCAGCCATACCAGCACGGGTGATGAGGTAATGGGTCCTCTAGGGTGGCCCGATCTTCACGGATTGACGCGTATGTGGACGAACGCACGCAAGAACGCGAGGAACACGAAGAACACCAAGAAGAACGCCCCAAACACAAGAACACCACAAGATACAAGAACCGTTTCCCTTACCGGTCGGTCCAACGGTCCAATAGAATCCACACGAAGGTGGGAGATCGGCAAGAAGGGATCTTGGAGGTTGTTTCTCTCACGGTCAACCAAACCGATCCAATAAAGTCACCCGAGGATGAAAGATTGGCAAGTAGTTAAACTACAAGTAGAGGTCTTGAATCCACGAAGGGATCTGCTCCACAAGAGGAGGAATCATCCCCACAAGGGGATGGAGGAGACCTTTGAGAAGAAGGAGTCTAGCTCTACTCTAATCTCAAAACCAGTCTATCTAGATCTGGGGGTAGGTGCCTATATATAGGTTTGACCCAAAGGGGTAGGTGGGAGAGGGATACAAGGGAATATTCCCTGTTTCTGCACGCAGGCAGCGGTAGTACCGTTGGGGAGCGGTAGTACCGTTCCAGGTCAGGTGGCGGTAGTATTGCTGCTCCAGCGGTAGTACCGGCGGACTCTCACGAATAAGATTGAAGTCCTCCAGCGGTAGTACGATGCAGGTACCGGAGGGTACCGCTGGCGATCCAGAGCATTTGGCGCGGCACGGTAGTGGTGGCGGTAGTGCTAGCGGTAGTACCGCTCTGGGGCTCAGCGGGTACCGCTCGGCTGGCGGTAGTACCGCTGCAAATGCTGCGACTTCTCTTCCTTCTTCTCTTCCAAGCGACCGTCTTGTCCGGCTCGCTTCCTCTCACGCCTTGTCCATCTTCCCGTGGTCTTGTACTGTGGTGACACACCTAGCATGCAATGGGAATAATGGTCAAGTAGTATAACGTCCAAAGGTGACATATAGTGAATCACATAGTGGAAGGAGTTCACCTTTGAGGTCCATGGTGACTTGGGATATGTTGGGTTGCTTAGGGTAGGTTGCACTACATCAACGGGGTCGAACCACTTGGGCCAGCACCTCTGGAAACTCTCTCGCTAGAGTTGAAGATCCTCCCAACCGGAAAGAACAGACCGGAAACGCGGCTGAGGAGGGTCGCCCTTCGACCATGTGAAGCAGCGGCAAGACGGTCATGTCGTCGGATCATCCGCAGCTGAGTGACTCCGAGAGATTTGAGCAACATGCCAGATAGATCGAAGCCAAAGCCTCTTTCCCCTCCCCTCCTTCACCTCCTGATGACTGGAACAGGTTAGAAGAACATCATAGCCCGCATCAATATCACCAGCAGGACCCTTCGAGCTTATTAGTGTGGGAGGCACAAATATCTCTCCCACCCTCGGCTACAACCACCCGAGCGCCACGGAGAGGAGAACAAAATCCACCAGGAGCAGTTGCAGCTCGGTTGCATTGGGATCCAGCAACCCCATCAACATCAGCCATACTCCACGCTAGGAAAAAAACAATCTACGACTAGCTATGTACAGGAAGGGGTCGGTCTCCCCTTCCCCCAACAGCGGCGAAGCCGTGGGAGAGAGGGAGAGGTGCGGAGGTTACACGGGGAGCTCTCCGATGTAGGAGGAAGAAGAAAGAGAGGGGGGGGGGGTGATGTAGTGCGCCCTACACATGACACGCGTAGTGGTCCAATGACAAGAACAAGAGTCAAAGCTCTCTATGATAAGGTGAATTCACTCCTATCTATGTGTGATCTCCACACTCCTTTGAATGGGTTGCTACTTTATGCGGATACGTTATGCATACTCAGGAACAACTACCTTGAAGATCTCCAAGAAAGTGTCGAAGATGGCAAAGAGACGAGTCAAGAGGAAGATGAAGAAGCTCCAGGCGGCGGTACTACCGCCGCCACCAGCGGTACTACCGCCAGCTCCAGGACCGGTAGTACCGCTGGAGGTACCGCCCAGCTACCGGCGCGTCTCCAAAAGCTACTGTCTCCAACGGTACTTGCCGGGTGTCGACCACGTACTACCGCCAGCGCTGAGAGGAAATAAAATACAAGTTCCAGCGGTACTACCGCCAGAGGCCAGCGGTACTACCGCCTCCAGGAGCGGTACTACGCCACCACCAGTGGTACTACCGCTATAACATTAGGAATTTGGGCTGAAGGCCCATGTAACCTCCCTCACCTACCTTTCGTCCACCAGATATAAATAGGACTCCCCATGCAGATCTAGGGTTAGACTATGATTTGGAACTAAAGTAGAGCCTTGCTCCTTCTTCTCAAAGTGTCTCTTTCCTCCTATGGAGATATCAAGCCTCCACTATGGAGATGAACCAAGGCCTCCTCTTGAGGAGAAGATCCCTGCGTGGATACCAAGGCTCCGCTTGTAGTTGCGATTACTTGCGATCTTCATCTTTAGGTGGATTCTGTTGGTTGGTTGGATTGACCAATTGGAAAACAATCCTAAGAGTAAGGTGTGCTTGGGAGAGGAGGATTGGGGGCTGCCCTCGGGGATTTGTTACCAATCGATTCTTGCCGGGTTGCTACTTGCTATTTACCCTTGTGTGTTGATTTCCCTTTGTGTGTCTTCGTTCTTCGCGTGTTCTTCGAGTTCTTCCCTTCCGCACAAATCCGTGAAAATCGGGAACCCCATCATATGGTATCAGAGCTCTAGGTTGACACGGATTTGATTTGTGTTTCCACCAAAATCCACCAAATTTTTCTTCGTTTTTGAGAAATTCGAAAATTTCCACCAAAAATAGCCTTGCCTAGATTCGAGCCGATCTGTCGATTCGTTGCGTTTTTGGTAGTTTTTGTCCATGGATCTGTTGCTTTAGGACCCCCTCCACCTTGTTTGCGTTCCCTAGCCTTAATTTTGCCAATTTCCCACGAATTCGAGGATTTTAGCCCAATTTCCCCCAAATCGAGTCAAATCGCGCAGATCGTGCGCAACGGTACTACCGCTCCAGAACAGCGGTACTACCGCGAGCGGTACTACCGGGCGGACCAGCGGTACTACCGCCAGGGCAATTTTTCAGAAATTTTTCTTTTCCTCGGTTCGTTTTGGCATTTCCTCTTTGGTTTGAGTCCTTTCTTGGTGTGCCCTACGTCTACGACATCGACAAGCTTCCGCAGACGCATCATCAACGCCAAGCGACGACGCCACCAAGGACTCGACATTCCCCCACCATAATCCGTTGTGAGCCCTTCTTCCTTTCGCGCAACTTGACCTATTGGACTAGCTCGGTGATATTGCGAGGCATTGCACGTGTTGAGTGTTTGTCTTCAAGTATTGGCGAGTGTGTATCGTTAGAGAGCTTGGCACTAGCAAAAGAGAAGGAATCATCGTCAAAAAGCAAAAATCAAAAAAAAAGAGAAAAGAAAAGAATCAAGTGGTGCCAAGTTCATCTCTTGTAGGTTGCGACAAAGCTGACCGCCAAAGTGAGTGTGAGTGTTAACTCTTGTGCAAATCCGTTGCCCACAAAAAGCAATTGAGCTAGCGTCCTTCTTGTGTTGGGTGACATTTGAGCACGTAGTCTTCGTTAGGTTGTCTATCTTCGAGTGCTCGCCCTTTGGTCGCCCAACCCCATCATTCGCTTTTGTGTGTGTTTCTTGATATTTGTGGTTGGAGTTTCTTTGGTAATTTGATCATTGTGGATTTTCTCTACCTTTGACAATATACTTGTCGGCGGGTTTGCTTGTTTCGTTTGCCACTTCATACCTTCCTATCCTCATAAGTGTGTGTGTTGGGTGTTAGAACCGGATACTCTCCTCTCAAGCCACATTATACTTGGGATATAGTTTGTCTTGGTTTTTCTTACCACATATCTCACTTGATCTTGAGAAAATGTTTAGGGGAAGTACAAACGGAAGCTCAAGCTCGGATGAGGAAATCCATGGTGGAGTTCGCGGTGATCATGGCTATGTCACACAATCGGAGCTTGTTGGCATGCGACACTTTCTTCGTGATAACCTAGGACGCTTCGAGCGCCGTCTTCAAAATCAAGACAACACCTTCAACGACCGCATGCATGCTCAAGAAGCAAATATGGAGCGGTTGACCGAAGCTATCAACAACCTTGCGCGACAACGAGCTTCTTCACACTCAAGCCGTACAAGAAGCACCTCAAGGTCGACACAAGCACGTCATGGACGTCATGAACCTCGACAAGAACGTCAACATGATCCAAGGCGCGACGCATGAACGACCTCCTCCTCGTTGAACAACCACATGATCTTCACGCGAACAATGCCAATGCGCATCAAGAACAACCTCACCAAAATGATGACGTGTGAACGCATACCATCACCACCACCGCAACAACGTGATCGTCATGACCCATTGGCTAATGACAATGGCGTTCCGGGTGCGAATGACTTTGGTGAACAAGGACGTCACCCTCGTCATCCTCCAAGGCCACGTCATCAAAACCATGACAATGCGAACAATGTCGAACAACCCGTTCCTCAACAAGAGCTACCTCCTCAACATGCGCCTCGTCAAGAGCTTCCTCATGATCGTCACACCAACGTTCCGAGTCAAGTGATAACGAGTCAAGCCAACACAATGGTGATGGACTCAATCGAAGGAGACGTGGACGTGCATTCCCACGTGGTGGCCCGTGACGACTATGATGACTTGACCAACGTCCGCTTTGACATACCCAAGTTCTACGGCACAAGTGATCCGGAAGCTTACTTCTCATGGGTACTCAAGGTTGACAAGATCTTCGCGTGCAACGCTACTCCGACATCAAGAAGGTTGCCTTAGCCTCGATGGAGTTTGAAGAGTATGCCCTCTTGTGGTGGGAACAACTACAAGATGCTCGCGTCGCTAACCACCAACAACCAATTGACACTTGGGTTGAAATGAAAGAAACAATGTACAAGCGCTTCGTGCCAAGCCATTACACTAGAGACTTATACAAGAAGTTGCAAGAGTTGAAGCAAGGTTTGAAGTCGGTTGACGAGTACTACAAGGAAATGGAAATCTCCATGATGAGAGCCAATGTCAACGAGTACGAAGAGCAATCCATGGCTCGTTTCATGAATGGCCTCAACTATCCATCAAGAAGATCGTGGAGTTCCAACCATATGCCTCTTTGGTTGAGCTAGTACATCAAGCTTCCAAGGCCGAGCGCCACGTGCTTGAAGAGCTCAAATACCTCAAGACAAAGGCATTCTCGCCAACAAGCCTTCTTCGTCAACTCCTACACCTTCACAAGCTCTTCCTCAAGCGAACACTCGAGGTCCTCCAAGAGTCTCTACATCGACACCTCAAGCGCCTCAACCTTTCAAGAAAGTACCTCCCCTCCAAGGCGCCTCAAGGATCTTCGTCCGGCACAAGACTATTGCAATGCTACAAGTGCGGCGGACAAGGGCACAAATCTTTTGAGTGCACCAACAAGAAGGTCATGATCATCAATGACATGGGAGAGTATGAATCTATGAGTGAAGATGAGTACAATGCTTTGAACAAGGTCGCCACAATGCAAAGTGCTCAAGAAGAAGAAAGTGAGATATATTGTGATGGCGACAACAACCCTTCCTTGGTTGTGGCAAGAGCTCTAACCACCAATGTTCAAGTGGAAGAAGACCAAAGATGCAACTTGTTTCACACTAGAGCGGGAATCAATGGAAAGTCCATCAAGGTCATCATAGATGGTGGAAGTTGCCACAACCTAGCGAGCAAAGAACTTTGTGATAAGCTCAACTTGAAGTTCAAGAAGCACCCACATCCTTACCATGTGCAATGGTTGAGTGATACCGGAGCCGTCAAGATTCAACACATGGTGCAAGTGTCCTTCAAGATTGGAGCCTATGAAGATACGGTTGATTGTGATGTTGTGCCTATGAACGTTTGTCACTTACTCCTTGGGCGTCCATGGCAATTTGACAAGGGTGCTATGCATGATGGAAGGACAAACTACTATAGCTTCAAGAACAACGACAAGACCTTCGTCCTTCGTCCCATGACACCAAGTCAAGTCATCGCCGACAACGCCAAGACTATTGCAAGGGCACAACAAGATCGTTCGTCTAGTGAGATGAGTGGTGAGCGAGAGACCCACCATAAAGTGAGTGAGAGCCACAAGCCAAATGAGTGTGACACTTCAAAGAGAGTTCCCACAAAACTTACACTATTTGCCACAAAGAGAGAGATGAGGGAGTTGAGAGAGAACCCATCCACCCTCCACTATGTGCTCATATGCAAGGGTGAAGTTTCTATGACTAACACTTTCACAAACCTTCCTCCTTCTTTGTTGTCTCTTTTGAAGGACTTTGAAGATTTTCCCTCAAGAGTGCCACCGGGACTACCTCCTCTACGCGGAATCGAGCACCGCATCGACCTTGTTCCCGGCGCACCGCTACCAAACCGCGCTCCTTACCGCACCAACCCCGAAGAGACAAAGGAGATCGAGCGGCAAATACAAGAACTTCTTGCCATGGGACACATCCGCGAGAGCTTGAGTCCGTGTGCCGTGCCCGTCATCTTGGTACCCAAGCACGACAACACTCTTCGCCTTTGCATGGATTGTCGCCCCATCAACGCCATAACCGTTCGGTATCGCCATCCTATCCCTCGACTTGATGATATGCTCGATGAGCTTTGTGGTTCCGCTATATTCTCCAAAATTGATCTTAAAAGTGGATATCACCAAATACGCATGTGTGAAGGTGATGAATGGAAGACCGCATTTAAAACAAGCTTGGTCTTTATGAGTGGCTCGTCATGCCATTTGGTCTTTCCAATGCACCTTCTACTTTATGCGTCTCATGAATCATGTTTTGCGTCCTTTCATTGGCAAATTTGTTGTGGTATACTTTGACGACATCCTTATCTATAGCAAATCTTTGGAAGAGCACACTTCTCATGTTGCTCAAGTTTTGTTGGTTCTTCGCAATGAAAAGCTTTATGCAAATCTTTCTAAGTGCACTTTTGCCACCAACAAACTTGTTTTCTTGGGTTTTGTTGTTTCTTCGGATGGAGTTGAAGTTGATGATGCAAGATACAAGCAATTCGGACTTGGCCTTTTCCGATGTCACTTGAGGAGTTGAGACGTTTTCTTGGTTTTGCCGGATTTTACCGCCGTTTCATCAAGGATTTTTCCACAATTGCTTGCCCCCTCCATGAACTTACAAAGAAGAATGTACCTTTCATTTGGGGCAATGCACATGATTTTGCTTTCAATGAGCTCAAACGGTTATTAACCGAAGCACCACTCCTTGCCCTTCCGGATTTCTCTAAGACATTTGAGATTGAATGCGATGCAAGTGGATTGGGCATTGGTGGAGTGCTTATGCAAAATGGTAGACCCATCGCATACCATAGTGAGAAACTAGATGGAGCTCGCTTGAATTACCCCATTTATGACAAAGAGTTATTTGCTTTGGTTCGTGTTTTGGATGTGTGGCAACATTACCTTCGTCCTAAGGAATTTGTCATTCATTCCGACCATGAATCCTTGAAATATTTGAAAAGTCAAACAAATTTGAACAAAAGACATGCTAAGTGGGTTGAGTTCATTGAGTCTTTCACTTTGTAATCAAATACAAGAAAGGTAAAGACAATGTGGTCGCGGATGCTCTATCCCGCAAGGCCAACCTACTTACACGTCTTGACATTAGTGTCTTGGGTTTGGATGAGATAAAGAGTTGTATGCTACCGATGCTTTCTTTGGAGACATTTTCGCTCAATGTTCGGAGCACAAAGGAATTGGTGATTTCTATTTGCACAAAGGTTTCTTGTTTAAGGCTAACAAACTATGTATACCCGAGTCTTCGCTTCGTTTGGTCCTTTTGAAGGAATCTCATGGAGGACACTCATGGGTCACTTTGGCGCGACAAGACCTACGCCATGCTCGCCACCAACTACTATTGGCCAGAATGAAGCGTGATGTGGAACGCCTAGTTCGACGATGTTCTACATGTCTCAAAGCTAAGTCTACTCTAAACTCTCATGGCTTATACACATTGCCTATTCCACATCACCCATGGTCCGATATAGCTATGGATTTTGTCTTAGGACTCCCACGCACTAAAACAAACAAGGATTCCATCTTTGTCGTCATTGATCGCTTCTCTAAAATGGCACACTTTATACCTT
Source organism: Poa pratensis (assembly GCA_947311845.1). Taxonomy (NCBI): domain Eukaryota; kingdom Viridiplantae; phylum Streptophyta; class Magnoliopsida; order Poales; family Poaceae; genus Poa; species Poa pratensis. The sequence continues at coordinate 36,846,577 of CAMZMU010000105.1, forward strand.
GCAACAAGAGCGACGATGCTTCACATTGCACTTTGTTTTTCAGGGAAATCGTCCGTCTTCATGGAGTGCCCAAGACCATTGTGTCGGATCGAGACGTCAAGTTCGTGAGCTATTTTTGGAAGACTTTGATGGCCAAGATGGGAATCAAGCAACTATTCTCCACCGCATACCACCCTCAAACCATGGCCAAACCGAAGTGGTGAACCGAAGCCTATCTACACTCCTTCGTGTGTTGATCAAGCCTAACTTGAAGAATTGGGAAGAGTGCATCCCACACGCCGAGTTCGCCTACAATCGAGCACTACACCGCGCAACAAAGAGAACACCCTTCGAGATCGTCTATGGTCAACCCCTACACCGCGCTCGACATGCTACCACTTCCACTCCGTGAGCAAGTTAACATGGACTTCGACAAGCGAGCCGCTTACATGAAGAAGCTCCATGAGGAAACAAGAACTACACTCGAGAAGCACAACAAAGACCATGCTACGAAGATGAACAAACACAAGCGCGCCATGATATTTGAAGAAGGAGACCTTGTTGGCTACACCTTCGCAAAGATCGCTTTCCGGATGCAAGGAAGTCCAAGCTTCACCCTCGTGGAGATGGACCTTTCAAGGTTATCAAGCGCATCAACGACAATGCCTACAAGATCGACATCTCCAACTCCAAACACTTGGTCCATGACACCTTCAACGTCGCCGACCTATCGCCATACCTTGGAACATCAAGCGATGAGGATGACCAAGAGTCGAGGACGACTCTTTTCCAAGGGGGGGGGAGATGATGTAGCCCTACACAACACCTAGTGGCCCAATGACAAGAACAAGAGTCAAAGCTCTCCATGATAAGGTGAATTCACTCCTATCTATGTGTGATCTCGACACTCCTTTGAATGGGTTGCTACTTCATGCGGATACGTTATGCATACTCAGGAACAACTACCTTGAAGATCTCCAAGAAAGTGTCGAAGATGGCCAAGAGACGAGTCAAGAGGAAGATGAAGAAGCTCCAGGCGGCGGTACTACCGCCGCCACCAGCGGTACTACCGCCAGCTCCAGGACCGGTAGTACCGCTGGAGGTACCGCCCACGCTACCGGCGTCTCCAAAACCTACTGTCTCCAACGGTACTTGCCGGGTGTCGATCACGTACTACCGCCAGCGCTGAGAGGAAATAAAATACAAGTTCCAGCGGTACTACCGCCAGAGGCTAGCGGTACTACCGCCTCTTCCAGGAGCGGTACTACCGCCATCACCAGCGGTACTACCGCTATGACATCAGGAATTCGGGCTGAAGGCCCATGTAACCTCCCTCACCTACCCTTTCGTCCACCAGACTATAAATAGGACCTCCCCATCCAGATCTAGGGTTAGACTATGATTTGAGAACTAAAGTAGAGCCTTGCTCCTTCTTCTCAAAGTGTCTCTTTCCTCCTATGGAGATGAATCAAGGCCTCCACCTATGGAGATGAACCAAGGCCTCCTCTTGAGGAGAAGATCCCTGCGTGGATACCAAGACTCCGCTTGTAGTTGCGATTACTTGCCGATCTTTCATCTTACGGTGATTCTGTCGGGTTGGTGGGATTGACCAATTGGACAAACAATCCTAAGAGTAAGGTGTGCTTGGGAGAGGAGGATTGGGGGCTACCCTCGGGGAATTGTTACCAATCGAATCTTGCCGGGTTGCTACTTGCTATTTACCCTTGTGTGTTGATTTTCCCTTCTTTGTGTCTTCGTTCTTTGCGTGTTCTTCGAGTTCATCGCTCCTTCCGCACAAATCCGTGAAAATCGGGCCAACCCTCATCAGGAGGGGGGGGGGGAGGAAATGCTGCAGCTCGAGTCACAGGAACAATGAAGTACCCCATGTCTTGTCATTTCTTCAGCAACACGCAAAAGAGCTCGCCTTTTTATATAGAAGGAGAATACAATGTTTACAATAATTCACAACAAACACAAATCGGTCAAAAGACTGGAATGGATGCGAACATCTCTCCTATCTAAAAGAAAAGTTTTGTTGCTTAGTCTGCCAACCCGCACTATGTCGTCCCCTTTCGTCCAACTCTTCATCGCTCATTTTGCATTTTAGTCCCTCCGTTCTCTGTGAATTAACCCACAGCCCAACCCCAAAAAATATCCCCGATCTAGATCTTGCTCTCACGTCTGCTCCTCGCCTCCCCACGCGATGGATCGCGCCGCCCAACACACATCTTTTCTCCAGCCAAGGTCTTCTCGCCCTCCTCCCTCGTCAAGTGTCTCAGTGCGGAGTAGTGCGGTGGGCCGGTGGTCAGCGGCGAGCACCCACGCCGCCCTCGACTTGTCAGGTTCTACCGGATCTTGAGTAGCTGCTCTCAAATCCATGGGCTAGAAGAATGACACCGGTGCCTCGAACGCGGCGTCCCCTTCCGGTGCATCTGCACCACGAGCGCGTCCTGCCCGACGGCTGCCGGCAATGCGTCGTCTCCACCTACGGCCTTCGCTGCCTCTCACAGATCTGGGGTGCTGCACAGCTATGACCACGAGGTCAAGTTTTGGTTCAGATTGCAAGGAATCTTGCCATGTTCATGGATTCATGCAAGTTGCAACCATGCTTCTTTTTTAATCTCTGTGAGATGGTCGGGAACAATAGAGTAATTGTTCACTGTAACAATAATTTTCTGCGTATTTCTTACTCAACAAATTTGGGTAATATCTTAGTGAACATATTTCTTAGAAATCCAAAAATGGTGCTGTGTAATTGGTACGCTCATATGTCAAGAATCCAGTTTCCACTTTGCTATAACCTATGGAATACTGTAGTCGCGCTTGTCGGTTGTTTCGTCAGTGCATCGATCAACACCGCTGTGCTGCTTCATCATTTCCACTCAGGTTGCTGCATCTATGCGAGGTGTGTACCTTATCTTGCTATGTTTATCTCCAATGCCCGTTGATGACGTGAAAACACACGTTCGTTGGGAGACCCCAAGAGAGATATGATGTAGTGCAACATCAATTTTTCCTTGATATCTACCAAGGTTATCAATCCAGTAGGAGTCAAAAGTGCTTCAGAAGGTTGTCAACGGCACCAAAAAATTTGGCACGGCGCAATGTCAGATGATTTGATGGTTGACATGGACCTGCACACAAAACAGTAAAACTATTTTGCCCCAACGAAACAGGAAGGTTGTCAATCTTCCCGGCTTGCTGAATGCATAGGATTAAAAATATGGTGTGGAGAATAATAATAAATGCAGAAAGTAACAGAGAACAGATGATTGCAGTTGGTGTTTTTATCAGTGTAAAAGAATGGACCGGGGTCCACAGTTCACTAGTGGTGTCTCTCCATAAAACATATCAAGCATGTTGGGTAAGCAAATTACAGCTGGGCAATTGACAAATAGCAAGCGCATGACAATGCAATATATGACAAGATAGTTTATTGTAGTATTTATTGGGCATTACAACATAATTCATGGACCGCTTACCAGCTGCATCCATGCCTAAATAATCCACTTCCGGGATAGCATCCGTGTCTCCCGTTAGTATTAAGTTGCAAACAACAAATTATTGTATTAAGCAAAGTGTGTAATGTAAACAAACGCATTAGACTTAACAGCAGTACCCTTAAGCTAAGCATTAGTTATTTTATCCCTAGTGGCAACATCACATTCACAACCTTATATGTTCTTGTCACTCACCCAGATTACTGGAGGCATGAACCCACTATCGAGCATAAATACTCCCTCTTGGAGTCACAAGCATCTACTTGGCCAAAGCATCTATTAGCAACGGAGAGCATGCAAGAACATAAATAAAACAATAGATATATTGACAAACAACTTGATCATAACATAACTATTCATCGGATCCCAGCAAACACAACATGTAGCAATACAATAAGATGATTTTGATCATGTTAGACAGCTCACAAGATCTAAACATGATAGCACAAAGTGGAGAGACAACCATCTAGCTACTACTATAGACCCGTAGTCCAAGGATGAACTACTAACGCATCACTCCGGAGGCGGGCATGGTGATGTAGAACCCTCCGGTGATGATCTCCCTCTCTCCGGCAGGGTGCCGGGAGGAGATTCAGAACCCTCCCAAACTAGGGTTGACGACGGCGGTGGCGACATAACTTTTCGTGGAATAATGCTCAGTTATTTAGGGTTTTTGGGACGGAGGCAATATATAGGCGAAAGGGCGGCGCATGGGGCCAGCCGAGGGCCCCACACACCACCACGGCGCGCCAGGCAGGGGGGCCGCACCCTAGTGGTGTTTGGCTCCCCTGGGTCGCTTCTTCATGCGCCCTTCGGACTTCGTCTTCGTGTCGGTGAAAAACTGGACTCCGTTGGTTTTCGTCCAATTTCGAGAATATTTCCTTACTAGCTTTTCTGAAACGAAAAAACAGCAGAAAACAGGAACTGGCACTGTGGCATCTTGTTAATAGGTTAGTCACAGAAAATGCATAAAAATGATATGAAGTGTATATAAAACATGTAGCAATATGTATAAAACAAGCATGGAACATCAAAAATTATAGATACGTTTGAGACGTATCACCCGTAAAGTTCAGTGCAGTTGATTGTTTTTTGCTGGTCTTAGAATTTCTAGCACTTCGTGTCATGATAAACTGCTCGCAGTAACGGCTCACCTCTAAATATCTGACAGAGTAATACTGTTGCCTTCACCTTCTTCGTTTCGGATTGCGCTTCCGATATCTGCAGCGACTGCGTACATGGCTGTCCGCTCATTTAAATCTGCGCAGGAATCTTCTTGTGAGGCATGCTCTTCTCTGTCAGATTCAGATGTTCATCTATACTAGATGTTAAACTCATGTTTAGTCTCCTGTGCATTTTCTTTTTACTACATCCTACTCATCAGGTACACATTCATATAGCCGCCTAACAATGTATCTTTTGATTCAGATTTATGGTCTAAACCCTTCATTTAAAATAGAGATGGTTGAATGAATGTAGGTATGCAATTGGCTCATTAATGTTCCTGATTTAAGCATTTATTATGCATATTTTTTGCTAATAATAAACTAAAGAGCAAAATTCTATATCTATTCAGAACTAATATCTTTGTTACCAATTATCTATAGATTCTAATACTTCCTCAAATGGATATGTTTACAGATATCATTAGTATTATGAATCAAAACTATAAATTCGGAAGACAGCATTCAAAACTAACCATCACTACTGCCAAAATTTTCATCTAAGAATAGCGAGACTGAAATCGATTTGGGATCATCGGAGTTTTCTAATTTCAGAGATGTATTGAAGGCCGAAGTTAAATATGACAAGTAGATTTTTCATACTTAGTTGAGTTATTGATAACCGTAAAATGTGGACTTGTTTCTTGCTTGTTCACTATACTAGATCTGATAAACCAATTAGGCGTCCCAATCAATTTGCATCTTTGAGCTTAGACCTCTATGTCTCACATAGCACAGGCTGATTTACTATGTTATTTATTTCGAGGAGATATTTAGTGCTTACTTGAGCAATCGTATTCTTCATGCAAACCATCTTTTTTTAGAGTGATGCAAACCATCTTTTTGCGCATTCAGTTCTTGTGCATACTTCGCAATATTCTTCTAAGATGGAGTACTTCAACCTGCTACTTGACAGTTCAGTGCATCCTTCTCCTTGGAGGTTTCTGGTGTTACTACTCGGCTAGGCTCCCAGTCGGTGGAAGGACGAAGAGGACGCGGCCAGTGCCAAGTCAGAGAGCGTGAGGATTTGGGCATCTGCGTGCCGCCGCCCAGATCTCACGATAAGAGGTGCTGATCATTCACATTGCACGCATGTCGCTTGTTGATCTTCTTGGCATCTAGCCCTTTGTTGATTGATACAAGTTATCCTCTTTGCATTCCATGAACTCATCTTGTTCTAGCCAATTTCATATGAACCATGTGAATTGTCGATCAATTGCATCACTTGTTGTTCCAGTTCGAGTGAATCTGTCTCATGGAAACAACCTTCTTATTTCTGATGGTAGTAATTTTTCTGTGTCACGTTCAGGCTCTGCATTTTTGCTGTTGTCAATATCAATTGTCTTAAGGACAGCAAGGTAGTTAAAAATCAGAGAAAAAATGCTTGGAAATGCAAGCATTGAAAAGGATAACTGAATGCAAAAAGTGATCAAGATATGCATTGCGCTTCGGCGCCTCGACGTCACAGTTTTTCTGTCCCGTTGCAACGCACGGGCATTTAGCCAGTTCTCACAAAAAACACACTGTCTGCCACATAGTTACCTCGGCCTTGATGGCATCAAGCGCACTCGCCTCAATACCCTATAGTTTCTCTCAAGCCAAATCAAGCGCATGACGAGCAGGCCCATCGATGAGGGTGTTCGAGATGCTCAACCGAACAGGGCCCCCGAAAAACTGAGGTCCCCAAATCGCAAGTGCTTCTATGATCATATGTGTTCAGCAGGAAAAAGAATGGCGTATCAAACCCTTGGCCTGGACATGTTTAACGCTTGGGAAAGGATACGGATCGATCCCGGTCTGCTACGTACTACTGCTCCGGCAAATTCGTCTGTAATTAGTTCGATTGGCTACGTCTTTACCCCAATGCTCCGCCCAGGCGACTGGACATCAGAATTGATCGACCCCCGAGTGCCCGATTCGGCGAGTCGGCGGCGGCGTTCCACCTAGCCCTGAGGCCACCGACGGCTATTCTGTGTTTCAGTCTTGACGTAGGTCTTCCTGGCACGGTCATCCTGACTCCAATCCGCAGTTTGGTTATTGTTAAGTCCATATGAATCGAATCAATCAATTTGTTCTTCAATCAGTCAAATCGTTGTTTTTCATTTTACTGTAGCGTACCAAGGTGTTGTTCACAATTCAAAATTGACATGTCCTGTTGGTGCTCTTAATTCAAGATTAGCGGATATTTGAAGGATCGTGTTGTCTTGTTGCTTCATTAATCACGTAAGGAACTGTTGTTGCCTACTTAGGTACGCCATTATTCTAATTACTTGATAAACCTACAATTCATTATTCATGTAGAGATTGAATTCAGTCAGACTTATTTTTATTTGTTTATACAAAAAGGAAAAGACATGAAATCTAGAATTCGGAAGTATGATTTAGTTATATCAGTTAAAGGAAATTTTAAAATTTTAGGCCCCAATTTGCATTGTGCACCGGGGCCCCCATTTTTTGGAGACTGCCCTGATGACTAGAAGATCTTTAGCGCCTCCTTGACCGGCCAATGCAACGTCATCGTCTTCCACCAGCCTCCAACTTGTCCGTGTCCGAAGGCGCAAGCTCAGGGCGCCCAAGCCCAGAAAAAACTTCGATTAGGCTTTTTTTTACAGGGTGATGGTTTATTTGATTGTTTCATAGCCAGACAAAGTTCCATTATGCCGGGGACAGTGCTAGAATGGGACCATGCAGTGGCGGAGCTCGAAAAAAATCAATGGGCGGGCCAGGCTAGAAGAAAGCACAATTTTTCTGTTCTAAACCATACCACTTCACTAGATATCAGCCATTACTCAATTTTTCTTGTTCCATGGCTATTGCAATTTGCAAAATTGAAGAACAAATTAGGTAAAAAATCCTCTATGCTAGCAAATTGCGAACCAAGAATTTAGGGAAAGAAAAAACAACTACTTGGGCAGGAAACTTAGATAGGAGTAGGGGCTTGATTAGGTCGCAACGTTGCTTGCTGGCTGCTGGACCTCCGGCCGGTGGACGTTCCCGTGCGACGGGGCCGCACCTGCAGCTGTGGCGCCGCGTCTTGTGCCGCTCCTAGTTCATCGATTCCCCTGATCCCCCATTGTTTTTCTGTCTAAATCGCTAGATCTGGCGATGGCGAGGCGGCCCCATGCTCATGGTCTTGTCTTTTGTCGAGAGACTCAGAGAGTCGAGCGAACAAGACATGACAGGTCGCTGCGTTCTGATGGGCTGGGCATGGGATGCATAGGAGTAAAGAAAAAATAGCAGAAAACTTGGGCGGGCCATGGCCCATTTTGGCCCCAACGGAGCTCCGCCAGTAGGACCATGGATGTATCACAGCCTCACTTGACCTTTCTTAGGTTTCAGATCGACCTTTACTTTTGCCCAGGCTGCTCTTCCGCATGTACGCTGTTGCCCCTATAAATAGGAGTCTAGAAGCAAATGTTGCTCAGATGTCCGATGGCAGTGGTTTAAATATCTTAAATTGCCATCTGTACCCAATCCTTAGATCTGCACTTCACGGATGTGTTGGCGACAATAAGTAGAGTCTAGTCAGAAATTCGCTTTGGCTCCCGGGAGCATATGCTCCCGGTATTTTCGACAAAATTTAGCAAATTGAAAACTTATCGAAAAATTCCGAAAAAAAATCATGCATGTACCTGATCATGTTGTGCACCACCATGATTTTTTTCGCGCCGAAATGACATCGTATGCGACCTGTACAAAAATGACAAATTTCCTGTCAGATTTGAGATTCAAAATTTGAATTTTCTGACAGGAAATTTGTCATTTTTGTACAGGTCGCATACGATGTCATTTCGGCGCGAAACAAATCATGGTGGTGCAAAACATGGTCAGGTACATGCATGATTTTTTTCGGAATTTTTCGATAAGGTTTCAATTTGCTAAATTTTGTTGAAAATACCGGGAGCATATGCTCCCGGGAGCCAAAACGCTGCTCTCGAGTCTAGTGCACTTTATACGTATCCGCTCGTGGTTAATCAAGATGTATTCTTAACGAGGCAATGCACTAGTTCAGGACAAGGAGATGCAAATACTCAAAATACACGAGTCAATTCTTACAAAGCAAAAAATATAGAACCTTCAAAGAAAAACAGAACATATCAAGTCAGGTTTAATTCATATGGAACCTGGAACATAACTATGCTTTTTTTATGAAGACAAGAGCCTAAAACAAACACAAAAGTCTGGATAACCAGTAACAAACAACCTATTAAACACTCACACACACAAAAAACCACCGCCTTCCACCTCTCGGCGCCGGCCATGATCTCATCAAGCAGGCGCTCCCCAATCTTGACCTTGTTGTTGAACACCTGGTTGTTGCGATCAACCTAAATGGATTGGAAGGCAAGGAGCATAAGAGAGCAGTTGGACGACGCAAGCCACCAAAACTCCAACCTGACCGATGTAAATGGGGCGAGATCAGGGCAACCCAACTCGGAGAGTACCTCAAACCAGATCACCTGACACTAGTACAAATCGGGCAATTTAAGACCCCGCGATCGCAGACGGGAGCAGGCGCCTGTTGGAGATATGCCCTAGAGACAATAATATTTAGTATTATTTTATCTCCAAGTTTATTATTAATAGTTTATATCTTTATGCTACAACTGCATTGGATACTTGAATAGCGAATTAAAAGTATTCAAGAGGAAAACCTCCGATGCACGTGTAGAGATATGAACACGTAAAAGCGTTCCTAGTCTTGTCTCTAAGACTAGCTATCTTGTTACCTGATGATCGTGTTTTCCTGATCATGAACTTTGTATAAGTCATGTAACTATAGGAGTTTATTATCGGAATGATAAAAGTACTGAACCGACCCACCCTATGATCTTGCTATGAGACAAAATCGTCAAGATGAAGAATAGCAAAGATCATATAGAGTTTTCATTAGTTAGTTCCTATACCTTGAGAACATCTAGTGACCGCTTATTCGACACTCACGCTTTGATTGTCATCTAACGTTCGGCCATAACTGGGGACCATAACGATGACTATTGGGTTTGAACTAGATTGAGTAATGGAACTGAGATTGTTCAAGAAGGGTACTTACTCCTCCTCAAGTATAATCATGTCACCCCAATCGTCTGGCCAGACACAGTGTGATTTATCACAGGACATTGATAATACGGTATGAGAAAAGAGAATGATATTGGTACGAGTTTCATATGTGTTATGATCAAAGGGTTTTGATCACACTAGAGCACATTTGTCTCACACTCTAGATATCATTGGTATCGTGTATGTAAGGGGATTAGCATAATGAGAAACACAAAGAGGTTCTGTCGTTCACTCGGTAATACATAGGAGCCAGTACAGACATCTAGGTCCTAATGCTGGTTATTGTCTGGTAAGCTCCCAGGCATGTCTATGTGTTACAGCGAACCTTTCGGGTCACGCACTTAAGCTGTGAGTCAATCTTTTATTGAGAGAATAAAGATGTAGTGTGCAGACCAAAAGAACAAGGTGGGCTCGGTGTTCTGAACCCGAGAATACAGAACAAAGCACTGTTGATGAAAAACTTACACAAATTCTACAACAGGATGGATATACCCTGGGTTAAGCTTATATGGAATGCCCATTACAGCAACAATGTGATCCCACATGCTTTTAATAGAAAGGGCTCTTTTTGGTGGAAAGATTGTATGGCTCTCTTTGAACAATACAAGGACATAATTATCTGCTCTCCAAAAGATGGTAAAACAATTCTTCTATGGAAGGATAATTGGGGGACTCAGTAAGGGAAGATAAATATCCTCACTTATTCTCATTTGCTTCAAATGAAAATATATCTCTTCGGAAGGCCTGGAATGATTTGAATGAGGACATATACAGCATGTTCCAGCTACCCCTTTCTGCTATTGCCCATGGGCAACTTCTGGAACTTATAGAAGAATTAATGTCCATTCAACTGAATGAAGAACATGACAAATGGAATTTATCAGGATCAGATGCTAGATATTCTACGAGGAAAATATATAGAGCAATCATGGGAGAACATCAACCTCTTCAGGCAATCCTGGATATATGGAAAACCTGTAGCTTACCAAGACACAAGTTTTTTGCTTGGCTTCTAATATATGGCAGGCTAAACACCAAAGAGATGAAGAAGAAGAAGAAAAACTTCCATGTTGAATTCACGGATTGTGTTCTTTGTGATACTTGTCCAGGACAAACATTTCATCACTTATTCTTCGAATGCAGCTTCAGCCAGAGTTTTTGGTGGCCTTTGGGCTTTGAATGGGACACTGATTATGACATAAATGAGATGATCCAGGAAGCAAAGACAAGATATTCCATTAACTTCTTGATGGAAATAATGATCACTGGATGCTGGAGTATTTGGGAGCAAAGAAATGATGATATTTTCCGTGGAATTGAACCATCTGTACACAGATGTGTTGTTAGATTTAAATCCTTTCTAACCTTATCCATGCATAGAGCTAGGCTTAGTCTTAAGGATGATATGCAATCATGGCTAGACACATTATGAATAGCTGATGTACATGTACCATGTAAATATGTGATCTGGCAATAGAAAATGGAAAATGGAGCAGTAGGGGATTTCCCCTACTGCACTGCGCTTCAAAAAAAAGATGTAGTATTAGTGGTCATGAGATAGTGTCGGAGTAGCTCCGATGTCACCGGGACTTGTTCCAGTGAAGATATAGAGAAAGAGAAGGCAGACATTCTATGTCTCGGGATAATAGAAAGTGTTTCTGTTATTGTCAGATTTATTCCGAGGGTGTTTTATGTAAGTGGAAATATTTGTCCAGAGTATTTTGTCTGCGGACACTGGATGTCCCGGATCATATAAAAGTGTTTTATATGATAGGTAATTAATTCGGGAATATTCTGTAAAAGGAAATATTCAAATAAGAATTAATTAGATAAAATAGTATTTAATTAAATATTAATTTATTTAATTGATAAATAATTATTGAAAAAATATTAAGCCCAATAATAAGTGACTGCCACATGGGCCCGAGGGCCCACGTGGCTGCCACACCACCGCTAGGAAGTGGCGGACGCGGCTACGTGGCGGCCAGGCGGGCCGAGCGGGCTCCGCGGCGGCCAGACGGGCAATCGGGCGACGTGGCGGCCAGGCGAGCCATGCGGACGTACGCGGGCACGGGCAGGCGCGGGCGAGCGGACACGGGCAGGCGGGCGACCGGCCGGGTTCCACCCGGAACCGGTTCGGTCGGGCCCCACCCGGGCTGGTCGGTGCAAGGAAGGAGAGGGAGAGGTGAGTTGGAGTCCAACTCCAACTCCCCCTCCCAAACCGAATTGGGCTAGGGGACCTTCCCCTTGCCCAAGCACTGAAAGTGCATGTGTTGCCCCATGCGTGGTTTTGGTAATTAATGACAATCCTTATAGACTAATGTTTGCATTGAGATATTCTTATAGATCTTGTCCATAGGAAAAGATTGGAGTTCATGTATTGGACTCTAGAAGTTTATATGGTGACCAAGGTTCTATCCAAGGGTTTTATATGAAGAATGGTCATGTGAAGAGTTGAGCTTATTGCAAGCATGGCTTGGAAAAAAAGATTGAGTGAAAATTCATGTTATCTCCAAGCCATCATTTATATCAAGATAAGAAGATGAAGTACAAGTGGATTCATGAAGACGGAGATTAGCAAGGCTCTCCCATCATGGTGTATGTGGGGAGTATTTGGAGAAGTCTTCATCAAGCATGTACTAGCAAGCACAATCAAGAAAGATGTTCCAACTTGAGAGAGTCAAGATCGTCATCTCAAGCTCAAGTGGAATGATCAAGGCAAAGGTATGATCTTAATAGGATTTATATTTTACCGGTCTCATGTTGTTAGTTCGGAGACCGGGTTAGAGGATAGACGGCGTACTATCAAGAGGGGCTCTCAAGTGAGTAACTTGATCACATCTTTGTGGAGAGCTCAAACCTTTGCATACTTGGCATTTCATCTTTCTTGGTTCTTATTTGGCTTTTATCCATGTGAGGACTTAGAGCTTGTGCTCATCTCCATACCAAGCTCTAATGCATCAAAAATAGATTTCATATGTATATCTTATTGCGTTTTTGATGTTCGAGGTTTTACCGGTCTGTCTTTTCTAAGAGAGGTCAAACTCTCTATTTGTGGTTTCCTCCTCACATGATGGACTATGATGTTTATATGCATAATCTTGTAGAGCTTGTGAGTATCTTCTAACAAGCCCAAGATCATAGAAAACGGAGTTCGGATGACAAACATATTGCGTTTTTGGTTTGGAGGTTTTATCGGTTGTTCTTTTATCGAGAGGTCTAACCTTTCCCCATTTGGTTTTATCCTCCATTGTTGTACTATGATGTTTCTCTGCATGATATTGTAAAGCTATTTGTTGTGATTCCAACAAGCCCAAGAACATCGAAAACGGAGTCCGGATGATCAAGATATGATCGTTTTCATGTCGGGTGTGTTTGCAATTTGGCCAGCCCCCAGGCCAGCCTAGGGCGGGTCCCAGGCCGACCGGCTCTGCTGGGTGTCCATCCTACAGGCCAGCCAGGCCGGCTCCCAGGCCGGGCTCGCGATTTCTGAGCATAACGGTTGGTTTCGGGGAACCTATTTAAGGGGCCTTCTTTCCCAATGGTTTCCTAACTTTTTGAGCTTGTTTTTTCCCTCTTTCTCCTCCATTGTTGACATTTGGAAAATCTTACCCCCTCTCAATCCCTCCCATGATTCTTGCATATCTTTGAGGGAAAGTGAGAGGAAATCAAGATCCACATTTCCATCAATCCATTCCTCCTCTAAGTGAGGGGAACCTAGTAGATCGTGATCTTGGAGTTCTTGTGTGGTTCTCCTCTTTGTCCTTCCTCTCTTCTCCCCCATAAGCGTTAGTTGCTTTTGGTGGGATTTGAGAGTGAAGGATTTGAGCACTTGTGCTCTTGCCATTGCATTGTGCATCGGTTTGCTCTCTCCACGAATATTCGTGAAAGTTGAAAGTTTGTGAGCTTTTTACTCTTGGGTCATTGGACCTTAGACGCCATTGTGGTGGTTGAGACCTTTTGTGGTCACTTGTAGCCGTTCGGGAGCTCCCAATCCAGTTATGGGTTGTGCCCCAGATTGTTGTTGTAAAGGCTCCGGTTTCTGCCTTGAAGGATTCCGATAGTGGAAGGTGAACCAAACCTTTTGTGGTGCGGTTCTTCGGAGAAGAAGGTGAAACCTTTGTGGCTGTTGAGCCATTGTGTTGGCTCACACCTCTCCAACGAGACGTACTCCCAAAAAAAGGAGCAACTCGGGAATACATCCTCGTCTCCTCGTGCCTCGGTTATTTCTATACCCGAGCTCTTTACTTATACACTTTACATTGTGATAACTGATAACCTTCGTGCTTGAAGTATTCTATATTGCTATCACTTTGTTGCTTGTCTTGCTTAGCATAAGTTGTTGGTGCTCATAGGTGAGCCTTGTTTATTTAGGTTGTTGGCTTGTTAATTTAAACACCTAATTTTATTCCGCAGTTATCAAGCCTAAACCGGAAAAGTTTTAATCACCTATTCACCCCCCTCTAGGCTACATCATTGTCCTTTCAAGCACCCCTCCCCTTTGGCCACCTATATAAACACCACCAACCTCATGGGTTGAGATGAATCAAGCAATGCACAAGTTCCTCTCTCTAGATATTGTGCAATTAGAGGATGCCCTAATTAGATGGCGCTCCAATTAGACATTGTTCTAATATCTCTAGTAGATCTCATGTGTTGAGAATTAGATCTCTCTAATCTCATATTGCTCTAATCAAGTTTGATTGGACCAACCACCAAAACTACGCCGCAAGGCAGTCTCTCTTCGTCGGTTGCAAGTAGGTCTAGACGGCGAAATGCTGACGGATTGGCGCGGTGTTCGTGTGGATACTGCTAGAGCGGGGCAGCGCGAGTAGTCCCTCAACGACAAGAATCGAAAGGCAATCTCACCTCCCGGCGTGGACGTGAGATTCTTCATCAGGCTTCACCGACATCTATTTCGACTACAACAAGCTCTTCCGCAACGGTTGTAGTAAGTTTTCTGGATCTAGCACTATGGGGTGCTGCATATCTTCATAGTATAGATCTTGGGCTGTTGCGTAATATGCTAAGCGAATTTTTTTAAGTTTTCGTTGCGCAACCCAGCAGCGCCCGTGTGCGTTATCCCCTATCGCTTACCCTTGGATAATAAAAAGGCCCGCAGATCCTTCGATGTCCATATATTCACATAAGCTTTTGTGTTTTTAACCGTGTGCTGCATATCGCATACGATCGGGTCATGTTGAACATGTGCATAGTGCTCACCATCACGCACCATTTATTTGCAAAAGTCGTGTGAAATCGAACCGTATGTCTATACAAAGTTATCTTTATATATATTCTGTGAAGTGTAATTTCAAGCGACAAGTGTTTCAATTCGATCGTAAAATACAATTACGACCCAGTTAATATTGGCATTTCTTTCTTTCCCGCTTCCTTTTCCCGCCGTTTCGCCGCATTCCCGCCACCTCACCGCCCCCCGCTCGTGTATAAATCTTGCTAGATAATAGAAGTGCCGCCGGCAGTGGAAATGGCTCGCTACAAGTCCAAAGTCCCCGATGAGATGCAATACTCCATTAGAGCAAGGAAGCAACGCTTTCGCACGCGTGGTGCCTCCACCTCTGCCGCCCTTCCCTCCTCCTCTTCCTCCTCGTTCGGCGTTCCCTCCTCATCCGGCTCGTCATCGTCATCCCTCGTGGGGAGACGCTGGTCGACACTGACACTGGTTCGGGGTCGTCGTCATCGTCGGTTGAGCTGGATCGGAAGCAGGAGAACATTTTGGTGCAGGAGTCCATCGCGTCGTGGTGCGCAGAAGAATACATGACGCATCACGTGGTGGAGGTCTCGTTCGAGACTCTGCGCCAAGACCGTCTGCGCAGGTCGCGGCGCCTCAAGGTGGAGCTCAATATTTGTGGTGCTCCACCACCGAAGCGGCAGAAGGCCAACCTTGCCGAGGCCTCTGGGTCTTGCAAGCCACCTTTCAACGACGGTGACGACGACAAAGTGGATTATTTCACCGATGATGAAAACACTAACGAGGAGAATCTCTAGTGTATTTATTTGGAGTATTAGATACATTTTGTGTACGGAAGTAAGGACTGTAATATTTTAATGGAGCTCTCGAAATATTAATGAAATCTCTAGTAGTATCACCCGAAAACTGAATGAATTGTGTTGGTAGTATCGCCCAAGGGTGCAGTTGAAACAATCGTGTGCAATTGCGTGGTATCACACACGGTTGTCTCTTTCGGAAGCGTGTTAGATGTATGGCTAACTTCGCATACGGTTAGATAAAGTAGGTTGTGTGCGATATGTGCCGTTTACATTTAAATACGGATTTCTATCCGTTGTTGGCCAGCTACCCCAGTTCTAGCCATTGCTGCCATCCATCACTCCTTCGTTCGTCCCACCCCTCTCGCAGCGCATAGAAACTGCCGTCGCCATGGCTACAAGATCGAGGAGATCACCAACGACACGGACTCGGACGAGGTACATTTGGGCGTAGCTTCTGGCTTGCTATTTGCTTCATGCTCGGGGAAATTTATATTTCCTTCCAATTCGTTATATTTGAAGGTTACCGGATGCTGTGACTGCAAAATGCATGCCGACTGTAAGCTGTCTGTGGAAGGCAAAATGAGCGCACTGTTACAGGATCTGCACGCCGCTGTCGAGGAGAAGAAAGCAGAAGAAAAAGCGAAGAGGCTCGAAGATGAGAAGATGGAGATGGAGCTACAACTTGCAGATCTTGTACACGATAACAAGAGAAAAGCTGAAGAGGCCAAGTTGAAGTTGAAGAAAATATGTTCGTGACAAGGAAAATCATCTGCTTTATTCTTTAGCTGCTTTAGTTATCCTAGTATCTGTTGTAATTGCACTTTCAGGTTTATAGAGACGCAGGAAGTAGAGATATAAGTAGCTTTATCTGAATATGTACTCAAACAATCGGAATAGGAAAATCGTATGCGAATGGGGGACAATGCACATGTTTTGTGGCCCGTAAAGCGTGTGTGAATAATGAGCCCATTTTGGGCCCATGTATTCTGAACCCTACTTTGTCTCTTGTATAAATTGGGACCAGCAGCACCGTCCGGTCTCACTTCACTCGACAGCCTCCACTCCATTTTTGGAACTCTTCTGCTCACCTAGTCGAGAGTAGGAACCTAGATATCTCCTGCATTTCTGTAGATTATGTCTTTCTCACGTGCAGATCCATGGACGGAGGTGCCTTGGATACCTCCGGCGAGCCAGGCTCGGCCTCGCCCTCCCCCGTGGCTATGTCGTCGTCGTACTTTGGGATCGAAGGCCGCACGTGTTGTGCCTCGGCTCGCCCTCGACCTCATCCTCGTCCCTTTACGAATGGTATCCTCTCACACGCACATGCTACTGGTTTTTATATGACTGGTCTATTTTCATTAGCACAGTTAGCAAGTTTTATATGACCTCATCCTGCGGATCTACTTACTTTTTCCGTTCAGTTTTAATATTCATGCTCTAGCCTAGTTTAACATATATATGTACTTTTTAGCTTCATTAGTTTAACAAATTAGAACGGATCCATATGTTTAGATCTGTTTAGTTCCACCTTATTTCGTTGTGTTGCACCGGAGGATGTGTTGGACTAGATGCATGTGTACGTTTTAGCTTCATTAGTTTAACAAATTAGAACGGATCCATATGTTTAGATCTATTTAGTTCTGGCTTATTTCGTTGTGTTGCACCGGAGGATGTGCTGGACTGGATGCATGTGTACTGTTGCCTAAGTAGTTAATTTTTTGTCGGACTAGATGCATGTTCTTGTGTTGGGCTGGATGCATGTTTAAGTTCTTCCATATTTAACAGTAGCTAAACTCTTATAATAGGAGCTTATTTTGGTGGCATTGTTGTGGTTACGCTCTTTGGCTCATGCATGTTATTAGCTTTCTGCTAATAACATAGAAACAAAATGTAACCAAGAGGAGCCCAAGAGGGATGGTGCGTAGGGATGTGCATGGCTGAATATGGCCGAATCGCTCTGCCCTTGTCCCTCTTGAGTGCGGACAAGGATTGCTCATGAGGGTGAGTCTACTTATTTAGTCTTTTCTGTCTTTATGTTCTCAAATTTTCTATGATCATATTCTAACACTAGGCATTAAACAACAGCTCATTTATCTTCCTCCATTTCGGTGGAGTTTATAGTTCAGCTCAAGGCTTTCCGCGTTTCCGCCCAGTGGCGAAGGAGTTCGTGCTGAAACGAGAGTATCAAGGCGTCTCTCTTTCACATGAACTTTGTGTGGCTGGAAATTCATCAAGCGTGCGGTGTCATGAAGTGGCATCTCTTCTCAAATAGCAGAGCATTCACAGAGGGGTTAAGTGCTTCTCTCTCATGCACAACCCTTTTGTACTTTCAAAAGAGTTAGTATACATAAATCCATCATTATTTTATATGACTTATTTATCTAACAGTAGAACTGACTCCTTTCTTTATACTTGAACACATGAGTCACAATGACACAATGCAGTCCACAAGCTGGCCTCACAAAGTTTCCTCCTCCAAAACGTCGCACTTGTGATGTTTTGGTCCACTGCATAAGATACTTTTTTAGTTAAGAGTGTCTTGTACAGTGCGGCCAAAATATCACACTGGTGACGCAAAGAGTATGCTGATGGCTCTAAACAAATTTAATGACTACAAGTGCCAATGCCAAGGTCTTGGGAAGACAGTGGCCATCACGGAGACAAATACGTAACCAAGAGTATTCTGTTTGTTGATCATTCTCACTTGTATAACCTTACTGTCCCAATGTATATGTACTGATGGGTTCTAAAATGTACAATGATTTATGTGATTGCGATATGACACTGTTTATACATATGAAATGTTCGATGAATTATGTGATTCGGATGTGCTCTACAGTCATTTGGATGAAATAATTGAATTATGGTAATGACTGCACCCAGTTAAGTTTTGATAAACGTGGACGATTGGACGACATACGCAGACGATTCATTTAGTTAAATCGTGTGCGAAGCTAAGTAAAGCACACATAACACGAACACATAAACCGTGTGTGATGCTACATAACGGACACGAGTCAGCAAGAACAAAGCGTCTGCGATCTTGTGTGTATCGCACACGGTCCAATTAATACGCCCGGCTGCGAAGTTCGCTTCATCGCACACGATTAGTTTAGCTATCTGCGATGTCTACCCATATCACCCACCCATGGATAGCGACGGGCGCTTACGTTTGCTTTGGTGGCCTAGGCATTGTTGATCTGCAGCGCAAAGCCACGGCATTACGTGTCAGATGGCTGTGGCACTCCTGGACACAAACTGATAAAGCTTGGAGCGACCTTCCCTTGGGCATTGATGACCATGGTAGAAATTTGTTCAACTCTGCAGTCTCTTTCAACCTCGGTGATGGCCAAAGGATCAGCTTCTGGAAGGATCCTTGGACTAACGGGCAGAGCCTTGCCACTATCGCGCCTGAGTTGTTTCAATGCTGTACCAAGCGAAACCTCACTGTGGCCCAAGACGTCACCGACAACAAGTGGATGAAACACTACAAGCACAACATCCCAGTCATTGCCCTCTGTCAGTTCCTTCTCATACATGATATCGTCCAGGCCGTGTAGCTACAAAATGATATACCTGATTCAGTTACATGGCGCTGAACCACCAATGGACAGTACTCTGCCGCCTCAGCTTATGACATGCAGTTCGAAGGATCCATCAGATTTAGCTTCCAAGAAACTATCTGGAGCTCCGGGGCGCCACTAAAATGCCGCATCTTTGGTTGGCTAGCAATTCTTGGCAAATGCCACACGGCTGACTGCCTGCAGAAAAAGGGGTGGCCTCACAACGCGGCTTGCGTCTTCTGCCTCAGTGAGCAAGAGTCTGCCCTTCATCTCCTCGCCACCTGCCCGGTCATCACCAGGCTATGGGGTAAACTGATTCACACCGCTGGACTCAGCAACAACCTACTGCCCACACAAGCGGACGACAGCCTTGACTCATGGCTAACGCGCACGCGCCGACAGTTGCCACCAACGCTCAAGAAGAATTGGTGTGCCCTTGTGCACCTCGCCTGGTGGACGGTTTGGAAGGAGAGAAACTCAAGGATCTTCAATAACAAAGCTGAATCACTAACCAGGTTGCACGCAAGCATCATTGACGAAGCCAAATGTTGGCGTGACGCATGGCGAACAGGAGCTGCTGACCTGCTCCTACGACCAAGGGAACCGGACTGATTTCCTACCCCCACTCCTTTTGCGGGATGCAGCACAAATAGCTGCGTTCCTAGGACTTTGTAGCTCTTTTCTTACTCTTTTGTTTTGGGTTACTTTGTACTCCTGTATACTCCTTCTAATTTAAATGAAAAGCAGGGCAGACTAACTTTTTCGTCAAAATATACTAGTGCGAGCAAACAGGCAGTCCACAAGCAGATGGTCAATTATTTTCGATACCTGCAAGCACATCGGGACATCGGACACACATCTCCTAATCTGCAATACCATAACCGAGCCTTGTAAAACAAAAAATTTAAATGGTCGTTGTCTGAGGCTAAATCAATCAATGATTATTTAGGCTGGATTCGCTCTGTCATGCACACGACCCACTCCTGTCCTTCCATGTTAATTAGCGTACGTACGTACAACTGGAATAGAAGACAACGTTGTTTGGGAATCAGAGGAATCTGGTTCCACCACTGCGTATTTTGCTGTATATCAACGAATATTGCTTGTTGCCACAACGTAGTCCACATGCTGGAACAGTGGAGTCGGCAACCGATCGAAGAACAGAAGCGCGCTTATTGGTTAGCTATCTTTTCAAACGGCCGATCAAGGCCAACAAACACCCAGCTGCCATAACAACCTCGGCATCTCGCTAGCCTGGCGCTCATATCCATTACGGTCAGCTCCTACGTTTTCCTCTCATTTTGTTTCATGGAACATATCCCTTATTAAATTTAGGATATCAATGTTGTTGCATTCAGTATACTAGAAGAAATTAGCTCCTATGAATTTTCTTACATGTTAAATTAGAAATCCACGACTTGCATTTTCTATGTACCTCACATGGTAAAATATATTATTTCCTACTCCTGATAAGAAGTAAATATTAGTATGAAGAAGATATCAAGTACACCTGGTCTCCGCAAAAACCTGAATATCCGAGCAATTCAAGATATCGAAGATACACATGACAAAATTATGAAAAGGCAAAACTAAGATTCAAGGTGTCGTTACTGGCGGATATAGTCAAAGACCAGATCCTGGGTTTTTACCCTATGGAGAAAGACTAAGCATATTCCATGCAATGCCTTCAGCAAGGTAACGATTTCGAAGCACCGTCATTGCAAGGTGGTGACCGACAAAAAGGTCAGACAAAGGGGTTTCATCCCAGAGCTCCAGTCTCGGTACGCAAAGAGCATCACCAGATCTCAAGCACGATATATTATTGCTCCGCTTGACCAACACCTCCATTCTTTCTAGCCTTGACACCATCAAATACATACAGATGGCTATACGCATGTAGGTACACGCCATGTACCAGATCCTTCTACAAAAAATATGCGTAAACCTCTCGCGGGAGAGCCGTTGAACATCACATATCAGAAACGTTTTGAAGGTTCGCCAAAACCTAGATGCTGGATCTTCCAACTAATGCTCACGTGCACGATTATTATATGAAGGCAACGAGACGTATGAGCTTGTTTATAGGCGATGACAAGAGTGACATACACCGTTAAAACCCACGCAATGACCCCTCTGGCAAACCCATGTCGTCATTGCCACTAGCAGATGACGAGCTTGAAAATGGTGGGTTCCCCTTCCAATATTCTGCCTTTTGTCCAGCCGCAACCTTCACACCAAATCGACAGAAAGGATCTGTTAAAGCCATACATAGTTTTATGCCTTATCAAGATCGGAACGCAATTGTACCATGAATCACCACCTCCACCATGGCTGGTATATCTCCACCAATGATCATCTTGAGATGCTGCTGCACCTGCATCCTAGCCGTCGTTGCCCAGATTCATGGCGTGCCACCACAGTCATGCGTTTGTTTGTTGTTATTTTTTTGTAAGTATTTTTGTAACCTTCATGTATCTTGCGAATATATGGCCCGTTGGTCGTAAATATGTTGCTACAGAAAAAATCGTGATAAAATTATGTCTTGACTATGCCTTTCGCCCCGGGAAGGATTTTTTTTCAAATGGAGGCAAAAGCTTTTCCTCATTCAGTTAATTAAGGAGTTTGAAAAGAGAGTAAAAAAGAACCGAAAATACAACCGGACTACTCTGCAGGCATTATTTCACTCAAACGTTTTCGCACCCACTATACCCAAAGCCTTGCTTCGCTCTTGATCTTCTTGAAGATTACCGTTGGTGGCGCATGTTTGTTTCGGAAAACGCGGGCGTTCCTCCCATTCCATATTCAATGTGAGGGAGGTGATGGCTTTGCGATTTGTAGTTGGGGATCCGGTCATTTGTTGCCACATAAGATTGAGCGGTTAGGTTGGCCAAAGATGGGTATCGAGCGCGTGAAGACCAAGCCAATTTTAATGAGCTCCCAAAGTCTAATAGTGTAGCGACATTGGACAAGAAGGTGCTTTGCCGATTCCATCGTTCTCTTGCAGTGGGTAAAGCCCACAATTCTGTTGTCCTCTTTTCTCAATTCGATCTGCCGTCCAAAGTCTATTGTGGATGGCGAGTCGAGCCACGCGATGAATTTGGATTTGGGAGGAGCCCAAACCTTCCAAACCATCATGTTCATGTCCGCGGAGATAGTACCCAAAAATTGGTCTTTGTATGCCGAGGCCGCCGAATAGTGACCCCTAGCCTTGAGGTTCCAAGTTATCTCATCCTCAAAGTGGGCATGAAGTTGGAAATTTTGAAGTTGTACCCAAAGCTTGACAAATTGAAGGAGTATATGCATGCATATGTGTAAACCATATATGTTTGGTTGTCCACACAGTTAGGTGGACCTTGCTGGACCATCAATTCAGCCAGCCCAGACATTAGGTCTTCTCCTAATCTAGAGGCACGATTGAAAGGCCCGTGCATGTGAGACCTTTATGCACACCCATGTCAAACAACTGCCATTGCCATTAGGTGTACATGGGTGGGGCTCTCGCCATGGCGAACCAAGGTGGTTATAAATATGTGTAGCACTGTGATCTAGCTAGCTAGGGCTGTCGATCTGTTGTTTCCCAGTACTGATCAGACCAAGTTATATATACCATTACCTAGCCGTTTACTCCTCGTCTACCATAGTACGTAGCATTGATCTTTCGGAGGAGGAGAAAGTTGATGATGAAGAGGCTCGTGATCCTCAGGCGGTGCCATCCGCCGCCGCCGCCGGAAGCGTGCATGGCGTTCGGCGGGTGCTGCCGTGGCGTGCGGTACGGTGAGTGCCGGCGGAACCACGCCGCGAGGATGGGCGGGTACGCGGTGGACGGTTGCCGGGAGTTCCTGGCCGAGGGGGAGGAGGGCACCAGCGGCGCGCTACGCTGCGCTGCGTGCGGTTGCCACCGCAAGTTCCACCACCGGGTGGTGCTGTCCCGCTACTGCTGCAGCGACGCGGATGACGCGGCGGCGGCGGCCTCCGGTGGCTGGGACTGCTCCGCCGAGTCCACGGCGTCCAGCACCACGGCCAGCTAGGGAGGAAAGGAACGACGGAAGATCACAAGATCGATCAACCACACAGGTCGGCCGGCCGGCCATATGTCTGTCACAACCTAGGTGCATTCAAGTGATGATTCATGAAACTACTCTCGTCTTACATAGTTGCATTGCCCAATTGTTTCTTCTCTGTCTAGCTTAATTAGCTAGCTAATGCATTCCTCGTGCTTATTTATCAGTAGTACGTGTGTTCATTGTATTGGACGTGTGCAATCACTCGCTTTACCGGTGTCTCTATGCTCGCTTTTTTGGGTGAGATTATTGTGTTCTCGTGTGGTTCTTTGACGGCGCCGTCTTAGACATGTGATTCCAGTAAATTGATTTGTTGCCTTTTGCGTCAAACAGCTACGCAACATTTGACAGGTGTCTTCCAAATGCATGCAAAAGATATTTTAGGGGGAAATTCAGTTTATGAAAGCTGTTACATAACGATTTTTGCTGATGTTTCAGCAGCTGGATCTAAGCAAACTGATATGCATGAACAGAACAGCTGTAGTTCGGCTCATGAATATGTATTGAGTGCACTGAATTACAAGAGCCGGTCGATCTTACACTTTGCAGTACAGATTTAACCCACTGGGACGTACAACTACCTGCTGTATGTACCAATAGCTAGCTAGTGCTGCAGCTTCTCTTTCTGTGCTTGCTTGTGAAGTTTTCGGAGCCCATAAATAGGGGGGCTACGATTTATGTTCACGTTGTGGACACGAGTTTCTTTTTATTTTTGACATTTATGTGGATGCAAAAGTTGGATAGTAGATGGCGTCCGCTCGACAGGAGCATAAGAGTAGCACGACAACAACAATAATAACATTAATTCACAAAGGATCATCCACATCACAAGTGGCCTCTTGGCTACTTTTCCCTCCTCGCTTTCGGCTTTCTCCTGTAGAGCATTCGATCCTCTGTAGCTATGGTCGATTGAAGAAGGCAACGTACTACGATAAATTACACGGATCGGATGCATCTAGCTAGAGTTGATTACCTTGAGGCTGACAAGTCAACGTGGGGAAGTTGGAAGGAGAGAAACCGACGGGTCTTCCGCAATGTTGGACTCCTTCCGGACGCGGTGGTGGCTCTAGTTAGAGAGGAGATAGCTCAGCGGGCTTACGCGCACTCGATTGACCTGGGAGACTCGCTTCCGGGGGTTTAGGCCTCCCGTTCTTGTAATAAGCCAAAAAATTCTGTACAAAAACTATTTTTCTATCTAATCGGACGGCAGAACGACTGCCTTTAAAACTCAAAAAAAAAAAAACAAGTCAACGTAGACGCTTCAGTGTTAATGTCCCAGCTGCTTCTGCATCGAGTGAGATGAACATAACTTTTTATTGCCAAGTTATTAAAATATCAAACGTTTAGATCTCAACAATCACATAAGTTTGAGACATGTCTCAACCAGCAAAAAAACAACATAACACAACTACTGAAGTCGTCACGTATGTTGGGAGAAAATATCTCGTGTCACCAACAGGAGCCGGGTGCATCTAGTAGCCATTAGTTCCCGCCAGTCCGTAGGAATCAGGAAAGCCCACAATTGGATCGAATGTAGCGTCATATTGATAACATGAAGACATGAAAATTTCTTGTCCTTCTAAAAACGAGACCGACAATTCCATATAGAACAACAAATAGTTGAAACACCAAATAAGAATTCCAACCTTGGTCTTTTATCTATCTCATTTAACCAATTCCCAAACATATTAAAAACATTGTATCCTGGAGGGATATTATAAGAACAAAAAACAACACGCCAAATCAGTCTAGTAAAAGGATAGGAGATAAATAGATGTTCTACCATCTCCTCGCAGCCACGAAAAGAGTTTCTAGTGCAGTGATACGTCTCAAACGTATCTATAATTTTTGATGTTCCATGTTGATATTATACAAATTGTTACATGTTTTACGTACACTTCATATCATTTTTATACATTTTCTGGGACTAACCTATTAACAAGATGCCACAGTGCCAGTTTCGGTGTTCTGCTATTTTTGTATTTCAGAAAAGCTGTTAAGGAAATATTCTCGGAATTGGATGAAAATCAACGGAGGTCCCTATTTCACCGACACGTCCACGGAGTCCAAAGGAGAGATGGAGACGAGCCAGGAGGTGGCCACACCATGCCTGGGCGCGGCCCCCCTGGTGTGGGCCCCTCGGTTGGCCACCGACGCCGCCCTTTGGCCTATTTATTCCTCCCGTCTGGAAAACTCTAAAGACCCGAGCCATATTCCACGAAAAGTTCCAGAGCCGCCGCCGTCGTCAACCCTAGCTCGGGAGGGTTCTGAAGCTCTTCCCGGCACCCTTCCGGAGAGGGGAATCATCACCGGAGGGCTCTACATCGCCATGCATGTCTCCAGAGTGATGCGTGAGTAGTTCATCCTTGGACTACGGGTCCATAGTAGTAGCTAGATGGTTGTCTCTCCACTTTATGCTATCATGTTTAGATCTTGTGAGCTGTCTAACATGATCAAGATCATCTTATTGTAATGCTACATGTTGTGTTTGCTGGGATCCGATGAATATTGAATACTATGATCAAGTTGATTATTAATCTATGTCACATGTTATTTATGATCTTGCATGCTCTCCGTTATTAGTAGATGCTTTGGTCAAGTAGATGCTTATAACTCTAAGAGGGGGTATTGATGACTCCCAAGTGCAGGAGATCAATTGTAGTACCTTTCGATTAGAAAAGGTTGTCGAACCCACGAGGAGCTGAAGGTATTGGTTAACAAGAATCATAAATAAAACAATGAAAAATGCAAGTGTTTTTGGGATTTTTGGTTGTATAGTTGCAAGAGAGTAAAAATGCTGAAGGTAAATGGTAGCAAGTAAAAGCTCTCAAAGAGAGAAAGCCCAATCCTCTATGCAGCAAGAGGACAAGCTCAAGTGTGTGTTTCTTATAGGTGGAAAACGTTCCTAAGGGCTACCGAGACTTCATGGCATAAATATTTCTAGAACAACAAGGTAGCATTTTGTCAAGTTTTAATCTTCTTTGGACGGAGCCATAATTAGGGAAAGATAAATAAATAAACTAAACCCCCTTATGATGGTTCTTATGGCCAAGTAAATGACTGCACAAGAGTTATTAAGACATAAAGTCCCACCATAGCATTACACTCTAAGGTCCCGATACTAATACCCCATAAAGTAACTTCATGATTCGGTCTCAGGTTTACATGTCCTCCCAAGTCTTCCTCACTCAATTACACTACGGTGCTCTCCTATGAGCCCATATAGGTGAGGTGATGTGCAGTCGACGTTCGCACAAGACCATCATAGAATTACATAAAAGATAAAAACTAGACAAAATACCAACACATGTCATATATAAATCATTGCCAATTCATCCGATGCCACCAGGAACATGAGAGAACAACTCACAACGCAAAGACATGATATGATTCAATGGTATAAGTGGTACAACACAATCTGAAAATATAATCTCACCCCCAAACAATGACAAGTAGCCAATCATACACAGGTAGAATAGCACTTAAACAATAGCTAGGGTTCGAACAATCTCAAACTATGAGGGGGATGAAGTGGATCATGAAGATGGTGACGGAGATGTTGCTGGTCTTGACGGTGGTGTTGATGGAGACTCCGAAGGGGGGATGAAGGAGCCTTCCGGAGGTGATTCCGGCAGCGTTTCCCCCCTCCGATCTTCCCCGGCGGCAGCCTTCTGTCTCCTGTTTAGTGGTTTTGTGTTTCTCCGCCGCCCCCTCGTGAAACTCCTCGGGGGACTATTTTTATAGACGTTTTTAGGTCAAGACGAAACCACGGAGATGAAAACGGATGGCATCGGAGCCACGAGGAATAAAAGAGGTGGTCCCACACGGCCAAGGAATCTGGCTACGTGAGACCATCTATTTTCTTCCTCGGACTTCCTTTTTCGCGGATCCTTGGCTCGTACGTCTTCTTATTTCCAAATATTGGGCCCCGTAAAATCTTAGGTCATTTGGACGTCGTTTGGTCCCTGAAAGTCAAAAACATGGAAAAAGAGGTTTTCTGGTTCTGCAGGGTTAATTCCAAAAAAATGGGGAAACTGTGAATTATCCCCTAAAATCATTATAAAACATAAATATAACCCATATATGATGCAAATAAGTTGGAATATCAAGTAATAAAATATAAAGTTCATGTATGCATTTTATATGCATCAACATCCCCAAGCTTAACCAATGCTTTTCCTCGAGTATGAAGGTGATAAAACTAACATGGACTTTGCATTTTAATACTATCAATGGATATCAAAGATGATTACTATTGCTACATAAAGTCAAATGATTCATTATCAAAGGAGTAGCTATATACAAGATAGATTATAAAGTGATATCAAATATTCAATGAAAGGATGTTCAATGATAATTCACAAAGTGTAACATAGAAGAAAGTACTATGAAACAAATGTACGCATAATGAAAAGTAAAAACATCCTACAATGGTCATAGAGTAATCTTGTAAAATCTGAATATAAAAGTGGACACTTTGGAAAGATAGATAAATAAGTAGAGGTAAAACATGAATAAGTTTCATCTAGCTTCCAAATGCTTCTACTTAAGTTAATGTTTGCAATATGGTATTCATTGGTGTGGAGCTCTCATTACCCCTATCATAGCATCTTGAATGGTTAAAATTTAAAGTGAAAGCAAATATGAGTAGTGTGCTTGACAAAGTATGGGTTGAATGCCTCATGCCCCGTGAATACGAGTACCTACACCATGGTGTTACTCAACTCAGTCCACAAAAGTAAGTTTAATTTAAAGTCATTGTAAGTAATATAATAGCATCATTAAGAGTGTCAACTGGGGTACCTCTTGCCTCAGGACATGGAAGCAAGCCCATGTCAAAATGACAAAACAAACAGACAATGAACAATCTCAGCACTCTTTTATTTACTATTGGTATAGCTTTTTATTATGAGGTGCATCATGGAAGGTTCACTATGGAACGCTGTAAATTTCCACCATGAATGATGCATGGATTAGATTGGCGGCACAGGCATCTCTCTAGCCATTTATACAAACTCTTTAAACTTACTAAGTTTCCACTTATTTGGCACCATGATAAGCATTCATAAACAAAAGTACATGATATCAACTGAATATAAATAAGTGCAATGTTGAAAGCTTGCCATGTGACCGCACATATGGGCTAACTCTCAACCAAGACTTTTGTCAAGCTCACAACTTCATAATTTTAATCACACTAGTTCATGTTTATTAAGTGGAATAAAAGTAAAGTGTGCATCAAGTTCGTGAGAGCTTTTTAACCAACTTTTCCCATAACAATCAATAACATAAGCATTTTAATTCAGAAGTATAGATAACACAATATAACATGATAAACATACTTGGAATAGTATAAAGCTAATAGGTAGATATGGTGGACTCACTGGAAAAACTTTGGTTGAAGGTGTTGGAAAACAAGCTTTTTACTTGTTGGAATTTTTGGGCTAGCAAGAGGGAGAAAGTTGACCATCTAAATGCAAGCATAAGTGTCCATAGAACTAATCAATCCATGTTAAACAAGGTAAAGTAACATTCAGCATCAAAACATGAATAAAAGATAGCTCTTGATAAAATACTTGCAAATTAATACTCCTTAAAAAGCACATGAATCATGCAACTATATGTATCTTTTTGAATCAACTCAAACATCCCTTTACCAATCTTTTAATAGCATCCAACTTAATTCAACCCAAATTTTCAGTAGCTCTCTCATATATAAATGATAGTGGTGGTCATATTAACAAACCGAAATAACAAAAGCAAAAAATATGAGTGTTGTGCTTGGCAATGTATTGGTTGAATGTCTCATGTCCCTTGAATACAAGTACCTGCACCATGTGTTACTCACTTTGGTCCACAAAGTAAATTCAAATAAAGGTCATTGCAAGTAATAATAATATCATCAAGAACTGCACTGGGTACCTCTTGCCCCTTGACATGAACAAGCCCATGTCAAAACAACAAGACAAACAGACAATGAACAATCTCAGCACTCTTTTATTTACTATGGGTATAGCTTTTTATTATGAGGTGCATCACTGAATGAACATTATGGTTATGCTGTAAATTTCCACCATGAATGATGCATGGCTTAGATTAGCGGCCCAGGTATTTCTCTAACCATTTATACAAACTTTTTGAACTTACTAAGTATCCACATTCATTTCACCCATGATAGGCATCCATAAACAAAAGTACATGACATCAACTAAATATAAATAAGTGCAATGTTGAAAGCTTGCCATGTGACAGCACATATGGGCTAACTCCCAACCAAAACAATTGTCAAGTCCACAACTTCATAATTTTAATCACAATGGTTCATGCTTATTAAATGCAATAAAAGTAAATTGTGCATCAAGTTCGTGAGAGCTTTTAACCAATTTTTCCAATGACAATCAATAACATAAGCATTTAAATTCAGAAATGTAGATAACACAATATAACATGATAAACATACTTGGAATAGCATAAAGCTAATAGGTAGATATGGTGGACTCACTGGAAAAACTTTGGTTGAAGGTGTTGGGAAACAAGCTTTTTACTTGTTGTAATTTTTGGGCTAGCAATAGGGAGAAAGTTGACCATCTAAATGCATGCATAAGTGTCCATAGAACTAATCAATCCATGTTAAACAAGGTAAAGTAACATTCAGCATCAGAACATGAATAAAAGATAGCTCTTGATAAAATACTTGCAAATTAATACTCCTTAAAAAGCACATGAATCATGCAACTATATGTATCTTTTTGAATCAACTCAAACATCTCTTTCCCAATCTTTAATAGCATCCAACTTAATTCAACCCAAATTTTCAGTAGCTCTCTCATATATAAATGATAGTGGTGGTCTCAAGACAAATAAAAATCAAAACGAAATAAAAAGCAAATAAGAGACGCTCCAAGTTTATGCGATAAAGTGCATTCATCGAAAAACAGAAGTTAGATGTGCAAACCGAGAGTGTGTTGGTCCAGTGGGGTTGTATTCACATCCCCAAGCTTATGGTATTCACCATCCTTGGATAGCTCTTGGTGCATCTCCCCTAATCCCTGTGAAAAAACTTCAAAACACCGTTTCTCCCATTTCTTTTCTGTGGTGTGACATTAGTAGTGATAGACAAATGAATTGCTTGCTGCATAAAATCCTTAAACAAAAATTCATATGAATGTCCAGAAAGTGTATAATGTTGTATGCCTACTTATAAACTCAATTGGATAAAAAAAGATTCAAGTTAAAAGTTCAAAGAATGCATCAAACAAAATGGGACAGAATCTGTCCAGAAAAAAAGCAGCAGCAAAACACATTTTTCTACCCTACTTAAATATGTCGAAAAAAACTGAAACAATTCATGCTTACAGAGGATGAAAAGTTACAACTACAGTTAAAATATCAGCTCATTCGGAGTTACAGAATAGGAATTAAAAATCATACCATGCATAGATTCGTGCTGGAATAAAATCTCCGAATACAATAAGCAACTTTTTCAAGCCAAAATAGGTAAAACTTGACACTTTATTAAAAATTCCATAAACAGAACTAAAAACTAAGTCTCTTGTTACAGCAAGAGGACACAAAGAAAATCAAAAGCAAAAACAACCGGGTTGCCTCCCGTAAAGCACTTTCTTTATAGCCATATAGCTAGGCTTACTTACTTGGTATCAAGATGGTTGGAGTGAGGTGGCTTGGCATCCCCAATCTTGAATTCTTGTACTTATTTGATATATCTAGGGTGAGCCTAGGGGTAACATCCCCAAGCTTGAGTTTTTGTCCCTCTTGATCTTGTTCATCACCCTCAACTCTTCCACTTGAAAATTCTCTTTACATAAAACTCATCATAACACTTGATTAGAGAGGTTAGTGTCTCCATAAATTAAATCCACATAGGTATAGCAAAGACATATCATGAGTTGATTCTAAACATTAACTATTGTTACTATGGTTGCGTATTGTTCATTGATCAAAAGAACCACACAAAACACAAGTAATGAGGCTAATGCAAAATAAAGACAGAATCTGTCAAAAACTTAATAGCCTGCAAAGAGTGAATTTTCAGAGGCACTTAAGTTGCTCAAATCCGAAAACTTTTCACTAATGAAATGTGTAATAATATCTGAATATTGCTGTTGTAAAATTTCATGTCAAAATTCCTCTTCTATGATTTTTAACATTTTTCGCAGTGAAGCTTAGGAATCTGTTTTCCAGACAGCAAATCACTATTGTCTAATCCCTCCTCTCAAAAGAGGTTATTCTTGCCATAAAGATGAAAAATAAGATATAAAGGTGATATTACAGTAGTAAACAAGCACCTTGACGCAAAAACCAAAACTTAAACTGAAGATAAAAATAAAAAAGAAACAAAATGAACCAAGAAAGAATCAAGAGAAACAAACAAAGAAAAAAAAGAAAATATATTTGTTGTTTTTGATTTAGTAAAAAGGCAAAAGAAGAAGCAAATATATACAACATAAACACTATTTTTATTTGGTTTTAGCTTTGGGAAAAACTTTAATGATAGAGACTTTGCAATGGTTATATTGGCATGAACAACACATGTTCAAGGTCGACCCCAACATCTCCATTACTCATCCTTCTCATTTACTTTCCCAAATTTTATATAAAGTGAAAATCTTAAACTAGCAATTAGAAAACAGTAGTGATGTAGCCCGACCTAGGACCATCACCATGTCAAGCATCCCAACATCTGACAAGTCGTCATTGAGATCAAAGGTAAACTCTTTCCTATACGAGATCCCATTTCGTGCCCCTTTGGATGGTATACTACTTGAGCACCTACCCCTTTGCTATCCTAGGTATCACATGACGAGTACGGGCATTCGGGGAGATGCCAAGGAAGCCCAAGACTCAAGACCATCCAAGGCGTACGCTTGGAAGAGGAGGAAGCGACAAGACGAAGAAGAAGAAGAAGAAGAAGAAGGAAGAGACTGGGCGATACTACCGCCCACCTGGCGGTACTACAGCTCCAGCGGTACTACCGCCGAAGCTACCACCAAAAACGGCCCTCTGTTCGATCTACCGGTAGCGCCAGCGGTACCGTAGCGGTACTACCGCTGGGTCTGGCGGTACTACCGCTCGAGTTGACTTCAGAAGCAGTTCGAAGGCCTGCCCAGCGGTACTACCGCTGGCTCCAGCGGTACTACCGCTGCGGTGGGAACCTGACGGGTTGAGGGCCCGTGTCCCCTCACTTATCCACCCCTATCTCACCTAGACTATAAATAGAACCCTCCCCTTCAGATCTAGGGTTAGACAAAGATTTGAGAACTAAAGTAGAGTCTTGCTCCTTCTTCTCATAGTGTCTCTTTCCTCCTATGGAGATGAATCAAGGCCTCCCCTTGTGGAGATGAACCAAGGCCTCCCCTTGTGGAGAAGATCCCTGCGTGGATACCAAGGCTCCTCTTGTAGTTTGCTACTTGCCAATCTTTCATCCTAGGGTGATTCTATTGGGTTGGTTGGATTGACCAATTGGACAAACAATCCTAAGAGTACGGTGTGCTTGGGAGTATAGAATTAGGGGCTGCCCACGGGGATTTGCTACTAATTGAATCTTGCCGAGTTGCTACTTGCTAGTTACCCTTGTTTTGTTGATTTCCCTTTCTTTGTGTTTTTGCGTTCATCTCGTGTTCTTCATGTTCATCGTTTCGTCCGCACAAATCCGTGAAAATCGGGACCAACCTACATCATATGGTATCAGAGCTCTAGGTTGACATGGATTAGTTTTGTGTTTCCACCAAAATCCACCAAATTTTTCTTTGTTTTTGAGAAATTCGAAAATTTCCACCAAAAATAGCCTTGTCTTGATTCGAGCCGATCTGTCGATTCGTTGCGTCTTTGGTAGTTTTTTTCATGGATCTGTTGCTTTAGGACCCCCTCCACCTGTGTTTGCATTCCCTAGCCTTAATTTTGCCGATTTCCCATGAATTCGAGGAATTTTGGAGCCCAAATTCGCCCAAATT
The DNA here is from genome assembly GCA_947311845.1 of Poa pratensis. Classification (NCBI taxonomy): domain Eukaryota; kingdom Viridiplantae; phylum Streptophyta; class Magnoliopsida; order Poales; family Poaceae; genus Poa; species Poa pratensis. Next base: position 36,879,947 of record CAMZMU010000105.1, read on the forward strand.
CGAGTTAAAATCACGCAGATCCGCGCGCAGCGGTACCGGGCGGTACTACCGCCAGGGCTTATTTTTTTCAGAATTTTTTTTCTTTTCCTCGGTTTGTTTTTGGCATTTCCTCTTTGGTTTGAGTCCTTTCTTGGTGTGCCCTACGTCTACAACATCGACAAGCTTTCGCAGCCACGCATCTTCAACATCAAGCGATGACGCCACCAAGGACTCGACATTCCCCCATCATTGTAATCCTTTGTGAGCCCTTCTTCCTTTCGTGTACCTTTACCTACCGGACTAGCTCTTTGATATTGCGAGGCATTGCACGTGTTCGAGTGTTTGTCTTAAAGTATTGGCGAATGTGTATCGTTAGAGATCTTGGCACTAGCAAAAGTTGAAGGAATCATCGTCAAAAAGCAAAAATCAAAAAAAAAAGAGAGAAAAGAAATAGAATCAAGTGGTGCCAAGTATCATCTCTTATAGGTTGCGACAAAGCTAAAACCGCCAAAGTGAGTGCGAGTGTTAACTCTTGTGCAAATCCGTTGCCCACTCAAATCAATTGAGCTAGCGTCCTTCTTGTGTTGGGTGACATTTGAGCACGTAGTCTTCGATAGGTTGCATATCTTCGAGTGCTCGCCCTTTGGTCGCCCAACCCTATTATTCGCTTTTGTGTGTGTTTCTTCATCATTTGTGGTTGGAGTTTCTTTGGTAATTTAATCATTGTGGATTTTCTCTACCTTTGACAATACACTTGTCGTCGGGTTTGCTTGTTTCGTTTGCCACTTCATACCTTCCTATCCTCATAAGTGTGTGTGTTGGGTGTTAGAACCGGATTTTCTTCTCTCAAGCCACATTATACTTGGGATATAGTTTTTCTTGGTTTTTCCTTACCACATATCTCACTTGGTCTTGAGAAAATGTTTAGGGGAAGTACAAACGGAAGCTCAACCTCGGATGATGAAATACATGGTGGAGTTAGCGGTGATCATGGCTATGTCACACATGACGAGTTCGTCGGTATTGGACACCTTCTTCGTGATGGCTTACGCCACTATGAACGACGTCGTCAAGCTCTAGAAGCCAACTTCAACGACCACATGCATACGCAAGAAGCGTCTATGGAACGAGTGACCGAAGCTATCAACAACCTTGTGCGACAACGCGCTTCTTCTTCATCACACTCAAGTCGTACAAGACACACTACAAGGTCGCCACAACCAAGGCATGCACGTCATGGTCCTCGTCTAGGTGAACCACAACAAGATCTTCAAGATAACCCAAGGCGCGACGGTCATGAACGACATCGTCTTCACGTGGAACACCCACGTTCTCCTAGCGTGAACAATGCCAACACGCATCAAGAGCGTTACCGGCCAAACAGGGAACGTCATGACCACATACCATCACGACCACCGCAACAACGCGATCGTCATGGACGTCATGAACCTCGACAAGAACGTCAACATAACCCAAGGCGCGACGCCCATAAACGACCTCCGCCTAATGTTGCACAACCACATGAGCTTCTTACAAACCATCGCGACGCTCATGATCGGCATCGCCATAAAGTGCACCGTCAACACTCACCTCGAGCGTACCAAAATAATGAACATCAAGAGCTTCATCGCTCAAATGGTGGACCCCATGAACGCACTCCTTCGCCACCTCCTCATCCTAGAGATCGCCGAGACACTTGGACACCCATATGGCACGAGGACGAACGCATAAGCGACAATCGCCAAGGCCAAGACCATGGTCCACAAGAATGTCCCAATCTCTCGTGTCCAATATGTGATGGCAATGATCACAAGATGGTGGAGTGCCCAAATGGAGATAAGAACGATGAGAGGATGGTCGAGAATGGGAGTTTCCCTTCGACCACGGAGGTGAGCATGAGCAATGCTATCACATTGGTGGATGTGTTCATTGAGGATTCCCAACTTATGGCATGCACCTTTGGAGGCGATGAGATCGAGAAGGTTGAGCATGGGAGTTTCCCTTCAACCTTGGAGGCGTGTGGAGATGAGAAAACCAAGCCTACCCTCATGTTCTTGAATGATGAGATAACACCAAACCCATGTGAGTATGAGAGTCACTTAGCCCACTTGTGTGAGAGTGAGCGTGAGTTGAGTGCCTCCACCATATGTGAGTTTGAGTGTTTCTATTTTGAGGGAATGAGTGATACACCACGTGAGTTGAGAGAGGTAGTTGATAGGTCAAGTGAGGCCACTTTGCATTCTAACAACTTACCATCTTTCTCTAGTGTGTTCTCTCATTGTGTACTAGGTTTCATGCATGATGATGACGCAACCACATGCCTACATCAAGATGAACGGGTCAGCCACATAGAGGCCCCTACTTCAACACCTACTTCACATGAGAAGGACAACAAAGGTATGGGTGTTGATGTGACCATGATCCCACTAGTGGACATGATGAACGTTGATTGCTTGCATGATTTGGATGATTCTCTTGATGTCACATATGAGACTTTCATATTCCCTTGTGATACCTTGCTTCAAAACAATGTTGACCATGTGGATTCTTCTACTTGTGATGATGTTGCCATACCCATGTTTTGCAATCAATGTTTGCGCTATTCTCCCGTTATTGCTTGCAACATGTTGAATAATTTCTTTCACATGTGTTGTTTGCAATAATGATAAAATTCTTCCTAATGAGATTGCCCCCATAGCTTTCTCACATTTTAGAGATCTTTCGTTTACTCTTATGTGCCTTGTTCCATCCTTCACTTTGCATAGTGACTATCCACATATGTCATATTTTTCAATAGATTTTTGTGTGGTTGGTGTTGTGCAAATGAAGAGACGCGTCATGATGGATGATGTGTTCATATACCATGCCCACAATTTGTTTCTTTGGTTTTTCGTGTGCATTGAGCCTCATGCAATGATGTCAACCTCAATTGAACATGAGTTGACAAAACGAGCTCTTGAGAGCATACACTTGTGTTGTGGATCGAACTCGGCTCTAATACCTTTCTCATGTTTTGCATCAACCAAGTTGAACAATTTCTCTTGCTTTTGGTTTGTTTGCAAACATGTTTGTGATATTGTTTTCCCCTATGGCAAGAATGTATCCTTGATTTTTCATATGAATGATTTATGTGTTGCCACAAATATAATGAACAATTGTTCTTTCCAATGGCTTGTGTGCAACCATAATGACATTTTGTGCATGTCTTGTCATGAGTGTGTTGGTTTCTACACACTTGGTGTTGCAACAAATATTTCGAAAACTTGCTCTTTCATGTGCTTTGTTTGCCACCATGATGATATTGTGGACATTCTACATTGTGTGTTTTTACTAAATTCTCCTCTTGTTGCAGCAAGGTTGATGACAAATTGTCCCTTTCATTGCCTTGTGTGCAATAATGATCATATGGTTCAAAATGAGATACCTATATGGCATCCTCATATTTTTATGGAGTTTTTGTGTTCTCACACTTTGAAGATGTTCAATTGGATTGCTTGCACTTTGACCTTGCATTTGCAATACATTTTCATATTTTTGCGTTGTGCTAACAGTGCTATGAGAAAGAATGGACATGTCATTGTTGATATGCTCCTCCTTCTTGCACACACATGGTTTGCTTGGTCTTTGGTGTTTGTAGGCATGGTGAATTCAAATTCTTCGACAACGCATCTACCCCCTTTGCATGGTGATGAAGAGCAAGAGTCGAGGACGACTCTTTTTAAAGGGGGGAGATGATGTAGCCCGACCTAGGACCATCACGATGTCAAGCATCCCAACATCTGACAAGTCGTCATTGAGCTCAAAGATGAACTCTTTCCTATACGAGATCCCATTTCGTGCCCCTTTGGATGGTATACTACTTGAGCATCTACCCCTTTGCTATGCTAGGTATCACATGACGAGTACGGGCATTCGGGGAGATGCCAAGGAAGCCCAAGACTCAAGACCATCTGTGGCGTACGCTTGGAAGAGGAGGAGGAAGCGACAAGACGAAGAAGAAGAAGGAAGAGACTGGGCGGTACTACCGCCCCACCTGGCGGTACTACCGCCGAAGCTACCGCCGAAAACGGCCCTCTGATCGATCTATCAGTAGCGCCAGCGGTACCGTAGCGGTACTACCGCAGGCTAGCGTTAGTACCGCTAGGTCTGGCGGTACTACCGCTCGAGTTGACTTCAGAAGCAGTTCGAAGGCCTGCCCAGCGGTACTACCCCTGGCTCCAGCGGTACTACCGCTACGGAGGGAACCTGACGGGTTGAGGGCCCGTGTCCCCTCACTTATCCACCCCTATCTCACCTAGACTATAAATAGAACCCCTCCCCTTCAGATCTAGGGTTAGACAAAGATTTGGGAACTAAAGTAGAGCCTTGCTCCTTCTTCTCAAAGTGTCTCTTTCCTCCTATGGAGATGAATCAAGGCCTCCCCTTGTGGAGATGAACCAAGGCCTCCCCTTGTGGAGAAGATCCCTGCGTGGATACCAAGGCTCCTCTTGTAGTTTGCTACTTGCCAATCTTTCATCCTAGGGTGATTCTATTGGGTTGGTTGGATTGACCAATTGGACAAACAATTCTAAGAGTAAGGTGTGCTTGGGAGTATAGAATTAGGGGCTGCCCACGGGGATTTGCTACTAATTGAATCTTGTCGAGTTTCTACTTGCTAGTTACCCTTGTTTTGTTGATTTCCCCTTCTTTGTGTTTTTGCGTTCATCCCGTGTTCTTCGTGTTCATCGTTCCCTCCGCACAAATCCGTGAAAATCGGGACCAACCTACATCAAGTAGGTATAGTTATTTCACATGTTTTCGAGATATGAAGGTGTGCCCAAACAGAATAGGAAATAAAAGCATAAAGAGCACACCACAAAACATTAAACCATTAACTTTTAAGTCTAACTCTTTTCCTATGCATTGACATTTTATATATGAATAAATAGCAGCAATTTTGTGGTAACCAATGCATGTAATGATCAGTAGGTTGCATTTTAAATAACATAGAAGCATAAAGATAAGTCTTTCTTCCTCTCTCATAATAGTTACAAGTAGTGGAAGCAAATGTGATAAAACAAATATTAGATTGGTGCAACTTTGCAAACTTAGGAACATATAGAGGATTATTAAAACTATCATGTGAGCTATTAGTATGTTTTCCTCTCTCAAAATAATTGCAAGAAGGACCACAAACATGATGGTTATGTGTGAAATGGTTATTAGTGTAAGATAATTTCAGCCCACATAAGTACTTTTCAAGATTTAAAAGCTTCTCCTCCATGGTGTGAATAGGAGAGTTCAAAAATAAAGTAGGACTCTCATAAGTAAGAGTATTTTCACACTCAGCAAGTATATCATTTTTATCCTCACATGAAGTAGTAACAAGTTCTAAACATGGAGGATCATCAAGCAAAATAGGATCATCATCTAGAGTACTATCATAAAACATGTCCAAACCATACTCCTCATCATTTTCAAAATTATTATCAATAGTGTTCTCATTAGGCATAGGTTGATAGTCTGCCTCATCATCAGAATCATAAAAGCAAAGTTTATCATCAACAAAATTTTGAGTGTTACCCGCATCCATAGGTGGTGAAGGTGGAAGTTTCCTCTCTTCATTCTCTAGTTGTTCATCATTTTCATCATCTTCTTGGGGTTGCTCGGGAATCCCCAAGCTTAGTTTTTTATCCTCCTTTTCCAGCAAAATATTAGTATTTTCCGTGGCAGCAAGAATTCTTTCTTTAGGAGTAAAATATTTAAGAAAAACCTTCCTCAAAATACTCCATTCAATAGTGACTTCTTCATCCAAAGACATGAACCAGATACGAGCATTACCAGATATAGACAAATATAATAGCTTCCTTTTTACCTGATCATCAGTAATACCAGGAAGCCTAAATAAACCACATATGTCTTCAATTGTCTCCACGTGTTCACGTGCAGACTTAGTTCCATCTCCTGTAAATGGATTTTCCATAACTCTTTTAACATGACCAATGGGAATTTTAAATCCCACTTTAGGTACCTCAGACACAGTAGTTTTAACCACTTTAGGAGCATTAGCATAAGCACTTTCATATAAAGCAAGATGCAGCGAAGCACAATTCATAAATGCCATAGTAACAATGAGATAAAACAGTAAATAATTCCTTACCAAACTTCTTACCAATAGCGCTACGCTCCCCGACAACGGCGCCAGAAAAGAATCTTGATGACTCCCAAGTGCAGGAGATCAATTGTAGTACCTTTCGATTAGAAAAGGTTGTCGAACCCACGAGGAGCTGAAGGTATTGGTTAACAAGAATGATAAATAAAACAATGAAAAATGCAAGTGTTTTTTGGATTTTTGGTTGTATAGTTGCAAGAGAGTAAAAATGCTAGAGTTAAATGGTAGCAAGTAAAATCTCTCAAAGAGAGAAAGCCCAATCCTCTATGCAGCAAGAGGACAAGCTCAAGTGTGTGTTTCTTATAGGTGGAGAACGTTCCCAAGGGCTACCTAGACTTCATGGCATAAATATTTCTAGAACAACAAGGTAGCATTTTGTCAAGTTTTAACCTTCTTTAGACGGAGCCATAATTAGGGAAAGCTAAATAAATAAACTAAACCCCCTTATGATGGTTCTTATGGCCAAGTAAATGACTGCACAAGAGTTATTAAGACATAAAGTCCCACCATAGCATTACACTCTAAGGTCCCGATACTAATACCCCATAAAGTAACTTCATGATTCGGTCTCAGGTTTACATGTCCTCCCAAGTCTTCCTCACTCAATTACACTACGGTGCTCTCCTATGAGCCCATATAGGTGAGGTGATGTGCAGTCGACGTTCACACAACACCATCATAGAATCTATTATATACTTAAAACACAGTATAACCAACGGTAAAGATTTATCAATTTTAACTGGAAGTATATTAACGGCACAGATTCACGCGTGGAATATAAAGTAGGATGCGTTTAGAGAAAGACATGTGCGATTGGAAAAGCATGTCGTGGGCTGGCAACCTATAGTGCATTAGAAATAGATCGGACATGGCGGCGGTGGGTAATCGATCCCAAGATCTATGGTTGGTGCCAGGATGACAGGCGACGACGGGAAACAGAGGAACATAGGTGGAGGAGGCTGCGCTATTGAAAGGAGACTCCTGATCAAGATCTCCTGATCAAGATCGGCTTCTCCTCGTGTCCTCCGCTCCGCCTCAGTTCCTGCTTTAGGCTTCGATGTGACCCACGTTCTGTGTAAAGACAGCGATATCTCGCGCTTCGAGGAGGTAAACATCAAGTTTTGTTCATCTTAATTACTTAAAAAATATTGCATCTTTGTTCTTCTCTTCATGTGTAACCAACATGCGTTAGCGACAAACAAAAAGCACAAGAAAGGCTACAAGAATGAAAATGATGTGTAACACAAGAAGTGGGTGTCGTTAGCTTGGTATACGATGTCAACTCGTGTGCATGTTTCATCTCAAAAGGAAATAGCACGATGCCTTTTTGTGTTAGTGATGGACTCTTTCTAATCTACTATGGCAAGAGATAGGCATTACCTAGCGGATCCAAAGGATTATATATGTAAACTACCACGCGCCTGCGAGGCTGCACATCCAGGACGAGATCATCACGCCGGCCCGGCGGATTGCCTTGAAGAATAGGACATACGGATGCCCGGTAATCACGCCCAGCGGATTGAAGTCGCATACATGCCCGGCAGATCGAAGTCACGGCGCTCAGATGCCCTCCAGTGGCAGCGCCTAGGCGCAAGGCGAACGTCTACGTCAAACCGCACAAACGAGACCGCGGCGAGATGCAAAGTACAGCAGACAAGCTAGAAGCTAGATCAATCGGTACAAGGCCATGATCGATCCTGTACCAAACTCAGAAGGTTTCAGCCCGGCGGATTGAAGTCGCATGCCGGACAGATTGAAGTCGTCGACACTCAGATGCCCAGTGTATTACATCTAAATCGATCTACACAAGTCGCATCGGCAACAACAGCACAGAACAAGGCATCAGGATACCGGCGGATCAAAGAAACAACACCAACTTTTTTGTTCAGTAGCTGCAACCTTCAGGTAATAGTAGCTTCAATCTTCATGTGTGTTCGATCTTCCACTTCAAACATGCAGTTTTCTTATCAAAACCTGCGTTCATGTAAATTTACTAATAAACAACCCAAGTCACCGTGAAGTATTATTATTTTCTTAGATTACATTGTTAATTGAAGTATCAAATCTCAACTATTTCTATATCTTTTTTGTAGGAAATAATTCTATGGCGTACAAGAATACAAGAGAGTTAACCACAAGTGGACAAACATGCAACATCAAAGTCAAAGTAGTAAGATTGTGGGATTCAGTCAACCCATCTACTGATGAACTTATAAGCATCGATATGATCTTGATGGACGAACAGGTATTTCCTTTGCATATTTAACAATGAATGTTTTTGTATTGCCTAAACTACCACTATGATTTTATTCCATTCTGTTTTCAAGGGTGATACAACACATGCTATCATATGGAAGAATATGGTAGACACATATAGATCAAAGGTCAATGAGAGTTGTGTAAATATTTTTAGCGACTTTAAAGTAGTAGAATCTACAAAATATCGTCCAGTCAGCAACGAAATTAGATTACTTTTGCAAACAATACAAAGGTGAAGGAGGTGAAGGGAAAATCGGATAAATTTTCAGATTACTACTTTGAGTTCGCTAGCAGGTATACCCTACAAGAACGGAAAGAAAAGACAAACAGTGCTCAGCTATGTTAATAGCTGTACATAACGAAGAGGAACACAACTACAGACATATGCGAGATTGAAATTCTAATACAAGAGTAAGTGCACATCCATGCTGTAACTTTTTCTCCTCCAGTGATAATCGTTTTCTGCCATTAAATATATTATTTGCATTTAATACTTTGCAATGAATTCTGCAGGTGTGATAAAATAAGAATAACATTATGGGGATTTCTTGATGATGACAATGAATGGATTGTTTGTATCAATGAGGCATCAAGTTGGGCATCTGGAACACAGCTACGACAGCTATTCACCACCATATTGACCCAATTGTGAAGTAACAAGCCCAAAACATTTGTGGGACTCAACGTGGGATGCATTGTGCGAACATATGAAATACAAAAGAAGAAATATCAGCTTACAACCACACAGAAAAAATCATATGGTCTGATTGAGATAGAGAAACTGATGAGGCAGTAGGAAAGTCACTAAAGGACTATCCAGACATAGACCTACAAAATGTTGCTGAAATAGAGGAACTTGGGAACAGACTAATAAACAAAGAGGTCAACTACGACATGGACACACTCAAGGCTGAGCACCAAACCATACTAACCAATCTTAACCAAGAACAGAAAAAGGCATACGATGCAGTCATGGAATCAGTTGACAAAAGGCTAGGAAAACAGATATTTGTCGAAGGTTATGGTGGCACGGGCAAAACATACCATGGAAAGCAATCACGACAAAAATAAGATCAGAGGGAAATATGGTGATTGATGTAGCATCATGCGGCATTGCAGCGTTGCTTCTACAAGGTGGAAGAACAGCACACTAAAGGTTCCTCATTCCACTGAGTATCACTGAAGAATAAACATGTGAAACAAAACAAGGATCCCATTTGGCAGAACCGATAAATAAGACCTCACTTATACTGTGGGATGAAGCTCCTATGGCAAATAAATATTGCTTCGAAGCACTGGATAAAAGCCTTGGAGACATTCTCAGGTTCACAAACGAAGAAAGCGATGAAAAGCCATTTGGTGGGATGACGGTGGTACTAGGAGGCGACTTCAGACAAATCCTATCCTTTATAACAAAGGGAAGGAGAGAGCAGATAGTTGATGCTTCAATCAAAAGGTCATACCCTATGGAAGAATTTTGAAATATTTGAGGTAACAAAAAACATGAGGCTGAAGTGTTTGTTAGATGATCCAATACAGAAAGAAAAGATTGCCGAATTTGCAGAGTGGATACTACAAATAGGCGAAGACCAGAGGAAGAAGATGATTGGATTAAAAATACCAAAGGACCTACTGCTCCAGAAAGTAAACAATCCTTATCAAGAAATAGTCGAAATCATATACCCAAACTTGCTGCAAAGATGGAGTTTGTAGAAGAAAGAGCAATACTATGTGCACGGAATGAAATAATCAGGCAGATAAATGAGCACATAATGGGCCAGATACAAGGTGAAGAGGTGACATACCGAAGCCTAGATAAATGTGCAAGACAACAACGAACAGCAGATTGGAAAACATGTGTCCTACTAAGTTCCTCAACACCTTGAAGTTCCCAGAAATCCCAGACCATCAGCTAAAACTGAACGTAGGTTTGCCGGGATGCTCCTACGCAACATCAACCAAGCTGCAGGTTTATGCTATGCATGAGAATGACCATAAGACAACTTGGAAACAAATACATGGAGGCACAATAATTAAACATTGGCGAAAAGGTATACATACCTCGGATCATCATGTGACCCAGCGACTCAAAAATATCCATTCATGGTGAAACGGAGGCAATATCCATTATCGGTCTGCTTCGCGATGACCATAAATAAAAGCCAAGGTCAGTCCTTGAACAAGGTAGGGATATATCTGAATAAGCAAGTATTCTGCCATGGGCAATTATATGTGGCATTGTCAAGAGTCACGAACAAAGAAGGAATTTGATGAGTCTTCCTTCATTGTGTGTATGCAGTCTGGCATATGATTTTAGATGGCAACATTGCATAAGTACGCTCCGTCAACGAGCTTCTATACCTATGAGGACAAGTGCTCCCCTAAACTTCTAAATATAAATTGGTAACCAGACTTAAATACTATATGAAGGAAAAAAAATCGCAGAGGAGGAGTAGCCTATTGAATATTTTTAAGATCCTTATGAATGTCAAGCACATTATCAAGCTTTGTCTCATGCCAGACTGCAATTCGAAATGTTAGCATAACATGCAGAGAGATACAAGTCAGGAAAGGAATAAGTGAGATTGCGCAAAGAATATTGTTTATAAGGAGATATTATAAATTATCAAAGGAGTACAAGGATGGAGTGGAGACCAGATTCACGTTTGAGTACAGCACAGCCTATTCCAGCTTGCTTGACAAACTTCACATGTACTTCATGGGCGTCATTATTTATTATAAACAAATACATGTGTCGAGAGAAAGTACATTTTACCACTTTTAAATGTACTTCTGAAAAAAATAAAGAGCAAACTGCCCAAATCAATAAAATACATCCATATGTTTTTAAATATTCTCTCAAATTTACAAGATTTTTTTTTGCATGGAAATAGAACCAATCTAAACGACAGAAAAGCCATCAGATATTATGCTAAATTGGTACTGTCTGTTAACCAACGAAAATGCCATTGCAGCTGAAAATGTATAAAAAAAAGGTCACCCCCTTCAAGAGAATGGAATGACATACAGTACGTTAAATGGATTGCATACATACGTATAGATTGAGGACCGTGATTTATCCTCGAATGTGAGATGAGATGAATAATCGATGGATAGAATACAAATAATTCTATGGCAAAAATAATCCAGAATTATCAATTGTAAAAATGAGAAAATTGAAGCAAAGAGGAGGAAGAATGACATTACCATTACTGCTGAAATTAGATCCGCTCAGCTGGGGTAGAAATTGCGGCGCCCTCTGCAGATCGACCGGCCGGATGCGCGGACGCCACAGGAGTCGCCGACCAAGCTGCGGCCCGCCGTTCACCTATGCAGTGGCGACCAGAACCTCTTGCATTCCCAAATAAGCTATGACGACATATATGCGAGGGTAAGTGGCATCAACGCCTTCGTCAGGAATCGCCTGCAAGAGAATGGATGGGCAACGAGAAAAGTATACATAACCCCCACAGGTTTCATGTTTCGGACAACAAACCCCCACAACTAAAAACTGGCTCACTTAACCCCCAAATCTTCTAAAAACCATACAGAGAACCCCTTGATGCTTGGTTGGGCTGTTTCCGTCGGTGGTTTCGCTTACGTGGCCATGGGAGGGAGACACGCTGGCAAAAGTTGATCGGTTGAGGTCCAATTGATCCCCTGCGCATGTGAGAAAAAAATCCCCATATCCTTAGGTTTCTTCCGCTCTCTCTCTCCTGGCGCGCGGCGGCCGGAGAACATGGGGGCGCGGAGCGGCAGCACCAGCAGTCCGACGACGCGTGGACGGCTGCGTGGGCCGGCCACTCTCTCCTGTGGCGCGCGGCGGCGGGAGAACATGGCGGCGCTGAGCGGCAACATCAGCAGTTCCTCGAGCGACAGGATCAACAGAGTAAATCACTGCGGTAAAACTGATTCATCAAAATCACTGCGGTAAAACGGGGATTCAGTTTACTGACCTGCTCGCCGCGGTGCTGTAGAATCACCTCGCCGCCGTCGTGCAGTCGCGCATGCCGCCGATCGCCTCGCCGCCGCCGTCGGGAGCAGAGCAGGAGCAGAGTAGACGAAGAGTCCTCCTCGAACTGGCTGGGTCGGACCAGGACGCACCTGATTTTGGGTCGGACCAGCACAAGGCGACCAGGTTTGCCAGCGTGTCCACCAGCCCAAGTCCACGTCACCAAAACCACCTGAGAAACAGCCCAATCAACCGCCGGGGGCTTACTGTCTGGTTTTTAGAAAGTTTGGGGGTTAAGTGAGCCAGTTTTTAGTTGTGGGGGTTTGCTGTCCGAAAGATGAAACTTGTGGGGGTTATGTATACTTTTCTCGATGGGCAACCAAATGGATTTGGACTTTGGGGAGGGTGACACTAAGCGGTGGAGAATAGAAAGGGGATTTTACTGCATTTTTTTTTGCTCGACCAAGAAGATGTAAACTGAATAAAGAAGTGAGAGAAAATCGTTGAATAAAATATATGGATGAAAGCTTTTTTGAAAAAAGTTAACCATGTTCAGCTAAGAAAATTGGGTACACATATGTAGTTATGTGAATGATATATATAATATATAAATAGAAGATATTTCTAATCCAAATTTAAAACTTTGGTGACAAAATATAACTTCCATACTGAGTTTAACGCATGTAGAATGTCTAGCCGCGCAATTGCGCGGGCCACCCAGCTAGTTACATAAAAGATAAAAACTAGACAAAATACCAACACATGTCATATATAAATCATTACCAATTCATCCGATGCCACCAGGAACATGAGAGAACAACTCACAACGCAAAGACATGATATGATTCAATGGTATAAGTGGTACAACACAATCTGAAAATATAATCTCACCCCCAAACAATGACAAGTAGCCAATCATACACAGGTAGAATAGCACTTAAACAATAGTTAGGGTTCGAACAATCTCAAACTATGAGGGGGATGAAGTGGATCACGAAGATGGTGACGGAGATGGTGCTGGTCTTGACGGTGGTGTTGATGGAGACTCCGGAGGGGGATGGAGGAGCCTTCCGGAGGTGATTCCGGCGGCGTTTCCCCCCTCCGATCTTCTCCGGCGGCAGCCTTCTGTCTCCTGTTTCGTGGTTTTGTGTTTCTCCGCCGCCCTCTCATGAAACTCCTCGGGGGACTATTTTTATAGACGTTTTAGGTCAAGACGAAGCCACGGAGATGAAAACGGATGGCATCGGAGCCACGAGGAATAAAAGAGGTGGTCCCACATGGCCAAGGAATCTGGCCGCGTGGGACCATCTATTTTCTTCCTCGGACTTCCTTTTTCGCGGATCCTTGGCTCCTACGTCTTCTTATTTCCAAATATTGGCCCCGTAAAATCTTAGGTCATTTGGACGTCGTTTGGTCCCTGAAAGTCAAAAACATGGAAAAGGGGATTTTCTGTTTCTGCAGGGTTAATTCCAAAAAAATGGGGAAACTGTGAATTATCCGGTAAATCATTATAAAACATAAATATAACCCATATATGATGCAAATAAGTTGGAATATCAAGTAATAAAATGTAAAGTTCATGTATGCATTTTACATGCATCAGGTATTTATGCTAGATAGTGGGTTCATGCCTCCAGTAATCTGGGCGAGTGACAACAACGTCTAAGGTTGTGGATGTGTTGTTGCCACTAGGGATAACATAACAATGCTATGTCTACGGTCATATGTATTTGTTTACATTACGCACATTACTTAATGCGATTATCCGTTGCTTGCAACTTAATATCAACGGGGGACACAGACGTTAACCTGACGGTGGATTATAAGTCATAGATGCAGTTGGATAACGGTCTATGTATCTTGTCGTAATACCCAATTAAATATCATGGTAGTCATCTTGTCATTTATATGCATTGTCATGCACTCAATATTTTGTCAATTGCCCAGCTGTAATTTGTTTATCCAACATGTTATTTATCTTTATGGAGAGACACCACTAGTGAACTGTGGACTCCGGTATATTCTTTTACACTGATAAAACCACCTACTGCAATCATTGTTCTATTTTACTTTCTGCAATTAAATACTATTTTCCGCATCATACGTTTAATCCTTTGTTATAGCAAGCCGGGAAGATTGACAACCTGCCTGTTTCGTTGGGGCAAAATAGTTTGATTGTGGTGTGTGCAGGTTCCACGTGAGCGCCAGATTCCCTGGTGTTGCGTCGCGCCATAGTTCGCCGTTGACAACCTTCTGAAGTGCTCCTACTCCTACTGGATTTGATAACCTTGGTTTCGTACTGAGGGTATCGGGTGGCTACCCCCGGGTAGGGTAAGTTGTGGTATAAAGAGCTCTAAAGAGTGGACCGGGTCAAGGTCAAACAGGGTCAACCAAGTCCCGGAGGGACCGAGACATGGTGTAGTTACAAACTGGCTTATGACAGCCGGATCACTTAGGCCGGGTCATGTTAGCCGAGTCATCTTAACCGACATATCAATGTCGGTCTACTCTTGTTTATTCTCATGTGCAGGAAAGAGACGAAGAGAATCCAGCATATCCATGCCGGGTTAACGAAGAGAAGAAACCTTACCTCGGATAGGAAGTCAAGGGCTTTTGTCTTTTGGCCTGGCAGAGGAGCACGCCTGGCCGGAGAGCCCGGAGCCTGGCAGACCGACATCCCGGGATGGGATAGCCCGGATAAGCTGGGACAAGATAGAAAGGGTCCTGTCATGGCAGAGATGACCCGAGATCCCGGAGGCGCGAGTCTCCTGCAGGAATCCCGGAGATCTCTGCAGGAGCACGTGATGCCGCCATGGAGGAGAGAGCCGTTGTCTTCTGGACAGCTATAAATACCCCTGTACCTCCTCCTGCGTGAGGGACGAAAGAGGAGAGAACTCATTTGCACCCTTTGTGCTTAGCTTCATCTTCTACCTCGTACCACAACACCATAGTCTAGCAATACAGCTCAAGGAGCAGATCTTGTACTTGTGCTTGTACTTCACCCATATACATCGAGAGATAGGCAGGAGTAGGGGTGTTACCTCCTCACAAGGGCCCCGAACCTGGGTAAATCGTGTGTGTGCTTGTGTGTTCTTGGTTCGATGTTCGTCCGAGCGCGCTTCTCAGCGTGCAAGCCCTCCCCGGATACCTCCAGTGTCCTATCGGCCCCACACTTAGCCATACCTATGGCATCTGTCGTGACACCACCACGACAGTTGGCGCCCACCGTGGGGCCCTCAGTGGCGCTTGCTGGATCAAATTCGGACGGGACCTTCTTCATCAACGCGGGGACTCGACATCGCCATTGTCCCCCGCGCTCTAGCTTGCCGCTGTGAGCAGAGGCTAGCACTGCCTCCACCAACGGACATCATCGTTAGATCCCGGATGAGAAAAGTGACTCGGGGACTCAACTTCGGCATCGTCCCCGTGCTGTCCGGCTGCCCCGCTGCTTCTCCGTCTGACAGTCTGTCCAAGTACAGCACCAAAGGAATCAGCAGCACACTAGGCTCGTCCCGCGTAGCGTGCCGGCCGCTCACTCATCCGGGTTCCTATTCAGTCGGTGCATGGGGCGAGCTGAGCTAGCATCACGTGTGCTTTTGTGCACTCGAGCCATGCCTGCACGTATGGAGCAGGCTTTGTGCTTGCGTGTGTGAGCAGCTGCTTTCCTCGCCATGTGCACCAAGGATACATCCAGGAAAAAAAGAGAGAAAGTGGCGCTTGGAGGAGGGACCGACATATTGCTTATGTCGGCTGCCGAGTAAAAGAAAAAAGAAAGGGAAAGAGTAGAGTGAGAGAAGAGATCGGGAAGAAAAAGATTGGATGAAGAGACGCCGAGTTGGACCAGCCGAGTAATGTATGTCGGCAGCTGTGTGTCTAGTAGAAAAATAGAATAATGGTCTCGCCGAGCAGCCTATGGCCTGACCTGGTTGTTTACGTTGGTGGCCGAGTGGAAAGAAGAGAAAATGAGAAAGGGAAAGAAGAGAGAGAAGGCGCATTGGATCAACCGAGTAACATATGTCGGCAGCCGAGTAAACTGCCAGACCGAGTAACAGAGAGACATGGATGCCGACATACATGTGTATCTCGGCCAGCGCACGTTGCGGAGAAGAAAAAGCCTACGTCGGCTAAAAGTTAATTGTCGAGGTCAGGCGAAAGAGGGGCCGACACGGGCGTGTCGGCTCAGAAAAAATGACTCGATCAGATTGAGTCAGGCCGACATAAAATATCCCGGCCGGCGTTGAAAAATATGCTTCCGGCCAAAATAAAAAAGATAATATCTCGGCTCCGTCGGATTGACCGATGAGCCAGGCCGGGTGAGCCAGACCCGGTTTTACACTTGCAGGAGTCCTCCGTCGCGGGCGCCGTTGGGTCAGCTAGACCAACTGCACTCGAATCAGTCGCATCCAAGCAATCTGAGTCTAGCTCCTCGGCGGTTTGAATATCTAGCATGCACCCACTTGTACGCCTCCATCCAGTCTGCGTCGACAACGCAATGTAAGTATTTACAGTATTTGGTTTCGTACCGCATGTAAATAGTTAATCCTAAAAAGTCACTCGGGGACTGCCCCTTCGTACCTTGCTTAGTTGTTTCCCCCGGGAGCAAGATGTCTTGACCCGGGAACTGGACAGCTAGTTAGTGTTGTTTTAGCTCCTAGATAAGAAAAGTGACTCAGGGACTCGGTTGAAACCGAGTCTGCATCCTCGTGCATAGTATTACTGCTAGGTTTACTTTCCGACATGTGATACAGTTCGTTGCCTCTGTTAGTAGAACTGTTGTGCCCTTTAAATATTCATGATTTATATGCTGGACTAACGTTGAAAGGTGGTATCGATTTTGCTGAAAATGTTGGTTACCGAGGTATAATGGAATTCCGAGGTATGCTGGAAATCTGAGGTATAATGGAAATCCGAGGTATAATGGAAATCCAAGGTAACATGGTTATTTTGGTTATCTCAAATTATCCAAGGTATCATGGCCTTATCGGTATTCTCTAGATCACCGTTTATTTTGGTTTGACACAATATCACGGTATGACCCCCAATCTCCAGATCATCGTTTATGTCGGTTTGCCAAAGTATCATGGCTTCATGCGATATCTCCAGATCACCGTTTATGTCGGTTCGCCAGTATATCATGGCAGTATCGGTATTCTACAGGTCACCGTTTATTTCGGTCTGTCAACATATCATGGCATCATTCTATATCCCCGATCATCTTTTATGTTGGTTTGCCAAAGGCAACCTATGAGATATGTCTGTGCAGGTTATATGTCAAACCAGCAGTGGCTGGAGATATCTGTGTCGGTAAACGCCCAGAGTGGCTAAAACCGGCATTCGAGACATGCTTATGTCAAACCAGTAGTGGCTGGAGACATCTGTGTCGGTAAACGCCCGGAGTGGCTAAAACCGGCATTCGAGACATGCTTACGTCAAACCAGCAGTGGCTGGAGACATCTTTGTCGGTAAACGCCCGCAGTGGCTAAAACCCGACATATGAGATATGCCTATAGAGAGGCCGAGGTACCGAGACATATGAGATATGCCTATAGAGAGGCCGAGGTACCGAGACATATGAGATATACCTAGAGAGGCCGAGGTACCAAGACATATGAGATATGCCTATGTCAACTCAGCTCAGGCTGATGACATCTAATGTTGGTAAGAGCCCAGAGTGGCTAAAAACCGACATATGAGATACGTACATGCATGTGTATGTTGGTCCAGCTAATGCTGGCGACATCCGGCGTCGGTAAAGCCCAAGATGGATGAGAACCGACATATAATGATGTCCATGCAGGCAAGATGTTGTATGCATGGAGGTTTCGATAAGGTCATTTATTTTTGGAAGACTACGCGCGACTCTGCGAGTCCCCCGCAGCCTCGGGGACTAATGTCGGGGATGTAATCCCTGGTACCCCAAAAGTTGTTGGTTGTACGGAGTTGCTAGAGGAGACAACAGGTAAATAGAGAAAAGATAAGGAAAAAGGCAGAGAAAACTATCCCGGGTCGAAGTATTATTTTCTGGACCGAGCTATGCACTAACTCGGATGGGCCGAGTCAGGCCTCACCTCGGTGGGCTAGCATATTCAGCCTCGGGCTGAGGCGAGCTTGCCCAGCAGGCCGAGGTCCCAGCAACCCCGGAGCAGGCCGAGCTCCGCTGCAGCCTCGGAATGGGCCGAGCTCCACTGCAGCTTCAGACGGGCCGGCCTCGTCTTGATTCGGCCGAGCCAGCCTCGAGCCAGCTTCAGTGGGCTGAGGCTTTCACCTCGGAGCGGAGCAGGCCGAGGTCTTCACCTCGGTGCATAGCAGTCTCGGCTAGTTTCCTCGCTCCCAGTATCGGCCTTCGAGCAGATCGAAGCTGGTACCTCGGGCGGATGGATCTCGGATAGGCCGAGCTCGTAGATAGCTCGGCAGGGCTCTAAACTCGGATGGACCAATTTCCCCAGTCCCGGCTGGACCGAGGTATCTGTACCTCGGCTGGACCTGGGTATCTACACCTCGGTCGTCACCCGAGGATATTGCTACCCCGACATCTCCACCGACTCTACCTTGACCGGATCATCATCAACCAACTCTACTTCGACCGAGACATCCCCAACCGAGTCATTCCAGATGTTACCTCATCAAGTACAAGATTCCTCTGCCACCTACTGGAGATACCGGAGACAAGTGCTAGAAGACAAAGGAAAGGACTGACGGGACGTGCCAGGCCCATCCCGTCGGAGTCAACTCAGCTACAGTGTGACGAGACCCCAGTAGTCACATCGGTGAACAGTGCATGTTGTCTCCTTGTCCCCTCCTTGTCCCTTGGGCTCCCCTTTATAAGGAGCACCAGGGGAGTGCTCAGGGGCATGACGCGCGGGTGCGCGCAGAGGCCCGTAGTCTCTTTTCTCCCCGTAGCCCTCTTCTTCTTCCTTGAGTCTTTCTCCATGGATGAGACATACAGCTCGAGGAGCATTTGTACCCATCGCGTATGAGATGAGAATACACCAAAATAGGATAGATGCTGCAGTAGGGGTTTTACCTCCTCACGAGGGCCCCGAAGCAGGGTAGATCTTTGTGTTTGCAGTGTTCTTCGTGTGCGACTCCATCGCGTAATCCCTCCCCGAATCCTCAAGCGTCCGTTCGGCCCCAGACTAAGCCATCCCCATGGCATGTGTCGTCTTTTGTTTTTTCATTTATGTTTTTCCTATGCCGAATGATTTGAAGCCTTGCCTCGAAGTTCAAAGTATTGTATGCTCTCTTGTTGTGATCTTGTGACTCGACTGACAAACGCCGAAAAAGGCAGTCAAGAGCTGAGGTGGTGATTCGTTGTAAACATGAAAATGAACTCGGGGACTCGGCCCAAAAATGATTCGGCGTAGTTTGTTTACTAACCCTGTTTTTCATATCTGTTTATGTTGGATGACTCTAAACCCCAACTCGAATGTTATGAATTATTGTATGCTATAATTCCTATCTTGTGACTCGACTGTCGAACGCCTAAATGGTAGACAAGAGCAAAGATCGACAAGTATAGTGGACAAGAAAATAAACTCGGGGACTCGGTTTAAATTGATCCAACATAAACCTCGTCTTGTTTGAATTAAGCAAAATAAAGTAGTCTCATAGGAACTTAAAATGTATATTACATCTGCACCCGGCATTCCGGGGATTTAACTGTTTAAATTCATCTAAGTTAAGCAGTAGCTTCGGAGGCAGGAGCAGCTTCGGTTGTAGGGACAGACCCGGATGACGGAGGAACCTCGGTTGAAGGAGGAACCTCGGTTGCAGTAGCAGCTTCGGTTGCAGGGACAGACCCGGATGACGGAGGAATCCCGGTTAAAGGAGGAACCTCGGTTGCAGGAGTAGCTTCGGTCAGCGGAAGAGCAGACTCGGGGGGCAGTCGGAGTGATTTTGCTGCTTGCTGAAGCGTCGGTAAGGTCAGACGTAGTCTTCAAGGAAATGTCGGTAGCACTCTGATTGGCCGAGTCAGGCGCTGGCTCATTGGAGATCTCGGCAGCAGATTGTTTCGCAGTCTTAGCCGAGTCATCAGGAGTTGACTCGGAGTCATCAGACTCAGAATCAGACTCACTGTATTCTTGCTCGGAGTCATCACCAACGTTGACTTCTTCTTCTTCGTCTTCATCATCCGAGTAAACCACACCAGGTTCAACAGACCGAGTGTTGGCATACCTGGCCATGAAGGTAGCAGCTTCCTCACGCTTCGCAATCAATGCCGGGTCGATAGCCCATGGGGAGCCATCGCGTAGAGTACGCAAGCCGTCGAGGTTGATTTCCTCATACCAAGACATCAGAAAGAGCAAGGCTGCGTCGGCCCCGGCACGAGCAGAAGAAGACCTCCATTCCCTTAGCCGAGTCTCGGTTTGATGCAAGCATTTGGATAACTCGGCAATAGTCTTGACACTGGAAGATCCGGGCCATAAAACATGGTAGGCTCGAATACTGGCATTAAGAAGCTCGATGCCGATACTCTTCAAGGGAGAATTGCGAGCTTTGAGTGCAGCTAAATGATTGTCAATATCCCAAGCTTCGGGTAGCGGAGCCCCGGATGCTTCGGCTCTCCTAACTCGGGCACGCATCACAGTGTTGGCTGCTGCAGCTTTGCAGTGCTCAAATTGTTCTGAGGACAAATAGGCTGACGCCGAATCAAATGAGAATACCGACACAAAATTTCATGTCAGGAAGGTATAAAGAAAAAGGATATGATTCAGGAAACTTACTATCCATCTCATCATTGAGTTCGGTGAGCTCAGCCAGCCACTTGGCAACATTTGCCTTGAGGGCATCCGACTCTTCTTTAGCTTTGGTAGCTTCAGCCTCGCATTCAGTAATGTGCGCTTGGATCTTCTGGTCACCAGCGGCACGCTTCTCCAGAGCTTTCTTCAATGTGTTCCTCTCCTTCTTCAGCTCAGTTTTCTCTTTCTCGACCCAGTCAAGATCCCGCTGGAGCCGAGTCACCTCGGACTTTTCTTCCTTAAGAGCACGCTTGTGCTCAGTTTCCTTCTTCTTCATTTCCTCCTGCTGGTTCTGGAAGGAGAGCTTAAGCGCCCGGTGCTCCAAGGCTAGATTCTTGAAGATCCGGCTCCGAGTGTTGGTGCAATCCTGCCAAAAGGAAAGATGTTAGTGAGGGTAAAAAGAATCTCGGGGACTGGGGCCCGAGATTGATAAAGATTACTGACAGAATTAAGCTAAAAAGAATCTCGGGGACTATGAGCCCGAGATTGATAAGAGTTCATACCGAGTAAGCTCGACATGAAACTCGGGGACTGGTCGTCCGAGTTTAATGTAAGCTCATGCCGAGTAAACTCGACATGAGACTCGGGACTGGGCGTCCCAATGATTTTTATAAGTTAAGATTAATGATCAAGTTTTTTGAAGATTCACGCCGAGTTACCTCTTACTCGGACGAGTATCAGTTACTCAGCCCGAATCTCGGGGACTGTGGATGGTGTGACTATTGATCATTGTAAAGTAAGTGCTAAGTTCTGAGAAATTTACCTCGACAACCCTGCTAGCCTGAAGGGCCGAGACCTGCATAGAGTGCAGGGATTGTACAACCAGGCCGGGGCCAGCCGGGTGTGGATTCGCCGGAAAAGAGGAAACTTCGCTGGGGTCCACGGCGTTCCAATCCATCACGTACTGTCCAACCGAGCCAAAGCTGTTATCACTCGGAGTGCGAAGACTCGGAAGAACATGGCTGTTGACCCGGGGGCGGGAAATCATCTCGGAGAGGTCTTGGTACGCCCGGTTTGCTGTTGGAGTCACAGTAATTTGCTTGCTCTGGTCGGTTGAAGATTGGCCAGAGGCTTGCTGAGTCGGCACAGTCTGATGCTTGTCTTGCTGCTGCTTCTGATGCTTGTCTTGCTGCAGCTTTTGCTGTTTCTCTTGTTGCTATTTCTGGTCCTTCTCCTTCTGCTGCTGCGGCTTCTGCGGTTGCTGCTGCTGTTGCTGCTGTTGCGTCAACTGTTGCTTTTTCTTATTGTGCTTATGCTGTGCACGATGTGAGAGTCGGGGATCCGACTTAGACGAGGTCTTAGTCGGAGTCTTGCCCCGCTCCGTCTCCAAGTCCCGAACCAGGGTAAATCGGGGAAGAGGGGAGATTGGTCTCGACCCGGAGCCAAGGTTTGCTTGAGGCCTTGCCCCCCCCAGATCCGAATCAGGATTTGGCGGTGGAGTGTCAGCCGAGGTAGCGCGCACCGGGGAAGGGATTGCCCTTCCGGGGCTGCTAATCCCGGTGTTGGCCGCCAGGGGTGGCGATGAAGGAACAGGAGAGAAAATAGAACTGTGGGTCTATTTTGCGGCGATGGGATCGCTGCATAAACCGAGGTAAAGTGTTAACTCGGCTAAGGTTAACTTCGGTTAAAGGAAAGAAGGAAAGAAGGAAAGCAAGAAAAGTTATATGAAGTTCATCTTACCCCTTGCTGGTTGGTGGGGCCTTAGCCTTACGCTTGGAAACGACCTGCTTGGGTTTCTTAGCCAGAGGAGCCGCTGACCCGGACACGCCGGAGCGTTTTCGGGATGTGCCTTGGGCACCCGGATTGGCTGAAGCAGGAGGGGCAGACCATGAAATAGGAATAGCATCAATGGGATCTAGGATTTGACAATCGTCATCTTCATCGTCGGACAAGTCTTGAACGAACACACGGGCGGATGGTTTACCCGAGGTAGAAGTCCTAGCACGAGGAACCGGCATATAATCCTCGTTGTCCGGATCTTCAGTCTCCTCGGGTCGCTCACGGCGATCTTTTGTCCACTTCTTAGTGTTCAGGTCCCCATCCTCGATGGTTTGTCGAGTAAACAGCTACAGGAAAAGCGAAATAGATTCGGATTAGTCAGATGGAGCATCACCGAGATAAAAGTAGCCTCGGAAGGTAGAGTTATGTTGATTCAAAGGCTATAAACTAACCCGAGGCGGAAGCCGGGATCGGTCATACGGCTCTACGCACCCATTGCCAATCATCTTCCATCTCGGTCTGGGCGATGGCCTTGACCCGTCTCCTAACTTGGGGGTGGGTGAGATCATGGGTGCTGACCCGGATAGGGTCCAGCAAACCACTCATGTGGCAGATCTTGTGCACACGGTGCTGAAGAGGGTTGACTCGGCGAATGACAAAAGTCCTTAAGAGGTCATCTGCACTCAACTTATTTTCCAGCAGACCCTCAAGGACTTGGTGGATCTGTTGGACCTCAGGAAGGGTGTCTTGCGGGTCATAGTTCTAGTTTAACTCGGCTGTGGGGGGAGTGATGTCGAACTCTGGCAGGTTAAGAACATCCCACTCTGTTGGGCTCTTCACATAGAAGAAGGACCTTTGCCACTTTCGGTAAGATTCCAAGCCGGTAATCCGAGGAAAGGTGGAGTGCTTCCTCAGAGTGATGCTAGCCGCTCCGCATGCGGTCATCTCCTTCACGACCACCTTTTCCTTATTCGGGATAGTTTGCTTCTGGAGGCGGAAGTACTTGGTCCAGGCGCTGACAGTGGGCCAGAGGCCGAGATACCCCTCGGTGAAGGAGGCAAAGGCTGAGAGTGATGTGATGGCGTTGGCAGGAAGATGGTGAGGTTGTAAACCGAAGAAGTTGAGAAAGTCCCGGTAGAAGGGGCTAGCCGGGAGTCCAAACCCGCGCTGAAAGTGCGCAAGGAAGACCACTCGTTCACCCGGTTCTACAACCGGTTCGAGTTCCGATCCAGGACGCCGGCATATAGCCTCGGCCGTAATGCGCCGGGTCTTGCGCAACCAGTCAATGTCATCTTGTACTACATCGGATCCCTCACATCTGCCTCGGTTGTTGGGTGCCACCGATGACTCGGTCGGGTCGGGAGTACTACGGCCTGACATCTCAGGACCAAACCTGCAAAAAGTACAAATACAACAAAGATAAGTGACTCGGAGTTATGAATCTAGAATCGGAACAAGTGACCCGGAGAAACAATGCAAATGACTCGAAACTGAGACAAATGACTCAGAAACCGAGACAGATGACCCGAAAGAGCCGTGCAACTGACTCAAGAGTAGAGTATGAAAACCGAGTTAAGTGATTCGGAAACCGAGATAAAGTAACTCGGAAACCGAGATAAGTATCTCGGTTTAGATTATCTATTTATCTCGGAAAGATGAATCAGGTAAAAGTAATAAACATGAGTTTGCATGAATCTGTGAGCAAATAAGATCTACCGAGTGAGTAAAAAGGAAATAAAACATGAGTCTAAGGCAGAGAAGGATGAAACTATCAGGAGCCGTGTCAGGATATCAGTGCGAGAAAGATCTAGAAACGGATCTAAGTAGTTTCGTCTATGAGCAAACAGAGCTAATCCTAGCAAGTCTAGTATTTGGAGATCTAGAACACCCTAAGGATGAACTATGAAGAACCTGCTAGGAAAGAACACTTGAGATGATTCATGAAGAAGATGGAGATTGGGAATCCATACCATAATGCAGATCCCGCGGGGAAGGAGTTTGGCGGCAGCGGCGCGGTCGACTCCGGTCGTCGGCGACGGCGAAGCGTTCCCAGGGTCGTGTCAGGGCGGAGTGCTCTTCGCGGCGGTGATGGTGGATGTGTTTTCGCAGTGGAAAGGGGAACGAAGGAAGAAGGAGTTCCCCGTGCCGCTCCCCTTTTATTTATAGGCGCAGAGGCGTGCGGTTTGTGAAGCGGCGGGGGCAGTTCCCCAAACCGCGCTCGGATCTGAATGCGCATGATCTGACCGTGGTAACCGTCCATTAGTGGGCGTAGTGGTGGGCCCGCCATTATTGGCGCGGTTACCCAGGCGCCGCGCGGGCTGGTCAAATGTGGTCAAAAGCTGTGCTTGAGGTGACCGAACACGACACGTGTGACGTATGCGACGTGCGGTGTGCGGCGCGTGCAGAGGCACGGTCGGCCGTACGCGCAAATCAAGGCAAACCGAGATATGAAAACCGTGACTGGAACTCGATGGAGTTAAGAAGAATCTCGCAGTATCGGCTGGACCAAGTCGAGGATGAAAGTCGGACAAAGTTGTTGATTTAAATACCCCTGTTGTCTCGGAGATCTCTCCAGGAGCACGTGATGCCGCCGTGGAGGAGAGAGCCATTGTCTTCTGGACAGCTATAAATACCCCTGTACCTCCTCCTGCGTGAGGGACGAAAGAGGAGAGAACTCATTTGCCCCTTTGTGCTTAGCTTCATCTTCTACCTCGTACCACAACACCATAGTCTAGCAATACAGCTCAAGGAGCAGATCTTGTACTTGTGCTTGTACTTCACCCATATACATCCAGAGATAGGCAGGAGTAGGGGTGTTACCTCCTCACGAGGGCCCCGAACCTGGGTAAATCGTGTGTGTGCTTGTGTGTTCTTGGTTCGATGTTCGTCCGTGCGCACTTCTCAGCGTGCAAGCCCTCCCCGGATACCTCCAGCGTCCTATCGGCCCCACACTTAGCCATACCTATGGCATCTGCCGTGACACCACCACGACAGAGGGAAAACTTGCTGCTGCACTACATCATACCTTCGTCTTGGGGTCTCCCAACGAACGTGTGTTCCACATCATCAAGCCGTTTTCTGGCGTCGTTGCCGGGGAGTCAGGAGAGCTTCAGCAGACTTCAATCTCACGTCAACTGCCCTTTTCTAGCACCGTTGCCGGAGAGATAGAAGACTTCTGCAAGGGGAATCTCACGCTTCCAATCTCTTTATTTTGTTTTTGTCTTGCTTAGTTTACTTTTATTTTTATCTTGTTTGTTTTAATTATCAAAAAAAAAAACAAAAAAAAGTAGTTACTTGCATCTAGTTTATTTTCGAATTGTTATTTTTTATCCTGTTTTAAATTTGCTAAAATGAGTACCCCTGAAATTGAGGTTCGTTCGTTTAGGCAATAAGGTGGAGAAAGTTTAAAAGATGCTTGGTATAGAATCAGTGATGCTCATTGATAACCCCCAAGAGCAGGGGATCACTGTAGCACCTCTCAATGTGGATAAGGTATCGATCCGCAGGAGCAAGAAGGAAAAGTTATCTATTCCCTACAACTAAAGTGTCACAAGTTTTAGTTGATTATGCACTAAACAAGTTTAAGGAACAAGATGGTTGATTTAATGGATGGGAATGTAACAAAACAAGAATGTAAAAGTGTCCCAATCCTCTTCAATGCAAGAGGACAAGACAAAGGTTTTCTCTTATAGGAACAATGGACATGGGTTCATGGGTTCACTTAATCCTCTCTCTCATCTACGGTGATTATCATGTTATAGATAAAGTACACACAATTGTCATGTTTTAATGGTAGCTTTTATAACGGCTATATGTCCTAAAACACATAGTTGAAAGAAGTACTCATTTGTGTTGCTAGGTCACCCTCGTAAGGCTAGCGTGGTTGCTCTCACTCCCACATCATACTCTTCCTTTTTACCCCAGATAAAGGATGTTGGGCTGTATTTCACATGTCACTCAATACATATGCCGTTGTCACATCGGCCATCCCGTACCTACATACATCATACTTCATAATGGACAATATTCTAAACACTAGTGCAATGATTCATATTTCGTGTGCATGACCACATCTCTCTCATCTATCCACACTTGGTGGTGTCAATCACCTCATGACAAGGATAAACAAGGCATTATGCATAAATCAAACCATCACATGTATCATAGAATATCTCCAAAGTATGACAAATCATAAAAGCTCCAACACAACGGTAAATGTATAACAAATCATCTCATACCACAATATCCACCATAAGAATTACATAGATAGATCCATACTTATGCAAAGCACATCATATGGACTCCAACAATGATCATACATAGAGAGATTAGATCAAGTTACCACCACAAACCCAAAGTCCAGGGGTGGACTACTCCCCCTTCATCATGGAGACGGTGGAGAAGTCGTTGGAGAAGATGGAGAGGTTGATGAAGAGGTGCAGCCCGGAGTGGAGGCGGCGACCCGCAGCAGCCCACGGGGCGGCGGCCCTTGGGGCGGCGGCGGCTGCCCTTGGTGATGAGGATGGTGTGGAGGAGGTTCTCCTCCCCCAGACGGCTGCCTGGGAGGAGGAAAATTCGTGGTCTTGGGGCCTCTCACGACCTAGGGTTTCCTTCTTTATATAGACTCTCGGATTTCCGTCACCCCCTTTTAGGGTTCCACCAAAACGGGCCTACAGGCCGCGTCCGAACTCCGATTGGGCTGATCTCGGGCTTAAAATCTTCGTATGGAAAATTGTGACAACTTTCTCTTTAATTTGATTTCCATTGGACGCCATCTTCGAGGGTCAAACTGACAATCTCCGTAAAAAGTTCTCAGACAGATTTCAGGAAAGTCCCAATTTGACTCCAACAAGGTTTCCTTTTGTATTTTTGATAATTCCTACACAACAAATAGGAAAACAAGAAGATTTTGCACTTTGGCAACTATTAGTAGGTTATTCTAATAAATGTCATAATATGATATAAAGTGTATATAAAACATGTGCCAATTGACATAAAACATGCATGGAACATCAAAAATTATAGATACGTTTGGGACGTATCAAGCATCCCCAAGCTTAGTTCCTACTCGTCCTCGAGTAGGTAAACGATAAAACAAAATAATTTTTGAAGTGACATGCTACCATCATAATCTTGATCATATAATATTGTAAGGCACATGTTATGAATGAAGTGATGAAGTTATTGCTACATACAGTCAAATGATTCATTCTTCAAAGGAGTAGCAATGTACAAGATAGATTATGAAGTGATATCAAATACTCAATGTAAAGATGTTCAATGATAAATTCACAAAGTGTAACATAGA
Source organism: Poa pratensis (assembly GCA_947311845.1). Classification (NCBI taxonomy): domain Eukaryota; kingdom Viridiplantae; phylum Streptophyta; class Magnoliopsida; order Poales; family Poaceae; genus Poa; species Poa pratensis. The sequence continues at coordinate 36,908,053 of CAMZMU010000105.1, forward strand.
AGAAAGTACTATGGACCAAATGTATGCATAATGAAAAGTAAAAACATCCTATGGTGGTCATAGAGTACTTCTTATGAAAACTGAGTATAAAAGGTGGACACTTTGGATAGATAAATAAGTAGAGGTAAAGCATGAATAAGTTTCATCTAACTTCCAAACACTTCTACTTAAGTTAATGCTTGCAATGTGGTAGTCATTGGTGTGGAGCTCTCATTACCCCTATCATAGCATCTTGAATGATTAATGTTTAAAGTGAAAGCAAATATGAGTGGTGTGCTTGACAATGTATTGGTTGAATGTCTCATGTCCCTTGAATACAAGTACCTACACCATGTGTTACTCACTTTGGTCCACAAAGTAAATTCAAATAAAGGTCATTGCAAGTAATAATAGTATCATCAAGAACTGCACTGGGGTACCTCTTGCCCCTTGACATGAACAAGCCCATGTCAAAACAACAAGACAAACAGACAATGAACAATCTCAGCACTCTTTTATTTACTATGGGTATAGCTTTTTATTATGAGGTGCATCACTGAATGAACATTATGGTTATGCTGTAAATTTCCACCATGAATGATGCATGGCTTAGATTAGCGGCCCAGGCATTTCTCTAACCATTTATACAAACTCTTTGAACTTACTAAGTATCCACATTCATTTCACCCATGATAGGCATCCATAAACAAAAGTACATGACATCAACTAAATATAAATAAGTGCAATGTTGAAAGCTTGCCATGTGACAGCACATATGGGCTAACTCCCAACCAAAACTATTGTCAAGCCCACAACTTCATAATTTTAATCACAATGGTTCATGCTTATTAAATGCAATAAAAGTAAATTGTGCATCAAGTTCGTGAGAGCTTTTAACCAATTTTTCCCATGACAATCAATAACATAAGCATTTAAATTCAGAAATGTAGATAACACAATATAACATGATAAACATACTTGGAATAGCATAAAGCTAATAGGTAGATATGGTGGACTCACTGGAAAAACTTTGGTTGAAGGTGTTGGGAAACAAGCTTTTTACTTGTTGTAATTTTTGGGCTAGCAATAGGGAGAAAGTTGACCATCTAAATGCATGCATAAGTGTCCATAGAACTAATCAATCCATGTTAAACCAAGTAAAGTTAAAATTCAACATCTAAACATGGTAAAAGATAGCTCTTGACAACACACTTGCAAATTAACATTCATTCAAAGCACATGAATTATGCAACTATATGTATCTTTTAAAATCAACTCAAACATCCCTATCCCAATATATTTAATAGCATCCAACATAATTCAACCCAAACTTCCAGTAGCTCTCTCATATATAAATGATAGTGGTGGTCTTATTAACAAACCGAAATAACAAAAGCAAAAAAAACAGACGCTCCAAGTTTATACGATAAAGTGCTTTGATCGAAAAACAGAAGTTAGACGTGTGCAAACCGAGAGTGTGTCGGTCTAGTGGGGTTGTCTTGACATCCCCAAGCTTATGGTCTTCACCATCCTTGGATAGCTCTTGGTGCAGCTCCTCTAATCCCTGTGAAAAAACTTCAAAACACCGTTTCTCCCATTTCTTTTTCTGTGGGGCACATTAGTAGTGATAAACAAATAGATTTCTTGCTGCATATAATCCTTAGACAAAAATTCATATGGATGTCCAGAACATGTATAATGTTGTATGCCTACTCATAAACTCAATTGGATCAAAAAGATTCATGTTAAAAGTTCTAAGCATGCATCAAACAAAATGGGACAGAATCTGTCCAGAAAAACAGCAGCAGCAAAACGTATTTTTCTACCCTACTTAACTTTGTCGGAAAATTCCGAAAAATTCATGCATACAGAGGATGAAAAGTTGCCATTACAGTTTAAATATGAGCTCATTCGGAGTTACAGAATAAGAATTAAAAATCATACCGTGCACAGATTCGTGCAGGAATAATATCTCCGAACGCTATAAGCAACTTCTTCATACCAAAATGAGTAAAACTTGGCACTTTATTAAAAATTCCAGAATCTAAACTAAACACTAAGTCTCTTGTTACAGCAAGAGGACACAAAGAAAATCAAAAATAAAAACAACCGGGTTGCCTCCCGTAAAGCGCTTTCTTTATAGCCATATAGCTAGGCTTCTTACTTGATGTTCATGAAGGTTGAAGCTCATGAGGGAACTTATACTTTGATGTGTCCCTCTTCCTTGGAAAGTGTTCATGCATAATACCAGGATCCCATGGTGTTCTCAAACCAATCAAAATAGTAGTCAAGTTGAACCCTAGTTGAGAGAAAAACAAAACACAAAAGTAATAACAACGAAGTCTAACTTTCTTTCTATGCATTGGCATTTTGTATATGAATGAATCACATAAATAGAAGTTTCCCAATGCATATTAACAATATTTACTTGCAGCATATAATTATTAGCATAAAGAGGGTTCTTATCGCCTCCTCTTTCATAATAGTTGCAAGTAGTAGAAATAAATTCAACCATATAACCACAAGAATCATTCAACTTAGATAATTTAGGCACATAAAGAGGATTATTAAATTTATTATGGAATTCATTAGCATGCTTCCCTCTTTCAAAATAGTTAATAAGATCAATATTAAGTTTAATATCATGGTTGCAACAAAGATTTGGAACTAAAGGTAATTGCAAACCACATAAGTATTTCTCAACATAAGCAAATTTCTCCTCTATGGTGTAATTAGGAGAATTTAAGAACAAAGTAGGACTCTCATGAGTAAGAGTACCATCACAAACAGCAAGTATATCATTTTTATCCTCACATAATTTAGTAACAACTAAACATGGAGGTTTATCAATAAGCATAGGACCATCATCTAAAGCATTATCATATAGCATATCTAAACCATACTCCTCATCATTTTTAAAATTATTATCAATAATGTTCTCATTAGGCATAGGTTGATAGTCCTCCTCATCATCAGAATCATAAAAGCAAAGTTTATCATCAACAAAATCTTGAGTGTTACTATCATTTGTTGAAGGTGAAGTTGGGAGATCCAACTCTTCATTCTCTAGTTGTTCATCATTTTCATCATCCTCTTGGGGTTGCACGGGCATCCCCAAGCTTAAGCTTTTGTCATCTTCTTCCTGCAAAATATTAGACCTTTCTTGGGCAGCTCTCTTCCTTGTGTCAACAACATAGATATTTTCATCAAATTCAAGTATGCAGAGATCAAGGATATTGGCAATAAAAACTTTAAATTGAGAAGCTATAGGGCAGGTTTCATGTTCATTAATGAAGGTGTATAATTCATAGGCTGCCATAAAAATAACAAATTGCTCTACTTCTTCCATCCCTAAGTGAGCATAATTCCATGTATGATAAGTTGCAATAACATGTTCTCTATTGGAAGGGCATTGGAATTCAAAGTGTCTAAAGTATTTAGAGCAACAAGTTTCTTCCTTATGATAATTAAGCAGCACATTAGCAATTTTATTTAGAAGCTCTATGTATTCTCCTAATCTTTTCCCTTCATTTGATTTTCTAAATTCAGCAGCCATCATTGCGTTTTCATAACAGTTTTCCATTTTCTAATTTTTTTGGGTTTTTGATATATAAAACTGAAAGTAAAACTAATGAGAAACTCACAACCAAACAAGTTTAAAGGAACCTCCCCAAGCTTAGATGATTGCAAGATATAAAATCTAGTGCACACAAGAATAGAAACTTAAGCGCTACGCTCCCCGGCAACGGCGCCAGAAAAGTACTTGATAACCCCCAAGAGCAGGGGATCACTGTAGCACCTCTCAATGTGGAAGTAAGGTATCGATCCGCAGGAGCAAGAAGGAAAAGTTATCTATTCCCTACAACTAAAGTGTCACAAGTTTTAGTTGATTATGCACTAAACAAGTTTAAGGAACAAGATGGTTGATTTAATGGATGGGAATGTAACAAAACAAGAATGTAAAAGTGTCCCAATCCTCTTCAATGCAAGAGGACAAGACAAAGGTTTTCTCTTATAGGAACAATGGACATGGGTTCATGGGTTCACTTAATCCTCTCTCTCATCTACGGTGATTATCATGTTATAGATAAAGTACACACAATTGTCATGTTTTAATGGTAGCTTTTATAACGGCTATATGTCCTAAAACACATAGTTGAAAGAAGTACTCATTTGTGTTGCTAGGTCACCCTCGTAAGGCTAGCGTGGTTGCTCTCACTCCCACATCATACTCTTCCTTTTTACCCCCAGATAAAGGATGTTGGGCTGTATTTCACATGTCACTCAATACATATGCCGTTGTCACATCGGCCATCCCGTACCTACATACATCATACTTCATAATGGACAATATTCTAAACACTAGTGCAATGATTCATATTTCGTGTGCATGACCACATCTCTCTCATCTATCCACACTTGGTGGTGTCAATCACCTCATGACAAGGATAAACAAGGCATTATGCATAAATCAAACCATCACATGTATCATAGAATATCTCCAAAGTATGACAAATCATAAAAGCTCCAACACAACGGTAAATGTATAACAAATCATCTCATACCACAATATCCACCATAAGAATTACATAGATAGATCCATACTTATGCAAAGCACATCATATGGACTCCAACAATGATCATACATAGAGAGATTACCACCACAAACCCAAAGTCCAGGGGGTGGACTACTCCCCCTTCATCATGGAGACGGTGGAGAAGTCGTTGGAGAAGATGGAGAGGTTGATGAAGAGGTGCAGCCCGGAGTGGAGGCGGCGACCCGCAGCAGCCCACGGCGGCGGCGGCGGCCCTTGGGGGCGGCGGCGGCTGCCCTTGGTGATGAGGATGGTGTGGAGGAGGTTCTCCTCCCCAGACGGCTGCCTGGGAGGAGGAAAATTCGTGGTCTTGGGGCCTCTCACGACCTAGGGTTTCCTTCTTTATATAGACTCTCGGATTTCCGTCACCCCCTTTTAGGGTTCCACCAAAACGGGCCTACAGGCCGCGTCCGAACTCCGATTGGGCTGATCTCGGGCTTAAAATCTTCGTATGGAAAATTGTGACAACTTTCGCTTTAATTTGATTTCCATTGGACGCCATCTTCGAGGGTCAAACTGACAATCTCCGTAAAAAGTTCTCAGACAGATTTCAGGAAAGTCCCAATTTGACTCCAACAAGGTTTCCTTTTGTATTTTTGATAATTCCTACACAACAAATAGGAAAACAAGAAGATTTTGCACTTTGGCAACTATTAGTAGGTTATTCTAATAAATGTCATAATATGATATAAAGTGTATATAAAACATGTGCCAATTGACATAAAACATGCATGGAACATCAAAAATTATAGATACGTTTGGGACGTATCACTCATCATAGATGTACTAAAAAATATTCTACCATGATCCTTCTTAGGAATTTTTATGTTGGTATCACTAGCTGGTATAGGTATGTCCTAGACACTTTGACAGGAGGTAACTTTCTTGGCACTCCCACGTTGGAAGCAAGTAATATAATTGAAAGTTTGGTAGGAACACCGCCTATTAATGATATTAAAATTGATATTACCTTGGGAGATATTATAAAGAAGTTGGAGTCTATGGAGAAAAATTTGCCAAATTTCCTTGGTAGTGCTAGCAAAGTTGATGAATCATTGGCAATAACCAATAAAAGAATTATTGTTTTAGAGGCTAGTACTATTCATGATAATCAAAACCGTAGGATTGGTGAATTGGAGGAGGCTATTGATACCTTAAGTTCCACTTTTTCTTATCTTCAAACTAAAAAGCAGAAGTCTTTTGTGGGTAAAGAGCAAAAATTATGTATGTGCCCAAGGTGTCCAAACCGAAACCCACTAATGTGCTTAAAACTGATAAAGTGTATAGTGAATTTGAGGGTGAATCACATAATGGATTATTTAGATTTTCGTCCCAAGAATTACACAACCCGAAAAATCCTATTGTGACAAGCCATGTTCTTGAGGAAGCTTTTGATGATTTGGATCTTGCTACACTTGGTAATTCTTGATGCATGCTTTGTGCCTAGCTAAAAGGCGTTAAAGAAAAGCGCTTATGTGAGGCAACCCATTATTTTTATTTTTGTAATTTTCTTTTATTGAGTCAAGGAACTTGTCTACTTCTGTAGCAACTCCTTTGTATCTCTACTATTTCGTATTGTTGTGCCAAGAAGAGTCTCTAGTGATAAGATGGTGCTAGATTTTAATTGCTGCGCGGAAACAGATTTTTGCTGTTCACTGTATGAAAATTATAAATTCATAGAAATGTGATTTTAATCTACAATTGTTTGTGCGTAATCCTGATGTATGTACGCATCTTTCGTTAGTTCAAAGTTTTTCGATTTGAGCAACGTAAGTGCCTTGAAAAATTTCGTCTTTGCGGACTATTCTGTTTTAGACAGATTATGTCTTTTATTTTGCATTCTCTCTTTTACTAGTGTTGGGTGGAATTCTTTTTTGGGTGGAAGAACTTCACATAACATTAGTGGCAGTAGTTAATGTTTAAAGTAACGGTCATGGTGCGTCCTTACAGAACATAATAGGGTCAAGAGGGAAGAGTGATATAATAGGATGAAGAAGAGTGAAGAGCTTAAGCTTGGGGAGGCTCCCATAGATCTCCCCAGCATATTTCAAGAAGACTCAAGCGTCTAAACTTGGGGATGCCCAAGGCATCCCCTTCTTCATCGTCAAAATTATCAGGTCATCTCTAGTGAAACTATATTTTAATACTTTCACATCATATGTGTTGTTCTTGGAGCGTCTATGTGCTTTTATTTTCAGTATGTTATTTTTATTTTCTGATCAACTTGATTGGATCCTAACATTCTTGATTGGGAGAGAGACACGCTCCGCTTTTCATGAGAATACTCCTATTCTTCACTTATACTTGTTGAGTATTCATATCTAGCGATGTTAAGCTTTTAGCTCTTGTTTTCATGTATCTCTTGTCAGAGCTATTAGTTCTTTTAAAGAAAGTACTCTCTCTTACTTCACTTATACTTATTTGGAGAGTTATTGAAATAAGTTGGTTGGTGTTTGGTTGGAACAGAAAATGTTGCATGTGGTAAATGGTATAATGGAAAAGACTTCCATACTCTTGTAGATCACTAACTTGGATAATTTGATGCTTGTCAATTGTTTTGAGTTAACAAGTAGGTCATGATTAAACTTTGGCATCATGTAAGTTAAGCCCATTAGTGAAGAACTACCGTAAAGCTTGTTGAAATTTGGTTTGCATGAGTGGTATCTCTAAGGTCTAGATATTTTCTAGTAAAAGGGTTTGGTTAACAAGGAAGACAGTGTGGAGTCTTATAATTTTTGCAATATGTTGGTCATATAAAACTTGGTGTACCGGTTGATAGTCTTGTTTGCTTAAATAACCTTGCTAGGCTAAACTCTGTACTGAGAGGGAATGCTTCTCGTGCATCCAAATCCTTGAGCGAAAATCCATGTCGTCTGTGTCCACCATAACTACCTATATGTGGTATTTCCTTGCCACTCCAAGTAAATTTTTCATGTGCTACCATTAAACTATTCAAAATTGTTACTACTCCTTTTTGTGTCAATGTTTACCAAGCTCATGAGGACGTGGTGGATGTCTTTATGTCACTTGTCAAGCAGACTTTACCTTCAGACTAGCGGCATATACATCCGCTTATCTATTAATTTTGCAAAAAGAGCTGGCAACGGGGTGCCCAGTCCCAATCAATTACAACTTTAACTGTTTAATCTCTTCACATTTTGTCAACTGAATACTCAGTGAAACATCTGCATGTGTAAACCAAAGAGAAAAGGAGGGATGATCTGCCTTGCTAGTAGAAATAACGTCCTTCATGAGAGCCGCTCTTAAAAGTCTGTTTGGCCGGGGTCATATTGTACTTTCCACTAATGATTCGTTAACCAATTAACACACACCTCTCAAAACTTAATTTTTACTCTCTATATGATTTCAAAAACTAAAAAGCTCTAGCACATGATTTAACCCCAGCTTCCCTCTACGAAGGGCCTTTCTTTTACTTTTATGTTGAGTCAGTTTTCCTACTTCTTCTATCTTCCACAAGCAAACACTAGTGTCAACTTTGGTACAACAATTGTTATATGCTACATATTGGATTTATTATATTGCTTTGTGTTGACAATATCCATGAGATAAATATGTTGAAAGTTGAAGCCAATGCTGAAACTTAAATCTTCCTTTGTGTTTGTTAAATACCTTTTACTAGAATCTATTGCTTTATGAGTTAACTCTTATGTAAATCTGTGGATGCAATGTCTCCAAAGTACTATTCATGAAAAGTTTTGCTTGTATGATTCAGTTGTTTACTCATTATTTATTTGGTAGCAAACTATAGACTATTGATTTAGATCACTTCATTCATATACATGTGCTTTACAATACTATTTGATCAAGATTATGATGGTAGCATGTCACTTCAAAAATTATTTTGTTTTATCGTTTACCTACTCAAGGACGAGTAGGAACTAAGCTTGGGGATGCTGATACGTCTCAAACATATCTATAATTTTTATGTTCCATGTTGATTTATACCAATTGTTACATGTTTTACATACACTACATATCATTTTTATATATTTTCTGGGACTAACCTATTAACAAGATGCCACAGTGCCAGTTCCTGTTTTCTGCTGTTTTGTATTTCAGAAAAGTTGTTAAGGAAATATTCTCATAATTGGACAAAAATCAATGGAGGTCCCTATTTCACCGACACGTCCACGGAGTCCAAAGGAGAGACAGAGACGAGACAGGAGGTGGCCACACCATGCTTGGGCGCGGCCCCCCTGCCTGCCACGCCCTAGGTTGGTGTGGGCCCCTCGGTTGGCCACCGACGCCGCCCTTTCGCCTATTTATTCCTCCCGTCTGGAAAATCCTAAAGACCCGAGCCATATTCCACGAAAAGTTCCAGAGCCGCCGCCGTCGTCAACCCTAGCACGGGAGGGTTCAGAAGCTCTTCCCGGCACCTTGCCGGAGAGGGGAATCATCACCGGAGGGCTCTACATCGCCATGCCTGCCTCCGGAGTGATGCGTGAGTAGTTCATCCTTGGACTACGGGTCCATAGCTGTAGCTAGATGGTTGTCTCTCCACTTTATGCTATCATGTTTAGATCTTGTGAGCTGTCTAACATGATCAAGATCATCTTATTGTAATGCTACATGTTGTGTTTGCTGGGATCCGATGAATATTGAATACTATGATCAAGTTGATTATTAATCTATGTTACATGTTATTTATGATCTTGCATGCTCTCTGTTACTAGTAGATGCTTTGGCCAAGTAAATGCTTCTAACTCCAAGAGGGATATTTATGCTAGATAGTGGGTTCATGCCTCCAATAATCTGGGCGAGTGACATCAATGTCTAAGGTTGTGGATGTGTTGTTGCCACTAGGGATAGCATAACAATGCTATGTCTACGGTCATATGTATTTGTTTACATTACACACATTACTTAATGTGATTATCCGTTGCTTGCAACTTAATACCAACGGGGGACACAGATGTTAACCTGACGGTGGATTATTAGTCATAAATGCAGTTGGATAACGGTCTATGTATCTTGTCGTAATGCCTAATTAAATATCATGGTAGTCATCTTGTCATTTATATGCATTTCCTAGCTGTAATTTGTTTACCCAACATGTTATTTATCTTTACGGAGAGACACCATTAGTTGTGAGCCCACACAAACGAGTGCAGACTTCTGACAAATTAATATCTATTAATCTAAGGCATAAGTGGGACCATGCGTCCCATTTATCTCCTATAAGAGATCTTCTAAAAGTCATATTTAAAGCACGGGCACCATTAAGCATATCTTGTATAATAACATTTTTTCGCTCAACAAGGTTATGTAATGATGGATATTGAAGTTGCAATGGTGTATTACCCAACCAGGTATCTGGCCAAAACCCAGTGGTTACTCCATTACCTATCTTCAGAAAGGTTATATTAAACAAATCTTCTTTAACCCACATAAGACATTTTCAAAAAGAGAAATCAGTCGGATTAGGTCCCACTTGTGCTAACGTTATACTATGAAGATATTTATTTTGTAGCAATACGTGCCACACCTCTTCTTCGTTCAAGAGTTTAAACAGCCAGTTGTTGAGTAGACACTTGCTTTTTAAGTCGAGCACCTCAATACCTCGACCTCCCTGATCTCTGGGACGACATATGATATTCAATTTTGTCAATGTTCAAGATATCGCTTATCGTTTACTGCTCGGTTGGCCTCAGATTAGAGATTAATCGCTTATCGTCTGAATCGATTTTATCGGTCGCCTATTTATCAGCTAGTTTTTTGTAAATGTGAATTTCCGGCACTAAAAATTCTAAATTGTGCTATGCAAAAAATTACATTGGAGTACCAGATATATGTGCAACATTGATTCCTTTCCTTTGAATCAACAAAATGTGCAAAATTCGAGCTAATGTAAAGTTCTACAAAACAATCGTCCTATAAATCGGCTGTCAGGCCGATAAATCGCCGATAAGTGGCAAAAATCGGCCGAAAACGGCAGTCGGACCAAAAAATCGGCGCAAGTGATAAACCCGGCCGATAAGCTATAATCTTATTGGTCACCCCACGATTCACTATAAATCGGCCGATTTTTTGAACATTGCGTTTTGTTAACCAGTATTTTTTGCTTGTTCTCATCACTTCGCCAGATAAAGGGTGATCTATAAAAATCTCGACTTTTTCTTACCCTTTGGGTATTTCTATAAAAAGTCAACATAAACATCGGTAGACTCATTAAATCCGAATTTACTAGGACTAGACGATCTCCATATAAGAGCGTCTTACCCTTCTAGCAGCCAAGTTTGTCTTCAAGCTGACATTCCACTGGATATCATTCAGAAACGCGGAGCTTTCGATAATGGATAGGTACTCCCATATAATTAAAATGAAGAGAACCAAATGCACATCCAAGTATTTGTTTATACTTATTGTCTACCTCTATAGCCTGTCTTGCTCTTGTGAAAGTTTATTTTGAGACCTGATACTCAAATATACATATAATTAACTTCATATTTTGTTAAATCATGTTCCATAAACAAGATAGTGTCATCCGCATATTGTAAAATAAAGACACCCCTTCAACGAATTGAGGAATGAGACCTCCAACTTGCCCATCCTCCTTCGCTCTTGCGATAAGAATAGTTAACATACCGACAACAATATGAAAAAAGCATCAGACATAGTGGATATCCTTGCCTAAGCTCTTTTTTTGTTTGAAAATAAGCAATTATATCATCATTTACACGAATACCAACACATCCTTCCTAAACAAAATGCATAATCCAATTACACCATTGTTGTGCAAAACATTTCATATGCATAACTTGTTGGAGGAAGGGTCATTTTACTTTGCGGTATGCCTTCTCAAAGTCAATTTGAAACATAACATCATCTATTTTCTTCCTCTGAAATTTATGAATGGTCACATGGAGGATCAAGACCCCCTACATAATATGTCGTCTAGGATGAAAACTGATTGAGTAGGTCTAGCTACCTTATGGGCTATTTCCGTAATATGATTATTACCTACTTTATGAATATTTTAAAATTAACATTTAGAAGGCATGCCGGTCTATATTGGTGAACTGGACCGCGTTTTACGTCTTGGACAGTGGCAAATTCTCTTGTTGAAATTGAAATAACATCGCCATTAAATCATTATTGATAACATCCTAAAAATTCGGATAGAAATCCGCCCGAAAAACCATCAGGTCCATGCGCCTTGTTCGTCTCCATTTGAAAAATCGCTTCATACACCTTTTTCACCTAGAAATTTTCTGTGAGAATCTCATTTTATAGGAGATGGGAAAGAGCGGCCTACCATGAGAGCCCACGAGAGAAAGTCGACATAGATTGATGTGTTTGCGTGTGCATAGTGGCTGGTGGAGTTCTTGCCAGAATCGGGAAATTGCATACAGGATGTGCCTTAGAGCATCTCCACCGGCGCGCCCAACTCCGCTCCCAATAGACGTTTTGGGCGCACCGGCAGCAAAAATCGCCACAGCGACGCGCTCAATACGAAAAAAGTTGTCGGCATCTCCCAATATAGCGTCCGACAACCCCGCTTCGCGCCCAGGTTCTAGGGATGCAACCGGGCGTGCCGGCAACCGTGGCAACGCGTGGCTCGTCCGAACCTGACGGACGGGCCCGACGCGTCAGCGACCCAACCGTCCGGTCAACGTTATTTACTGCGGCCCAACCATTTCCTGACGCGTCGCGCCTCGTCTTCCCTGACGCGCGTCGCCAGAGTTACGTCGCCTCGGGAATTGACGCCGGCGTCAATGGCTCCTTCCCGCGCCGCGTTCGCGCGCTTTTCCTATCCCTCTTCCTATAAAGACCACGCCGCTCACCTCAGTCGCCCCACTCTCTCCCTCAGCAACTGCCGCGCTCTTCTCCTCTACCCGTCTTCTCCACTCCCCCAGCGACATGGCACACAATGTGTCGTGTCCGAAGTCACGAACACCGGAGGTCACGAGACCCCCTTTTAGAGATTCGGCGAGGGTCGCAAGGAGGATCTAGGCGAGCGAGTGAGAAGTGCAGAAAGTAGAACACGCAGGTAGTTTACCCAGGTTCAGGCCGCTTGGAAGCGTAACACCCTACTCCTGCTTGTCTGGATATATGGTGGTGATACGTGTTTCCGGGCTACAAGGAAGCGTTCCCGGGCACTCTCTCTCTCTCTAGGATGTTCCTCTCTCGGATTTGTTGGCTTAGCTAGCTTTTTTCCAAGATGACCCCTCTCCTTTGGCCTGGTCCTTCTTTTATAACTCAAGGGGATACCACACTGGCCTCTGTCCCGACCCTGAAGGAGGGCAGGCTAAAGTCACTTTTTCTCTGTGGCGCACATGGCATGTTCCCTTCATTTCCAGTCCCGCGAAGTCTCTTTCTCCCGGGGGTGCCTTTATTCCATTCACAGGTCATTCTCCAGGATCGACATCTCGGGTTTACCGGAGCTACGGATAAGACTATCAATAGGCCACGTGAGTAGCTTCACGGGAACCCCTCGTTCCCGGGATGCGACAGTAGCCCCCGGGTACTGTCTCAACTACCAACGGTCGAGGTGGTACCCAAAAATTCGTGTGGCCGCACGGGGAATGCTTCCGGGAAGTCTTCACGTTCACGGGCTCTCATGAAAACCATTAAGTCCTTTGCGGCTTTCCTGGGTTAGAGTGGGGCGGTTCCTGTCTCCTCGGGCATCGTGCATCGAAAACTCTCTTTACGGGGTGAATTGAGCCCCACGTCGCCTGGATATTTCCACCAGTTGACCTCCGGTTTCGCGACCCAGATCCAGAGCTTTTCGGGAGTCTTCTTCGTCTTTCCCCTCGGCGCTTAGCTCTTCGAATATGAGATCTCAAGATTCCATCTCCCCTCTTTTCAAATTCTCCCTCCCAGATCCATGGCGCCCAAGCGAGCCAAGGTCTAGGAGCCGGCTGAAGCAAAGCTCACATGGAAGCAAAGGATGGCGGCGAGGAAGAAGGTCGACGCTCTCTTCGACAGCAAGTTCTGCACCGGCGAGAATCTCGCTCGAGTTCGAGTTGTAGTGGCCAGCGAGCACTGCCACTCAGGCCCCCACAAGAGTCAGGTCTCCACCGCTTGGTCCACCGGGTGAGAATTACATTCCCATCATTTGGTTCTTCCTGGCCATGGGCATCGTTCCTCCGTTCTCCCCTTTCTTCCAAGCTGTTCTAGACGCTTATGGGTTGTCCCTCTTGCAATTGCATCCTACTACCGTTCTCTCGCTATCTGTCTTCGCTCATCTTTGCGAGTGCTTTGTGGGCATAACTCCTTCTGTGGCGCTATTCAGCCATTTCTATGTTCCTCGTCTGACTCTAAAAGAGCCAATCTCGGCAAGCATCACGCTCCAGCTTCGAGACGGCATGGCGGACGAATACATCGACATGGATACAGGAGGCAATTGGGACAACTGGAGGGGGGATTGGTGTTTTGTTCAAGTTGAATCTCCTGCTCATTCCCACTATGCTGTGCCGACCACCAAAGCTTCCCATATTATCAACTCGAACGAGTTCAGTCCTCGTGACGAAGACTTCAGCGAGGTGTTTGAGCGTATGAAGGAGCTCAGTGATCAAAACTGACAGGTCTGATGGCGGCGGCACACTTCTTACAACATCGCATAGCCCCGTTGCAAGAAAGGATCAGACCTTCCTGGGACTATTCCGGGGACAACTCTGACAGAATGCGCCTCCAACGCGAAGATATGCCTCCAGCGGACATGCCAAAGTGGATCAAGAAGTTCTTTCACTCGTCTGAGTCTGGAGCTCTTCCTGTGGGTGTGACACCCATGTACCTCCGAGAAGACAAAGCTCAAGTTGTCCAATCATTTCCCGATTGTGGTCCCGTGGGGATTCGGGGGACAGAAGGACAAGAACCCACCTCCCTGGTGGAAGAGGTCCCTCAGGAAGAAGATGCCTGCCCTGCTCGCCGCAAGAGGTCTCAGAGGGTAGTTGTCCAGCCCGACCATGAGGGAACCAGCAGGGAAGTTGCAGGTTCAGTCTCTAGTGAGGCAGCTCCATCTGATTCCCGGGAAGCTGAAGGTGCATCGTCGATGCCTTCATTGGGCGAAGCCCCTGCTCTTGAGCCTAGCATTGGGGTGAAGAGGCGCGGGAGGTACAAGAGTTTCTCGAATGCGAACCTCCTTTCCGGGGTTACATCCTGAGACTTATGCTATGTTCTTTTCTTCGCAGAATCTCGGGAGATGCGATTGGAAGGAAGTCCAGGAAGGTCTCAAAGAAGGCTACTCTGGACGGTTTTGAAACCGAAGACGATCCAGATTTGCTCAAGAATGTTGATCCAGCATCAGGAGGAGACCGCCCAGGTGTCACGAGAGCTCCGACGCATTCTTCCCGCGAAGATTCCCTCTCAGCAGGTGACCGCTTTAACACCTTTGCAGTCGTGAAAGTGTGGGAAGCCTCGTTCTCTTTCAGGTGTTTGATTTCTCTGTCGTTCGGTTCAACTATGACGCAGGTGTCAAATCTGCCTCTCGGACATTGTCACCTTCATATGGACATCTCGGGTTTACCGGAGCTACGGATAAGACTATCGATAGGCCACGCGAGTAGCTTCACAGGAACCCCTCGTTCCCGGGATGTGACACAACGGGCAAGCATCCGGTAGCGGCGGCGTGAAGACCTGCCTCCGGAAGGAGGAGGCGGCGTTCTTCCACCGCCACCACATCCCCGTGCCGCCGGGGATGAGCCTCCCCAACGGCAGCGGGTGGCAGTTGAGCGCGCTCGGCTACGCCGTGCTGCCGCTGTCGACGGGGGATCGCTTCACCGATCTTTTCCGCCTGTGCCGCCGGCAGCTGACAGTGGAGCAGCGGGCCGATCCGTACTACGCCGTCGACAACCTCAACTGGCGACCAATGCTGGACGTGCAGCGCGCCGCCGCCATCGACGACCACGAGGGGACGGTGCAGCCCTACTAGAACAACGCCGCGTGGAGGCGACGCTGGTGGGAGGGCCACGACTTCTACACCGTCATGCGGGAGCACGGCTGGGATGCCACCAGCCACCTTTCCGGCGGCGGCTGGCAGATGCCGTCGAGCAGCTCTTCGTCCTCCAGCGCGCGGTCCACGACGCCCACGACCCCGCCGCCGCCAATCACGAACAGCGGCAGGAGGATCAAGCCCAAGAAGGAGCCCGGACGGTCGCCGCCGCTGCCCAGGAACAGCGGCGTCACCATCCGCGACATCGGGCCGGCGCCGCCGCCGCCTACGAGCGCGCCGCGCGCCAAGGTCAAACTCGAGCCGGGGACGTCCTCGTCCCGTGCCACGGTCAAGCTCGAGCCGGGGACGTCCACGTCCCGTGGCAAGAAGCGCGCCGCAACACCGCCGCCGCCACTGACGGAGGAGCAGGCCGAGGCCATTTACCTCCGCGAAATGGAAATCACCTTAAAGCTCTCCTACGACACGGTTCAGCCGGCGTCGCGGGAGTACACGGAGCACTGGTCCTGCATCGAGAACAACATCATCGACCTCGACGCCGATGACCAGCTTCGCGCCGGTGAAGGGGGAGGTGAAGGAGGGGGTGGAGGAGCCGGCCGACGCGCCACCGCAGCAGTAGCCCGGCGCGTGGAACGTCGAAAACGCGGTGGCCAAGCACAACTGGGACGCGTTCTACGGCTATTGGACCGGCTAGATTAGATAGGTTTAGTTTAAATTTCATCGCATTTTGTAAAAAGTTTCGAATTTCAATGAAATGCGTTAAGTTTAACTGAATTCGAGACGCTCTTTTTTTCTTTCTCAAAAACCTATTGGGAGCGACCGTGCTCCCAATAGGCGGCAACAGCTGCCGGCGCGTCCAACATCATCTGTCCGACAACTTTGCCGAACGCTTTATTGGACGCGCCAGTGGAGATGCTCTTAGTTAGACAAAGTTTAGCCCCGAGAAAATCAACGGACGCTATTAGTGGCAGCAGGATGACATTGGAATATCGAGAAGCGAAAAAACGGAAGAACATGGAAACTGCAGTCATGTGACCGAGGAGCTGAAAGTAGATTGTCTTTTCTTTTTCAACGATTTTTTCTTTAATATTTACGTGCTACTATCTTTTAATCACGTGGGATTGACGGTGATTAGCAGCTCACAGAACGCAGAATACAGCGAGCGAAAGAAAAGACAGCGCGGGGACAAGCACAGGTCGGGCAGGCAGCTGCAAGCACACAGACGTTTCTTCCGCAGGTCACCAAAATATTTTGCTTAAAGCTTTGCCCCTGTGCTTGCGCATCTTTTTCGGACAACAATTGCTGCTCGTTGCCAGAACAAACTGTGCCGTTGTTAGGAAGTGAGATTTTATTTTGAACAAGTCTAACATGTTGCCAGAACAAACTGTGCCGTTGACAGTAGTGGCCCTGTGCTTGTACATGTTAGATTTTATTTTGAACAAGTGTCAGCTATGTTGTGCCGAACACATCCGGCACAGCGGGGCCACTCTCGCCGTTGTCGCCGGTCGGCGCTCGCCACCGCCTCACGCACACACATGCGCCTCTCCTGACGGCCAGGGCTACGTACCTGCTAGGCGTCAGTGGCTCGCCACTTTTTTCTCTGGGCTTGTGGGTTTTGCGGGCCTATCAGGGAGTCTCCTCCATCCATCGGCGGTACTACTCATCCATGTCCCACCAGCAACCTCGAGAGCGGTGAAAGATGTCTTCCTCAGGGCCGGACACAGGGCCACTACTCTTGACACCTGGGTCGGTGCTCGCCACCGCCTCTTCGTCCTGGCTGCAAACCGTTGTCATGCGCAATACGCATGCGCCTCTTCTGGAGGCCAGCGATACCCGTCGTGCTGCCCTGGCTCGTCACCTCTCCCTCTTGGCTTGTGGGCTTTGCGGGGTCCATGGGTCCATCAGTGAGTCTCCTCCATCCGCCAGTTGTGCTCCTCATCCATGACCCGGCGAGCAACATGGCGAGCAGTGAAGACGCATTTCTCTAGGCTAGTAGCTCAACCATGGCCAGCCGCTCAGTGGCCATGAGTTAGTGCTATAGCATAAGTGATACAGGACACCTCGTTGGCACACTCGAGGATGCGATGTTGATTTGCTCGAGGGTGATCGCCCTAAGCTCTCGGTCGAAACCCTCCTAGTGCGCGGTGGCGTAGGAGGCCAACAGAACGGCCTACAACGATAAGCGATTGAGCGGGGCATCAATTGATTCTCCTCCCGGTCGTCCTTGGCATAGCCCTCCTCCTCCCAATAGGGCTATTGGACGCTCCGGGCAAAAAGTTGCAGCCCTCATACGTGGGTTATGTTCGACACTACCAGGCCGACCCTATGCATGGGGAGCTGCTTGGTAGCGTCGTACAAAGTCATGGTCGCCGCCACATTACGCACGCAGGTCGTACAAAGTCATGGTCGCCGCCACATTACGCATGCAGGTCGGCGCTATCATTGGCACGGTCGGAAACCATTTCCACATCCTTCCTCCGCTCTCAATTCATTTCCCCTCCTTTCTCGCCGTCATCTGGTCGTCACTCCTCGGCATCTACGCGACGCCAACGCTCGTCGATTGTTCAGGCACAGAACTCATGGAGGTTCACCTAGGCCTCCTAAACCCACGATCGATCATCTACTCGCCGGGCACAGACCTCGCGACAAACTTGCGCCCGCCTTTCACGCAAGGTGTTCTTCCTATTGCCAGGTAGGTTTCAATTTGTAGAATTTTGCTTCAATGTTCGGTTGATTCAACTTCATTTTTCTATTCATATAGTGACAATGAGTTGATGACCCAAGAGTTGGTGGAGGAGGAAAACAATGCCACCGTCAATGAAGATGAACATTTGACAATTCTCGCTTATCTTCTACAAATGCAAAAGGACGAGGCTGCCAATGCTGCCCCCAAACACGGAGGTTCACTGGGAGGAGGAAGACCAAGCCAAGGCAGGGGGTGGAGGGTAATTCCATCTGCAGGGCGGTGGTGCCGTGTCTGGAACATCCTAATTGAGAGGACCAAATAAAGAGAAAAAACTCGGATCACGGCACAAAACCTAGCGAGATGATTTTCTGGGAACGATCGAAGCATCGATTTCATGCATTGGAGCTGCAAAAATTGTCCATTTACTTGGAAAGGGTTGTAGAAAGGGCATACTAGAGGGTGATGTGTGGTACTTGAAGCATGACCTTTGGATTTAGCATGAGTTTTTGGCATGACAGATTCTCACAATGAAATCAATGTGTTATGTCGCTATCCGGTGTTTGCGAGCCTTGCTATTTTTTGATAAAGGGTTTTATTACTCAAGAGTTTAAGCATTACACCCGGCCTCTGCATCAACAATGCACACAGCCGCAATCCAACGAGGAAAGTGAAAGTTATGCAACAATAGGCGAATTACAATCAGCAAGAATAAAGTAAAACGCCTATGTCATGGCGAGCTCGACGGCCTATGGAGGACCAATCCGGCGATCAAGAGGTCATCCATGTTGTGAAAAAATGTCCCTCGCCACCGCTTCCAGTCGTGCACACGCCTTCGTAAAGAGGTCTCGATGTCCCACACGTTATAAGGTGGACCACAAACGGAGAATACTTGTACAACGGTAGAGTACCTGCATATGAGAAACATCTTTATCATTGAAAACCTTATCATTTCTACTAAGCCAAAGCGACCATATAACGGCTATCGCTCCCACCCTGATAATCGTTCTAAACTTTTTATCTATCCCTTCATCGGGAAACCGTTGGGGATTTTGTCTTTTTCGCGTTTTTGCGCGATGTTTGGTTTCCATTCTTTGGTGGTTAATGGCCACGAGTACACCAAAGGGTAACTGCCTAGGCGATGGCATCATCCAAGATGATTGATATTTGTGTAGACAATCTCGGATCCTCTTGGTATGAAAATTCTTGGTTTAGTATGAAAATTATTGGTTTAATAAAGAACAAGAGTGTTACGAAGAATGTCGAGTGGGCTTTGTTATGCTCCAAGGTCGCTTTGCTATTGTGTTGGAAACCTTGGATGAGCAGCATGAACAAAATTACAGAATCAACAGTGATTAGCCAGAAACATAAACAGAACACAGACACTTGCATGTTTCTAGTCATTCAAGAACAGCGTCAGATCCTAGAAAGGTCCCACATTTTTTACGAATCAAATATATCCTGGACTTCGCGTAGCTGCCTGATGCTCATCAGGGTTGGTTAGCTAATTAGACAGAAGGCTACGAAAAGAAAGAAGTTCAATTGACACCGGTCTTTAGGACGACTGTGACGAGCCAGAGCCAGCACTCGCCGTCGCCGGTAGGATGCCGGAGGGGTCTGGGGCCGCGGAGTTGGAGGAACCGTTGATGTTGAAGCCAGCGTGGATGGGCGGCGGCGAGACGAAGCCGGGTGCTGGCGGAGGAGTGTCGTACGTGGAAGGGTGCGGACTGCCGGCGGCGAGCGAGGTGCTGCGGCGGGCGCTGTGGCCACCCAGGAAGTTGTGCTTGTTGTTGTGCATCCAGACCTTGAAGACGCCCTTGCCGACGCCAATCTCGCGGCAGCACTCTTGAACCACCGCCTGGTCGCTCTTCTGCAGCCGCCACCCCAGCCTCTCCGACAGAGCCTGCATCTGCTGCTTCTGCTCCGGGCTGAACTTGGTGCGGATCCGCTTTCTCGCCGCCGACGCCGACGCATCAGGCAGCCCTGGGGCGGGGGCGGGGGGCCTTGACGCCATCACTGCCGGGGAGGAACCTGGCGCGCCGGTGCTCATTGAGAGAAGCATGTGCGTTGCAGAGAGGTATCCGATTCCGGGCGGCGGTATGTCAGCTGGTGCCGGCAACGGCGAGGCAGGGCGGTCGTCGTCGTCGCAATCAGAGCCCTCTTCCGAGTCCTCCGAGTAGTCGTCGTCGGGAACTTGGAGCCTGTTCACCGGCGTCTCCTCACCGCGCTGGTGCGGGTGGACAGCCTGCATGAGGTGCGGCGGTGCTGGCGCAGGAGCCGCCACCGCGTGCGTCGGCACGGGGGGCAGCGCGAGGAGAGGCGGAGAGGGGGGCGCTTCCGGGATCCGGCGATGGAAGTTGCGGTGGCAACCGCACGCCTCACACTTGAGAGAGGTGGGGTTGGAGGGGTTGGCCGCCGGCGAAGGCATGAACTCGCCGCAGCCGTCCACGGCGTGCCCGCCCAGGCTGGCCGCGTGGTTCTTGAGGCACTCCAGGTACACCGACTCTCCACCCGCCGCCAGTCTCATCTTTTTGGCAGCCGCGCCGCCGTTGGAGAACACCACCTGCCGGTACTTGACACCCATCGCCGCCTCCATGACCTCCACTCCCAGTCCCAGCTCGTCGTCGCCACTAGCTGCACACGACCCAACTTGCACCAAGATTGTAAAGGTTAAGCCGTCCCAGTTTTATCCATGGGGAAGAAACTAGGAGAGGGGAAAACTACAGGTAAGGAGGTGAAGATGGGGCGAGGAGATAAGAATAAAAAGAAGCAGAGCAAGCAGAGTGAAGGAAACGGGATGAATAAATACGCGGATATTTAGCGAACGGTATCAAGTACGTACTACTAGTGAGCAGCGACAAAGACAAGACGTATCAGTATGATGCAAAGGTGAGGCCCAAGGGAGGTACAAGTGTGCAGCGGCGCAGGCCACGTTTTGAGCTTTCGTGAGGCATCGCAGGGCCTAGGGGTGCCTATGCTGCTCAGTGTGTCAATTCTGACCATTGTGTGGAAAAAAAGTATACTTTAGAATCAGTATTTAAAATGTTTCTGAAAGTGTAATTTTCATGGCATGTTTTCATTTTTTATTGATCAAACTGATTATCAAAACTTAGGTGTACTCATAGTGTTATCAAACAAGAATGCGGAGCTAATGCTACTTAAATAAGGACATAAATCGAATGTCTATCCAAGTTCAGAAGTGTGTCTACCTCCAAGTTAACGAACTCTAACAGCTTAACGCGGGGATTGAAAGTAAATCCGTGAAAATGCTAATTTTTTCAACCAACGATGAGTTTGAAGTGACTTGTCAACATCAAAATCTGTCGGCTTAGTTTTCTTGGAGGCGTGTGTTCATGGATGCACGTAGAGTGTTTCTCAAAATAAGGAAGGTGACGACATCGGAAAGGCTGGGCTGTAGTGAGCCTTTTTTAGTATTCATACAAACCATGTACATGAATCTGAAAGCCGTAAATTTGCAGTTCCTTCTTCAATAATTTTGGACAACCAGCAGTCATATGGCCTGGTTTTTTGCATTGGTTAAAAATCAATTGATTGGTGTAAGTTGCTTGACAATGTCCATCCTCACCACACTTGAAGCACTTAACCACTTTAATTTGGCGGCACGTTCACACCCACCTTGCGGGAGCATCATCACGGCGGCGTGGGGTGAGCACGAGGAGGGACTAGCCTGAAATCTTCACGAACCCTGCCAAAATATTCCTCTCCGACTCTATTGAAATCTTCATCTCTCCCTCTATAATAGTTATACTGCCGCTGCGCATATAACCTGACTTCCCTTCTCTTCTGGACATATTTTGTTTTCTCTCATAGTCTCTACGCATCCTCTCGCTCGCAACCACTTCCACAAAGGATGCATAAATTGGAGGCGGTTGCAAATGAAAGAACAACTTCCTTGTAGCCCCTCCAGATCTACGGATCTCACTTAAGTTTGCTGGGAAACCTAGTCGTCGGTCACGACTTCCTTCAGGAATCCAAAGCCAACCAAATTTTCACCGCTCATTAATTTTCCTACGTATTATTCTGTAATTTCCATAGGCCTAAACCAGCCCATGGCGGCCCAATAACCTTTTCAGAGCCCGTCCTATTTTTTCCCGCTTGTTTCCGTTTCACCTCCGGGAATTTGTTTGGTCGGCGGCGGAATGATTGGAGCTTGAGCCTTGATCGATGCATCGATTTGGTTGTCCGTCTGTCTCTCCCAACCCCTGCTCGAGGATCACTCATACCAACAACTAGGTGGGAACAAAGACCTCACAATAGATGGAGTGGAAGGAATAGTCAATTTAGGCAAACAAAATATGATGGACCATCGGAACCATCCTCGCACCACTAGTACAGAACGACACATAGGATACCCTTCTATGGAAACGGCAGGAAAAAACGACAGTATCGCTCACGAAGGCAACGGTTAATAGCAATGCGAGCAATCAGCCCCGACACATCGGCAACGGACAAATATATTTGACCGTATGCAAATATATTAGCAACGGGTGGAAATATTTGTCCGTATGCAATTCAAGCCTGCCCAAAAGCCTGTTTACACATGTGCAATAAATACTCCCAAACCCTAGTCCTTACTCGCACGCGCCCGCCTGCGCGGCTACACCTTATCCTCTCCCCCAGCCACACACTCCACATCCCTTATCCTCTCAGCAGCCGCACAGCTCCTTATCCTAGCTTCCCCACTCTTCTCACAGATATCACTACTGCCGGCTGCCTCCGGCGACGAGGCGACACTCCCCGATGAGATCGGCTCCGGTAAGGGCCGCGTGGTTGTTGCTGGACCAGCGGCGGCGTTGGATTTGGTCGCAACCCAAGGCTACCACGTGCTCACGATCGATTTTCTTTTCTTCTGATTTCCGTTCTTGTGATTGAATTTTTTGGTCTCTCGATCCAATCATTGTCTCCTCTGTACCCAGATCTATTTCACCGTGGAGCCTTCCGCTGCTTTTTGTTCAAGCTGGATCAGATCGGCAGCTACTACACCAGGTCGTCACTGCTGCTTCCCCATCAGATCTGCACCGTTCCCGTGCTTAAGTGATGTCAGCACCTCGCTGGACTGCGGGTCTTCGTCAGCCGGCCGCAGCCCTCAAGCAGTTCTGCCGCGCGCATGGAGGTGCCCGCTCGAGCTGGTCCACCCTCCCGCTCGCACTTCCGCACTTGCCGGCTTTCATCCATCAGGTCACGGAGGAGGCGCTGCTCACGTACTGGAGCACAGGGCGTTGCTTGATCTCATCATTGCCAGCGTCCCTGCCTGAGCGCACTGGATCTGTGGCTGGTCAACAACTGTATGGATGCCCCTCTATTTTCTTACGGTAGAAATCACGAGGTAAGGAGCTAGATCCACAGTTTTAATTAGCATATGTATGACTCGTGTGGTTTGCTCCTTCACACCGGCATGGATATTTCCAAGTCTTCCATGAGTATATGTTGTATTCTGGAAGCAGGACATGTATATTGCTACTAATTGCAGATAGTTTCTTTCTGATTTTCTGTAAGAGAATCGATACTGTTTGTATATTTTGAGCCGTGCTGACTTATTAAGTTTGTAAGTATTTTTATTTGTATCTGTCAAAGAGGATAATTTTGTATGAATTGTTGAACACTGCACGTCATTGATTACTACCGACTGCTACCGGCTACTAGCCGGTGCCCTGCCTTTTTTTAATATTCCTGGCGCTCAAAGGAAACTATTAAAATAACCATTGCAGATGAATGCGCTCACATCAGTATCGGAAGCGGGGAAACGGATGCATTCTCCGTGTCCATTGAGGGTTTTGGCCCGTTGCCATAGCATCGTTCTGTACTAGTGCACCCTCCACATTCAAAAACCCTAGCGGCAGAAAATTCATCACAGAATTCCGAGGAGGCACCTTACACTGTTTCTGATGTTTTGAGATCATTTCCTAAGAAAGTTCCTCAATAGGATTTGTCTCAAAAAAAACCCACCATTGATTTGTAAATAAGCTCCCTTTTCACTTCCATGATCAGTTTGTGATACAAATTCTGATTATAGCTAATCGCATAATAAGAATTAGGCACAAAGACTCTAGATAAGGCCTTTGGCCTCCCGACGCAAGAGGTCATCGTCAACGGGAACCTCGATCCCCGACTACCCAGGGCAAATGCCCTGCCATCAGAGGTCTTCACTGAAGATCCACGAACTTCCCCAGTAGCGTTGTTGGTCGCCTCCCCAAGTCATCGCCTTAACCTTAGTTTCTGAACCGTGATCATACTACCAAATTTGTCACGCCATGATGGAGTAGAGATCTCCCCCAAAGGGGCACGACTATCACCGAAGAACTAGTTGACAGGAAGCCCCGCCTCCACGGACGGGGAAAAGGGTCCTCCAACAATCGGGATCTACCCATCTCCAAGCAAGGGCATCACCGAAACCCCGGTCGCAACTGCTCTAGGAGCCCGTCGACGAGTTCAGAGGCGGAGGTGGTATCGCCTTCATCCTCGCATCCGCTCATAGTCTTTGTGATTTTGTTGTGCGCCATGTGATCCATGGTGCAAACTGACAACGGTACAACGAGAGAAGCCCGTTATGATGTGGGAGACGCATCATTAACAAATTTATGTGAAGGTCGGTTTGTTTTGTTGCGTGACAAAGCGAACTGACTGTCGTCCGTTGCTGATGCATCATCCACATGAGTCATGAGTGGCAGTATTTCAGCGACGGTTCTTATTTCCGTATTCGATGAGGGTTATCCCATATTCCCATGTATCATATGTTGTTCTGCACAAGTGCAAGTTAAGGTGTAGCGCCGGCTTTTTCCATAATTTTTCAGAGTTAGAATTTATATTCTATAAAATTCATTCGAAAAGGCGTAAAGCAAACTTTATTCGGTGCAACCCGATGGATGTCGAGGCTATGCAAACTTTGTTGCCCTGCGCTTATGTGCCTTTCCCGTTCACTTATCCTGGCCTCCCTTTGGCGCCTATGTGTATCCCAAAGCACCATGACGTTGGCCTACCTATCGGGTGCCCCACCGTGAAGATACCTGGTGCACGCAAGGACTAGGGCTCGGCTGGCGGCCTACTAGGAGACAACACTCAATGCCCACGAAGGGGGCCCAAAGAAGACAGAGTATGCCCCAAGGTAGGCGAAGCTTTTGCCGGTAGAGACCTACCTTACCTGTAAACCTAATCGGTTGCGAACTCCCGAGACCCAGCCTCCAATATAAAGGCTGGGAGGGCCGCCGATCTAGGGTACGCTATTATTCCACCACCAAAACCTTAGCGAGATCGATATCTCGCCGGGATCGCCATTGTAACACCTCTGATAATCAATACCAGACAAGCAGGAAGTAGGGTGTTATCCTTCGGGAGCCTGAACCTAGGTAAATCGCCTTGCTTGTCAGCCGTGGTAACTACCAGCTCTTCATCTTCTCCCTCTCAATCAACCTGGGGTACTCGATCTTGGGACTTGCCGTGGCCACCCCACGTCAACTGGGGCCGTCTGTGGGAAAGAAAAGTGCTGGAATCATGGTTACACTGGCTCCATCCGCAATGACGATCGACGCGCCGACCGTCGAGAAGCCGATCCGCTTTGGCTCCTTCGAATTCGACCCCCACCCGCCGGCCCACCGATCGATGTACGCCGATCTGTATGGAGGTATGTGCCTTACTTTTTGTAGCATGCAATTCCATGTGAACAAGTGGGGGACGTTTCGACTCTCCAACCTCGTGCCCTCGCCTGCCGCGGAACTCGCGCCTTCGTCGACTACGGAGATCATGCCCGCTTCGACTACTTCGACCACGTCTTCGTCGACTACGGAGATCACGCCTGCATCGACTACCTCACCCGCGTCTTCGTCGACTACGAAGATCGCATCTGCTTCGACTACTTCGACCGCGCCTTCATCGACTACGGAGATCGCGCCTAGGTCGACTACCTCACCCGCGTCTTCGTCGACTACGGAGATCGCATCTGCTTCGACTACTTCGACCGTGCCTTCATCGACTACGGAGATCGCGCCTGCGTCGACTACCTCACCCGCGCCTTCATCGACTACGAAGATCACGACTGCCTCGACTACTTCGTCCGCGTCTCCATCAACTACGAAGATCGCATCTACGTCACCATCGGCCGGAAAAAACGCGCCACCATCGTCTGTCATGATCGCGCCCGCACCAGATGCGGCACACGCCGCTCCATCGACCGCGTCTCCATCGACTCCGGCGTTCACATCACCATCAACCACCGCGTATGACAAGGCCCAGCAGGAAGAGTTCTGCACTAACTGCGGCAGCTATTACATCGCCTCCATCTTCGGCTCCGAGGATAGCTCTGACGGCGAGAGCAGCAGCAGCAACGCGTACTCGACCGCGCAGTGTTACCCCGTGCAAGTTTTCATGGTGGGTGCAACCCCAAACAGAGACAACAGAGACCCCAGAGGCAGCGCCCGCCGCGAGGAACCTGTATATCCGATGGAGGTCATAAAGCCGGACAAAGTTACAACCCTGGTGATCACCAGGGAGATGGGAATCCAAGCCCTGAAGCACGTCCAGGACTGCACTTTCCCTCCTCCGGAGGCGACCTGAGAGGAGATGATGGTGTACCAGTACCTGGTGTGGAAGGAAAACGAGAAATTGCTGCAGGAAAAGGCTGAACTAGCCTGACGCAAATAGCTCGCCGACGAGTCGAGCGCCCGACGAGCAACCTATTCCTTCTCATCCTCAGGACCTGCAGCAACGCAAGACAACAAGCGCTATCGATCACGCGTTCGCCTGATGACAGACGCAGAGCGAGCGGGGAGCACCCGCAACCTCGAGTCATCCTTCTTGACGGAAGACGCAGACGGGATACCCATCCCCAAAACAACCGCTGGAGCTCTCCTATCAATAGGCACGTACCTGAGAGCAACACAACCTCCGGAGGGCGATCCTCGCGTAGCCCTGCACATGCAACAAATCAAAGCACTTCACCTAGCGGAAGAGGCGCTGATCACAGAGAACCCGCCTGCAGCAACAAACCAAGCACGTGAAAATCGGCCCACCCGACACCTGCAGGACGGGGAAGACGCACGCAACGTCATTACGTAGCGGAAGGTCGACCGTAGCCATGCCAAGCGATCCGTCAACACCCCGGGTCAAGAACTATACTCAGAAGGCGAATACGAGCCCTGCGGTGCTTCATGTTTCAGTCTCAGTATCCGCGACACAAGGATGCCGCGAGGCTTCAAGCTCACATCC
The DNA here is from genome assembly GCA_947311845.1 of Poa pratensis. NCBI lineage: Eukaryota > Viridiplantae > Streptophyta > Magnoliopsida > Poales > Poaceae > Poa > Poa pratensis. Next base: position 36,935,441 of record CAMZMU010000105.1, read on the forward strand.
GAGTTAGTCAAGTTCGAAGGCACACAGGACCCTAAGCTTTGGCTCGATGACTACATCATATCGGTCAACTGTCAAGGAGGCACCTTCACAACAGCCATGTAGTACATACAGCTGATGCTCGTGGGCTCAGCGCGAGGTTGGCACCAAACCTTGCCCCGCAACTCCTTCAGCTCGTGGGACCAATTTGAAGAGGCCTTCGTCCAGAACTTCCTCAGAACATACTCGAGGCCCGCAACGTTTGCAGAACTGCAAGCCTGCAAGCAGCGAAAGGACGAGTCACTGTGATCATACATCCAGCGCTGGACCCTCATGCGCAACTCCGTCGGAGTAGTTTCAGAAGATAGAGCAATGGACGCCTTTGTTCGCGGTGTCATCCGACATGATCTTCGAGAGGCCTGTGGCCACCTTCAGCCAACATCCATAATCGAGCTCATGAAGATCGCCAACCAATGGGCAGACGGAGAGGACTCTGTGCGCAACCAGCCCCTCACTCGCCAAAGGACGAAGGCGGTCCAAGCAACTGGAGAGACAGCCGCGGCAACGACCGATGCCGCAAGCGAAAGCCTCGTTACGAGGACGGCGAGGCAGTCGAACTAGTAGCGGCCAGGTTTGCTGACCCCCGTGAGGACAGAAGCCGCGACAACAGTCGCTAGAACAGTCGAGGCCGCGACGACTACCGCAGTGACGGAAACGAGAGGCGCGAATGGCGGCGCCAGACCCGCGACAACCCGCGACCAGACCTTACACCTGAAGAAGAACTCGAGCAACCATGCAAGTTCCACATGTTCAGAAGCGAAGAAACCGACAAGCTGATCTCCAGCCACCTGCTGAAAGACTGCCGAAAGATGCATCACACGCACGGAGCGTTCACCAGGATCCTGACTACTGCACTTCCCGCACCTCAACCAACCGGGCAACTGGCTATCCAAGCACCACCGGCAGCAGCACCTCAACCCGCGCATATGGAAGGAGCAATCCAGCACCAGCCGCGGCAGGAAGCACCTCCTGCAGCAGGGGATCAGTACCCTCAAGCCCGCGGGCAGATGAACATGATCTAGAAGGGACGCCCGTCAAACCGGTGCCAGAAGTTGATCACTCGACAAGTCTATCAAGCCGTGGCAAGCCCACCGGCCGTACCAGAGTACCTCAAGGGGTCGGAGACCAGCATCACATTCTCTCGAGAGGACCATCCTCCACAGGTACCGCGCCCAGGCCATGCCGCGTTGGTACTCAAAGCACATATAGGAGGGTACGACATGACCAAGATCTTCATGGACGGCGGCAGTGCCATCAACATCATCTTCGCCGACACCCTCCGAAAGATGGGCAGGTCTCTGCAAAACCTAGCCAAGTCAGACAGTACCTTTCATGGCATAGTACCCGGGAAAGAAGTTTACCCGAGGGAACCATCACACTCGAAGTTATCTTCGGCACACCCGATCACTTCAGAAGGGAGATGATTGACTTTGAGGTGGTCGACTGGAAATCACAGTACCATGCTATACTTGGACGCCCGACGTTCGCCCGGTTCATGGCAGTTCCGCACTACGCCTACCTCATGCTCATGATGTGAGGACCAAAGGGAATTATAACCATGCGTGATGACTTCCAGCGCTCGGACAACTGCGACCGCGACTTCAGCAAGATCTTCGAGTCCTTCGGCATGCAGCTGCAGCTCGAAGAGCTGTCACTCGACAACGAAAAGACCCTCTTCCCTGCAAGCAAGAAACCGGCACCCGACGCCGCCTTCAGCACAACCAACGACACGAGAGCACATCAAGTCCATCCGACGGACGCCTCCAAGATGGTCCTCGTCTCATCAAGCTTGCCTCCCACATAGGAAAGCGCGCTCGTTGAGTTCCTACGTGAGAACTGGGAAATCTTCGCCTGGCAGCCATCAGATATGCCAGGCGTACCCAGGGAACTTGCCGAGCACTCTCTTAAAATATATCCAGATGCCAGACCCGTCAAGCAATCCATGTGCCGCTTCTCCGAGCCAAAGCGAGTCGCCATAGGGCCAGAGATCGACAGGCTACTCCACGCCAAGTTCATCCGAGAAATCAAGAAGTCAGATTGGGTCGCCAATCTAGTATTGGTCGAAAAGAAGAACACGAAGATCCTCCGCATGTGCGTCGACTTCACCTCCGTCAACAAGTGTTTCCCGAAAGATCACTTTCCGTTTCCGCGCATCGACCAGATCATCGACTCGACAGCAGGCCGCGCACGCCTATCCTTCCTAGATGCCTACTCAGGCTACAACCAGATCAGGATGAAAGTCGAAGACGAAGATAAGACAACCTTCATCACACCCCATGGTGTCTACTGCTACACAACCATGCCCTTTGGGCTCAAGAACGCTGGTGCCACGTACCAGCGCATGATGCAGTCCTGCCTTAAGGACCAGATCGGACGCAACGTCCAAGTCTATGTCGATGACATCGTCATCAAGACCAAGCAAGAGAACACGCTCCTCAACGACCTGCACGAAACATTCGTCGCACTCAACCTCTAAAAGATCAAGCTCAACATAACAAAGTGCGTCTTTAGCGTACCAGCTGGGCAACTACTCGGGTACCTCGTATCCGCATGAGGCATCAAGGCGATTCCTGAAAAGATAGAAGCAATCCTCACAATGCCAGCTCCGACCAAGCTTCGGGAAGTTCAGCGCTAGCCGGCCGAGTTGCAGCGCTCAGCCAGTTCATTAGTAAGTTGGGTGAAAAGGCACTCCCTTTCTACTGACTGATGAAGAAGTCCGACAAATTTGAGTGGACCCCAGAAGCCCAAGCAGCCTTCACACATCTCAAACAAGTCCTGGCGACTCCTCCGGTGCTCGTCGCACCACACAAAAAGGAACCATTATACCTTTACGTTGCAGCGACCAACAGGGTGGTAAGCACCGTCCTCGTCGTCGAGCGTGAAGAAGAAGGCCACGCCCATCGCGTGCAACGGCCCATATACTAGCTCAGCGAGGCCCTATCCATATCCAAGCAGCGGTACCTGCATTATCAGAAGCTAGCCTACGGCGTCTTCATGAGCTCACGCAAGGTGGTCCACTATTTCTCCGAGCACCCGATCACAGTGGTCAGCGCCTCGGGGATATCAGACATTCTCACCAACCCTGACGCGACGGGATGAGTCACCAAGTGGGTCATCGAGCTAGGCCCGTGGGACTTGAAGTACACGCACCCCAAAGCAATCAAGGCACAAGCGCTCCCGGACTTCACAACCGAATGGATAGAAGCTCAGCTGCCAGATATACCTGACCTGTCCAACGCATGGACCATGTACTTCAAAGGCTCCAAGAAGTTCGAGGGTGCAGGGGCAGGCATCGTCCTGACATCGCCAAAGGGTGACAAGCTATGCTATGTGCTGCAAATGGATTTCCCCAAGCCCTCAAACAATGAGGCAGAGTATGAAGCCCTGATACACGGCATGCGGATGGCCAAGAACTGTGGTGCTACTCGTCTCATGATCTACGGGGACTCGAACCTCGTCGTGCAGCAAACAATGAAGGAGTGCGATGCTACAGCAGAGAATATGATCGCATATCGGGACCTCTACAATGTCATGGAAGGCAGCTTCGACGGCTGCGAGCTACGGCACGTGGGCCGCGACAGCAATGAAGAAGCAGACATACTAGCCAACCTCGGCTCGACCAAAGCTCCGGTTCCACCCGGAGTCTTCTTCGAGTGCATCAAACAACGGTCTATCAAGATCAAGCAGCCAGAGACACCCTCTAAGCCAGCAGCAGGCACCAAGGACCTGGCAGTACCCGAAGATCATCACATAGAAGTCCTCCTTGTCGAGCCAACCTGGAGAAACCCTTTCCTCGCATATATGCTGCACCAAGAACTGCCGGCGGATACAACAGAAGCACGGCACATCACGCGTCGCTCCAAGGCCTTCACGGTCATAAACAGAGAGCACTACAAACGCATCATATCGGGGATCCTCCACGATGCATCGACTCAGAGGACGGTAAAGCAATACTACTCGACATTCGTGCGGGTACCTGTGGACATCACGCCAGCAGTCGAGCCCTGGTGGCCAAACCTTTCGAGCCGGATTCTACTGGCCCACGGCGATGCAGGAGGCCGAAGACATAGTCAGGAAGTGCCTGCGCTGCCAGAAGTTTACCACCAAGCCGTACTCACCTACCTCAGAACTGAAAACGGTTCCACTCGCCTGGCCCTTCGCTCAATGGGGACTCGACATGGTGGGCCCGTTGAGGAAATCATCCTGTGGTGGACACACACATCTCCTGGTGGCAGTCGACAAGTTCACAAAGTGGATCGAAGCCGTACCCATAACAAGCTCGACTGCCTCAACTGCGATCAACTTCATCAGATCCATCATCTTCGGGTTCGGGATCCCACACAGCATCATCACCGACAATGGCACAAACTTGACAGCCGACGAGTTCAAGGATTTCTGCAAGGATCAGGGCATCAAACTCAATTACGCCTTCGTTGCACATCCTTAATCCAATGGACAAGTCGAGAAAGCAAATGGCCTAGTCTGCAGCGGCCTCAAGAAACGCCTGTTGGTGCCACTCAAGCGCGCCGCGGGTGCCTGGGTGGAAGAGCTACCCTCTGTCCTATGGAGCCTAAGGACCACGCCAAACAGATCAACCCAATACACTCCATTGTCTACTGCACCGAAGCAGTCATGCCATACGACCTACGATTTGACGCACCTCGCGTGGTGGCGTACGACGAGTCAGATGCAGATGAAGCACTCGAAGACGGCGTCGACACGCTGGACGAGGCACGGGACATAGCACTATCCCACACGGCTGTCTACCAGCAGAGTCTCCGCAACTACCATGGCCGTCGACTGCGCATAAGATCCTTCGTCCCTCGCGACCTAGTGCTGCGGTTCAAGCAGAAGAAGGTGCACAAGCTCGCCTCCCCATGGGAGGGACCCTTCATCATCACAGAGGCCATCGACGGCGGCGCCTACCGCCTGAAGCACACGAAGACAGGAGAACTCTCCCACAACCCGTGGAACGTTGTGCACCTGCGTCGTTTCTACGAATAGCATACACATCCATGTAATGATGCTTACATGCCTACAAGCAGCAGGTTTCAGACGCGCTCTTTTCCTTACCAGGGTACCTAAGGAGACTGGAAGGTTTTTAATGAGGCGGCTTGCTAGCGTAATATAGTGATTGAGAAACAAAGCATTCTCCCTTTACTTTTTACAGTCAAAAAGCAAAAAGACCTAGGCCGCACCCGAACACTCGGGGGCTGCGCCACACAGGTTCAAGTCGACAAACAAAAAATACCTAGGCCGCACTCGAACACTCGGGGGCTGCGCCACACAGGTTCAAGTCAACAAACAAAAGACCTCAGCCGCACTCGAACACTCGGGGGCTGCGCCGCTCAGGCTCACTTCAGAAGCAAAAAAAACCTAGGAGACACCCGAACGCTCGGGGGCTGCGCCGCACAGGTTACTACATCTTCGCACAAAGTAAAACCTTGGCCGCACCCGAAAGCCCGGGGGCTGCGCCGCACAGGTCGCATTTCTTAAGGCATGTCCATCGCACCCGAACGCTCGGGGGCTGCGTCCAAGCAATCAAACAAACTATTGTCTACGACAAACAAATCGCACATATATACTCGGGGGCTGCCCCCCCCCCCCCCCCCACGGATATACATCGGTCATGTACAACTTAGCTCAACGAGCATACACTTCTTCACCTCCTAACCTACAGGCTCATCTTTTGGCGCATCCAATGGGCCTACAAGGCGCTCCGTCTGCCTCTGGACTTGACCAATAACCTGCTTCGCAGCCGCAAGAGTACTCGCATAATCTTCCTCCTCGGGCAGGCCGCCCATAACCCTCTCTAAGTTAAGGTTCGGGCGATGGAGTCGCACATAGGCGAAGGCAACATTGGCCCCTCTAACAAGCTGGGCGTGCAGAAACTCCTTGATGGCCTTACCTTCACAGAATCTCGTCAGCAGATCAGGTATACCTTGAGGTTGCTCATTATGCGGGAACAACGCCCGATGCACCCGAACCAAAGTAGCCCTACACGACTCCAGCAGAAGGCCAGCTCGCCAGGTGTGATCCAGCATGACAGCAAGCACTCGAGCATTTGGTCTATCAGACCAGAAGCACTGCGAGTCGGACGCCGTGCCAGTCACAGCCGCATCTAGACGCTCCTCTACACGGGTCGCCTCAGCTTTCCAGTCCGGGTTTACACCTGTAAATGCAACATAAGGAACCAAACATGAGAAGCAGCCGAAGAAGAAGCAACTTGCAGCCGAAGCTTTTATCAGGTGCACTAACACTCTAGTTGTCGACTGATCAGGTCAAGCTCCCCAAGCAAGTAAACTTCTTGTTCAGACGAAGGAGCAGGCCTCGCCTTCGGCGCGTCCAGTTCGTCCTGGGCATCCTTGAGCTCCTTCTCCAGCTTCATAATTCGAGTCTTCATGTATGCCATGACCTTCTCATCATTCTTGCCACGGACAGCAGACTGAGGCCGCGCACTCACTGAAGGAGAAGCACCAGATGTGCCAACTGCCTCAGGCTGTCCAAAAGCAAAGGTCAAACAGCATAAGATCCCGGAATACACGAGTCAACAAGGCAGAAGCACTCGGGGGATGAACCCTGCCAGCGTAGTCAAGAAGATACAGATTCCAAAAGTGAATTCATGTTGATCACCAAGTACCATCAGTTCATTACAAAACAAAATAAAGGCAGGAGGTCAATACTACAATCTACGACATCGACTCCGACCTAGACCTAACTTTACGAGCAGTAACTTCAGCAGCCCGCCGCTCCACCATGGCCACCATTCTCTTGGCCAGCCGCGCTGGCTCATCTTTCACTGAGCTCAGTGAAGTTGTTCTTCCATCGGGCTTCCGTGGAAAGTCAGCTACGACCTTCCCGAAGTCACCCGCAATACCATGTCCCAGCAACAGCTTGAAAGTTAGCTCTGAGTCGCGTACCGTTTGGGCACGAGTGAAGTTAGTCATGGTGGAAGACTCTGGGCCAAGCACTGCAGCCAGACCATCTACACTGGCGGACGGTGTGCCCGCCGGAAAAATGTTCTTATGCACCGCAGCAAGAGCACCGGTTGACTTGGCAATCACATCCTTGGCGCGAGCGCATATGGCGTCGAATGCGCCAATAGCCTGAACCAGCGAAGTGTCATCACCCGACGCCTCCGTAGGCGGCGCCGCGGCACAAGCATCTACGCACGCGATAGCTCAGTCACCAGTTCGAACAACAAAAAACATCACACTTCAAGCAAATCAAGAGCAGCTGTGAAGACTTACCACCCATGACATTGGCGAGCACTAGCAGGTGCTCAGTTTGCAACTTATCGAGCTGAAGAATGGCATCCTCGTGGCTCTTGACTTCCTTAAGCTTCTTCTCGGCCTCAACACTTTGGGCCTTGAGTTCTTTCTCCAGCTCGAGCACCCAATGTGCACCAGTCTCCTGGTCACCTGCAGGAGGAGCGAGAAACTTCAAGTGAACATGGAGCAGGAGTAGCAGCAAGTTGAAAGCAAATCAAGAGTTACTCACACTTCGACTGCTCCAGATCAAGACGAAGTTGGTCCCTCTCCCGCTCCATCTAGACGTAGGCCGCGCCTGAGTCCATGAGGTTGCGGCAGAAGGGCTGCAAAACGCACGAGAAAACATGAATATTGAGCCTATGCCCAACTACACTAGTTGCACATAGCTCGGGGGCTACTCCCATCGGGAGCGCTGTTGCGCACCCGATAAACCAGAAGACACTTACGTGATCGATGAACGATGCTGCACTCGAAGAAGGCGGGCATGTACTTCCGGAGCGGAGGGAGCCGAAGCCTTCACGACCTCCGCAGTGGTCGTTGCAGAAAGGAGAAGCACCTTGAGGGTTCGGTTGTGACTACGCACCGCTCGGAGCCGACGACTGCTCCTGGACAGGTGACGGAGACGCACCCGTGCCATGACCAGCGCTACGCGCTGAAGTGTTCAACTCAACAAACTGCGCACAATCAAAGATAGAAGCATAACAGGGAGAAGGGTGCTCACCTTGTTTCCTCGTCGTCATCACTGCCAAGAGCGTCCACATCAAACAACCTGCCAAACTCGGCCGCGCTGCCAGCGGGAGGCGCCGTGTTTAGCGGCACAACTTCCATGGGTCCTTCACGCTGGGCAACGAAGAACCTGAATCACCGTCATCTTCCAGCGCCATCTTCTTAGACGGCGAGCCCGCTGATTTTGCCTTGTCCTGTCGGCGACGCTTCGGCGGGTGCTCCTCCTCATCATCCTGCTCCGCTTCCTCCACCTCTTCATCAGGTGAGGTGGTAGCGGAGGGAACAGAGTCGTCTTCATCAACCGATTCAACCTCGGGTAATTCCACCTCGAAAGTCGACCCATTTTCGGGTAAAGGAGGAAGACACGAAGGATTCGGGTGGCCATGAACAGCAAGCGTAAAGTGAATAACAACAACATAGAAGAATCGACAACAAAAAGCAAAACAAATCTCACCTCAGGCAGTGGGTTCTCAACCCCGTAGGGAGCAATGGGGCAGTCGACGTCGCAGGGGTCCGAGGCTCTGAGACTAGTCACGGACCACACCTTCATAACGACTTCCTTCTTCGACAACTCCTCATTCTTCATTAGTCACGGGTCCGAGTCGTTTGCGCCCTGCAACTCCCACATTGGGTGCTCCCGAAGACGTATCGGCTGCACACGCATCTTCACAAATGTGGCAATAAGGTGGATGCCACCTACCTCCTTGCCCATCGTCTTCATCAGCTCGGTGATCGTCTTCAACAAGGGTGCCATCTCCACCTTATCAGCACTCGACAGCATGTGCGCCCAGGCGTTAGACTTTCTCAGAGGCTTGTCAGCCTTGAAGTCGGGGAGGCCCTCCTGATCCACGCGGACGTAGAACCACTTCTTCCGCCAGCCTTGGACGGAGTCGACCCGCTTCAGCGGGAAGTAGGAGGTGTCGACGCGCACCTGGATGCCGAAGCCGCCAAGTGGGTAGGTGCCACCAGCACCCACATTTCTCTTGACGTTGAAGATGGCCTTCCACAAGCCCCAGTGCGGATGCACCCCCAGGAAGCAGTCGCACAAGGTGATAAAGCAAGCAATGTGGAGGACGCCGTTCGGGGTCAGGTCATGCATTTGGATCCTGTACGCGTACAGCAATCCGCGCACGAAATCATGAAGGGGGAAGGAGAATCCCCGATGCAAGAAATCCACAAAACAAACACGCTCGCCGGGCTGAGGTTGCGGGAATACCTCTTTCTCAGGCACGCGTGTCGTGGGTTTGTCACGTCAGGTGTCATAGATGACTTCGTAGGTGTGGGATTATGCGAGTCAAGCATCTCCGAGCTTGGGATCGCAGGAACAAAGATCAACACAGATTTACCCAGGTTCGGCCCCCTCAATGTGAGGTAAAAGACCTACTTCCTGCCTACCCTAGATTGGTATTGATATGATAATAGAGGTGTTACAATGGAGGCGATCCGATCTGGTACTCGCCGTATGAGCTAGGGTTTGGGGCTTGATAGCTTGACCCGTTCTAAGTCCTGCGAGTCCTCTTTATATACACAGAGGCTCGCTAGGTTACAAAGGAAACTTTCCCCACAAGGAATATGCCCACAGAGGCCTACTCGGAGACTACTTGGTCTTCACGTCCTCCGGGATATGTCTTCTAGAACTTTCCCCTTATGGCGGTTCAATATTGGGCTTGCTCCCAAGTGGGCCTTTATCCGTGCGAGTAAAGTAAGTCGCACTGGGCCGCGGGTTAATCCAGAAAGTATTCCCCCGACATTAGCCCCCAAGATTGGTTAGGACTTCACGGTGAGGATCCCTGGTTACTTGAGGTAGTTGTTTGAGCCGCATTGTGAGCGTTCTGACCAATCTCTGACTGATGCAATTCAGAGCCGCGACTTATCTGTGCGACTCATCCCGCTTCTGGAGATATTCTGTTCCCTTTACTTGCGGACCGTTGCTTGTTTTGCGGGCGCAAATTGTGCCGTTGGTTGCGAGCGCAGATTGTGCCGTTAGTTGGGCCCCTTCAGTTATAAGCTGCGGCCACCTAGGTCATTATCCATTTGCCCTTGCAATCTTCTCATCCCTAGCCGCGCCGTCTTCTTCCTCGACCCGAGCCTAGTTCCCCAATCCAATCTCCCCCTCGCAATGGCGCCCAAGGCGAAGCCATCTGACGATAGGCGCAAATCTCCTGCAACTGGGAAGGATCCTGGGTAACGGAGGAAACTCTTGCGGATCTGGCCGAGGCTGGCTTCTTGCCGCCGAAGGAGGACGGCGTCTGGCGGGCGCCAGGCGATGAAATCGAGCCGCGCCCCAAGCCCAACGAGCTGGTGATGTTCGTGGAGCACGTGGAGCGTGGATTCACGCCGCCAGGTTCTCCCTTCTTCCGCAATTTGCTGCAACGCCTAGGCCTCCGTCTTCACGACATCGGGCCCAACTCAATGCTCCAGGTGAGCAATTTTCATGTGCTGTGCGAGGATTATCTTGGCATAGCCCCCAACATCGATCTATGGCTGGCCTCTTTCACCTGCAACAGCCAACTTGTCTCCAAGGGTGGCGCCTACGTTCAGGTCGGCGCCATCTCTCTTCAACGCCATAGGAACTCTTGCCTTCCCAAGCTAGCCCTGGCGAATCGACCCAGGGCTTGGCAAAAATCTTTCTTCTATTGCCAAGATACTTCACCGGAGGGCGAAACTCGCCTTCCCTCCTGGTCTAACACCCTCTTCGTGCCTACCGAGGCACTGAAATCAAAACCCCGCGACTCGTCCATGTCCTTCATCAATGAGTCGCTGATCAAAGTCCGCGCCTTAATAGGTCATGGTCTTACTGGCCTTGATCTTCTCTCTTGCTGGACCAAATGGCGCATTCAGCCCGTGAGTCCACGACAGCGATCCTTCCTTGAGTGCACAGGCACCTCTGCTGACGTTGATCGTATCAAGGCTTCGGACTGGAGGCCTGAGGATTGGGTGGAATTTGTCACCCGCGTGACTGAGGAGAAGGACATCTCCTTCGATAAGGTGGGGCTTGCCCCTTTCAGTGTTAACAACAAGCCTTTTGAGGTAACTCCTCTTCTGTCTTTTCGCCTTCGTAGTTGAGTCGCATTCCTTTTCTTAATACTGCAACTTATATCTCCCTGATCCAGGCTGATGAGAACTACTGGTCGCTGCCTGCGACCGTCGCCGGCACTGCTGCTCCCAAGCGTGCCGCACGAAAGAAGTTGCTGCCCACTCTAGAGGGCAGCGAGACTGCTGATATCCCTTCTGTTGCTTCTGCGGCCTCAGATGGTGAAGAACTGAACTGGACGAGGATGACAGTCCAGTGCCAGCCGCGAGTTCTGTTGCCGCGGCTGGACCAACTCCCCGTAGAGCCTCCAAGAGGCTATCTCGTGAGGAACCAGAGGTTGATGCTCTGGAAAACCCTGAGGCCACGAAGCGTCGCAAACCTGCTACGGGCGCGACCTCCTCCGTTGCCAGGCGTGCTTTCAAAGCCACCGCCTCTGCTGAAGAAGACATGGGTCCCCACTCTGGTAATTTCTGTTGTCTTGTCATCTTGAATGCTTATTCTTTTTCTCTACTGACACGCAAAACTTCTGCTCGTAGATTCTGGGACCCAAGGCCTGTCCTCACCGTCAAGCGGTGAACTTATGGCCTTTGTGAAGATGGCTCCAGAGTTAGTAACTTTTCCCTGTGCTTATAATACTTTTATTCTGGCTTATGTGCTTCTTCTTCACACAATGCCCTTGCTTTTTCAGAAGTGCGGCTAAACCCGCGACTGAGCCTGGAACCGCGGTTGAGCCGCATTATCACCTGCGCTCATACCGCCATGGTAGAGGGCGTGGCCACCACTGATGACCTGGCCACGGTCCCTGTTCTTGACACAGCCACCCAAGAGGTGGCTCTGGAGGATAGAACGGATCCCCTTATGATCCAGGACGTGGAGAAGGTCAACCCCTCCTCCATAGATGTAATGGCCAAGGATGCTGATACGCCAGTGGTTGAGTCGCCAGTGGCGGACAGCCTGCGGTGCCAATTCTGCATGCTGAGGTTGCTTCTTCCTCCTCCACAAGCCGCGCTGAGAGACTGTCAGAGGCTATCATTGCCTCAAATGACAAGCAAGCCATGGAGCTCCGCAAGGCACTATCTGACCTGTCTGCGGCTTATAAGGTAAACTTCTATCTCCAGTTATCTGTCTCTAGCCCCCAAGGATCAAGTTTCTTCTTTGACTGTAAAGGGAGACTTGATGCTTCTCTTTTAGCTGTTGATATATACTTGCTAACTGATGTACCCTTCGTAGGAGGAACTAAGCTCCATAACGGCTGCCAAACTTGCCTTGGAAAAGCAGCTGGGGATACTCCCTCTGAACTGGAGAGGCTGCGAGCTCCTTGGCCAGCGTGACGCTGAGCTGAAGAAAGGGAAACCAGGATGGGCGAGCTATCTGAGCAAGCCAAAGCCACCGAGCTGCGGCTTAAAACTGTTGAAGAGAAGTTCCAAGAAGGGTCCAGCAGCTGGAGCTCCAAGTCAGTGCTCAGAAAGACGCCATTGCTGATGCCAATGAGGACGCAAGGCTTAAGGCTGTTTCCATTGGCGAGCTTGAGAAAAAGTTGAAGAAAGTTTCTGATGCCCATAACCTGTCCACGCCAAAGTGTGCATCATGACTCAAGAGTTAACTGGTATGTGTTGCGACTCATATCTGCATCTGTTTTCTCTACTATCTTTGCCTGTATGTTGTAAGCTGACGGAGACATGCCTCGATGTAGGTGAAGATGCCAAGGAGCAGCGCGGCAGTACTCAAGAGCAGCTGGAGTATATCCGCGATTTTTCGCGAAGACTTGTGACGCCATGAAATCACTGTCTAAGTGCCTGCTGCCGACCAAGCCAGTCCCTGGTGATTCTGAAGGGCTGCTGAAAAGACTGCTTAGGGCGCCTCAGTTCTTTTTGGACTGGAAGGAGTCCTCAGCTCGCACCGGCGCGGCTCATGTTCTTGCTTTGGCCAAGACGTACTATCCTTCTTTTGATGCTGCCAAGGTTGCAAAAGGTAGGCCCTCGAAGAAGGTGGATGGCACCGAACTGACGGCCTCAGAATATGCGACGACTTGGAAGGATATGCGCGGCCACGCGACTGAACTGGTGGAGGGGATAGATCTTGCGACCTATATGGGCAAGTATAATCCAGATGGAAGCAGATGGGAGAAGTTACCCGCTCCGTCATCCAGCGCGGTGATTCCGCAGGAAAAGAACCCCTCTCCAGGCGTATCCAGCTCTGCAGCCCCCAAGCCCGCGACTGAAGAGCCCTCCAGCGAGCCTGCGATTGCTCCTTCTGGCAAGCTTGGTAAGCCGCCTGTTCCTCCTTCCCACCGGCCAAAAGCTGCGCACAAGTGAAGAAGAGAAAACAATGGTTTGTGATCTTGGCCCTTAGCGGCTGTAATAATTGTTAGAATTTATGTGTCATAAGACAATTTTATGGTTTGCTTAAGTACTCTTGGCAGTACATGTTTCGACCAATAGGCTGGTCCTTATGATTTGTCTCGGTTTTTCCTCACTTAGGCCCTTGCGCGGCTCAGTATTTCCCAGGTAAAAAGTGCGTGTTCAGGGTCGAGAGCGGCCATGATAGGCAATCAAACTCGATTGACGCCGCACCCCCAGTACTTTGGCCGCATAGTGCAAGTCGCATCCAAGAGAGGTTGAGTATAATCACGATAAATGCCACTTGTTTGGCGATCCCAAGGAATAGGCCGCGCTAAAAAGCTGCCGCACCCCCAAGGGACCAATGATTAAAAAATAAAAGACTCACAGCTCAATTGGTAGTTTGAGATGCTTTATTTCAGAATCATTATATGATACATAGGGTCGGTCGCGCCTAGGTGGCGACCAGAAGTGATGCTTGGGTCGGTTGCGCCTAGGTGGCAACCAGAATTGGGTCGATCGCGCCTAGGTGGCGATCAGAGATGTTACATGGGTCGGTCGCGCCTGAGTGGCGACCAGAATTGGGTCGGTTGCGCCTAGGTGGCAACCAGAGATGTTATATGGGTCGGTCGCGCCTGAGTGGCGACCAGAATTGGGTCGGTTGCGCCTAGGTGGCAACCAGAGATGTTACATGGGTCGGTCGCGCCTGAGTGGCGACCAGAATTGGGTCGATCGCGCCTAGGTGGCGATCAGAATTGTTGCATTGGGTCGGTCGCGCCTAAGTGGCGACCAGAATGGGGTCGATCGCGCCTAGGTGGCGATCAGAATTGAAGCTTTTTTAGCCCTGAGTGGCTTGCTTGATGATGTAAACTCTTAATAATTTTGCTGCGACTGCTGATGGCAACTCGCGATGCCTGGGATGTGTCCTTATTGGCAATGGCTTGTAGCCTTTGACTTCCTTGCCTCCCTTGCGGCCGTAATCTGAAGTCGCAAGTCAGGCAGGTGCCTCTTGGCCTTCACGATGTCATCAAAATTCTCCTGCGACTCGCACATGGTGCGCTTCTGATGCAAGCTGCTCTGGCTATGGCCTTGTCGCCTCTTCGCATTCTTGAGCTATTCTTTTGTCGCCATTGATGGTGATGACTCCCCTAGGGCCTGGTATTTTAAGCTTTAGGTACACATAGCACGGCCTAGCCATAAACTTTGCGAATGCTTCTCTGCCAAACAGCGCATGATATGGGCTCTGGAAATCTACAACCTCGAACCAAATGTACTCGCTCCTGAAGTTGCTTTGTGTCCCAAAGGCGACCTCCAAGTTAACTCGCCCCAATGGCTGAGCTGATATGCCTGGCACGACACCATGAAACGTTGTTCTTGATGGGTTTAGCTGCTTTTCTTGAAGGTTCATTCTTTTGAAGGTTTCATAGTATAATATATTGATGCTGCTGCCTCCATCCATCAGTACTTTGCTCAACTTGTATCCTGCGACTTGAGGGGCAACCACCAGCGCGAGTTTTCCCTCTTCATTTATTTCTCCTGGGTGATCCTCGCGGCTCCAAACTACTGGTTGCTCGGACCACTTTAGCCACTGTGGGACGGCTGGTACTATGGCGTTAACAGCCTGATTGCGTCGTCGCAGCTTTTGTTCCCTCCTTGAAGTATTCACCACAATGGTATGATACTGACCCAACTGTTTTGGGAACTGTGGCTGATCTGGCTGCGGATTTGGGACGGCGTTGTTGCTGTTGTTGCCTCCGCCATGTTTTACCTTCCTCGTTGTTTTGATGATTGAAGTTTGTGTTGAGTGGCTGTCCATCCTTCCACTTTTTGTAATGATAACACTGTGCCTTCGTGTGGTTGGGTGGTTTCCCATCTTTTCCTATATGGATGTCGCAGGGGCGGTTGAAAACCTCTTCCAAATTAACTGGGTGAAAATTCCTTCCTCTGCTGCTGCTTTGTTTGTAACGAGTATTCGTATTTGCGACTAACCCTGAGTTTCCTTCCTCGTTTTTGCGCTTGTTATAACTCGTATTGGCATTGCTAGCTTGCTGTTGTTGAGGCTTGCTACTGGCCTTCTTTCCTTGCCAGTGTTTTCCTCTTCCTCCCCATCAGATGCGTCCCTGGTTTTATCCGAGCTAGCATACTTGTTGGCCGCCGCCATTACCTCGCTTAGGCTCTTGACTTTATCCTTCATGCGACCTAGTTTGTGGACTAGCGGCTCAAATTTGCAATTTTTCTCCATGACAAGGACTGCTGAACTGGGTGGTATGTTGTCTGAGGAATGTATGATCTCTGCGACCCTTCTCATCCAGTGGCGACTCGACTCGCCTTCCTTCTGTACACAACGCTCAAGGTCCTCTATGCTGCAGAGTCGCTTGCATGTTCCTTGGAAATTCTTGATAAAAGCTTCCTTCATCTCATCCCAAGAGTTTATTGAATTTGGTGGCAAATTTTGTAGCCATATGTGGGCGCGCCTTCTAACATCATGTTTAGGTAACGTGCGCAGATCTCTTCGGATGCATTTAGGATGCTCATGCCCATCTCGTAATTGTTGAGCCAAGTAACAGGGTCCATGCTGGCGTTGTAGTTGGCGACCTTGCGAGGCCTTTGAAATCTGCAGGAAACGGTTCAGACCTGATTCTTTCGCTGAAACAGACTGGGCCTTTGAGTCGCGACGATAGGTTGGACGAAGCTGGCCTTCCTATTGGATTAGCCGCCGGCGCGGCTGCACAATCTCTATGGGTTGAATTTGCTGAGGTTGATTTTGAGCCGCAGGTTGATCTTCCCTTTGTCGCCTAGCCGAACTCGAGGTGCAACGTGTGGCGACTCCGCGTGGATGCTTCTCTCCGCCGTTGTTCTGCTATTGTAAGGGGTGGAGTGCAGCCGTCCTGCGTGTTCGGACATATTCGCCTGCTGTATTACTGCTGTGCTCAGCATCTCAATGGCGCGCCGTGCCTCTCTGTCCATTGGCGTGTTTCCTGCTGGCGCTAATCTGGCCAAGATGTTTGTGGCGCAAAGAGATTCTCCACTGGGCTAACATAATGCCCTTGCGGCGTGTGGAACCTTTGAGGTTGCTGTGGGCGATGGTGGGGGCATCATGGCCCTGTTGTTAGCCTGTACTATGGCCCTTGATCCAGGTATCTCTGCTACTCTTGGTGCTGCGAAAGATGGAACCGCTGGTACGATTGATGGCACAGTGATTGCTTGAACCGCGGGCGCAGCTAACGGGGCCGCGGACCGCATAACCATGGCAGATGGTGCCATGCGTGCGGGTACCGCGACTGAGGTTGTGCGACCCCTGACCATGCGACCGGGTGCGCCGTGTTGGTGGCGACTGATGGGATCACAATTGCTGGTTCAGCGGTAGGTGATTGGAACAGCTCCATAGGGTTTACTGTTCCTGGCTGCAGGCGACTCGCGTGGCGTCTGTGTGGCAAGGTGGCCTGTATTCCTTGCAGAGTATTGGTTTCCTCGATGAGTCGCAGTTGCTCCTGTTGGAGGCGCTGTTCCTCACGCGCCAGCCTGGCTCTCTCATCTGCGATTCTCTGGACTTCATCATATAGCCCGATCCTGGTAGCCTCCAATTCTGTCACCCTAGCAGCCGCGTTAACCGCAGATATTGGTGTAAACAACACGCTTCCCTGTGGCGGCGTGTCCGCTGTGCTGGGGGTTACCCTTGACCCTGATTCCGCAGGCGCGACTCCAGGTGGGTTTCTCTGTTTGCGACTCCTGAGGCCGCGACTCCTGGCGTCATCGCAGCGGATGCCGCGACTCCTGATGCGTCTAGCGCGGCTTGTTCTGCTGCTTCCGGCGGTGTGGGGGCTAAGCTGCCTGGTGGCATGCCCAGCCCTTCGTCTGCTTCTGTGGTCCTGTAGACCCCTTCCACGTGCCGATCTTCTACAGAGGGCGAGCCACTATCCACAGGGTCTCCGCATAGCCTTTCCTCAAGGACATACTCAATGGATTGGCCTTCTTCGTCTTCGAGAGGCAGCGACTCGTGGTTGATAGATTCTTCTTCTTGGTCCACTGTTACCGCGACTCCTTCTTCTGAGTCGCCATGTTGCGATGGATCTCGACTCGCCGCCAATGAAGCCGACGAAGACGTTGATGGATCCAAAGGGGATGACGTGGCCGGTCTCCAAGTAATCTGCTTCCGGCCCCCAGCTTGAATCGTCGATGAGGGGTGTGCCATTGACCGTGATGATACGGCCAACAACAAGATCTTCAGCTCCCTTCATGGATCCTGCGCGGAACGTGACGCTCTTGACCGCAGGCCCCACGGTGGGCGCCAACTGTCGTGGGTTTGTCACGTCAGGTGTCATAGATGACTTCGTAGGTGTGGGATTATGCGAGTCAAGCATCTCCGAGCTTGGGATCGCAGGAACAAAGATCAACACAGATTTACCCAGGTTCGGCCCCCTCAATGTGAGGTAAAAGACCTACTTCCTGCCTACCCTAGATTGGTATTGATATGATAATAGAGGTGTTACAATGGAGGCGATCCGATCTGGTACTCGCCGTATGAGCTAGGGTTTGGGGCTTGATAGCTTGACCCGTTCTAAGTCCTGCGAGTCCTCTTTATATACAAAGTGGCTCGCTAGGTTACAAAGGAAACTTTCCCCACAAGGAATATCCACAGAGGCCTACTCGGAGACTACTTGGTCTTCACGTCCTCCGGGATATGTCTTCTAGAACTTTCCCCTTATGGCGGTTCAATATTGGGCTTGCTCCCAAGTGGGCCTTTGTCCGTGCGAGTAAAGTAAGTCGCACTGGGCCGCGGGTTAATCCAGAAAGTATTCCCCCGACAACGCACGTCGTCAGCTGGTCCGCCGGCAGCAGCAGTCCATCATCCCGGAGTTCATCCAGGTGCTGCGCCTTGACGGTCGACTTGACCCAGTCGCCGGGGATCTTCTTCAGCGTGTCCACACCCGTGGCATCAGAAACGGCAGCGATGCTCACCGCTATATTTCCTCTCTTGTTCTTTGTCGCTGCACCGCCGGCCGCGGCGGAGCTCGCCACCTTTTTCGCGCCTGCCTTTTTCATGACTAATGGCTAAGCGGAGGGTGCGCAGACGGAGCTAGGCAACAGTGGCAATGGAGGAGAAGCGCGAGGTAGAAGACAGAGCAAAGGAAAGGAAGCAACGAGAATGGGGATGAAATCGTCGCGGTGAAATAAATGTACCGCGGCGCCGCCAAATCCAAACTGTCCAAACGGCATCGGCAGCAACGGCCTGCATCCAGCCCTACATGTGGTGGCCACGGAACGCAACCGTCGCAGGCCACGCCACCCACTACGCACGAGAAAAGAGGAACCCTCATCACGTCCCGGAATTTTCGCGCTGTGTTGTCAAATCGCAACTGAAGCGGCGTCTCTCCTGGTCAACACTGACACTGGGGCCATAGCGTCGCGTCCCATCGGTGGCAGCGCGCAATCAAGAATCATCATGCATGACGTCAGCCTCACAAGGTGGGGGTGTCACTCGAGTCAGGCTCGTGATAACAAAGCAAAGCCAACAGGCTGTCGAGTCCTTCTGACGGACCCTCTTGTCATTCGACTGCGGCACGTTCTCGTTTGAGTACTTACAGTAGGCTAGCAGGCTGAAAGGGACTCCTTTATGTGTCGAGTTCCCAAAACATATATCCTTCAGTAGGCCAGCAGGCCGAAAGGGACTCTTTTATCTGTCGAGTCCCCACAACATATTTCCTTCACAGTAGGCCAGCAGGCTGAAAGGGACTCCTTTATCTGTCGATTCCCCAAGTTGTCCTTCATTCACTCTCATCGGGAGCACATCAAAAAATTCTTTTGGCTGGAGGTTAATTGAGATTAACCCCAATTGCAAGCAATTCAGCTTAATCTCGGGGGCTACTCCCATCGGGAGCGCTGTCGCGCCCCCGATAAACACAAGACCATGAGGCCATCGAGTCCCGACGCAAACAGTCGAAGTTATTACCGACCAAAGCTACTCAGCTCTATACAAAGACCACGACCACAGTGGTCGCAAAACATTCTTTACCCGAGATGCGTCCGCCGCATATGATCCTCGGATGCTGCATTCCACATGCAAAGATAAGACCCGCCGATCAGTCGAGCTGGCCAAGGTTCGCACTCGCTGCGTTCACCCTGTAAGTCCCGTGCCAGCAGGCATGAAGAAAATCCCGACGGACGCGTTGGGTGCCCAATTTATCATACTACAGTATCCTCTGTAAGACCTCCACGGCCTGAGTCGAAGCTTATCAGCTCTTTCCAGGTTCGAGTCCGAGGACTCAAACTTGAAGTAGGCTAGCTAGGTTTGTGCCCTAGTGCATTTAACTGATCCCGATCCGTCGAGTGAATCAGGCCAGCTATGTCATCATCCCTAGAACCTGTCAACTGGGCAGCAAAACATGAACACATACATCGGTCGATGCGCTACCGACTCAAAGCAAAACACCTTACAACAGGCAAAAGGCGACGTGCACCCGGAGGGGAGTCCTTACGCGACTCTCCGATTCGACCAAGCACTCGGGGGCTACTGGCGTGGGCCTACCTATCTGGTGCCCCACCGTGAAGATACTTGGTGCACTAAAGGACTAGGGCCCAGCTGATGGCCTACTAGGAGACAACACTCGAGGCCCACGAAGGGGGCCCAAAGAAGACAGAGTATGCCCCAAGGCAGGCGAAGCTTATGCTGGTAGAGACCTACCTTATCGGTTACGAACTCCCGAGACCCAGCCTCCAATATAAAGGCTGCGAGGGCCGCCGATCTAGGGTACGCTATTATTCCACCACCAAAACCCTAGCGAGATAGATATCTCGCCGGGATCGCCATTGTAACACCTCTGATAATCAATACCAGACAAGCAGGAAGTAGGGTGTTATCCTTCGGGAGCCTGAACCTGGGTAAATCGCCTTGCTTGTCAGCCGTGGTAACTACCAGCTCTTCATCTCCTCCCTCTCAATCAACCTGGGGTACTCGACCTTGGGACTTGCTGTGGCCACCCCACGTCACACCACCTGTAGCCTTAGGTGGATAAGCTTGTGAGTCGCCTGCCTACGTGGATGGGGTCCCTCTTGGCCGAGCCGAGGCGCTTGGTTCTCATCAAGTATGTGCTTACCGCCATAGCAATCTACTTACTGAGCCTTGGATCTTAATGTTTCGATCATTAAGGCTTTTGAAAAAGTTTGTGGTGGTTTTCTTTGTGTGGAAACTGAAAGGACTCGACAAAGGGGGGTGTTGCCCCATTGCTTGGAACCAGGTCTATCTCCCCACGCAGTTGGGTAGGGGGGGCATCTAAAATCTTTGCATCCTTAATGACGCCTTACAGATGAAGTGGTTGTGGCTTTGTCACGTGGATAGTGACAAGCCGTCGTTTGGGCTTCAGCTGTCCTCCTCGGCTAATTGCAGAGCCATGTTTAATGCCTCTGTGGATATTGTTATTGGAAACGGTAGAAGATGTGGACGGAAAAATGGATTGGAAACATGAGTGTTGTGATGGTGGCGCCTGATTTTCTCGCCTTTGTGGACCCAAAAATCCAAAATTCTAGAACGGTTGACAAGGGCTCAATGCGAACACTTGGGTTCAAGATATTGGGGTCTTTCGGCTAGAGTTGTGGCCCAATATTTAATCTTGTGGAACGTCCTCCTTGAACCTATGCTTACGGATGTTTTGGATCGTTTCGAGTGGAAGTGGACGGCTAACAAATTGTTTTCGCCTTGCACGGCATACATGGCCTTCCTTGATGGGAAGAACGGCTTGGCCCCCTACATGAAGCCATTTGGGGTTGCTGCGCACCCCTAAAATTCAAGTTTTCGCGTGGAAGGAGGCGTGGAATCGGTGTTGGACGGGGGAGCAGCGGAAGCGCCATGGACTTTCCAACAATGACACTTGTGCTATTTTTCTTCCGGGCTCCGAGTCCATTCAGCACTTGTTGCTTACTTGCCCCTACGCGCGCTCCATCTAGTTTGAGTTTCTCGTGGGGTTTGGGGAGACCGGATCTGCCGCCCATGGCCTCGGATGACCTTGATAGGTGGTGGTCGTCCATTGCACTTCAGTGACCTTCCAAGGAGGCGCCCAAGATCAGAGCCCTAACCCTCCTCGTCCTTTGCTCGCCATGGCTTGAAAGGAACAACAATAGGGTGTTCAACAGGTTTTCTCGCCTTTGCGCGGTTTTGCTTGATGACAACATGGTAGATGCTGAAGTGAAAATTAGTGGGGGTTTTGTGAGAGATTTCTTTTTGTTTTCTTGAATCTTCGGACCGGTTTGTTTGCTATGAATGTTTTAACTTTGTGTTCTCCTTCTATAAAAAGGCGTTTCTCTCGCGCGTTTCTAAAAAAAGAAGAGAAGAGTGCATCTGCTAAACTGAAAACCTGTACATACTCAGCTGTCCGCTCGTCCTCGTATTCTGGGTTGGATGATCTTTAGACTAGTCACAATGGAGAGTAACTTAGACTAGTAACATGCATATGTTACTACTCTAAGTTACTATCTCCATAGTGGGGAGTAACATGTGTGTAGTGTCATATTTAATAGGTTATACACTCATCTTGCTTTGAAATGTGTGATGTTATGGTAACATAGCTAGTTACCACACTCATCTCTTTCCTCATTAATTACCCGCCACATCAGATTTTTTGCCTATGTGGCACTGATGTTACTCCTATATTACTCCCCATTGTGACTAGTCTTAGCATGTACTGTGCTCAAATATTGCGGCGTCGTTTTCCAAGGAGTCATGTGAAATCCAAGTCTATCTAGCCCGGGGCACACGCGTCCAGAGGGTATTGGGGGTTCCACCAATCTTTGACCATCGACAAACCGTTGCGATCACGGCCGGTTTTTCCGCTGCGTCCAGCTGAAATCTCCAAAACGGAACAATAAAAAGTAACAGATCGCCGTGCATGCATCAGAGATGAGATGACTGGCCAGGAAACAATGATCCTGAGACATCATCACAGGTAAGCTGATTTGGCCTCGCACCTAGGCAAAAATCTCATGAGATAATTTCTTGTTCCTTTGCGCAGTCCAATCTCACCCCCTCCGCTTGTTTTCTCTGCGCCAATCTTTCATGGCAACATGTCTGCTTCTCTTCATAAGATGATTTTTTGGACCGAATCTGTGGTAAGATCCAGACTCGCTGGTTCATTCATGGATGTTCTAACCGTATTCTGGCGGTAAATCACTTGCCTGCCTGCCTTCCTCCTGCGTGCTGTTCCTTGTATGGTGGCGGAGAGGAGGATGCAGCCTTTGCCCCCACCTGAGCACAGGAGGGTGCTCCGCTTCGTGACCTTCGTGGCACTCACCCTTCTGGCTTTCTCCTGCTGGGCTCTCGTCAACTCCCGGATCAACAATGCAATCCTGGTAGCAGATGCCAACAAGACGCCATTGCTCACCGGCGACAGACATAATAATGGTGGTGCCCATCGGACGTCGATCCCGGCGGTCGGGCCGGTCAACAGTGGCCCGACAGTGAGCGCCGACAGGATGAGCGGCCCGACAGTGCCCCTGGCCGGAGCAGAGAGCGAGGGATCATGCGACGTGGAGAGCGCGCAGCTCAGAGTATACGTGTACGACCTGCCCCCGGAGTTCCACTTCGGCATGCTCGGGTGGGAAGGGAAGACGGCGTGGCCTAACGTCAGCGACGCCCGCGCCGTGCCGCACTACCCGGGCGGGCTGAACCTGCAGCACAGCGTCGCGTATTGGCTCACCCTTGACATACTGTCCACCCTGCGCCACAATCTAGGCAGGCCGTGCGTCGCCGTCAGGGTGACGAACGCGAGCCTCGTCGACGTCTTCTTCGTGCCCTTCTTCGCGTCGCTGAGCTACAACCGGCACTCGAAGCTCCGGGGAGAGAGAGGGTGAGCACAAACAGGATTCTGCAGGCCGAGTTGGTGAAGTACCTGATGAGGCAGGAGGAGTGGAGGAGGTGGGGCGGCAAGAACCACCTCGTCGTACCGCACCACCCCAACAGCATGATGGAGGCCAGGAAGAAGCTCAGCGCCGCCATGTACGTGCTCTCGGACTTCGGGAGGTACCCACCGGACGTCGCGAATCTGAAGAAGGACATCATTGCTCCTTACAAGCACGTGGTTCGGTCCCTCGGAGACGACGACTCGCCAGCGTTCGAACAGCGACCAGTCCTGGCTTACTTCCAAGGCGCGATTCACAGGAAAGATGTAAGTGGCAGAACGTTCTCTGCTTCTATTCTTCGTGTCCTGCTAGCTACTAGTATTAACATTTGGGCGAATTCTCTGGTCGTTTCAGGGTGGGAAGGTTCGTCAGAACCTGTACCAGCTTCTCAAGGACGAGAAAGACGTTCACTTCACCTACGGCAGCGTCCGGCAGAACGGAATCAGGCGCGCCACCAAGGGCATGGCGTCCTCCAAGTTCTGCCTGAACATCGCCGGGGACACTCCCTCCTCAAACCGCCTCTTCGACGCCATCGTCAGCCACTGCGTCCCCGTCATAATCAGCGACGACATCGAGCTCCCTTTCGAGGACGTCCTCGACTACTCCGAGTTCTGCGTCTTCGTCCGTGCCTCGGACGCTGTGAGGAAGGGCTTCCTGCCGCGCCTGCTCCGAGGTGTAACTCCGGACCAGTGGACCACCATGTGGAGAAGGCTCAAGGAGGTGGCTCATCACTTTGAGTATCAGTATCCTTCACAGCCAGATGACGCTGTTCAGATGATCTGGGGAGCAGTGGCTCGCAAGATGCATTCTCTCAAGTTGCAGCTTCACAAGAGCGGTAGGTTTCAGAGAACACATTCAGAATAATGAAGTTTTAGAATGTTCAAGGCTTAGCTTGCGATTTTGATCCTAGGTGAGAGTTGGCAAGCTCGTCATATATTATTAATTAAATAATACGAGTTGCCCCATGTGCTTGATGGAGTTATATGTTCATTTTGCAATTCAGGTTGCAAAATGCCGTGTGCAGCTGATCTTTGTAGTTTTGACTAAATGTAGTAATGACAGAGGTGAGTAGTGGAGTATTATGTTTCAGTTTTTTAGAGGTGTTCTTTTTACTTCTTTCACTTTTTTTCTGAATGGTAGTTCTTTCACATTTGTAAAGACGAACAAGGGATATAAAATGTCAAACTGCACACATCATGTGGGATCTCAGCCATTGCTGAGTACTGACAATTAAAACCAAAAAGGGAGTAACAATGATAACTATTTCCCTCAAGTTTCAGAACAACTTCCCGATGACTCCACGAACTATCAACACCTGTTGGGTATCGGATCAAAACCCGTCCAACCTCTCCTTTCACTCATTCTGCCGATGGAGGGTGCCCTTGTTGAGGTTAGCAACATTACTTTCAGCGAGCATATGTGGCATCTTCTCAAGTACCTTATCCTCTTTCTTGCCTCCCGGGGACAAGAGGAATGTTTTTCCAGCCGTGCACCTTGTGCTGGTGAGGAGAGTTATACAAATATCCTGCATTCTCTCAAGTTGAGCTCCTGCCATTCGGTCAAAACAAATATCATGATAAAGGATCGTCTTTGTGCTTCTCTTTTTTGATTCCATGGATTTTAAATCTGCACCCAAGTTTCAAAGATTTGACTCAACATGACCACATAAAATCTTCATTTCTCCATTCCAGTTTAAGTTGCTTTTTAATTAGCAACGTGAAGCACTTTCCTTGGTGTGCCACAAGTTGTGAACAATAACTCACATTGCTGTGTAGCATGCACCACCAGGAGAGAGTTGAGACACAGCGTATCTACATCTTTGGAGTTTAAACCAGTTTCAAAAAAAAAAAAATCTTGCAAGGACAAGTCTCATCTCAGCATCACATAATTCTCGACAATCATCCTGGTAGGTGGTGGCACATCAACAGAAGATTAACTTCATCGATTTGGTTGCACAGCGCACACAAGTGGTCAGTGGAAGTCTGGCTGGCCTGTGGACGTGAGGCAACGATGCAACATCCTGCTATTAGGGTTCACACGCTTCGGTGCTGTGATGACTTCTGTGATCGGGAGGTAGACGTAGTGACTATTGCAGATGCAGGAAGTGATGCCACTGAAGCCAGCAAACGCTGCATGGACCTGTAGGCAAGGCAACATCATGATATTTTTCAGATAACCAGACTACAGCAGTTCAAAAAGATGAAGGGCAAGTGTGTTCCTTACAGCATTTTGTCCAAGTACAGTGCACAAAATTGCATCAGATGCATTGGCTCGACAAGCCCGTACCATGTATGTTGGGTCAATGTATTTTACATCAGCGTGAACACCAATGCCCTTGAAATGTGTCTTAATCTGTCAGAGTGTAATCAATGTTAACTGAACTATGACGTTAGAATGACAACCTCTAAAATGAAAGTGAGATATAGCAACATCAAAGTACAGTTTATTGCAGTTTAGCAACCTCAAATAAGCACATGGAAATGCTAGTACTCCCTCCGTCACAAGGCATACACGTAATTAAATTTTTATATCGCAAAAACTAAATCATTAAAAACTTCTTTCAATATAAATCCTATGGTATAATTTTTGTGACATCTAATTTACTCCAAATTTAATGGTCAAACGTTTTCCTAAAATGTGTGCGTGAAAGAAAAAAAGGTAAGGAAAGGGTAAAATAGATCATGTTAACAACAAAATATAATGTCATCGTCATCATTTAAAGTTCTACTTTATCACATAACAGCCTGTAAATTATGGTATCCATGCAAATGCAAACCTTTTGTTGCATGTGAACACCAATGTCACTAAGTATTACATTTCCTGATGCATCTGTTGCACCTGATTTTTGTAATAATTCCTGGAGAGAAAAGTAAGAGAGGTTAACCTTAGGTTTTTATTTCCAATTGCTTGCCAGAATTATATGGAATAAAGGAGCCAAATGCCAAAAACCACAGTGAATTTTAGCTTACTTGTCCTGCAGCTTCAGCAACACAAACCACACAGAATCCCTTGGTCTTCAATAAATGCTCAAGGTGCTGTAAAACACCATATTCTCCGTCTAGTGTGAATGGGGCCTTTATTCATACAGTAAACTTCTATTGGACATCCGTGAATGAGAAGAAATGGTAGATTAAAAAAATCAGTGCAACGTTTACGAACCTCTGGTATTAAGCAGACATCAACCTGCCCACTTGAAAGTGAAGCATGCATTGCAATGAAGCCGCTGCTTCTTCCCATTAATTTGACCAAACCGATACCATGGTATGCGCTACGTGCCTAAAAACAGTAGTGATTCATAAAGTAAAACAAGAGTATTCACATGTAGGATCTTTCACTCCACTTTTCAGCTCTTAATCATTAGCAATTTCAGAACAGCCTAGCACTACCAATCAAGGAGGAAGAAGATGCAGAAGATTCCTTTCGGTTACAATGTAATAATCTGTTTTTGCCTTTGTGGTCATACCTGCATTTGTACCTTTGTACTGTAATATATAGTACTACAAAACGGTTTGCCCAGTAAAGAAGACAAAAAAAGTCACCGGACTACCTCTATATAGGCGGAGTTAACGGCCCGTTGAGCTTCTTCAACAGCTGTATCGAAACCAAATGTCTTATCCATCAAAGGTATATCATTGTCAATGGTCTTTGGAACTGCTACAACTGAGACTTTGAGCTTTCTCTTACGGCACTGCAATTGTGGGGTGGGATGGAATCAACTGAGCATGACGAAGATACATAATTTGCATTTTTCAATGTGATGGATTTTGAGGGTAAGATGAAGCAGAACGAATGGTGGGGGGCTTTCTACATCCATGCATCGCATGTGCACTTATCTTGGTTCGTACGTAGGTAAGGTTCCATTTCTTCCACAAAGTTTCATGGGCTAATATGATATCCAATGAAGGAATGGAAAGTTGAAAAGAAATGTAAAGACATAAGAACCTCATCGTGGAGAGCATTCGCTCCTGCATGGGTACCATTTCCACCAAGTACAAAAAGCATATCAATTCTTCTGGCCTACACAAACCAGTAATTGTTTTAAAAGTAACCTCTGATAATTTTAACATAACCATGCAGGATAAAATTATTGCTATGCAGAATGCTTACTTGTATACTATCTACAATCTCACTAGTTTTAGCTCCTCCACGGGATACTCCCAGAAAACTTCCACCAGCAAGATTAATATTCTCCACTAGACCACGTGAAAGCTGGATGAGGATGGTGTTACCAGTATGAAATCTGAGACCATCATGAACAGTAATTTGTTTATGGATTTATAAGAGGAACGTTCTTACAGGCATTTCTTTTAGGCCCTTTTCAAAAAACCACGATAACCAAATGGAATTCCAACAATATTCTTAACTCCGTAGGTCTCTAGGGTGAATACTATCTGCAAGTGCAAATCACATGTCATACGCTTGACATTAATACACTTGTTCATGCCAGAAATGGACAGAGTAGACGCTTAGTTGAAATTGAAAACATAAAATAAATTACAAAACATATTTGCTAAACTTCATGGACTTCTAAGTGAGAATCATAATCCTCAAATTCCGCACTCAGGATCAGGTGACACATACAAGTACAATATCAATCTTATGTGGTGACGAAACTAGGCTCGCTTTTATTGCTGTGGTACACATTAGAAAAAATAGTGTGGCACAGGTAGTAACTTGTGTATCAAATTTAATGAATAAGTTCTATTTTTATTTTTTGTGCAGCTAAATGGAGAAATTCTAGGATAAGCAAATCTTCATACATGGGTTTTCCCGAGATAACCCCAGTGCTAAAATGTTTCATAGCTGATTAACATTATTCAAGTTAAACTTCGCAATGAATACCAGATTCAGTATCAAAAGTAAAGGAAAGAATGTCAGCAATACGGAATTGTTTGAACAATTCTAAAACGAATGGACCTGTCTGATGACATCATTCAAACCAGGGCAAAGACCTCCACAAGTAACTATAGCCGCTTTTACTTCCACTGGCTCATAGTATATGTCCTTACGAGGCCCTGCACGATGCACCCTACAAAAATATATTTATCACTGCCCGGCGTTCAAGTGGCATCACATATAGCGAAGATTTGAAGAAAGATGGTATCCTAATGGCATTGAAAGAACTAATAAACTCACTAGCAAGAAATAGAAGATACTATACCATTGCTCCACCCAGCTACAATCAGGATCAATGCACTCAGCTCCAGCAGAAGTAGGCGAGGAGTAATTTATCACCTAAGGCAGCAATGGTATGTTAAGTGCTCAGCATACCAGGAAAGAAATAAAGCTGTTTTTGCCGAACTGCGTGCTTCTTTAGGTGCTAAAATGTAGTCATGATGTGCATCACAGAAGATAGTTGGTGAGTAAGCAAGTGCAGTCCATTACACACATCACAAAAATTAGAACTATCTCCATTACGGAACATATGTTTTAAAACCCATGCAGCTAACAGTTTGACCTTTGATGAGTAAGATACAGTAGTATATAGATTCACCATATGAGAAAAAAATTAGTTGATTTTCCATCAAAACATTATTTACAAACTATTGTTTTTACACCTTCAAATAACTATTATGCATGGTGGTTGGGGCTCTCCAATGTTACCCAGATCCAGCTTGAGTAATTGATTCACCCAGCTTAATGATGGCTCTAAGCCCGCGACATGTTAAATATCAAATTAACGCTGAAGTGTTCCTATGATGCATCACACAAAATATTTGTGCAGAGTACTAACCTTCATAAGTGCTCGGTCATCATTGTTCACGTAACCATTCCACATGTCCACAGATGCACTACTTTCGTCACATGTAGGAGTTCTACCAGAGTAATATCAGATAGCATTGCATAAGAAAATGACATGCTACTAATTTATTAGCTTAGAAGAAGGTCAGCTAATTCATTAAAAGATAACAAAGAAGGGGGGCACAAAGACCTCTTTTTCTTGAGTGAGAATGTAGTTGGCCTTGGTTTCAAATCATATATATCTGTAATATGTGGCAAATTAAAACGCTCATCCCAGTCTTTCTGAAACTTCTGTTTCCAAGATGGATCACTGAAATCTAGTTCTGCTTTCGTGGAAGTAGCTTTAACACACAGTGGAACATGCCTTTTTGTCTTCTTGCTTTTGCATTTTTTGGTGTTTGAATGAGAATAACCACATAAAAACTGATCTCTTGTTGGATGCAGCCACTGCGGCTGCGTGTTACAAAAAGTACCACTTGTTTTTAAAGCAACAGCCATCCCAATTCCCAACTAAGAACAGCCAGTTCACAACAGTTTTACAGTGATCTGCAGATGAAATTCCAGTTTTACATTTGTACATTCAGACAAGGGAATAAAAGTTACAAACAAGCTAAATAGCTAACTGAAGAATACTTTCGATCCAATGCTGGACAATATTAACCAGCACATGGACACATAGTTTCTTGCATTGTAAGATAAGGGAAGGGAAAAGATACAGAATAAGAAAAGCACGGTGAACATGCTGTTTCAGAATTAATTCAAGCTTCCAATCCACCTCCACCCCACTCACTCACTCGCACATCACCAGATGAGCAACAGCTGTGAATAATTGCACTCGACATTTAGTGAGGCCTAGCAGGTACAAGATTGTTCAGGAAGCCATGGCTCTAACGCTTATGTGCGTATTCACACGACACACTCCTCAAAGCTTGAGAAATATGCATTTAAGTCCGTGAGATAACCACCTTGCGGTGGTGTATAGTAACCTGGTTTAGGTGCTTTGGAACCACCCAATCAGGATTGTAAATATCACTGTCCATCTGTGCCTCGAATGAAGCAAGGTGGAGATCATGCAGATGCCGAATGCGGTAGATAGTTATGACGCTGCACTGAAACTAAACAGCCCTAGCGTTTCCCAGTCGGAATCCAAGTATGCAGAAGAAGCATAACTTAACCAAAACGAGACCTCGATAGTCCCGGTTGGGAAGGCCAACCCATGCTGCAAACCCCACATCCCAGGCTCCCAGCCGCTTTCACATAGCCGTGGCCAGCAATCGATCGAGCAAGAACGGCCGGGATTCGCAAATCTTAGCAGAGAGGCGAAGCCTGACACCAACCTCAACCGTGAGGAACCACACCAGCCGGCGATTTGGACCGGAGCGATTCAGCAATGCAGCAGTAGGGGGAGGGAAGCAGAGGAACACATACCTGCCCTGCTCCGATTCCGGGAGAATGGCGAAACCAGGAGGAGAGAACGCTTGGCAGTGTGCTTTCTAGCCCTAGTCTGCTCCCTTTCCGATTAGTTTTCCTCGCTAGTCTCTCG
Source organism: Poa pratensis (assembly GCA_947311845.1). Classification (NCBI taxonomy): domain Eukaryota; kingdom Viridiplantae; phylum Streptophyta; class Magnoliopsida; order Poales; family Poaceae; genus Poa; species Poa pratensis. The sequence continues at coordinate 36,966,020 of CAMZMU010000105.1, forward strand.
CTTCGTGCGCTGCGGAAACCGGGAGATGCGACGGGGACTTGCGGGCTAGATCCGTGTTGGAGATGCGATGCAGTGGCGTTGGTTTTATTTTTCTCACGCGAGTAACATGATTTTATTTTGCTTATGTGACATACTCCATCCGTGCGTGAATAAGTGTATCTCAAGATTTTATACTAAATTAAAGTTAAATTTTTTGACCAACCTATAAAAAGAGTAATAACATATATGACATCAAATTCGTACATTGCGTAAGTACATTACAAAATGGAACTACTGATGCCGATTTCGTGTAATAAATGCTGCTACATTTCCCTATAAAATTGGTCAAAATATTAAAATTTTGACTATGCTAAAATCTAGATGTACACTTATTCATTGATGGATTTGACGGGGGGAGTCATTGTTAACAAAGAAGAAAGAGGTTGTATCTTTGAGTCAGCTAGTAGAGCCAACCCGGGCTATAAGTTATTGAAATATCATATAGCTAACTCTATAGTCAACAAGCAAAATAGCATAGCAAACAACTGGATATAAATTACTACTACATGCCATTTACAACTAACATAATGATTACAATGTATAATAGTTAGGTACAAACATATACTACTCTCGATCCATATAAAGTATTACTGAATCAGATTTGTCAATGTTTGATACATCTGATTTAACGACAATTAATATGGATCGGAGTGAGTATTTAATTAATACATGGTCCACTTACACTCTCACAAATTGTTTAGTGCCATGTGAGGCATGTGGCTATTTTTCTTCTCTCTCTTCGAACTTGGAAAAAATGCCAAATTTAGTGTAATAAATATTGCTAGTTTCCCTGTAAAATTGGCCACAATATTAATATTTCGACTTATGCTAAAATCTAGATGGATAATTATTCTCTGACGGAGGGAGTCATTGTTAACGAAGAAGAAAGAGGTTGTACCTTATAATTCGTTAGTAGAGCCAACCGGGTCTATAAGTTATTGAAATGTCATATAGCTAAGTCTATAGTCAAATGTATAAGAACGGGCAAAATAGCATAGCCAACAGCCGGCTAACAATTACTACTACATGTCATTTATAACCAACATAATAGTTAAAATGTACAATAGTTAGGTATAAACATAAAGAGACTCTCAATCCATTTTTATTATTGCTGAATCAAATCTGTCAATGTTTGATAGATCCGATTCAGCGACAATTAATATAGATCGGAGTGAGTACTTAATTAATAAATACATGACCCACTTACACTCTCACAATTTTTTTAGTAGCATGTGATGCATGTGGCTATTATTCTACAACCTACTTCTCTTCTCTCTCTCTTCAAACTTGAAAAAATATATTTAAATCCCTACTTATGTCACCTTATTGTAGTTTCTCTAACAGTTAGCTGTAAAGATGTACTATTTTACTAATAGATGGTTCACATCAGACTCTCACAAAGTGATGTAGATGTTTGCCCGATCTTTCACCGCAAGAACCACCAAGATAACTATTCTCCTAACCATGTGTGTAATACATGTAACCTGAAGAATTTGAATAGATTTAGGTGAGCAACATGAAAATAAACAACATGACTCACACCTAGCTCGATAACCCTGGATAGATTCAAGGACCTTCTCGCCACACACGATAACTCTTGACAAATTCAAGAACACTCATGTCTCAATTTATTGGATAACTAACAAACGTCTGAGACACAGTCATACACGCAGGGTCCCTTGGGACGAAGGCAACCTTGAACACAATGTTCTACATAATTTCAACTCTCCTATAACCCTAGCCGCAGACTCCTTTATACAGGAGGCCAATCAACTAGTCGGTTGGACAAACCCCAAACCGAACCTAACACGACTACTAAATTTAGTTGGACTCGACCTGGATACAAACCGGGCGATTGGAGGCTCGGCCCAAACACATTAAAAGGACGCAGCTTTACACATTATATTGCGTGACTATTGTCCTAGCTTGAACCTTTAACACGATGCCCTCATCACAAAGTTCTTATAAGCACTTACTTGTTGTACTAGCTCTAATATTTTGCTGCCACCTCTCATGTTTGCACGTGAACTTGGCCCGGAGGTAATTCGATTCTTCCCAGGGCGGAACTTTTTTTTAACCAGCCAAACCGTAGGGCAACCCCCACGGTAAATTTTCTATTACGACAAGGTATCGCATTGACATCCAGGGAGGATGAAAGCCATGATGACGTGGGGCACACGTTCGTTGGGAGACCCCAAGAGGAAGATATGAAGCAGTGTAGCAGCAAGTTTCCCTCAGTGAGATACCAAGGTTATCAGATCCAGTAGGTGCAAGAAGCACTTCTGAAGGTTGTCAACGGTGCCAGAAAAGTATTTGCGTGTGGAAGGGAATTCGGCTGTTGACGTGGAACCTACACACAACACAATCAAACTACTTTGCCCCAACGAAACAGGAAGGGTGTCAATCTTCCTGACTTGCTGAAAACAAAGGATTAAACGTATGGTGTGGAAAATAGTGTTTAATTGCAGAGAATGAAAAGGAACAATGATTGCAGTTGGTTGTATTATCAGTGTAAAAGAATGGACCGGGTCCACAGTTCACTAGTGGTGTCTCTCCATAAAAGATAACTAACATGCTGGGTGAACAAATTACAGCTGGGCAATTGACAAAATATTGAGCGCATGACAATGCATATATATGACATGATGATTACTATGATATTCATGTGGGCATTACGACAAAATACATAGACCGTTATCCAACAGCGTCTATGACTAATAATCCACCTCCAGGTTGTCATACCGAGTTCCCCGTTGGTATTAAGTTGCAAGCAACGGATAATTGCATTAAGTAATGTGCGTAATGTAAACAAATGCATTAGACCTAATGGCGCACCCTTAAGCTAAGCATCGGTTATTTTATCCCTAGTGGCAACAGCACATCCACAATCTTAGAAGTTGTTGTCACTCTCCAGATTACCGGAGGCATGAACCCACTATCTAGCATAAATACTAACTCTTGGAGTTACAAGCATCTACTTGGCCAAAGCATCTACTAGTAACGGAAAGCATGCAAGATCATAAATAACATATAAGATAGATTGATAATCAACTTGACATAGTATTCAATATTCATCGGATCCCAGCAAACACAACATGTAGCATTACAATAAGATGATCTTGATCATGATAGGCAGCTCACAAGATCTAAACATGATAGCATAAAGTGGAGAGACAACCATCTAGCTACTGCTATGGACCCGTAGTCCAAGATGAACTACTCACGCATCACTCCGGAGGCAGGCATGGTGATGTAGAGCCCTCCGGTGATGATTCCCCTCTCCGCAGGGTGCCGGGAAGAGCTTCAGAACCCTCCCGAGCTAGGGTTGACGACGGGGCGGCTACGGAACTTTTCGTGGATGGAGCTCGGGTGTCTAGGGTTTTCCCGTGAAGATGAATAAATAGGCGAAAGGGCGGCGGCTGGAGCGACCCGAGGGGCCCACACCCCACCACGGCGTGGTTGGAGGGGGCCGCGCCGCCCTAGGGTGTGGCGCCCTCCTCGGTCGCCTCCGTCTCTCCTTCGGACTTCGTGTACGTGTTGGAAAAATAGGAGGTCTTGTCCAGGTTTCGTCCAATTCCGAGAATATTTCCAGAACAGCTTTTCTGAAATACAAAAACAGCAGAAAACAGGAACTGGCACTGTGGCATCTTGTTAATAGGTTAGTCCCAGAAAATGCATAAAAATGTATGAAGTGTATGTAAAACATGTAACAATTGGTATAATATCAACATGGAACATAGAAATTATAGATACGTTTGAGACGTATCAAGCATCCCAAGCTTAGTTCTACTCGTCCTCGAGTAGGTAAAACGATAAAAACAAAATAATTTCTGAGGTGACATGCTACATCATAATCTTGATCAAATAGTATTGTAAAGCACATGTTATGAATGAAGTGATCCAGGTCAATGGTCTATAGTTTGCTAGCAAGTAGATAATGAGCAAACAACTGAATCATATAAGCAAAAACTTTTCATGAATAGTACTTTCGAGACAAGCATCAAAGAGTTTTGCATAAGAGTTAACTCATAAAGCAATAGATTCTAAGTAAAAGGTATTTAACCAACACAAAGGAAGATTTAAGCTTCAGCAATTGCTTTCAACTTTCAACATATATATCTCATGGATATTTGTCAACACAAAGCAATATAATAAGTGCAATACACAGCATATAAAAATTGTTGCACCAAAGTTGACACTAGTGTTTGCTTCTGAGATAGAAAGAAGTAGGAAAACTGACTCAACATAAAAGTAAAAGAAAGGCCCTTCGCAGAGGGAAGCAGGGATTAAATCATGTGCTAGAGCTTTTTAAGTTTTTGAAATCATAAAGAGAGTAAAAATAAGTTTTGGGAGGTGTTTGTTAATTGTCAACGAATCAGAAAATGGAAAGTACAATATGACCCCTGCCAACCAGACTTTTAAGAGCGGCTCCCATGAAGGACGTTATTTCTACCAGCAAGGCAGATCATCCCTCTTCTCTTTTGTTTACACATGCAGATATTTCACTGTTTGTCATTGCTTGACTGATAAATCAGGGCAAAAATGTGAAGAGAATTAAGCGGTTAAAGTTGTAATTAATTGGGACTGGGCACCCCATTTGCCAGCTCTTTTTGCAAAATTAATGGATAAGCGGATGTATATGCCGCTAGTCCGGTGGTAAAGTCTGTTTGACAGTTGACATAAAGACATCCACCCCGTCCTCATGAGCTTGGTAAACATTGACACAAAAAGGAGTAATATTTTTGAATAGTTTAAAGGTAGCACATGAAAAATTTACTTGGAGTGGCAAGGAAATACCACATATAGGTAGTTATGGTGGACACAGATGGCATGGATTTTGGCTCAAGGTTTTGGATGCACGAGAAGCATTCCCTCTCAGTACAGAGTTTAGGCTAGCAAGGTTATTTGAAGCAAACACAGGATATCAACCGACACAGCAAGACTTATATGAAAACATATTGCAAGCATTATAAGACTCTACACTGTCTTCCTTGTTAACCAAACCCTTTTACTAGAAAATATCTAGACCTTAGAGATACCAATCATGCAAACCAAATTTCAACGAGCTTTACGGTAGTTCTTCATTAATAGGTTTTAACTACATGATACAAAAGCTTAAACATGAACTACTTGATAACTCAAAACAATTGACAAGTATCAAATTATCCAATACAGTGATCTACAAGAATATGTAAGCTTTTTCCATTATACCATCTACCACATGCAGCATTTTCTGTTCCAACCAAACACCAATCAACTTATTTCAACATAAACTCTCCAAACAATTATAAGTGAAGCAAGAGAGTACTTTCTTTAAAAGAACTAACAGCTCTGAATAAGAGATGCATGCAAAACAGGAGCTAAAAGCATAGCAATAGCTAGATAAGAATACTCAACAAGTATAAGTGAAGAATAGGAGTATTCATATGAAAAAGCGGAGCGTGTCTCTCTCCCAATCAAGAATGCTAGGGTCCAATCAAGTTGACCATAAGAAAAATAAAATACTGAAAATAAAAGCACACAGACGCTCCAAGTAAAGCACATATGATGTGAAAGAATTAAAATATAGTTTCACTAGAGATGACCTGATAAGTTGCTGATGAAGAAGGGGATGCCTTGGGCATCCCCAAGCTTAGACGCTTGAGTCTTCTTGAAATATGCTGGGGTGATCCATGGGAGCATCCCCAAGCTTAAGCTCTTCACTCTTCTTGATCACATTATATCATCCTTCTCTCTTGACCCTTGAAAACTTCCGCCACACCAAACTCAGAGTAATTCTCATTAGAGGGTTAGTGCACAATCAAAAACTCACATGTTCTATAAGGACACAAACATGACCGTTACTTTTAACATTAACTACTGCCACTGATGTTATGTGAAGCTCTTCACCCTAAAAAAGAATTCCACTCAACACTAGTAAAAGAGAGAATGCAAAAATAAAAGACAGAATCTGTCTAAACAGAACAGTCTGTAAAGACGAATTTTTTCGAGGCACTTACGTTGCTCAGATCGAAAAACTCAAAACTAACGAAAGATGCGTACATATCTGAGGATCACGCACAAAAATTTGCAGATTTAAATAATTTTCTGTGATTTTACAGAAGTAAAACGGTGAACAGCAGAAATCTGTTCCTGCGCAGAAATCCAAATCTAGCATCATCTTCCTATTAGAGGCTCCACTTGGCACAACAATGCGAAAAATAAAGATACAAAGGAATTGTTACAGAAGTAAACAACTCCTTGACTCAAAAAGAAAAGAAAAATTTAGAAATAAAATAATGGGTTGTCTCCCATAAGCGCTTTTCTTTAACGCCTTTCAGCTAGGCTATAAGATTTTAATGATGCTCTCATAAGAATAAGAGTTGAAAGCTCTCATAAGAATAAGAGTTGCAAAACAAAAGAGAGCATCAAGAGGCAAATATCAAACACATTTAAGTCTAACCCACTTCCTATGCAAAGGAATCTTGTAATAAAATAAATTATTGAAGCATAAAGCAACTACCATAAGAAAATGAAACAAATCCAACTTCAAAACTTTCAACATAAAAAGAGATGTTTTAGTGACTTGAAAACTTTTACAACCATATTTTCCTCTCTCATAATAACTTTCAGTAGCATCATGAACAAACTCAACAATATAACTATCACATAAAGTATTCTTTTCATGATCTACAAACACATAATTTTTATTAATCTAAAAAACAGTGGGGTCATCAAACCCACTTTTATCAATAGTAGTATAATTAATATCATCAAGAATACAGGACCATCATCTAGAGCATGATCATATAAATCTAAGAAAATCTTCTCATTATCATGAATATCAGTAGTAGGCACAAAAAGAGGATTATCATAAGATTTATCATAATAGCATGGATTTTCATAAACAACAGCGGGGAAATATTTGGTAGTTCTGCTATTTTATTTTGCTGAGTCAAGGTGTTTGTTACTTCAAATTTATCAAAAGGAGATATTTCCAAAGAATCAATACCAACATCTCCAAGCTTATGGTTTTCCATAGCATTAGCAATAACCGTGTTCAAAAAGTGCATACCAATAACATTGGTATTATCATGCAAATAAAGTTCCATAGGTTTTTTAATTTTCTCTTCAAACACTTCATGTCCTAACTCAAGATAAATTTCATAAAGGTCTCTCATGTTGTTTTCAGCCATAGGACAAGTTTCAAGAAGAGTATCCATTGATAACAAGTAAAGATCTAGCCATAATAATGAACCGAAATAAAGTAGATGCAGGAAACAATTTTTTGTGTGTTTTTGATAAATAAAGCAAACAAGACAAGATAAAAATAAACTAAGCAAGACAATAACAAAGTAAAGAGATTGGAAGCGTGAGACTCCCCTTGCAGAAATCCTATTGCTCCCCGGCAACGGCGCCAGAAAAATTGCTTGATGACGTGGGACACACGTTCGTTGGGAGACCTCAAGAGGAAGGTATGAAGCAGTGCAGCAGCAAGTTTCCCTCAGTGAGATACCAAGGTTATCAGATCCAGTTGGAGCAAGAAGCACTTCTGAAGGTTGTCAACGGTGCCAGAAAAGTACCTGCATGTGGAAGGGAGTTCGGCTGTTGACGTGGAACCTGCACACACCACAATCAAACTACTTTGCCCCAACGAAACAGGAAGGGTGTCAATCTTCCTGTCTTGCTGAAAATAAAGGATTAAATGTATGATGTGGAAAATAGTGTTTAATTGCAGAGAATGAAAAGGAACAATGATTGCAGTTGGTTGTATTATCAGTGTAAAAGAACGGACCGGGGTCCACAGTTCACTAGTGGTGTCTCTCCATAAAAGATAACTAACATGCTGGGTGAACAAATTACAGCTGGGCAATTGACAAAATATTGAGCGCATGACAATGCATTTATATGACATGATGATTACAATGATATTCATATGGGCATTACGACAAAATACATAGACCATTATCCAACAGCGTCTATGACAAATAATCCCTCTCCAGGTTGTCATACCGAGTTCCCCGTTGGTATTAAGTTGCAAGCAACGGATAATCGCATTAAGTAATGTGCGTAATGTAAACAAATGCATTAGACCTAACGGCGCACGCTTAAGCTAAGCATCAGTTATTTTATCCCTAGTGGCAACAACACATCCACAATCTTAGAAGTTGATGTCACTCTCCCAGATTACCGGAGGCATGAACCCACTATCTAGCATAAATACTAACTCTTGGAGTTACAAGCATCTACTTGGCTAAAACATCTACTAGTAACGGAAAGCATGCAAGATCATAAATAACATATAAGATAGATTGATAATCAACTTGACATAGTATTCAATATTCATCGGATCCCAGCAAACACAACATGTAGCATTACAATAAGATGATCTTGATCATGATAGGCAGCTCACAAGATCTAAACATGATAGCATAAAGTGGAGAGACAACCATCTAGCTACTGCTATGGACCCGTAGTCCAAAGATGAATTACTCACGCATCACTCCGGAGGCAGGTATGGTGATGAAGAGCCCTCCGGTGATGATTTCCCTCTCCGGCAGGGTGCCAGGAAGAGCTTCAGAACCCTCCCGAGCTAGGGTTGACGACGGCGGCGGCTACGGAACTTTCGTGGATGGAGTCTCGGGTGTCTAGGTTTTCCCGTGAAGATGAATAAATAGGCGAAAGGGCGGCGGCTGGAGCGACCCGAGGGGCCCACACACCACCACAGCGCAATTGGAGGGGGCCGCGCCGCCCTAGGGTGTGGCGCCCTCCTCGGTCGCCTCCGTCTCTCCTTAGAACTTCGTGTACGTGTTGGAAAAATAGGAGGTCTTGTCCACGTTTCGTCCAATTCCGATAATATTTCCAGAATAGCTTTTCTGAAATACAAAAACAACAGAAAACAGGAACTGTCACTGTGGCATCTTGTTAATAGGTTAGTCCCAGAAAATGCATAAAAATGCTATGAAGTGTATGTAAAACATGTAACAATTGGTATAATATCAACATGAAACATCAGAAATTATAGATACGTTTGAGACGTATCAAGCCACAGTTCACAAATTACCGGCCCGGCCGTTGCCTCTTCCTTTACACGCAAGTGGATGGGCGGACAACTTCTTCTGATGCTGGACGTTAAAGGGGCGGAACTTCTGCCCCCTCGAAACTAACATTCGGCCATGTCCAGATGGGTAGCACTGGGTTGCCTCCTTTTGTTGCTTTCTGTATTGACTCAGACAGTGACGGAGCTATAGCATCCAGGACTAGGGTGCCCAAAGGTTGCGATATCATATATAAAACATTTTTAGAGGGTGCCTACATGGTGAAAAAATGCTATTGTGCAAAGATTTTTTTTTACCGGTAGCCAGTGCACCCTGATGCATGTAAAATGCATACATGAACTTTACATTTTATTACATGTTATTCCATATTATTTGCATCATATAAGGGTTATATTCATGATTTGTATTGAGTTTTGGGGATAATTAACAACTTCCCCATTTTTCTGGAATTAACCCTGCGCTGTCAGAAAACCCCTTTTTCTATATTTTGATGTTTCAGGGACCCAAACAACGTCCAAATGACCTGAGATTTTACGGGGATCACTTTTTTGGAAGGAACGAAACGTAGGCGCAAAGGAATCGAAGAAGTGGAGACCAGAAGGCCGAAAGGGGTGGGCCCACATGGCTAGATTCCCTGACCGCGTGGGACCCACCAAAATGGCCCTCGGGCCTCCGCTGCCATCGATCTTCTTCCCGAAGCTTAGCCTTGACCTAAAAACGACTATATATAGACCCCCCCAGGGCTTTCGCGAAAGGGAGCGCCGCCGAAACACATAAACCACGAAACAGAGATCTGGAGCTGAAGATTGGAGGGGGAAAACTCCGGCGGGGCGCTGCCGGTGTGGTCTCCTTCCCCTCCAACAACATCTCCACCGACACCATGATGAAGAGGGAGTAGTCCACCCTGGACTATGGGTTTGTGGAAGTAACTTATGTATCTCTCCTCTCTATGAGCTTCACTAATTAGTACCGTATGAGCTGCTGAACATGATTACGGTCATCTATGTAATTCCTTTGTGGTGGATCTTTATTATGAGTTAATACATGTTTGAGATTGCAATGGTTTTGTTTCAGTTATGAAAGTAGATGCATATTATGTACCCCGTTCTTATTTACTTGTCATGATCAAGCATGTTTATGAGAGCATGTGAGGGGGAACGTGTGCATTAGTTGGAGTAACGGGGGGTGGCTAGTGCAGTGAACGTGAGAGAAAGTTCTGCGATCCACTTGGGTTTTCTACCTTACTTTGTTGCCTCACTAGGGATAAACAAAAATACCATGCTACCGGAGAGTGGATGTGACCTTGGCCACTATCTCCATGACTAGATCTAGCATGTTCTTATTTTAACTTCATGTCATTGAACTTATTGCTATGCTCTGATTTATCTTAATTACTAAGGTGTTATGATTTAGTTCGCATCTTGGTGGAGCATAAGAGAGAGAACAACTTATACTTGAGATCTCTATGTTAGGACGTGATGCCCATATTATTAATAACTTGTCAAACCATGTCTTGCCATCTTACATGTTAATTTTAGTGTTCCATTGTCTACCACGTTATCAAGAGAGAGTGCATTTGTGAAACCATGAACCCCGGTCCATTTTTAATCATAAGAAACACCTTTCCAACACTTTTATCACCACTTTTGTTTGCTGCCATTATTAAATCCGAAAATACAAAAACACTTTTACATCTTGCATTCATCATAAAAAACCCAAAAATATCATTTATCATTACTACCATCATCCTTGCATATTTATTTTACCATCATTGCATATTTACTACTGTTTGCATATTTATTTTATTATCATTCTCACACCTTGTGCTTGACAACCACTTGGTGAGGTTGAGGGCACAAAACAATTTATTTTGTTGCAGGTTCTCAAGAGAAGGATAAGGAGATAACACCTGAAATACTGGTTCCCCGAGAGTTCGATATTAAACCCTCGAGTCACCCCTCGTGGGGAAAACTGTCTTCCACTACTACATACACTCTGCACTTGGAGTCTCAACCTAACCCATTTACTTTTCACGCAGGTAACTACGTGAAGGGCCATCAAGACTTTTCTGGCGCCGTTGCCGGGGAACCATAGCTGAAAGGTTTATCCAAGGATCACTCACATCAAGTCAACTTCATCACCAACTTGTGTAACAACCTAAGCTTGGGGAGGTTGCACCTACGTGAGCATCATCTTATCCATCTTTACCTACAATCATTTTATTTTGTTTTGTTCTTGTCTTGCATATCATCTTTATATTTCGGTTTGCATATTTATATTCAGTTTTGCATTTTTGTGTTGCATTTGTTATTTCGAGTTGCATTAGTGTCATTTTACTTTCAGTTTTGCATAAAAAATTAAAAACACATAAAAACTTGTTGAAATGGGAGATAGAACTAAATTGTGTGACTACACAAACACTCCTAATGATCAATTTATTGCTAAGCCTATCACCACACCTGAGATTACTGCTGAGAGCTATGAAGTTAGTCCTAGTTTGTTAAACTTGATAACTAGGGAACAATTTGGTGGTAGTGCTGTTGAGGATGCCTCTATGCATCTTCATGATTTTATTGAAATCTGTGACATGCAAAAGTTTAAAAATGTTGAAAGTAATGTCTTAAAACTGAAGTTATTTCCTTTCTCACTTAGAGGAAAAGCTAAAGAGTGGCTACATTCATTACCTACTGGTAGTATTAATTCTTGGGATGATTTAAAAGAAGCTTTCATTAAGAAATATTATCCCCTGTTAAAATATGCAAAATAGAAACAATATCCTCTCTTTTAGGCAAAATGAAAATGAACATGTTGCCATGGCTTGGGATAGGATTAAACTCATGCTTAGAACTTGTCCATCACATGGGGTTAATGAATGGACCATTTTACACTCTTTTTACAATGGTCTAAATTACATGTCTAGAAATATACTTGATTCAGCTGCTGGAGGTGCTTTCATGGGAAAAACTATTAGAAGCTAAGAACATTTTGGAAAGTATCTTGCAAAATTATAGTCAATGGCATACTGATAGAGCACCTAGTTCATCTAAGAAAGTGAACTCTATAGAAGAAACAAATGATTTGTCATCTAAAATGGACACCATTCTTGCTTTTATTAATAAACAAAATTTTGAAAATATGCCTTTGCAAGAACTAGTTGGTAATAATCCTGAAAATGTTGATGTCAACTTCATTAGGAACTATGGTAATAATGGGTATGGTAACAACAATTATAACTCTTATAATAAACCCCCATATGTTCCTAACAACCGTCCTTTAGTGCCATATCCTAATGATAAATGGAAGCCTATGTCATCAAGCAATGATAATTTCGAAGCAAATAAAATTCTTATTGAACAAGTTGCTAGTCATAATACCATGATACAAGAGTTGAATAAATCTGTTGCTTCTATTAGTTCTGATATTAGAGGTTTACAACTCCAAGCTGCAGGACTAGACAAAGCCTTGTCAAAACTAGCTGATAATCAAGCCACTTTATTGAGTATGTCTGCAGGGAAACCACAAGCACCACCCACGGTTGGGATGAATTCTATTAATATTGCTGAAAGTTCCCTTCTACTTTGGAGGGAACTCTTAATGAACTGCTTGAATATCCTGAATATTTGTTGCCATTTATGTCTCAACTTGTTGGTTTAAAGGAAGAAGTTAATGAAACTAAAAATGATGAATCTCTTATATTATTAGTTAGAGAAAAAAGTTGAGGAAGTTAAAATGCTTAGTGAAGTTAAGGAACCATTTGTTGATTTAGAGAAGTGTAGCTTGCATGAATTAATTTCTATCTTACAAAAATTTGCAAGTGATCCTTCTTAATATTAACCAGGCTGGTTTTGGTTCCTATATTGCTAATCATGTCTTAAAAGAAAAGATTGCTAGGTACAATCAAGAAGCTATGATACCACCTAAGCTTGGGGATATATGGATCCCTAAGGTACTAGTAACCATTGGAAAAGAGACACACCATGCCATTTGATCTAGGATCTAGTGTCTCTATATTATCTAAAGAACTATATGAAGTCCTTGAACTTAAAAATATTGAGAAATGCTCTATTGAACTTGCACTTGCTGATGATTCCATTAGACATGCTCTAGGAAAAGTAAGTGATGTTATGGTAGAGTTACACATGACTTTTGTGCCTGTTGATTTTCTAATCATGGACATGGGGAATAAAACCTCTAGTCCTATTATTTTGGGAAGACCTTTTCTTCGTACTACAGGTGCCATTATTGATTCAAAGGAAGGGAATGTGAAGTTTCAGTTTCCACATAAGAAGAGCATGGAACACTTCCCAAGGAAGAGGGACACACCAAGGTTCAAGCTCCCTCATGAGCTACGTCCCCTTTGATTATCAAGTAAGTAAGCCTAGCTATATGGCTATAAAGAAAGCGCTTTACGGGAGGCAACCCGGTTGTTTTTGTTTGAGATTTTCTTTGAGTCCTCTTGCTGTAACAAGAGAGTAGTTTGTTAGTTTTGTTTCTGGATTTTTAATAAAGAACCAAGTTTTACCTATTTTGGGTTTGAAAAGTTGCTATTCATTTTCGGAGAGTTTTCTGCCTGCACGAAGTCTGTGCACGGTTTGATTTTTCATTTTTTATCTGTAACTCCGATTGAGCTGTAATTTGAACTGTAGCTTCAACTTTTCATCCTCTGTATACGTGATTTTTTCAGATTTTTCTGACGAGTTTAAGTAGGGTAGAAAAATGCGTTTTGCTGCTGCTGTTTTTCTGGACAGATTCTGTCTTGATATTGTTTGATGCATTCTTTGAGCTTTTTGCTTGAATCTTTTTGATTCAATTGAGTTTATGAGTAGGCATACAACATTATATACTCTCTGGACATTCATATGAATTTTTGCCTAAGGATTTTATGCAGCAAGGAACCTATTTGTTTATCACTACTAATATCACCCCACAGAAAAGAAATGGGAGAAACGGTGTTTTGAAGTTTTTTCACAGGGATTAGAGGAGCTGCACCAAGAGCTATCCAAGGATGGTGAAGACCATAAGCTTGGGGATGTCAAGACAACCCCACTGGACCAACACACTCTCGGTTTGCACACGTCTAACTTCTTTTTTCGATCAAAGCACTTTATCGTATAAACTTGGAGCGTCTGTTTTTTTTGCTTTTGTTATTTCGGTTTGTTAATAAGACCACCACTATCATTTATATATGAGAGAGCTACTGGAAGTTTGGGTTGAATTATGTTGGATGCTATTAAATATATTGGGATAGGGATGTTTGAGTTGATTTTAAAAGATACATATAGTTGCATAATTCATGTGCTTTGAATGAATGTTAATTTGCAAGTGTGTTGTCAAGAGCTATCTTTTACCATGTTTAGATGTTGAATTTTAACTTTACTTGGTTTAACATGGATTGATTAGTTCTATGGACACTTATGCATGCATTTAGATGGTCAACTTTCTCCCTATTGCTAGCCCAAAAATTACAACAAGTAAAAAGCTTGTTTCCCAACACCTTCAACCAAAGTTTTTCCAGTGAGTCCACCATATCTACCTATTAGCTTTATGCTATTCCAAGTATGTTTATCATGTTATATTGTGTTATCTACATTTCTGAATTTAAATGCTTATGTTATTGATTGTCATGGGAAAAATTGGTTAAAAGCTCTCACGAACTTGATGCACAATTTACTTTTATTGCATTTAATAAGCATGAATCCGGATGGCAATGGGTACCCGCAAACCCGATACCCGACAGGTACCCGCCTTAAATGGGGAGGGTATGGTATAGAAAAAAAACCACGGGGTAGTTAGCAGGAAAATTCCATACCCATCGGGTATAGCGGGTGCGGGTATGGGGATGCCAAACCCAGACCCGCGAACCCCATACCCGCCAATGACTTGTGACCCCACACGTCATTCACTCACACCCCCACCTAACCCACGCACGGACGTAGCACACAGCACACGCACCACTTCAGTCAACGCACACACACAGCTCACACCACACAGCTCCGCACACACACCGCATGCCTCCTTGCCTTATCCTCTTCCTTCTCTCTCTTACCTTATCTTCTTCTTTCTTTCCCCATTCACGGTGGCATTTTGCAGACGCACGCACATAGCTGCAGCGCTGCTCCCTCCTCCCGGCCATGGCTCCCCTCCTCCCCGTGGCTCCTCTCTCCCCGAGCCGGCGCCTCTAGCTCGCCTTCCCTTCTCTCTCCCCAAGCACGCGACGCCGGCCACCTCTCTCGCGTGGATGTGCTCTACCGCCGGCCGGCATCGACCGTTGTGTCACCTCCACGGCTCTACCTCGCCTGGAAACCGCCGCCGCCGCCTGAGATCCCCTCGTCCTCTGCTCCGGCTCTCCACGAGCTCCGCCCAGCCGGGTACCCGCCAGTTCCCGCAAACCCGGCGGGTGTCGGGTATGGTTGAGAATGAAACCCGACGGTGGGAAACGGGGCGGGAATGGGGACGGGTGGCGGGGGCGGGTACGGGTATGGGGGTGCCAAACCCGGCCCCGAACCCGGCGGGTGCCATCCGGAAGCATGAACCATTGTGATTAAAATTATGAAGTTGTGGGCTTGACAATTATTTTGGTTGGGAGTTAGCCCATATGTGCTGTCACATGGCAAGCTTTCAACATTGCACTTATTTATATTTAGTTGATGTTATGTACTTTTGTTTATGGATGCCTATCATGGGTGAAATGAATGTGGATACTTAGTAAGTTCAAAGAGTTTGTATAAATGGTTAGAGAAATGTCTGGGCCGCTAATCTAAGCCATGCATCATTCATGGTGGAAATCTACAACATAACCATAATGTTCACTCAGTGATGCATCTCATAATAAAAAGCTATACCCATAGTAAATAAAAGAGTGCTGAGATTGTTCATTGTCTATTTGTCTTGTTGTTTTGACATGGGCTTGTTCATGTCATGGGACAAGAGGTACCCCAGTGCAGTTCTTGATGATACTATTATTACTTGCAATGACCTTTATTTGAATTTACTTTGTGGACCAAAGTGAGTAACACATGGTGTAGGTACTTGTATTCAAGGGACATGAGACATTCAACCAATACATTGTCAAGCACACCACTCATATTTGCTTTCACTTTAAACATTAATCATTCAAGATGCTATGATAGGGGTAATGAGAGCTTCACACCAATGACTACCACATTGCAAGCATTAACTTAAGTAGAAGTGTTTGGAAGTTTGATGAAACTTATTCATGCTTTACCTCTACTTATTTATCTATCCAAAGTGTCCACCTTTTATATTCAGTTTTCATAAGAAGTACTCTATGACCACCATAGGATGTTTTTACTTTTTATTATGCATACATTTGGTCCATAGTACTTTCTTTTATGTTACACTTTGTGAATTTATCATTGAACATCTTTACATTGAGTATTTGATATCACTTCATAATTTAGCTTGCATATTGTTATTCATTTGAAGAATGAATCATTTGACTCTATGTAGCAATAGTAATCACCTTTGATATCCATTGATAGTATTAAAATGCAAAGTCCATGTTAGTTTTATCACCTTCATACTCGGGACGAGCATGGGTTAAGCTTGGGGATGTTGATGTATGTAAAATGCATACATGAACTTTACATTTTTTTCCATGTTATTTGCATCATATAAGGGTTATATTCATGATTTATATTGAGTTTTGGGGATAATTAACAACTTCCCCATTTTTCTGAAATTAACCCTGCGCTGTCAGAAAACCCCTTTTTCTATATTTTGATGTTTCAGGGACCCAAACGACGTCCAAATGACCTGAGATTTTACGGGGATCACTGTTTTGGAAGGAACGAAACGTAGGCGCAAAGGAATCGAAGAAGCGGAGACCAAAAGGCCGAAAGGGGTGGGCCCACGTGGCTAGATTCCCTGACCACGTGGGACCCGCCAAAATGGCCATCGGGCCTTCGCTGTCGTCGATCTTTCTTCCCGAAGCTTCGCCTTGACCTAAAAACGACTATATATAGACCCCCCCAGGGCTTTCGCGAAAGGGAGCGCCGCCGAAACACATAAACCATGAAACAGAGACCTGGAGCTGAAGATTGGAGGGGGAAAACTCCGGCGGGGCGCTGCCGGTGTGGTCTCCTTCCCCTCCAACAACATCTCCACCGACACCATGATGAAGAGGGAGTAGTCTACCTTTGGACTATGGGTTTGTGGAAGTATATTATGTATCTCTCCTCTCTATGAGCTTCACTAATTAGTACCGTATGAGCTGCTGAACATGATTACAGTCATCTATGTAATTACTTTGTGGTGGATCTTTATTATGAGTTAATACATGTTTGAGATTGCAATGGTTTTGTTTCAGCTATGAAAGTAGATGCATATTATGTACCCCATTCTTATTTACTTGTCATGATCAAGCATGTTTATGAGAGCATGTGAGGGGGAACGTGTGCATTAGTTGGAGTAACGGGGGGGGGGGGGGGGGTGGCTAGTGCAGTGAACGTGAGAGAAAGTTCTACGATCCACTTGGGTTTTCTACCTTACTTTGTTGCCTCACTAGGGATAAACAAAAATACCATGCTACCGGAGAGTGGATGTGACCTTGGCCACTATCTCCATGACTAGATCTAGCATGTTCTTATTTTAACTTCATGTCATTGAACTTATTGCTATGCTCTGATTTATCTTACTTACTAAGGTGTTATGATTTAGTTCGCATCTTGGTGGAGCATAAGAGAGAGAACAACTTATACTTGAGTTCTCTATGTTAGGACGTGATGCCCATATTATTATAACTTGTCAAACCATGTCTTGCCATCTTACATGTTAATTTTAGTGTTCCATTGTCTACCACGTTATCAAGAGAGAGTGCATTTGTGAAACCATGAACCCCGGTCCATTTTTAATCATAAGAAACACCTTTCCAACACTTTTATCACCACTTTTGTTTGCTGCCATTATTAAATCCGAAAATACAAAAACACTTTACATCTTGCATTCATCATAAAAAACCCAAAAATATCATTTATCATTACTACCATTATCCTTGCATATTTATTTTACCATCATTGCATATTTACTACTGTTTGCATATTTATTTTATTATCATTCTCACACCTTGTGCTTGACAACCACTTGGTGAGGTTGAGGGCACAAAACAATTTATTTTGTTGCAGGTTCCCAAGAGAAGGATAAGGAGATAACACCTGAAATACTGGTTCCCCGAGAGTTCGATTTTAAACCCTCGAGTCACCCCTCGTGGGAAAACTGTATTCCACTACTACATACACTCTGCACTTGGAGTCTCAACCTAACCCATTTACTTTTCACGCGGGTGACTATGTGAAGTGCCATCACACCCCCATAGCTAGCTTTGGATCCACCACTGGACCCAGAAGTTGCCCTGTGGGTGGCTGAAACTTCCATGCCCCAGAACTTTCATACCTCGCCCGAAAACAGTCTTTAACAACTCGATCTAGGGTCTCATATAAATATCACCCTTCTTTTCCAAGTTGCGGGTACAACTTGATACCTCTATCTTCTCCATTGTTCTTATGGTTTTGAACCTCACCCTAGTGTACCAATCTTGTTGATACTTTACGACTGAAAGAGAAGATTCAGATCGATTGATCCACCAATCGAATTTCATTCTCCACTCTAAACCATTGCGGATCTTTTTTACTTTTGGGTGCTTGGACGCCCTAAGCGAAGAGGTGTTCTGAAGCATAATCATGTTGATGTAAAGTTTTAGGATATTTTTCGGAGTTTCCAGTTGAGCTGTGGAGTTTCTCATCTTATGTGTAAATATACGGTTGACGTATCCAAGGGCATCACTTAGTGGATTGAGACACTTTGCATCGAGGCTGCAGGAGAATAATGTGATCCATTGTAGCTATTAGATGCATCGTGCATCCACACCTCTCAAACGGAGACTAACTTCTTGCAAAGTGAACTTTGGATACATCCTTGCATACATTGTATGGTTATCTATCTATATCATTATTTATCTTGTTAAGCTAGATTATATCTTGTCCTTATATAGACTGCTCATCTCGTTGCATTACCAATATATAAAGAGTTTATATGCCTATTTATCCCTAAATTGGAAGAAGATAATAGAATTTGTATTCGTCTGTTTACCCCCTCTAGTCGACATTTTCAATCTTTTCACCACTATACCTACTTTTGACGACTTTCTAGTTACTCTTCGGTAAAATTGCACTTCAAGCTTGCTTGCGTGTCCGATGTTTAAACACCGACGAGGCGCGAGGCATATCAATGGTGCTTCGGGGTGTCATGACATGTTTGGATGGCCTACGCAAACGGGGTAAAGTCTAAAATGGGCGGGGGTGACGCAGGACTTATGTGTGCCAAGAAGGCACGATGGTGCAGGCACTACATGATGTGAGCAAGGTACAAAAATTAAGAGAGCTTGGGAGACTAGAAAGTCGTCAAAAGCAAGTATATTCACAGTAAAACTGCGGTGTGTTCATTTCTAGGTTTCAGTTCAACTCATCTTATATCACGAACTTTGTCAACCACTTATAGTAAAAATTCTTCGTGAATCATCTCCAACTTTTTTGATAACACATAAAGTTATATTACAAAACTTGCAGGTGTGCTGCAATGTCGTGGCGGCGCCTCCAGCATCGACATTTTTTGCCATCGCTGTGCCTCCTCCAACATTGTCGTGGCCACGGTGCCTCATGCGTCTACTCGACAACCCATTCAAGTTTCTAGCAAGCTCACGTGCCTCATCGCATTTCTCTCTTTGGTAAAAATACACCTTTTGAAAGCCTAATCCGTATATTCTTTTAGAGCACAAAAGCAAGTATCGATTCATAATATCCGTCAACGGTAGTTGGTGTGCATTGAGTGGGTTGTCACTATCCCTACTTTTAGTGCAACCAAATTGGAAACGACCCATCATCCAGCTAGCCAGGCCTGATCGGGTATATGCTGATTGCAACATTGGAGCCGGAAAAGTCCACGCGAACACCTAACTCGCCACGACCGCGACAAAGACTACGTCACAACTCTCGGGAGCCAAGGCAATACAAACCAGCCGATGTGCTGTACGATGCAATAATGTTAACAGAAAACACTGATCATTTCGATCGGCACGATTGGCACCCATGTACACCGTCGTCAAAACAGTTATCTAAAATGGAATGTAAATACTCGAAGTGCATGACATCCTAGTAGTAGTGACATGGTCGACAATCTAGTGAAGTAGTATTCGTAACGCTCCTGACCTAGCCGCTGCCAGGAAAAAGGTGATCAGGAGGCGTCCGTGTTCCGTCCCATCTCCACCGGCGAGCACACTGGTCCCCTCTACCTCCGCCTGCTGTCCGGCAGCGGGGGGGGGGGGGGGGGGGGGGGGTGGGGGATCCGGTTCTTCCGTTATGTAGTTAGGTTTTGTCTTTGTAGGTCGTGGTGCGTCGTTGGGATAGTGTGGGAGCGTTGTCTGGGCGAATAAATCTGCCTAACCTCCACTCCCACACCGACGGTGTTCATGGCGGCGTCTCGGAGTTGATGGCGTTGTGTGTTTGTCGATCCCTTATATTGGCGAACTTAGGGTTCATAGATGGTGTCGGCGAGGCGGCGGCGGTGACCCCATCAAGTGTGTCTCTCCTACTACTGCTACGTCCTCGTTGCTGCGTCGTTCTCTCTGACGTCATGGTGGAGCATGGAGGATGTGTCGTCCAGTAGTACGTGTAGATGGTTGTCTGCGCAGGTGACAGCTGGAAGATTGTGTATCCTGTGTTAGGTTTGTGGATGGAGGTTGACAGTTCTGGCTTACTCCTTGGACATCATAGTCGTGTGGGGGTGTCAGTTATGGAGTTTGACGACGTGTCCGGGGACATGTTGCACCGGTGTGATTCGTTCAACGACAATGGTTTTGCTTCTGGCGAACTACTTTGGGAGGTCCGTAAAGCTGCTGATCAGCGGAGGAACCGCGTCGAGCTCAGGGTGAAGAAGTGATCTATCTCGCTTCACTTTGATGTCTGCTTTGGTGGTGCAGAAAGAGAGGGATAGCCGTTGGTTTGTCACATAGGTTTATTCTATCTTAGTGTGTACATACTTTGTATCTTGCTTTTTATTTATCAATGAGAATCGTACTACCTTGCAAAAAAAAAGGCTATCTAGCGTCATGTCATGAAATTTCTAGTTTAATCTATGATAGTTTTGGATGAGGGTGATTGGTTCGGAGGAGCGTGTTAGGCGACCCATTGGGCGACCCGCCCAATGACTCGCAGGCCGGCGTTCCCCCGTGCGGTCTCCTGCGGGGCTGTGCTCCCGCCCCTCCCTCAGTAAAGGGGGGGGCTGCGATAGTTTTTTCTCATGTATTTTTACCATAAAGTATGACCCTTTTTAAAAGACAAAACACATACACCAAGTCATATATTTTCGATGGTAAGTGGTAACATCAGATTGATGTTTCATGAAATTCTTAACATCTCTCCACCCTCCTCCAATGATGAGAACAAGTTCGCAGCGGCATATGGCCCTTGCCACTGGTCTGGGATTTGATAATGTGCAATGGGTCCGGAGGTCGCCCGCTATAGAGCCTCCTCTGCACGTCCACTTGATACTTGACGACGGAGATGAGGATGGCTGAGTCCACCTAGGACGCATGCCGACGACGCACGACATGCTCGCGTTAGAAGGCGATGTGGGTAGGAGGCACCCGATCTCTAGATTTGGATCTTTCGTCTCCTCCGATGAGAAAATGGCTGAGGCCAGGGCAGTCCACATCTGCTCCTGAGATACAGCAACCTTCGGTAGTGATGGATGTAGGCGCGAAGGCCTGCCCCACATCCGTCGTCGCGGTCGTTGTTGTGGGTGGCGCAAGGGACTACACGGTGGGACTTTAGCGGCCTCATTAGCACTATATGAGGATGCCATCGGAGAGATCGGGAGTGAGAGAACGAGAGTGAGAGGAAGAGTGTGAGAGAAAAGGAGTGAAAATGGCTAGGGCTAGGATTGACTCTGAGAGCGATAATAGCGGGGGGAATATTATAGTTTAGAGTGGTGAACTTTTGGGTTGCCAAATTTGGTAACGGACAAAACACAAATATCCATTACCATAGAAGGTCACATCGGCAATGCGTAACTATTTTGGCCTGTTGCATATAAGTTGGTCGCGGGCATATAAAACTGTATGCCAATGTTAGTGGCCCATACCGAAGACACATCTTCGGGCATCAGCAAAAAATATTTAACCGTGTCCCTTTTATTTAACACATGTTGCCGATGAGGGTTCCCTTATTCGGTTTCTACTAGAGGTAGGGCTAGTATCCGGGTTTTTTTTTTGTTTTTGTCTAGTTATGGTTGCAATGAAGTTGGAGTTATGACATCACAAGCACTTCAGTGATGATGATGACGTTCTTTGCTACATGTGGGTGGGAGTGAGTTCTTCCGGACTTTCGGTGGTACACATTGAGTTGTGTTGCTTGCGTGATTTCCTCAGTTTAACTTGGTCTCTTTTCTACTTATAATGTATTAGTAAAACTCCCTAATCGCTTGTTTGTACCGAGAAAAAGAGATTGGTGTTTTATGAAGGAAAATGTTTAACTTCAGTATTTATCAATATTAGTTAGATTGTTGAAAGTATCCTAGCCACCATGGTAGAAACTCACCGAAATTGCTATATGTTGGTCAGACGGACACCATAACATGTGTTAATTTTCTAGATATCTTGGCAATCAATCATACCTTTTAGCTATCATGTTTATGTATTTTTTAGAGTGGAATTGTGCAGTGTTTACACACGAAAATTCTCTCTTTATGGCCATGACCATGATTTTGTATATTTGTTTTTTGAACAACAGAAGATTTTATTCCATTAGCAACATTTTACAGAGAGTAGTGTGAAAGGGCTCACACTTGACCTCGTGAGAACATCTCTCACAGTACAAGGACCTGCATCTGAAACTAGTAGTATAATATATTCTAAGTGGTAAACTGTTTTCTTTTCCTAGCCTAAATGGCCTAACACTAAGACAATGTCCACATTGCCAACGACAAACATCAGACGAGAATTTCAACATTACATTGGAAAGTCAAAACCTTGGTGTCTACATTTCCAAGATCCACGCGTTGGCTAGCTAGCGATCCAGGCAGATGCTGACTCTCATGACTCTTCAATTCGGATTGGCTAGCTAGCGATCCAGGCAGAGTATTACTATACCCTCCTTCAACTTAAGTAATCGGGGCCACGCTGTCGTGCTAAGGAAAGATGCCAAGCCCATGAAAGATCAATCATCAAACGTTGGCTAGGTGTCCAATTATACTTGTTCCTGTTAGTTGGTGCCATGGACTACACGCCTACACCAGCTTTCATGCCATCATATCACGTGATGATGACATGGCCTTGCCCTACATTTGTATTCGTCCATAAATTTCTGACAGTCTATATATATGGTTCATATTTCAACCTAATAAAGCTCTCAGTTAGTCGAGTCACAGCTATTTTGCCAAAGTTGTGTGGCGAAACGTGAAAAGTGCATATGTCTGACACCACCCACAAATGTACAAATCTCTTTGGAAATTGGCTCAGCGGTATTGCTAAGAATGATTTCAAACAAATTTGGGTGGGGGTATGCGCCGTGTATAGGCTATTTGGAATGTGCAAATGATTTTTTTAACAAAGAAAAACTATTTTGCAGGTTATTCTATTAATTACCCACGGATCCGTATGTTGGAGCATCAACATGTCATATAGTAGACTCACGTGTTGACTATCTTTTCTTTTAGTCTAGTTGATCCATTATCTATATATCAACCCTTTGTGATTCTTGAGCCGTAACTTTCGGTGATATATTTGTAATAATGAAATATACTTTACAATGATGAAATAAAGCCATATACACTGTTTTAATGCTGAGTCCAGGGCCTGCTCACATTTCGGAAAAAAGAGCTATCGCCTTTGATGTCGGTCCTGAAATCTGCAAGCAGCGGGGCGCCAGCCGACAGGCCGCACAAGGGCCTTGTCTCAAAACATATATAACGCGAGGACTGGAGTAATAATAACAAAATAGAAAGCGACGCGACACCTCGAAGATAACGGCTACTTTTCCAGCTCAGCTTCGCCGTGAGGTAACATCCGAGAGCTGGCTCCGGCCCCGGAATATAATAACGTGATAAACCAAGAGTATGACCGAAAATTTTACTACTCTTTCCTTCCCCACCGGATTCAGCACCACGCGGTCGGAGTCGGGGATGGCCACGACCGCGGAGCCGCCTGTGCCGCAGGCCGCAGCGGCCGGCGAGGTGATCGAGGTGGAGGACTCGGAGGCGGGCTCGCCGGATGCCGGCAGCCGGAGCAGTGGAAGCGGCAGCGGCAGCGGCCGTAGCGCGTCGGAGTACTCCGGCTGGGTTTACCACCTCGGCGTCAACTCCGTCGGCCGCGAGTACTGCCACCTCCGCTTCCTCGTCATCCGCGGCAAGTGCGTCGCCATGTATAAGCGCGACCCACAAGAAAACCCGGGACTCGTAAGTCTCCCCCCTCTCTCTCTCTCTCTGCTCTCGGCGCCTAAATTTAGGTTCTGAATCGTGTGATGGTCGCTTTTGATATTCGTGGAATTCGGGTTGACAGTTTGTCAGAGTGGACGAAACTGTAATTTACCGGACCCAACAGTTACGTCTTGCTTTGCTGTTTGTTAGTTTTATGCCTGCGCCGTTGTTTCGGGTTACTCTGGCTTGTAAATTCTATGCAATTGTGGTTCAGTACTTCAGTTGGTGCTGCTACTGTACGGTGAACATGCAATTATTTTTCGGCTTAGGATTTCGTGGTCAAACTTGTCAGAAGTGGAGAAAATCTAGATGAAAATGCTGAGCTGTGTTCGTTTGAAATCTGTACGCTGTAGGGGTTCGTGTTCAAATTTAGAGTTGAGAAGTTGTTGAAGAGATTTTGACACCAATATCCTGGTCAGTGTGTCCTTCGTGTGTCTAATCGTCTATATGAAACATAATTCTCATGGAGCTGTAATTTATATTCATGCGGCTGCCATACGTCTAAAGAGTGAGTAAGCCTGTTGTTTTGAACGTTGCCATAAGGATGATGTAGCAATGGGTATATTTGGACATTACTCCACAATGGCTCTTCATTTGCAGAATTGTATCTCTCAAGTTTCTCTTGTCGTACTTGTTGTCGATTTTCTCATAAACGTCTTCTTTAGGAACCTATCCGAAAGGGTTTTGTTAGTCACACACTTATGGTGGAGGAGCTTGGTCGCCAGAAGGTCAACCATGGGGTAATGCCGCAATGATCCAACTTTGTGTCGACCCTTCAATTGCAATGATAGATATTTTTGCTTAGTTAAAAATTTAACCAATTTATGTTTTGAAAACCTAGGACTTTTATGTGTTGAGGTTGTACAATAGATTGGATCAAACGAAGAAAGGAGAGGTACTCATCTTATTACACTCTTGTGTGTTTGTAAACAATCATCTTCACAATGGCAACCAAAGATCTGTTGTTATTGTCTTTTACTAGATTGCATGTGCAACTCCTGGTGAAGCTCGGAAATGGATTGAAGCATTTGAGCAGGCCAAAAAACAGGTATTATACAAGCATTGTGAAATACTACTTGATTTTATCTAGATAAAGTAGTTTCGATGTGTAGGGAGACAGTACACGAACACCATTTACACTAACAGGCTAAAAGCGCACCTCTGTTTTCTTTGTTTCCTACTCGTGTTATTAGTATAAAACCATGATAATTCACCGGTTTATGTTCTTGTTAGTTCTTTCTATATGAAATTGCCATGCAATAGCAAGAGAGGTCTAAGTGTAAGATGAGTGCACAGAATAATTAATCGTGTAATAGGATGATTAATAATGTTGTTAATCTGATTAACTTAAAGTTACAGTATAGGAGACATGCTACTGGTGCTGACTACATATTGTTGTAAATACATTTTTTAAGAATTGAAGCGTTTAGCCATCTCAAAATTTGTATGCGCTTAAGAGAGATGTATTATGATATCACCATTCACCAATTGTACATTTGTTGATATAGCCGACAAATCATCACAACTTTTGAAGTGTATATGTGAATTTTCTAGCCCTTTCCATCAGTTCGGACTTTTGGTTGTGTTGGCTAGTGCATGAAACATGACATGGTATCAGAGCCTAGGGTCTCGAGTTTGAGTCCTGGCTTTCGCACTTCATAAAAAAATTGCTCGTAGCCCCCCTTTGTGTCCACGTATATGCCCCTTGAGCCGTACCTCTATCAACGTATTGGCCGAGGCATATACCTCTGAGATTTCTATGCATGTGTTGGCCTCTACGAGTCACACATGAGAGGGGGTGTTAAGAGTATATGTGGATTGCACTAGGCCCTTTCCATCAGACTTTTGGTTTAGTTGGATAGTGCATGAAACATGACATGGTATCAAGCCTAAGGTCTTGAGTTCAAGTCCTCTGAGACTCGCGCGCCGTCTCTTCCGGTTTGCACGTGTTGACTTTCCGCGTCACACGTGAGAGGGGGTGTTGAAGTGTATATGCGAATTGTCTAGCCCTTTTTATCAGTTCGGACTTTTGGTTGCTTTGGCTAGTGCATGAAACATGACAACAACTAGATGTGCATTCTGTGCGCAAATGTAAATGTGACAGTCCGAATAGTTGCCCCTGAATATAACTTTCTAGGGAGAAACCTGCTTGCTGGTGTGAGAGGGAAGGGGGGAGTTTGAAGTTTCTGGATAGTTTCAAGTGCTAGAAAACATCAAGATGCGCATTCGATACTCTACCATATTTGTCAGCACTTTCCCTTGGTGTAGAAGTGTTATTGTTGGTTACAAACCGTGTCCTTGCTGATGTGAGAGGGGAGGGTGGAGCCTGAAATATCTGGAAATTTTGAAGTGGTAGAAAACGTCAAGAAAAGCGCATTTGATATTCTACCATATTGCTGAGGACTTGGCTTTCCCTCAAAAAAATAATGCTCAGCACTTGTTCCTTGCTGTAGAAGTGTTATTGTTGGTTTATGAACCTGTTTCATGATTTAATGGAAAGAAATATTTGTTTGAATCATTCCTTACCTTAACAAAGCCTTTTGTCCCAAACAAGTTGGGGTAGGCTAGATATGAAACCCTGTCACGAGGACTTCTCAGGAGGTCACCCATCCTGGTACTACTCTCGCCCAAATGGGTTTCATATCCATGGGACTGGCTAGTTTTTACGTTGGCTCGCCAAGCCTATCACAACCCTTAGATATGAAACCTTTCATGAGGACTTTCCAGGAGGTCACCCACCCTAGTACTACTCTCGTGGGTTTCATATCCATGGGACATGCTAGTTTTTACGTTGGCTCGCCAAGCCTATCACAACCCTCCTCCTTTATCCGGGCTTGGGACCGGCTATGCCTAGAAGACATAGGCGGAGTTATTTGTTTGAATCATTGAACTGCACATATATATACAAGAGTGATTCTTTGTATAGTTAGGAGTTATGACTTCACTTGTTATGCGAGAATAATCAAATCCCTATTTCATTTTATCTGTTCCTGTTGCCTTCACATACACATTCTTTTGATAACAGGCTGACCATGACCTGACAAGAGGGGCTAACTGGAACAGATTGCAGAATGAAAACGAGTATGGGAGTTTTCAATGAGAACAATAATCTCTTTTCCGGTTTTCATGTTAAATTGCTTTTCTTGAGTCAAAGTTTGACATCTAACTGTTAACACCTGGAGGTTTAATCTTGATGGGCGCCGACCTCGTGCAAGAAGATATGCAAAAGGCTTGGGAAAACTAGTACGTATTGGCAAAGGTAACATGACAAATCTGCAATATTAACTTATATCATAATAACTGGATGGAGGAGTTTTAGTGTTGAAACAGCTCAGTTCCCTCGCAAAAAAAAAAAACGCAGATTTAAATTCAACCTCTAAAGGCCCTTGCCAGGGTGGAATAGGGATTGGAAATGTGACTTCCTTGCTGTGCAAATGCGCAGATAGTTGGAAGATTAGGAAATTCCTCTGCCGAGTAAATTATGAATGGCCAACTTTATTAAAATACAATTTTGTCCTCTTCATGGATTATAGGTTCTCAAATCCAATTTCAGTTTGGTAAATTCGTAAAACTGCTATTCTTTTCGGATTTATTCAACAACGATATGATTTTCTTGATAACAAATTTGATGGCTGTTCTAGATTATTTGGTTCATTTTGTGTGCCGTGCACTTTTATATTGAGACACAAAACGTTCAGGTATACAAAGCTACCTGTGATAGCTGGCTCCCAAGACACAGCCGAATGGGCAACATAGAACAAAGACACTCCCTAGTAGCACCAGACATAAAATGAAGGAAATCACAGTGCAAACCTAAAACCTGCCAAGATGTTCCTGGAACCTCCAAATATAAGTTACAGCTCCTAAGCGAAGACTAAAAGTTACCTGGAGTGCTACAAAAAGGTTAACATAAAACAGAGGCATCAGACATAAAATGAAGGAAATCACAGTGCAATCCTAAAATCAGTCGAGGTGTTCCTGGAACCTCCAAACATAAGTTACAGCTCCTAAGCAAAGACTAAGAATTACCTGGAGTCCCCCCGTGTTGCAACCAGCTTGAATATAATCCTCCTAAGAGACTGGATAGCTTTCTGACATAAAATTTTCCTCCAGGCGATATGATTTGCCTTGGTATCTTTGTTGAAATGGCTTGTGTGCACATGATACCATGTTGAATGTCTTATTCTGCTATTTGTTTGTGTGTTATCCTAATATTTTGAGTTAATGCAATTGGAAAATACTACTCCCTCAGTCCCTCTGATCCCAAAGAGTGTCGCTGCTTGTACACAAAATTTGTACGTGATCAGTTTATTTCCAGCGCCAATTTTTCCGGATAGGAGGGAGTATTATTTTCAAACTACAATATTACCCTACATGTTGCATTGTTGAAACTTAGTAATTAATGGCAGATCTCTTTCTTATCTAAAATCCCTCTGTTACGTGTACATTGCAGGACCAGAAATGCTCCTTCGGCAGTCCTCGGATCTTCAAAGCCATGAAAGAGTTAACACAAACTTGGGAAGTGATACCGGAGATGCACTTGAAGCACATGAATGGAGATTTGTTCGAACACTAAATGGTATATCCTTATGCTGGCCAATTGGCACCCTATAAGCAATATGGTGCAGCTGCCTGTATTTACTCTTCAGTTGCCTTTCCAAAGTTATGCTTTCAGATGGTTACTCAACTGTATCTTCATTCATGAAGTCACACATATAATCTTTTGTGACTTTGCCTACTGAGAAAAGATGACGCTGTTATGAATTTATGCTTGACTAGACAATAGTTGCAATGAGTTGTCACTTTTTGTGACCTGCTATTGTGTCTTAACTCATCTTTTGTAAGACACTGTCAATAGTTTTGCACTACAAGTGGAACCATGCACAATATATAAAACTCGAATCATATCAAGTTGAGGACCCTTGAGATCATCCATGTGCATATTTCAAGAGAACTGTTATATACATTGGGCATCAATTTAACCACCAATTAATCTCATTGGTTATCCCTGCAATTTTTTATTAGTTTGTCTGACGGTTTGGAATTATTGGCTTTTTATTAGCTTAATGAGGTACTGTGCATGCTTGCAGTTCCATATATCTTGGTCTTCTGTGCTGATGAACATAGTGATGCAAACATGACACATTTTATTATGTGACAAGGCGACCTTACATTAGCTCATTAGAATGGTTAGATGGTCCTACTACCGTGCTGTTATATGATAATTGTAACCTCTCAGATCACAACATCTTAAATTAATCTTGATACTAGCGATTCTCCATTTTGCTATCCTCACATGAGTATTATATTATTTTTAGTTGAGTTTGTTGATATACCCTATGTTTGTTATAATTGCCTCACAGAAAACGACTCATCCACAGCATACCAGCATTCGCAGATAATTACTCTTTTGCGCATTATACATAATGCAGAAATGTTTGGGAATAATTGTGTTGTACCCTAGAACCTCACCCCCTTCATTTATAGTACTAAAAGTTCAAGTGGTCTTTGTTATAGACTCTAATAGAAACTGTCCAACCCTACCCATTAATATGGGCTAGACACATGGAATCTTAGTATATACTGGAATACCCTTGCTGAAACCACCGATACTTCACTGAAGCTTGCTTCAGATGCCATGACTGTGTCAGCTTTGCTATACTCACCAGTAGTGCCATCATGTCCACCATGAACCTCTAACGATGCCCACCAATTTGCATCAGTTAAAAATAAAGTGATGCAACCATTTTCTTCCGTTTCGAAAAAAGTGATGCCAAATGATTTGAGAAACTCTTCCTTATCTTCTTCCACGCAGCAGCCCAACAGCCTGTTGTGCACGCTCAATTACCATCACCGGTCGCTTCTGAGATGGTTGTGGTTTTCCGCAAAGGTCTAGCGGTGAGAAGGAGCAGAGAACAACAGCGTCGGCGGTGATGAGGGGTGTGATTTAAGGTTAAAGTTTAGAGATTAAGCTCTGGACACCGGTAACATGTAGAAATTCGTGGGGCTTCTGCGGGTCCCATAGAAACTAGTGCTGACTGCTAAGAGTCATGGTCAGACTCTAGTACTCATTAGATAATAGACTTGAATTCTTATCAGTGTCTAATACTAACTCTCTGTTGAGTTGCATGCCCAATAAATTCAGCCAGTATTCTAAGATGATGAAGAAAGGTAGCAATATAGTCATAATTTAACACTCGTAAAAATTATCACTAGAAGCAGATGAGTAAATATGAACGCTCATTCTGTTGAGTCATCTCCAGATTATCCCAATCTTATTGACCTCTATTTTTGTTATCATTATTCCAGGAATAAGGATTTTTGAAGATATTGCAAACTCAAAGGTGAAGTTTTTTCTTTGCAAGGTCAAATGTATAAGATATTGCTGTAGCTTGTTAGTTAGATGGATGCATTAAGCTAATGCTCAATGAAATTAACTGTTTTTTCTATGATCCATATCGCTACATAACAGTTTAACAGTCACTGATGTATGTCCAACTGATTTAAGGTTATGTGGTCAGACACCCCCCTGCGCCATGACCATATTGCTTGCAAATACTTGTCCAGACTTGTTTCTTTTACAGCTTTGCCAATTCAAATATCTATTGTCTAGACAAAACAGAAACGAGCAAAATTAGCGCGAAACAGATATCCGCTTTAATGAATGAAATGCTTAAAGTGTTGCATTAATTGCTTCGGAGCATCCGCCTTCGTCTGTAACAACCAGCAACTTAGTTATTTCTGAATGCACGATGTGGATCATATTGCTAGCTAATACTTGTCCAGACTAGTTTCTTTACAGCTTTGCCCATTCAAATATTTATTCTAAAGAGCAAAATTAGAGCAAAATAGCTATCCCGTCAATGAAGGGAAGGCTTAAAATGTTGCATTAATTGCTGTGGAGCATCCACCTCTATTGCTAACAACCGGCAACTTCAATATTTCTGAATGCACAATCTGGACCTGTGGTTTAGGACTAGTTTTCTCTGAAGACATTGGATCCCGAATTTGTTTCATCGATCATATTTTTCTTGTGTTTGGTTTGCTGCCATTTGTTTTTGGCAAGATCCCATTCTTCTTTGCACCTAAGAAACTTGGTCAAATCACAACTTGCTGATTCCTTGACCAACTATTTTAACCTTCCGAGAAATTGGTCAATTTTTAGGCATGAGACGAGCATGCTTTACTCTTTAAAACTGATATCCAATCGTCTATTCCCCGTGTTTCTGAAAGACAAAGGTTCCACCTTTATTAATGTAAAACTGTTGCTAATTATTATTTCTTGCAGGGTGGAAAGGGGATACTTCTTAAGTCCGTTGGAGTGGTTGGTGCAAATCCTGACACTGTGTTCGAAATGGTTCTCAGTATTGATAAGCATAAGCGATGCGAGTAAGCTAGCAATTGATTTGTCCTTTACAATAATTCTATTACCTTTTCTCCTTGTGGGTTCCATACTTTCATACATGGTACCACTCATTATATTGGCACCTAGCTGTAATAAAATTCTTCCATGCAGGTGGGATATGTTGATTGCTGATTTGGAGTTGGTGGAAACAATTAATGGGTACTGTGATGTGGTTTATGGGACCTATGAGCCGAAATTTTTAAACTGGTACTTTTCTCTTATTACAGTTTGGATTAATCCCTCGATAATTGCAGTGCGATTTTAACAACAATGGCCTGATTATTAAGTGTATAGTAAAAAACATACCTTTTGCTGTAATGCTTTTTGTACAAATGGCGCACATTTGTAAAATGATTAAGTAGCCATCTTGTGGAGATCTTGAGCTTAGTAAAGCATGCTTGGTTTAGGTTTAAGAGTTAATATTGTTCAGAAATTCTGATTAGCGTACATTTGAAATTAGTCTTCCAGTGCTACCCCACCTATGCATGCAGGATCTGCCACTTCATGCTGACATCATTAACATTAATTGCTAAATCGGAAAATTCAAAGTGATTATCTCACAAACCGTTATTTCGATTAGCAATCTCACAAAGCGTACATTTGCAAATTAGTCTTCCAGTGCTACCCGCCAGCTATGCATGCAGGATCTGCCACTTCATGCTGACATCATTAACATTAATTGCTAAATCGGAAAATTCTAAGAGATTTATCTCAGAAACCATTATTTCAATTAGCAATCTGTCTTCACTGGCGAGTTCATCTCGACGAGGGCTTCAAAATTTGATCCTATGTTATGTTTTGATGAATTCTTCTAGTATCACCAGTTACCAGATGATACTACCGTGGTAGGCAGATTAAGCGTGAACAATTACCATGATCATGACCAATCCCTAGCTGGTATGATCGCCAGCATGAGGCACGGATCTGACGATGACTCGTGGAGGAAGAACAGCAGAAAGAGAGAGACAGGACAATAGTTTGGAGTTCTATTCCTCAATTCAGTTTGTGCCCTTTTCAGTTACAGACTTGCATTTTATATGCCACGCGGATGACCCACACACATGATAAATTGATTGCCTAGCCCTTTTCATCAGTTCGGACTTTTGGTTGTGTTGTCTAGTTCATGAAACTTGACATGATATCAGAGCTGTTGAGGTCTTGGGTTCAAGTCTCGGTTTATAGGCCTCTTCGTCTATGCATGTGTTGGCCTCCTGAGTCACACGTGAAAGGGGGTGTTAGCGTAGCCAGGATTACAGCAAGCCCCAGTCCACGTTGAACACACTGTATCTACAGTACTTTACTGTAGCCAGAAATCAGCTTACGTTTTAGTCCCACGCCCCGGGCCAAGGCCAGGGTGGCCTGGGGCCTGTCTACGCCCCTGGGTGTTACACTATATGTGGGTTAACTATCCCTTGTCATCAGTTCGGACTTTTGGTTGCGTTGTCTAGTGCATGAAACTTGATATGGTATCAGAGCCGTGAGGTCGCTTTCGCAATAAAAAAAATACTGGTTGCTGCTTTGGCCGCCTCTCTGTCCATGTATGGGCATCTTGAGTCAGTTAGATTCCTCTTCCTCTATGCACGTGTTGGCCGGGTGTTACAGTATATGTGGATTGCCTAGCCCTTTCCATCATTTTGGACTTTTGGTTGCGTTGGCTAGTGCATGAAACTTGACAAACTTAACACACGCCACTCATACCTGCACCACCTTATTACGTCTTTGAGCACTGGTGGCGCTTTCCTTCGCTTAAGGAGTGTCCACATGCGTGAGAGACTGACACATCATAATGCATAGTTACCAGATAAGTTTATATATATATTTAGGCATAGCAATGTTATGCAGAGCTAGAGAGTGGGTATATTCAAGTGTTTCAACAACTAATAGACGAATGACATCATTCAATAAGGAGCATCATGCACAGTCTTGCAAGGGAGGGGTTTTAACCGTCCTATATTCTGGTAAGTGACAATAATCTGGCAAGGACCCATGCACAAAATAGTTGTCGAAACATGTCAACATGGGATCTAGTTTCAACGATCTCGCCGAAACAAAGCCAAAGGTGAAAGCCGATTGGCAATCGGGTCAACGAATTAATAGATACAATTATTTTTAATTTTAAGAATTGAGAGAATCTTGTGATGTCATGGTTCTGCATGCATTGTGTGAGAGAGGGGCTGGTACCACATGGTAAGACTAAAACTGGGCGCCGCTACATAGTCTTATCCAATATTATTCCTGCTTGATCAATGTGTGAAATATATCACTTCTACTAAGTATGGGGATGTTAGGTTTATTAAGATCTACTCTTGTTCCCTCATGAGCAGTTAGTGGAAAATATATACTAAGTATATAGACTGTTTTCAGGTGGAAATCAAAGAAGGATTTTGTCTTTTCCAGACAATGGTTTCGTGGACAAGATGGGGCATATAGTAAGTAACACGATCTTTGTCTACATGCTCAAGTTAAGATATGTGTAACCTTTCTCTGTCCCTCCTATGCAGACATTTTGCAAAGTCCTGTTAGTCACAAGAAAAAAACTCCAAGGCATGGTTATGAACGTACACATATCAACCGTAAGATCGATCTTTTCTTGATTAGTTTTCTTGCAGCTGTTGTATGAAACTAGATTCACTGAGTTGTTTGTTTTGTCTGTACCGTAGTGTTTGTCTGATTTTCAGAACACATATATTCTATGTTCAAAGAGTTATGGTCACTGCAAGTTCTAAATTAATTCAAGTTGTTCATGACAACAAATTTGCATATCGATGGTATATGTACAGTTAACATTAGTCAATACTTCAACAATAAGGCTAGAACATTAACTAGTTGATACTTCAACAATAACCTTAGATGGGTCAAATGATTATTTTTACAATAGATTATATATGTTCTTCAAAGATTGCTAATAATTTCTAGTTTCATAATCTTCCTTGGATCACTTTTCTAAATCGGGGTATATTTCATTACGAAATACGCTATTGTTTTACTTTTCCGAATACTGACCAGATTAACAAATCAAAGGATTTCTGGGTGCTTTACATTGAAGTGAAGTTGAAGTTGAACTAAAGGGTAATGTCTACAAGCTACATGATCGGAAGTGTAGACTCTTCATTCCTAATCCTTTTCTGCACACGCCACTGTCCTGCACTGCATCCATGAATGACTTGGCACAAGAAATTAACTCAGATCTTGAACCGGATCAACCACTTGTGGAGCGGCTTGTCCTCGTGTTGCTGTGGCGAGTCATGTACATAAGCTATCTGCATGTACCATGATGGGGAAAGTTGACCTGCAATGAGGCACTATCGCCTGCCTTGTACCCTGTCCACCGTAGCATGCGCGCACAGCACACCTGCCAACAGCAAGGCCCCGGCCATCTGCCTCAGGCCTACGTCACAATGGTACATGTATGGCACGATCGCCAGTGGCAAGCCCACAGCTGCCAGTGCCATGCAGTATTGCGCAGCGTGTTCATGGCACGTACCACCCTCGGTGCGCCTTGCTGCAGCCTCTTCATCTGCTCTTCTCCTGCGATTGTGTACTCCCAGCCAAGGAGCTACGCTGCCAGCCTCCCTTCTTGATTTGCATCGCAAGTGGCATACATAGCCCTCGCTAGACCAAGTTCCTTCTGACTCCATGGCTCCATCCACCAAACTGTGCCATGGAAGGAGACCATGGACATCGGGTGGCTGCCGCCATCATGGGCCACAACAAGACCGCAGACAGACAGGAGACAACGTTCATTGGAGTGGCTGCCCTTAGTGCTTTGGCTTAGATTAGGCACAAGGCACAAGTTTGATGAAATTGCATGCACAAGGTTTGTTTACTCTGTGTTTATCCAAATGGCACGGCAGATACATTATTGAGGTGGCATGGACGTGCCAACTGACACTAGGCCCGAACAACTGCAACTGTCTGGCTTTTTTTTCCCCTTACGAGTCAGTTTTTTTTTTTTTGAATCCATAAGTCCAAAGTGTTTACTTAAAATGCTAGTGGTTGCAAGTGAGGTTTAAATACCTGGTCCTACGTGCAATTTTACTCTTTAATTTATGATCAGTTGTTCCACTTTAGTTATTTTTATGGTTTACTTTCTGGAACTGAGTTTGTAGGCAGGATTAGCTTGGGAGGATAGATCTAGGGCGCCAGTGGATTGTGTTGCTAAGCCTCAAAGTCTTACAAGCAGAGGATAGAGAAGAAATAGTCTTTTATCTCCCTGCTTGATGCAGTAGACTACGACCTTTAGGGTTTTATTATTTATAGTACCCAAATCATTTTATCTCTAGGATCCCTACCAGAGTAAAACTCGTTTTGATAACTCTAAACTCTAGGATTCCTAACACTGAGTACCACTCGTGTAAAAGAGAAGTGTTGATCCCGAGGGGAACCATATCTTATATCTCCGACGTTGACTCAGCTGGACTAAACAAGTCCAGTACGACTTGAGGTCAAATCATATGGAACTATGACTCTAGTCCCAAGGACTTAGATCTGGCTCCCTCCTCTGATAGCTGACTCCCCATATAGCAGTTAGATTAAGAGGAGAAAATCCAGGTGTGAAATGGATTAGATAGTGAGAGTAAGCAAATCTGCTATGAACGACCCTTTTACATAGTAGTAATTGCATGAAGGACTAGATGAGATAAAATGCATCTGCTATAATCAACAGCGGTGGAGAGTTCTTTTACCCTAGCTGTTTGTAAATGAATAAAACCATTTGTCTCTTACTTGCAATTCTGAATTTTCCCTATGTTTTCACATTTATAGAAATTTTCTAAGAGCCTTAACCATGCATTGTCCTTCCAGCCACAACCTGGGAAATAAGGAGGTTAAACACATCAGGATCATCAACTCCAAAGTGCATTGTTACTCGTATGGTGGAGATCGCTCCAAGTTTTTGGGACAGATGGAAGAGAAGGACCTCCTCAAATTTCGATAAAAGTATCGCATATGCTTTGCTCAGCCAAGTAGCAGGTTGGTCATTTTTTTCTGCAAGAAATATTATATCACCAAATTAGATAACGCAATCATGACCTTATATTTCCTCTGATTGGACAGCTCTAAGAGAATACTTCGCAGCAAATCCAGCCATCACATCAGATTTTCCTTCTACAGTAGTGAAGTCAAAGGCATCTGAACCTTTGATCATCCAGAGTGAACTTGAAGATTCTGAACCTAATGATGAGTTCTATGATGCGCTTGTTAGAGGAGAATCTTTTGAAGATGATGATAGTGATGATGATGACGATGCTACAACCCAGAAGGTAATATTTATGGTTTCAAATTATAATTATGTAACCCTAAATGGTCATATTACCCTCAGTAATAAATGTAGATCTAATTTTCCTAAGAAATTTCTATGCAGACTGGAAAGGTGAAGTTGAAGAACGTATCATGGGCTATTGCAGGTTTAGCTCTGAAGCGATCTAAAGGTTATAATGATAAAACACATGAGATTTTCAATTTTCCAGCACAGCTGAGTTTTATATCGATAGGCATATAAAGCAGTTTTACCATTAGTTTTACAAACCACAGAATGAAGATGCATGCCAACATATATGCACACCAGCACATAGGCAAACACCATTGTGTATTAATGTGTGCCAGATATATATAGATATACACATAGGCAAACGTCAATGGCATGCATTTTAAATAGTGTGTAGTGGAAGCTCTGAAGCATAGTGATTTTGCAGATCGTAATCTCCGCAATATGTTCAGCTAGTTAGGGAATGTACTTGGCTATTTTGTCAAAATTCGTTGCTTATCAGTAATTTCTTAAACAAAGCACATAGAATATAATGAGGAAACTATTGAATCATAGTGATTTCATAGAGCGTAATCGCTGTAATATGTTCAGATAGTTAGGGAATGTACTTGGCTATACTTGTCAAAATACATTGTTTATCAGTATTTTTTTAAACAAAGTACCCAGAATATAATGAGGAAACTATTGATCATCTGAAAACATGTCATGTATTTTTAGATGTACTTCTGACACCTGCTATATTAACTCTAGGGTTTGAAAATATTTAGTCACAGCTCTCTCTCTCTCTCTCTCTCTCTCTCTCTCTCTCTCTCCCTGCAACTAGTAAGCACAGGCAAACAATTGCAATGACCTGAGCTTTTTGGTTGACATGGAAACAGCAGGTTTACTAAAATGTTGTTCATGATAACTGAACTGTAACCACGGCCTAACACCATGCTCTGAAAGGTAATCACCAACCTTTGTGCTGATTCAGTACATTGCGGTTTCCAGTGTTTCTGTACTGATACTGGTCCACATAAACACTAACTGTGAGCACTAGCATCCTTCCAAATATAAATTTAATGTCTTCACTTAGCATGCCTTACTCCAAGTTGCTAACTTCACCCTTTTTGCACATGATTAAAATTTATGGAGAAACTAAAGAAAGATGTTTCAAGGCAACAATTGATATTACCCTTCACCTCTTCAAGTGCTGTACTGCGATTTGCTAATTTAACTCATTTTCCATATGATTAAAATATATGGAGTAAACTATAAAAGATGTTTCAAGGCAACAATTGATATTACCCTTCACCTGTTCGAGTGCTATACCGCGAGTTGCTAATTTTACTCATTTACATGTGATCAAAATGTATGAAGTAGACTAAAGAAAGATGTTTTAAGGCAACAATTGATATTTCCTAATTGCCAAATTGAAGGGAGATGTGTTGCATATGTTGTGTCTTGTTTGAGCTATGATCTGCGCATCCTTTTGCCGAATTCTTGTACTATCTTGCCTATCCTTGTAATGAAAAGATGTGAAATGCTTGTTTGCACCGTTCTCTAAAACAATTTCTCATTTTAGCCTATACGTAATTGCGCATTCAAATATGCACTTTGTTGTCGGAGCTTGCTGTTCTCCTGTATTTCAAGGGGAAAGGGAGCAGTAGTTGGTGCACGCATAGATTCCTAGTTGCCTCTCAGTTTTATTTGCTTACTCTGAAATGTAACACAACATGTCCTCTAAATCCAGAGTTCCAGATGATATATCATTTTTTTGCTATTCTTCTCAAAGTTGTTTTATGCTTCTTATTTAGCTCCGAGTTGAAAGTCATGTTAAATTTTTTGTCCAACAGCTTCACTTGAGAGGAGTGAATTGGTTACAAATTCTATTCCCGTTGCCGTTGATTCAAGCCATTTCCATGGTAGCATTCGCCGAGCCAAAAGTGAAAATGACCCAAACTCTTGGAGTGCACCTGGTGGAGAGAAGTTTATGATAAGAGGGAAGACTTACTTGTCAGATTACACCAAGGTGGGAGCATTAGAGTTTCATTTTACTACTTAATCAACAGAATCCTTTTCGGAAAAAATTAAACAAGGTATATGGATAAGGTTTCTATTGTAAAAAATGTTGCCTACCTGAATGCCACTGTTATGAAGGACGTAAAAAAGTGTGTGCAGTTGTTCCTGTCGAACTGGTAAGCATTAGAGTTCCATTTTACTCCCTCCGTATCAAAATATAAGTCTTTCCACCAACTTTCCACACACATGCATCTAGACATGTTTTAGTGCAAGGTTCACATGAATCTTGCACTAAAATATGTCTAGATACATGTGTGTGTAAAGTTGGTGGAAAGACTTATATTTTGATACGGAGGGAGTACTTCTTAATCAAGAGAATCCTTTTCGGAAATATTAAACAAGGTATATGGATAAGGTTTCTAAGGTTTCTATTGTAAAAAATGTTGCCTACCTGAATGCCATTGTTATGAAGGACCTAAAAAAGTGTGTGCAGTTGCTCCTGTCGAACTGGTAAATACATATTCAGATATGATCCCAGCATTTGGGTATGTCACTTCACAGATAGCTAGTGGCGAGCCTTGTTTTATCAATGCTCTTATGTTGAGGATGCTGCATCTGCATGCGCTGGCTACTGCTTTTATATGTCCAATCTAGTTCTGTACATCTGATTTAGTCCATATTTAAATATCCTATCCTCGCAATGTCAATTGAGAAAATGGCCCCAATCAGCTAGAAATCCTGGATTTTATATAGTTCATTTTGGGGCAAGACATTATGTACAGTTTCCGTATTTCTCCTTGTTTGACCTGTCATATTAACTTGTGTTGAACAGATTGCTGGAGGAGATCCCCTTCTAAAGCTTATTGCAGTTGATTGGTTCAAGGTTAATGAGCGCTTTGACTCAGTTGCCTTGCACCCTAAAAGCCTTGTTCAGGTAAACTTGTTGAATAAGCATAATCAGCAGCTCACAGTGGCAAACCAACACCACTTTAGTACAGGGAACTTAGTACAAACAGCTTTCTAGCATAGTTTAGCGGGAGCTTCCTAGCTCAAGATGAAGTTGTCTGTAGCGTAGTGCTTTATTGTGACATGACATGCATATTCCTGTATGCCTAATTTTTCTAATCTTCAAAACAGTCCGAAGCTGCAAAGAAGATTCCCTTCATACTGGTTATAAACTTGCAGGTAAGTACAGTTACTTTTTTTATAGCATATAATTTGCATTCGCTGTCCTAAATAGTGTGTGCCTAGAACCTTGCCGTCTGCTTAACACATTCAAGAACACCTTGCAGTATTGAAGCCAAATGTTTGATAACCAAACAATATGTGTGCATTCTTTGATGCAGACTTATTGTAAAATTGATCCATGATCTTACACTCAGGAAGCCTAGTTTACGACTCATGTTCCCTAAGATTGGTCCATGAAATTGTGCCTTTGCAAGCAATATGAGCAGGGGTATGGGTGATTTTCAAAAGTAAAGAAATATGTTCATGTTTATCCTTTTTAAATATATTTTCTAGATTAAAAAAATTAAGGGTAATGCTTTTTATGCTTTAGAGTTGGCTTAGGATGTAATGTGAACCCAACCACTAGTTGAGGGGTGTTCCATGATAGCATAATTCAAGTCACCTACCATTGCCAAGGGGCACAAAAGCCCTCATGGGTTGTGGAGAACTGATGTCTGGAGATGAGTATTATCTCGTTCTTCATGAAATTATTTTTTTAGGTAGAACCTAGTGATGGTTGTGTAGCGATGTAGCATTATCTTCCCCATATCCCAAGAGATTGAGTGAGAAGGCCAATGTCCTCTGGAAAATAAAGGTAAAATGTCGAAGCACGCAATTTTTGTGGTACAATATCTAGATCATTTCATATACTGGTTTTATATGCACGGTAGTACGTAATCATGTCTTTCGGCCTATGCCCCCAACCCCCAATCACCATTCCTAACACATCGTGTCATTGATATATGGGAACTGTTGTCATCTTTGTTCTATGGAAGGCTATGATGTACAATGGATTAACTCCATTTGGATAATCATGTAGGTTCCAGCGAAACCAAACTATAACTTGGTTATGTACTACGCAGCAGAGAAGCCAGTGAATAAAGAATCTCTGTTGGGTAGATTCATTGATGGAACTGATGCATTCCGAGATGCCAGATTTAAACTTATACCAAGTATTGTTGAGGTATATACTCTTAAGTGATATATATTATTACCTTGCAGTTGACTATTTTCTTGAGTAATTGCGTGTCATTATTTCTGCATCTGAACTCACTTAGGAAATGATCTCAGGGTTATTGGATGGTAAAGCGTGCAGTTGGACGAGAGCTTGCCTTCTCGGCAAAGCAGTAACATGCAATTATCTTCGGCAGGATAACTTTCTCGAGGTAATTGAGTACACTCTCGGTATATGTATATCTACTGCACATCCCACTAAACCGGGTGGCAGAGGTCAAATTCAAAGTCAACCTCATATGAATGCACATATATAAGAAATTTAGGGTGAAATAATTATATTATTTTTCTTTTGCGTATCTGTCTTTCTCTGTCCTCTTGTATTATACTTCTATTATGTTGAATCTGAACAAGTACTGGTACAATTATTTACTTTGCAGATAGATGTTGACATTGGTTCCTCATCTGTTGCACGGAGCATTATTGGCCTAGTCCTGGGATATGTGACAAGCATCGTTGTTGATCTAGGTATTCTAATTGAGGTATGAGCAGTATACAAAACAGACTTTGAAATGCTTTTTTCTTTTTCTGTTACATAAGTTTGACCAGAAATCAACTACAACCTCCGATCCATATTAATGGCCTCAACTTTATCTAGATACGGATGTATCTAGTTAAGTGTTTAGACTAGATACATCCGTATCTAGACAATGTTGAGACCATTAATATGGATCGGAGGGAGTAGTAGAATTCTCCTTTTTTTGCGGACCGAGACAATGGTTTACACGTCATATCTGCACATGAATAACCTGAGCCACGCTAACATCTTTGTATTTGCAGGCAAAGGAAGAGAAAGAGCTGCCCGAGTACATTCTTGGCACTGTTCGTCTGAACCGTGTGAACCCCGAGTCTGCTGTTCCAATCTAAGTTCATTCCATTTTCTCCATTCCCCATTCTCCCAAGTCCTATCCAAGAGATGCATGGTGGCAGATTTGCGCAATTTTTCCATTAGCCTCTCTTATTCTCAGAGGTGCACAACATTTGTAATAAAAAGGAAAATATGTCACAGTGTGATGACCCCTGGTCGACAGGACGAGAGCTATGTTACATGTACAGAGCACACACATTGTGCCTACCGTACATGGAAGAGTAGTAAACATACTTCAAAAGCACATGTTCAGATTGATTTCAAGTCTTAGGTTTACTAGCTAGCGCATCTAACCATCTCAATTATAAAACCAGGTAAACAAGATATCTAATCCTCGTAACTCTTTTCTATAGAAGAGCGCACCTTGGGGTTGATTTGTATAATGGTTTTGCTTTTGCACACGTCTATGTGTTTCTATAGGATAATAATCCAACTGTTGTAGGAGCTCCAGCTAGTCTTCCTGTGCGGCAGCCTCTCCCAATGTTGGGCCAACCACTTGCTTGGTATCATAGGCAAACTTGTGACGTGGTACTGCGTTTAAGGAGGAAAAAATTGACTTTGCATCTTATACCTAACAGAGCCGTGCACCGTCGTAGGCACAAAAGGTTACTACTCCAGTTCATTTTCATCTCCAACATTACCCCTATATATTAAGTCGCGGAACCTTGCGCTTGCCAGCGGTGCCAACGCACACCTCCGCGCCGTCGATCCTTCATCCGACGGTCCGCGTGGTGGTTTTGCACAAAAACCCTTACATTTTACAGAAATTATGCATAGGTCCCCTTATATAAAGCCAAGCGGTAACCCTACAACCCTAATCCCCTCATTTTCCCACCCGCCTTCTCCTCCCCGACGCTCTCCGCCTCCACATCTGGCCGCGCGCCTGCCGAGTCGCTGGAGGAGGAGAAGCGCCACCGAGCCCGAGCCCCTGCCCACGCAGCCAGGTCCCTGCGCTGGAGGAGATCATTTTCACTCCTAAGTTTCACTCTTTTGTACATAATAAGGTATGTTGTAGAATTTTTTTCTCCAGAGATGATTAATTAAGAGAACATAGATAATTCTAATGCTCTTCTTTTTACTAAAAATATGTGCCCTATTTGGATATTTGAGAACAAAAATGATTCCAATGCACCTTTTTTTGTTTACATCATGTACTCTCTCTGGATCTTTGATGTAACCATTTTCTACTGTTAATTGTTGATGATTACATGGTTGCCTATGTAAAATCATTTCACGTGCAATCTTTTGCTTCCCTGCAGGATTTAGTGAATGTAAGAATAATGTAGGATTGGACAGTGCGAACGTAAGCTTAAACTTCTATCTTGCCACATTCTTGCAATATATCTACCTCTTCGACTTTTTTCTGCTTCTAGGAGATGATACTGGTTCGGTTCTGAACTTATATTCACATTTCTGTGGGTTTAATTTTTTCCCTCATGTTTCCATCCAGATTGTTGCCTCTCATACTTAAATTTATAGCCTTCCGCAAAATATTTAGCATGCTACATGGTTCCTTTTATTTTCTTCAGGCAGCAAAGACATACTGATTTCTAGACCAGATGCAGTGTTTTGGTCTACTACATTGGAAAATATTAGGCTAATGCACTTGAATATTTATTGGTTGCACTGATTTCTAGCCAAAGCCCAGTTTTTATCCTAATGCCTGCCTCTCCTATGTTACTCCTCCAGCGAGAAATTATTGCATCAGAAACGACTATTGTTGTCGGGACTATTTACAGATAGAAAATTGCTTATGCAGATCCAAAAAAAGTTTGGCCATGAGCTTACCTATACTGTCCTTAGGATAGTTGACATTTTGGATAAGAGGTAGCATAATTGCATTGAATGATCATGTATCAAAAGAGATGAATGAGCTAAATCTCATCAGATGCAACCACATCCCAAAGCAACCTGGCTGTTACTGGCATAACCTACCATATGAGAAGGTAACATCACTGTCCTCCTCACTGTAGATGCATTCACCATGTTTCTGTTGACCTCATTTTGCATAAGCTATTTGGACCCA
Source organism: Poa pratensis (assembly GCA_947311845.1). NCBI lineage: Eukaryota > Viridiplantae > Streptophyta > Magnoliopsida > Poales > Poaceae > Poa > Poa pratensis. The sequence goes on from CAMZMU010000105.1 coordinate 37,010,390, forward strand.
CTTTGGCAGTTCTTTTAGCATTGTGCCATTTTTAGATTTGCTATCATTTGGGGATATATGTGCAGTTGTAATTTCCTCACTCTTATGATTTATTTTATTCGCTCATTAGGTCAAATGTGAGGCAAGCGCTTATGATTCATTTTATTCGCTCATTAGGTCAAATGTGAGGCAAGCGCACAGGGTACAGACTCAGACTATGATGGGTTAAGAAGCTTATGTTTGGTTCAACAAAACGGGCATCTAGCTAGCGCTTCTTGGCAACATAACATCTCACCATGAATAATTTCCTGTTAAAGTTTAGAAATTTGGATTCTACTTTCACAATTCGTAGCTAATTCATTTTAAATCAGATGATATGTTCAAAATATCTAACTGTTCAGAAAAATGTATCCCATCTATTTGTCTCGAATTCGTGCGTGATTGGAAAATTTAAATTGAGAAATGTCTGAAATTTAGAAAATTCATTTCAAATCAGGAAAATGTGTTCGGTGTATCAAAGTGTTCACAAAAAATGCATCCCATCTATATGTCCCAAATACAAGCGTGGTCGACCAATTTGAATTAAAACATGTTCTAGAATTACCAAAATGTCGCTTTTCCCATTATGGGGTTTGTCGCAAATATTGCATTTAGTTGTCTTCGGCCAACTATTACATTTTTATGATTGACAAAGCAAGTTGATCTGAACATAAAAAACAATAGAACGTTTTCAAGAACTTTAGTGGAACATTAATTTCATAATAGTTTGCGAATGATCAAACTGGTACACGTAAATGATACTCTATTTCACAGTTTAACTTTGGTTATTTAGTATTTCTTTCCTATAATATTGAACATTCATGTTTTTGACCCACCGGCATACACTCTCATCAAGGGTGCGGCGTGCCGCCGCGCCAAATTCAACTAGTATGTATAATAGGGCACCTAGAAAAAGTTTTAGGCGCGATTTTAAGGCACCAGAAATTTTCCTGCCGCAATAGATGCCCTAAAACTAGTGTTCTAAATTTTGGAAAGCAATTGAAACAAGACGATGGGCAGGAGGGAGGCGGATCTGACAGTCGCCGAGCGTCAAGACCGAGGAAAGGCATCGAGGGGCGGAGCAGGGGCTAGAGGGGAGCCAGGGAATGCGGCCTAATCCGACGACGCCGTGTTGACCGAGTGCCGAGAGCTTGACAAGGAGCAGCGGCTCGCCGATGGTCGCATGGGGGTCGTGGCAGCGGTTAAATTGATGTCGGTGGCTACGGCGGTGTTGCGACGACTATCTCGGGCGGCAGAGGGGTGAGGAACGGCCGAAATTGGCGGATTCGGGCGACGGTGTCCCGAGATTCGACAATGGTCATCACATGAGTTGCGGTGGACCTCCCAAGTGGCGGAAATGGTCGCATGGTGGTCGCGACAACGGTTAAATCGATGTCGGTGGGCTACGGTGGTGTTGCGACGACTATCCTGGGCGGCAGAGGGGCAAGGAACGGCCGGAATTGGCGGATTTGGGCGACGGTGTCCCGAGATTCGACAATGGTCATCACATGAGTTGCGGTAGACCTCCCAAGTGGCGGAAATGGTCGCATGGGGGTCGTGGCAACGGTTTAATCGATGTCGGTGGGCTACGGTGGTGTTGCGACGACTATCTCGGGCGGCAGAGGGGCAAGGAACTGCCGTAATTGGCGGATTCGGGCCACGGTGTCCCGAGATTCGGTAGTGGTCATCACATGAGTTGCGGTGGACCTCCCAAGTGGCGGAAATGAGTGTTGGAGATTTTGGCCCAAAGTACCAAAAAAAAACCTATTTTAAATCATAGCATCTGTTGGAGACTCTCTTACTACATAATGAATTGTTGTAGTTGTCTCTTAAAATGCAACACTGGTTAGTATAACGTGGTTCGTGGTTATAGGGAGAGAGCATCATGCTAAATATTAATATTTAAATTTTAAATTTATAAACTGTTAATCCGATTTGCGAATTGTCTTCACGGTGAGTTCATCTTGACAAAGACTTCAACTAGATCCACGTTGGTATGTTTCAAAAAAAATGTATCAGACGCCGAATTCGATTATCGTGGATATCATATTACAAACCACGCCAATAGTGACAGTTGCTTGTATATATATTTTAGGAATTGCAGTGTTATGCGTAGCTAGAGAGCGTTTGTTTTTTATGGGAGAGTGAGTATTCAAGTGTTAACAACAACAAAGAGATGATATAATCCACAAAATTAGTATCATGAATGACTACTGGACCCTGGTAAGCAAGTTAGTTTAATCATGTAACAAATAATTTGTCGAGACATATTAATATGGGATCTAGGTCAATGATCTCCTCGCGGTCAAGCCAACAGTTAACCGGATTATCGACTGGGTTAACATTTTGAAAGACAGTTTTAAAAATTTTAAATAGAGTGAATATTTTCTTTTGAGGGAAACCGGGAGTTTTATTGATCAAATAACAAGTGTTTTTATAATAGATGTAGAAACGGAGGGAAAAAGATACCGCGCCGCTCTATACGATACGGGTGTCTTTGTCTTTAAAAATAACTATGTGTAATAATGAGTAGCTAAATGTCCGTGTGCGCCTCAGAGATATGGAAAAAGAGAGTAAATAATACCGGACATATAACAACTTTTACGCTGCGTGCAAAGTCATACATATATTTAAAAAACGTGATGATGCACGTGAAAATTGGTTCAAAATCATTCTGAGGTTGCCACGTGACACTGTTGGATTTCCAAAATAAACCCTAATCACCTTTCTTTCACAGCCATGACCTCCATGTATTTTCCCCCAAACCCACACCCGTGTGCGCCGTCGGCGCCGCAGCTGCCATGCCTGGTTGGACATGCCGGTGAACGTTGATGAGCAGCTGACCGGTGTATGCGCTGTCACCAGTGCAGTGGATCAATTCGCACAGGCCATGATCTCGCTTGGGAACGACGATCCCTGCCGGTGTACCGCTACGATGGCGGTGACGGATGTCAAGGAGAGGATGGCTACAACGACAATGACCCCTCCACCGCCACTCTGCACACACCGCGCCGGAGTTCGCATCGCTCGCGACCAAGCTGCAGCGGAGACAGAGGGCATAAAGGACATGTTGGCGGAAGCATAGGCTGAAGGATACTGACGCGAGAAAAAAAAGTCCAATGGTGTTTCCGTAAAAGAATTACAATTCCATGTGTGAGCATGAGGGAGATTTGGACCATTTTTTCACCTGCATCACAAGTTAGTGGACCGGTTCACCACATTTTTCAAGTTTGTGTATGACTTTGCACGCACCGCGCAAGTTGTTGTATGTCCGGTATTATTAGCTAAAAAAAAACTTGTTGTTGGCGAAAATAAAGGAACCAGCTGTTAATTGACAAACTTTTTTCATGTCATGTAATTCTTTGCTTAATACATCTGCCATTCAAAGGCACATGCCTTAAAAAGAGAAAGGAGAGAAACACAACTCTTGTACTTTCCGGAGAAAAAACAAGAGGGCGAGAAAAGCCTGCTCGCAAGAGTTTCACACACAAACAAGATAGGGAACAGGAGTACAAGAAAGTGATGTATGCGCCGTGCAAATAGGACAGAAGGACAGCGTGACAGCACCGAAACGGCCCACGCCGAGCCACCGATTGTAATGAAGGGACTGAGATGGAACTCTGAAGGGCCCATGCTGCCATGCAGTACACCTCTCTCCAGTGATCCCAGCCCCTCCAGGGTTGTCTCCAAGCTAGGCCTGGGCCATGTCCACCGTCCCTGAAGGCGCCTCCGGCGACCGACACGACCGCCGCCGTGAGCTGCAGATGTTCGACGACACGAAGGCCGGCGTCAAAGGCCTCGTCGACGCCGGAATCGCCACCATCCCGGCCATCTTCCACCACCCTCCCGACTCCTTACCGGACTACACCCTCCTCACAACCCCACGCCCCTCCAGCGCCGTCGCCATCCCGGTCATCGACCTCGCGGGCGCATCAGGAGCATGCCGGTCGGAGGTGGTCGGGCAGGTGAGGGCGGCGGCCGAGACCGTGGGCTTCTTCCAAGTGGTCGACCACGGCGTGCCGGGGGACCTCCTGTCCTCGATGCTAGCGGCGGTGCGCAGTTTCCACGAGTCGGCCGAGGAGGCGAAGCGGCAGTACTACACCCGGGACCTCGCCCACAAGGTCCGGTTCAACTCCAACTTCGACCTGTTCCAGTCGCCGGCTGCCAACTGGCGCGACACCTTATTCTGCCAGGCGCTCCCGGATCGGCCGCGGCCGGAGGAGCTGCCCGACGCCGTGAAGGGCGTCATGATGGGGTACGCCGAGGCGGTGCGGGTGCTAGCCGTGCTGGTGCTGGAGCTCGTGTCAGAGGCCCTCGGGCTCGCTGCCGGTCGCCTGGAGGAGATGGGCTGCGTGGACGGCCTCAGCGTGGTGAGCAACTACTACCCGCCGTGCCCGCAGCCGCACCTCACCCTGGGCACCAGCAAGCACTCCGACCCGGCGTTCCTCACCGTGCTGCTCCAGGATGACATGGGTGGCCTCCAGGTGCTCCTTGATGGCAACCGCTGGGTGGAGGTCCCTCCCGTACCCGGCGCTCTCGTCATCAACATCGGCGATCTTCTCCAGGTCTTCACTCCTAGATCAACAATGCCCCCACTCTAGCTGTTCTTTATCAATTCGACACATGCGTTAAAATGGATCTTTGTCAACACAAGGTTGCACCAAATGGACAAGGATTTTGACGACAGTTGAATTCGGGACATTGGGGGTAGAATAGAAGCAATTGGGTACAGTTTCAGATTGGGGGTACTATCCAATTTCAGAGTTTCAATCGATCCAATTTCAGAGCTGCTTCTTTTCGAAACATCAAGAATACTGTGTATACTATCCAAATTAATCATCTCTAAGCCCGATCTGTTGATCATGGGTGCAGCTTGTGAGCAACGGGAGACTGAAGAGCGTGGAGCACAGGGTGTTGGCCAACCGGAGCAAGGACAGAGCAAGGACCTCCGTGGCGTGCTTCTTCAACACGAACCTGAGGACATGCACAAGGCTCTACGGCCCCATCGAGGAACTCTGTACTCCTACGTCCGCCCCGCGCTACAGGAGCATCACGGTGCGAGAATTCCTCTCCCACTACGACAACAAGGGCCTCGACGGCCGCCCTGCGCTCGACTACTTCCTTCTTCCCTAGTGTCACTCCTAAATCCTAGTCCATCATCTGATATTCTGATTGGGTCGTCTGATGCATGATGACTTGATGCTGGGAGTTATTTGCACCGGTGGTCACACAACTCGTCGTCGATGTGCACTTAAGTCACACATCTGGATAACTGAATTTTTTGGTCACACAACTCGTCATCTGGTGCACTTAAGTCACTGACCCCACCTGTCAGTCCGTTTTCCGTTGAAGTTGATGCTGACTGGACACGTAATTTTGCAAAAAAAGCCCTGTATTTTTGTACATTTGCAAAAACCCCCTTATTTTTTTCAAAAAACCCTCTGAATTTTTGAAATGTCCAAAAATACAGGGGGGTTTTTGCAAATGTACAAAAATACAGGGTTTTTTTTGCAAGATTACGTGTCCAGTCAGCATCAACTTCAACGGAAAACGGACTGACAGGTGGGGTCAGTGACTTAAGTGCACCAGATGACGAGTTGTGTGACCAAAAAATTCAGTTATCCAGATGTGTGACTTAAGTGCACATCGACGACGAGTTGTGTGACCGCTGGTGCTATTAACTCTGATGCTGGTATAGTAATCTCGTCGCGTAATGCATGTTGATCTGGTGCTAGTATAATGAATTCGTCGTTTGATGCATGCTCAAAACACATCAACTTAGTGCCAGCGATGCCTGCTTTGGAGAATTTTCTAGTAAATATTAGGGTTCTGTTTTGCTTTGGAGCTTTCATAAACCCTTACACACTGAGATTTTATAGCCCAAAGCACGCGTTGGACATGATATAAGAACTACTAACTCCGTTCAAAATAAGAGACCATTTTAGCTAGCTGCTATATGTACGACAAATCTCGTCCGATCCATGTATGATCCTACGTGGTAACGACCTTGTCTCACGCGGGCAACGAGCGAGGCAAAGAGTGCTGGGACTTGGGATCGGCCGTCGACCCCGCACCGCCTACATGCGCCGCTCGCAAATTTCGGCTCGGATCGACCCCATAGCGAGGTGGAGGAAGTATCATACAGATATCGTACGTGAAGCAATTTCGTTTAGCTAAAGTTGTTCTAAGGCTTAGTTTATAATTGTTCGATCATAATTATTAGGGAAAAGGCTTTTTGACTCACTCCCCTGCGATAGGTGGGGCGCTGTGGGGAGGTCTCACCATCATAGTGCGCCACTTGCCACGTTGTGGGCACCCGGTGGAGAGACGGGTGTGCTCTTTTCCTTTTCTTTCCGTAGATTCGAATATGAAAAACAAATTATCTTTTGAACTGAGACTCCAAATTATGATCCGTTTTTACGGTTGTACTAATCGGCGTCGAGATTTCCAAAACTAAATTCCATATTGTTATGTCCTGACGATATTTTTTTTAGAAATCACCTTCAGATTTGCGGTTCAATGGTTTTTCCTACACTGTTTTCGGTTGAATAATTGTCCTAGTGCATGTTATGTCCTGCCTTGCTGTGTTTTTTATGTCTCCTTATGAGTGCATGTTTGTACACTGCATTTTGTTACGCAGATGTTCTGCCGTGAGTGCATCGTTTGCACTGTCTTCTATGTCCCGTCCTAGGTGTATGTTTGCATTGCCTGCAATGTGCTGCCCTTGGTGCGTGTTTTTCACTGCCTTTGATGCCCTGTCTTGTGTGCATGTTTTGCAATGCATTCCGATGCATTGCGTTTTAGTGCCCTGCCCTGAGTGTATGTTTGTGCTTTGTTCTAATATTGTAGTCTTACAATGCACTCTGTTTTGATGTCCTATCCCGAGCAATTATTTTACACTGCCTTCCGGTGTAGTTATGTCCTGCCTTCTTATGGGACGCAACCCGCGACACGCGCCACGACGATTGTACCTACAAAATATTAGGCGCAATGATATCTTTGTATCCCCTCAAGATTTATATGAATTCTTAACGCACCGAAAGTGCCGTGATGGAGCGCGACCCGCAGCACGCGCTACAAGGAAATACACCCTACAAAATATTTTCACGATGTACTAAATGGCTCTTTTATACTGCGGAGGGGGGATCATCGCTAGACAAATCTACACGACCACTGCTGAATCCATGATGATGAGCGAGTGTACTTCATCCTTTAGCTATGGGTTCATAGCAGTAGCTAGATTGTTATCTCTCCTCCATGTTTCTCAATACCAAAATCTCCGTGAGTTGTTTAACATGATCGAGATCCATATAATTTAATGTAATTTCTTTTGGCTGTTGTGCTTGCCCGTATATGATGAATTGTGATGTTATGATCAAATCGTGCATTTTTATATTAACTCCATATTCTATACTGATTGCTTATTTACTGTTGTTTCTACATGCTCTCCGATTTAAGGGTAGACAATGCCCAGGTTTATTTTTACTGGTTGTAAGTGTTTGACAGTGGGTTCAACCATATTTTCTCGGCGTCGAGTGATAGAAACATGCAAGTAGGCGTATTGTGTTGTTGCCACTAAGGATAAAATATTTTTTGCTAACCATGCAACCGTTTACATCATGTATACCAAGCTTAAGGTAATACGTCGTTGTTTTCGATTTAGTACTTCTAGAGGCAAGCACATAAGCATTCACGAAGTGGATTTTTTATATGCCCTGAACGTTTCTTATATCATAATTGCTTATTTCTAATTCTGTCAATTGACCGGCTGTAATTTGTTTACCCGACAATTTATATTTTTATGGAAGAAGATGATCGATAAACACACAAATATTGCAACTGCATTGCTTGGGCAGAGGTCTGTGGATGGATACTATGAGTGCGAGAATGATATGCTTGCGAATGGTACTGTGATCGGAACATGCTGCTGAGCCTCCTCAGAGGGAAGGGCACGAAGGAGGATAAGCTCCGACTGGCTGTCACCTACCTTCTGTCATTTGAGGCACTACTGTCATCTGAACTTGAGCAGGTTGAGGCTGCGTTGCGGGAGTAAGAGGTAGATATGTCATATGTCTGCGTTCCTGTATGTGAAGAGGATAAACTCGTTGAACACGCAATCGTAATTTGCTGCTGCATCAAGCACAGCAAGCAGGAGCAACATTGTTGATTGGGCGGAGAAGCTTTATGGGCAGTCCATTAGTGCTGTGACGGCAGGTGTGAAGAATCTCTTATCAGACGTGAGGCAGCTGGCTCTGACTAGGACAGTTGAAGCCCTTTTTTTTTTTGACATGGAAATTTAATCTACCATTACCGAGTGCACACAGCGAGATCGCTGGCCACCAAATTACACACAGAGTTAGGAACAGAGCCCAGCCAAACGGCTGGGGGTCCCTGCCCTAGCTTTGGGCCAAGCGTCGCAAGAGCGTCCGCCACCAAATTACAGGCCCTTGGGCAATAGGAAATACGAAAGGTAGAAAAGTTCAGGGAAATAAGAAACTTGATTTCTCTAAAGATGGCACCATTTATCGTCAGGTCTTGATCGTTGCTAGACACAGCTTGGACTAGGAGTTGAGAGTCTGTCTCCACATGAATATTGATCATTCCCCAGAATTGAGCATATTTGATTGCTTGCAAACAAGCCATCGCCTCAGCATGTAAAACATCTTGGACGTGTGCTATGTAGCCAGCTCCCGAGCCAACAGCTTCCCCAGATGCATCTCGCATGATAAAGCCCCATCCTCCAGTGTTGGCAAAGGCCGCTACACTGCCGTCCGTGTTCAGTTTCACCACATCAGGTTCAGGTCTGATGGAAGGGAAACCAAACCCAGAGGTAGATAACTACCTATTGTTTGACCCACGGGCCCCTAGATCAGGATCTGGGGGGCAGTTTAGAGGACCCTTCAGAGAAGCTATTGTTTTCATGATTGGTTGTGGAAATTATATTGAATACAGAAGCTTAATCGAGCTAGGGCAGCGCTCACAGCCTTCCAAGCATGTCATATATGGAGCAACAGAGATTCTCAACGGGGTGGAATTTATTCAGCAACTCGCAGAATTGGGACAGAAAGCAGGATTGGGTAGTGGCGGCAGCAACCTACCATCACAGTAAATATGCTCTTAGTAGACATTATGGTGTTAAGATGTGATTCGTGCTTTATAGATTACAGTAAATAGTCTTCTGCCCGACACTCTGATGCCAAGGACTGATCCAGGCTGCATAGACTAAATGGTATCGAATTTCCTAAACTCAGCTTTACGGCGCTGCTTTGAATGAGTTATCAATTCAGAACCTTCTTGCGAGTTCAGCTGTTACAGAAGTCCAATATGTTGCATGTCAATGTATGCCCAGTTCATTCAAAAACCTAAAATGGAGCCCGAGCTACATGGTGGTTGTTTTTTCAAAAATTCAAAATCGACAATTTTAAGTTTCCAAAACTCGCGAAAAAATTCTCGGATGTAGATATTGGCGAGATCTACAATCATGCAAATTTTCAACTCCAAATTCGTTGTATTTTGGGTTGCACGAAAAAGACAAATGGGTGGATCTGGGTGGTGAAAACACTACACAGTTCCAAAATTTGAATTTTCCCGATTTGTCTTTTTGTAATGCCTAAAATATAATGACTTTTAAGTATAAAATTTTGCACGCTTGAAGATCTCGACACTATCTACATCTGTGATTTTTTTTCACGATTTTTGGAAACATAAAAATGTCATTTTCGATTTTTCAAAAAAACGAGCTCCATGTAGCTCGGGGTTTTTGCGTGATTAGTAATTAGTAAAAAACGCTTTGTCCCTCCCGGGCAGCTCTAGAGGCGCCACCACCCACCGAAAAAAGGAACCCTAGCTCCCGTCTCTGACATGCCGCCGCTGCCGCCGTCGCTGGCGGTGGTGGCGGCGCCCATCCCATCAACGATGTGCAGAGGAGGTGCTCCGCGGCGGCGTCTCATGGGAGCGGTGGAAGGCCGGCGGCGGGCATAGGGCAGCGCGGCCTCGGGCCGGCGCCTGAGTTCCCCAGCGGATTGGGGGCATGGAGATGGTGGGGCGCTGTCGGAGGTCGCCGATCTGGCGCTACGCATCCAGGAAGTGGCCTGCTCGGGGCGCTGGGATTCAGATGCCTCGATCTCGATCTGGGGTTGTCTGGATCCGGCCGAGGCCGGTTGTGGTGGTGGCCGCCTCTAGTCACGCCGACGACCTAGTGGGTAATGGTCTACCCCTCTGTTGCTGTCGTTTTTGCTGGGTGTGGCCTCGCGCCGTTGGGGCCTGCGAGGCTGAAAAATAATGGCGGTGGTCCTACCGTTCCTCACGCGACAAGGTGAAGATCTACCTACCCAGGTCCTCTTTGATCTGGGCGGAGTGACGGGTTCCGGAAGGCTCCGCCAGCGATCTCGTATGGGCGTTTATGTCTACAGATTGCTGGATCGGATGGGATTCGGTCGCGCCGGAGGGAGCGGCGCGAAGCTCTGCTTTTGTTGCCACCATAGGCAAACTATGGTGAAGTTAGAAGCGGAGAATGTCATGGAAGCCGAGATTGGAGGACTAATAATGGTGATTGGTGCCTTTGCGGCGATGAGGAACTGGCTTTGAGTTTCAGGAATCGTAACAGCAGTATGTAAGTGGGGGCGACAACACATGTGAAGTTCAAAGTCTTACCTTTCAGGGTGAAAATCCAAGGTCTGGCCTTAATTGGTTGTGCCTGACAATGGCCTTGTTGAAGGCATTGTTTTGAGAGCGGGGACTATCTCCAGGGTGAAAACCCAAGATCTTCGATCGGGCGACAACGGCGCTTCTGCACTATTTACTTCTTGAAGGCGTTGCTTTTGGAGAATTGGACATCAGATGTTGTCTTGGTGGTGGTTGTGCTGCTGTTGCAAGGGCTGTAACTCTGTATCGGGACTTTTCTGTTTTGTTTCTTCTTCTTATTGTTTTTCCGCTGTGTGCATCCGTAATACCCTAGGTTATTACGTTGTTGCAGTGGTTGGGTGTAATTGGTATCTTCGCGATATTAATATATACTCTTTATCTAAAAAAAATGTAGCTCGGGTTCCAAAAATCCACTCTCTAGTTCATTTTGTTTTTATTTTATTTTGTCCCCTTTTGAGAAATGTTGGTGAAATTTTGTCTGGTGAATACCCCCAAAATCAGTTTCATGGAATCTTAAAATAACAGTTCGATTGTTTTTGAAAAATTGATTTGTTAGGGTTGGTGATGAATATTAAGTCAAATGGTTATGTATGGCATCTCAAAATCAGTTGGATTACTAGATTTGTGGACCCGCCTTCTCCCCTTTCTGTGTCCTTGCCTTGTTCTAGATTTGTAATCCAACTGATGTTATTTGTTCTGATCCATACGTTTATGAAATTGAAGGAAACATTTCTATGCCCCCATTCAATGTTGTTGTCAGCAAAGACAATAATTTTAGCCAAGAATTAAAGCAAATGCACAAGTTAACTATATGTGGTTTTGCTTCCCTGTAAAATTCTTGTATTTATATGTCAGCGAGGTTGAAATAAGATGATTCACAAATGCAAGCTTTATATATTTTTTTAATCAAACATCATCTTTTCTACTTGCAGAAAAAATGGATCATTGTTGTCTCATTAGTTTCTGAACCATTGCAACAAGACGTTTTTAAAATGTTTACTGTCATTGGGCTGTCGTATAAGTATTAGTTGTTGTATTCAGTTCTCTATATTTCCTTAATTGTGTTCAGTCTGAAGCTACAAATTGCTGTAGTGTTGCTACGCCCTTGCTACCTGGTGGAAGGACTGCACACTCATGTTCCAGGACTCCACACTAAGGCTTGAGCAGAGCTCTACAGTTCTTATATCTTAATTGGGAAGTAAAAATACATGTTAATCTGGTATAGAATCACTATATTAAGAGAGAACCTGCCTGTAGTAGAATGGTTAGGAGGGTGGTTGTACTCCCAGACCACCAGAGGTCAAATCCTAGATTTGATGTTGGTGTTTTTCATTTAGACGAAATATTTTTCAATGTGAGGCGACGTTCCCATCAACAGCGAGGTGGCTGTGGTGACTTCGTCAATCTCAAGACCCGCCGGCTCAGTCTTGTAGTTGCTCATAAGGATAGGGTGTGCGTGCGTGCGTTTATATGGGTGAGTGTTGCATGTGAATGTGAGCATCGGCGTTGTACTATGTTTCGGAAAAAAAAAGATTCCCTATATTAAGAGCGCTAGGACTTATTGCCTGTTTCAATTTTCAATTTAATTTTTCACGGTGAGATACAATTCCTTTTCGACAAGTTTGATGCGTTGTTTAGTAAATGAAGGTATGAACTGAGACTCCATTGTGATTTATTGATACATTTGCCATTTCACCCATTTAATTGATCATTTCAACGCTATATTTTACAAGAACAGTATGTGCAGGAGTATAAGCTAGAACTTCTTTTGCTGTGACGAATTAGAATCTTGGCTGGGCATACTTAGATGTTGTAGGACGATCAAAGAATTAGTAGTGTAAAATGAAACAGGGAGTAATTTTATACGATGTTGCTGTCGTATGTTCTTTCAACAGGGAAGCGACAAGCATGCAAATACTGCAGTTCTTGCAGATCGGCTGTAGAATTTTACAAGCAAATAATACCAGCTCCAAACCCTCGATAGATCTGACTCGAAACTCCAAAACCAAGGCAAAATACAAGCTCTGATACCACGCGTAATACCCTTGACTACCAAATTCCCCAAGTAACAGACAATAGCAACATTGAATGAGATATAGCAGAAACAGAGTGAGAAATTCAGAGAAATTGGAGATGAGGACTGAGCCGATACGCAGCGGTGGCGCTTAGGGTTTGTATTGCAATTGGTAAGAGAGAAACCAATCTTCATCTCTAGACGTAGTACGAATCAAACTATTTGACATTCAAATTCCTTCCAAATCAGAGTATTGCAACGGAGACCGTAAGGTAAGCGAAAGACAGAAACCAATTAATCTGCATCGCTGACCAGGAAGACGATTTTTCTTTTTTTTGAGATTAACAGGAAGACGAATAGATCTCCACCTGGAAACCCAGAGGGTAGCCGTGTTGGGCCCATGTTTAGAGCGCGTGGGGCCCAGTATCATAGCCAGGCCGAAACCTTATAAGAGAAGGGGGCTCTACCTGTTCGTTCCTATCCCCTGAACAACAAACTCGAACTCTCTCAACCGAGACCAGAAGCAGAGAAGCCGGAACTCTCTCAACTCGGCGACTCCACCGCGCGCAGGGGAGAAGTACCCGAGAAGAGAGTCCTCCAAATCCGCTCGGGAAGAAGGCGGGCCACCATGAGGCGCTCCTCCAAGAAGTCGTCATCGTCCGCCGCGGCCGGTAAATCCCCTCCTCCTACCTGGATCCCCCCTCCCTCGCTGTCTTTCTTGTTTCATGATTAGGCTGCGCGCGAGGTCCCGTCGTGCCGCAGTGCCTGGCTGGTCCCTGGCCCGTTTGCTCTCTTGCGAGATTCGATGTGCTGCCTTGCCTCGGGAAGATCCAATCTTGAGCTGTGCCGTGTAGTGGGAGCGTACAAGGTACGGCTCCTTGTCTCCAGGTATCTGGGATTTTGGATTGCTTGTTACCGAGTGGGAAGGGTCGCGGGGTAGATGGAGGGTTTATCAATTTGACGTGATGGTAAGTGAAGGTGTCGAATCTTAGATTGGTGCGGAACTGGGTATCGATTCGCTTGCAGATTTGCATTCCTAGGGTACGTAGATGGCCACTCACAGCTTTAATTATTTGCTGACCTATGCCAATGCTGTTTCTAAGCATGGTTCTGTGATCTCTCCAGCGGTTTATTGTCTTATAATCAGTTATTATGCACCGTGATGACCATAAATCGCCACGTCTCCTGTTGTAAATCTGTACTTGTGAATTATAGAAATCAGATTAATCATGTGCTAGCCTAGAACTGTGATGATTCATCATTTAATCTCATTAGCCAGGCGTGCTTTTGTACTACCCTCTTTATACAATTAAGGTTTTCTTAGTTTATTAGGTGTGTATGGCAAAGCAATTACGTTATACATAGCCTTTCCTTCATGTTCGATGAGCACATCATCAGTCCTTAGTCCTGATAGAAACTGAATTGGAAGGCACTACAGAATTATGTCCCACTATACCAATATGACAGTCATAAAAAAATTACGTATGAATGCATGCACTAGAATACATCCTTAAATTGCCTTTAATTTAATATAATCAGCAAGATTAGTTACTCACAGACATTTTGCAATTGTTCCCAAGAATATAACTCACTACGTGTTGTGTTGTCCATCTGCCAAGTGATTACTTCACTTTCTACTTTGTATCACTTAATCTCAACTTGTTTGTTTGGTGTTTCTCTCTCATTAATTTTGGGATTGCTCTGTTGCTCTCATGAGTTTTTAGTGCCCTTTTGTAATGCTGAATTACCCCAGAAAATATAAATACGGATTGAGAAGCTTAACTTGAAGTTGTGTGCGTGTAACTAGAAGATTCATAAGTAACTCAAATATAGTTCCCCATTGTCTCAAACTTTGCCTTAATTGGTTTTCCTTTTTTTAGGTTAATTTTTTTATCTTAGCTGTAATTATTGTTGTGCTATCTTCTTTCCTAATGGGTTAGAGTAGGAGCTCTCATATTCTATTTTGAGGGTAATGCATATCTGAATGAGTACTAAGCAAACGATTATATTTAGGTGAGGAACAAGTAAATGAAAAACAAAACAGAAAAAGAAAAGGTGTCAGTACAGACCTGACCAGCAGGAAAGCACAACGTGGTGAGCTGCACTGATTCCTTTTCTTTCTGTGTTACTTGTCAAATCGTTTCGTAATCCATCCGTGCGTAAGAATGTGGGTATGTGCATGGTGTGTTGTGTACATAGCCTACTTACAAAGACATTTACAGTTTCCTTTTCGGGGTTTTAATTATGGTTTACTCAGGCTAACATTGAGAGGCTATTCCATAATGTGTTTGGAACTGTAAATGATCCATAAATTGACAGATAAACACATGGAAGTATTCTGCACCTTGTCCTTTACTTTGTAGGGACCAATCATTTGATAAGAGCTTGTTTGTCATTGTCATGTTATTCAGTTAGTCGATTTTGTACTACTTTTTTCTCCTTCCACAAGCTTGTGCCAAATTCTGTAATATGTTGTATGTTATTTGTTATGTTATGTCTTACGATATATTTTTACTAACATTTCCATATGTTTCCAGGACCTACTAAAGCTGTTTCCAAGGAAGTAGAACGGATTGACCAACTTTTCTACACTTATGCTGATAGCTCATCTGGCATGATTGAGTAAGTTCTCTCACAGATTTCTCAAACACTTTGTCTGCCGTTATTTTTGCGGCTCATCGTAGTCCTTTCACTTGGAAGTTGTAGATATACCCTTTAAATAGTGGATTAGCACCCATATTAAAACCACGAGCTGTTTTATGTTCTTTTAAAGTAAAGAGCTGTTTTAGGTAAATCACTATAAATATTAATGTTATATACTACCTCTGTTTCTGAATATAAGACATTTTGGTAGTTCAGTTTGAGCTACCAAAACATCTTAGGGAGTAATTGTCAATTTTTATGTAAGCTATTTCATAATTTTTTATTGTAGTCATATACCATTTTAATGCAGTTACATGTTATTTTATTTTTTGTGATACTAGTACACATGAATGAATCGTTTTCTAACTTACTGGAACAGCCCAGAAGGCATCGAAACACTCTGCTCTCATCTTGAAGTTCCCCATACCGATGTTCGGATTCTGATGTTAGCATGGTATGTCACTGTTATCTCAAAATACCTGGTGATGTCCATCTCTTTTTACTTAAATATCTAATAAATGGCATATCTCTTGTATCAGGAAAATGGGCTGTGAAAAGCAAGGTTATTTTACTCTGGTATGCATTATCTCTTAACTATAATTTTCTTATCACTATCATATCATACTGTTATTTTGAGTTTTGACTGGGAACTCTGTTGACAGGATGAATGGAGAACTGGCATGAAAGCTCTGCGAGCTGATAGTATTAGTAAGCTCAAGAAAGCGTTCCCTGAACTGACCCAAGAAGTGAGTGTTCTATTCCATAAGCATGTAAATACTAAATTAACAGTTAAATATATTTGAAAGGTTTGAATTTGTTTAGGATGAAATAACCTATGGTGACCAAAAAGGATTGTGATTGAATGGAACAACAAGCTACCACTAAATGAATAGGAATTAAATTAGAAATATTTTTTTTAGATAAAGAATTAGAAATATGTATTCCGTTTCATCTAGGAACAGAACATGATATTCAGTTGAACAGTAACCGTCTTGCTGATAATGTGATCTTTACAAACCAGGTTACAAGGCCCTCTAATTTCCAGGAATTCTATCCGTTTGCATTCCGCTATTGCCTAACAGGTAGTCTCACTTGATATTATTTCGACACACATTATTTGTTCTTCTGTTAATGCTTACCTTGGTTGTGCTCAGAGGATAAGAAGAAGTGTATTGAAATACCGGTTGCTTGTGAGTTGCTGAATCTAGTATTGGGCTTGCAGTTCCGCCCCCAAGTCGAGAAACTTATTAATTACCTCAAGGTAAGGATTGATTGGGCTTCTTCGCTTATTGGTCCCATTCTTCTGAAGGATTCATATTTTGGTTGATTTACTTATTGATGTTATTTTGTGCTTCAGTACCAAAATGAGTACAAGGTTGTAAATATGGATCAGTGGATGGGATTTCTTCGGTTCTGCAATGAGGTTAATGTTTGAAACCATCCTATTTTGTAGCATCCTTTTCTCCCTTTTGTTTAGTTTTTCACTAAACCTGAACAGCATTTCCTTCTCACAGTATTGACGCTTTGAATCACCTTTTATCCAGATAAACTTCCCATCGCTTGACAATTATGACGAAGACCAAGCTTGGCCTTTAATTTTAGACAATTTTGTTGAATGGTTGAGAGCAAATAAAAATTAGCTCCCTTATATTCAAGGGGTTGTGAAGATGTCATCCAAATTTAATGCTCAGGAATGTAAGTGAACTACTAAAACTTGTTTCTGTGTGTAATTTACTAGCCTCATTCTTTCCCTAGCTCCATTTGCATACTGACATGTAAGAACTGCCATGATGTTGTCATGAAATTCATTCGAGTGAATGGTGTACTGCCAAGGTGTGGTCCACATTACCGTGTATCAGATTAGATATCTGGGACATGGTAGCTTGTGAATAGAACAACTCCACACTTTGCAAGCATTTAAATTTGCATGTTATCGGTCATTTTCCTTTTTCATGCAGTTGCTTGCAGTATACATTCATTCATGCGGTTCTGCTGTTGTCCTGTTTTTTTCAGCACCTTGGAGGCTTTCGAAGGATGCAGATCCAGCTAGTTTGTGGACGCTGCATTTGAAATCTGGTTTCAGGAATCATCAATCGCCTTGTATTTTGCTTGCATTTTTTATACTAGAAACAGTTTGCAGGGCCGTCATCTTGGAATTTTTTGATACTTGTGAATGCTCTATATTGCTAGTAGTATGCATTCAATGGGTTCTCAGGTGTATAGTCATATGAGAGCATGCAAAACGTTCAGTGAACCTCGTGGCATGTGTTGTGAGTGGTTTATTTGTTCCTTTTGTCCCTCCCGCTAATCTGCAGGTCAACGTGTTTTGTCACACGCTGCACATCCTAAGAGCATCTCCAACAGCTGCCCCAATTTTTCAGTGGTGATGCAAAAACCGTTTTTTGCATCAAGAAGGGCCAAAAACGCTGCTCCAACAGCTGCCCTATACACAAACGGTGATATAAAAAATTTGGGGCTGCTCCAAAATCCATATTTGTATCACGCCCGGCCGTGCCGCATCGTGCGCGCACGTCCAACTGCCACACTGAAATTTCACCCGCGCATGATTCCCTTCGATCCGCCTGGATGCAACTTCACAGGCACACCATCCCTTGGTCAACTTTCGACCACGGCCGTCGCCGGCCAAATTCCGGCCAACTCCGGAGCTCCCCGCGTTGCCCCCTCACCGGCGCGGCTCCCCCTAGGCGTCCCCTACTGATTCCCCTCGGCGCTGGTCATTTCCGTTGCTCCGGCTATCTCCTCCGCCGGCGAATCCTCGATGGCTGCTCCCCGACGACCTCATCCACGGCCTCCTCTCCATGGCTGAAGCCAGCAAGAGCAGCCTGCTCTCCCGCCGTGGAGCTCGGCCGCTCCCCGACGACGGGCTCGGGCAAGCCACCCCGCGCGATTCTAGTTGCCGGGCGAGCGGTGGCGGCAGGGGCAACAATGTCGCGTGGCAAGGCGCTTGGCGGGAACAGCTGGTGGCCGGCGACGGGTGTCAGGTGGGGCTCGTCTCGTCCGCGCCAAGCTGAGGCAGTCAGCCTGGTTGCCGACGCGTACTTGGTGAACAGCGGCCGATCTTGAGGTTCCTGACTTTGTTTTCCGCCTGCTACCTGCTAGCTCTCAATTCGTTAGATTCCGAATTAATTGATAGATTTTGTTGTGTAGATAATTGTGGTCTCAAAATGTGCTAAATATCCGGATTTAGCCGCATTCGCCGACTCCCCTCCGACGATTTTGGCTGTTTTGTCACCTCTCGTCCTCATTTCTCGGCCTCTGGCGACCACCGCCAGCCAA
Organism: Poa pratensis; assembly: GCA_947311845.1. NCBI lineage: Eukaryota > Viridiplantae > Streptophyta > Magnoliopsida > Poales > Poaceae > Poa > Poa pratensis. The sequence goes on from CAMZMU010000105.1 coordinate 37,029,006, forward strand.
ATTCATGCTCTGTGTCCGGTGACCATCAGATGCGCTTCCCTCTCTACACACCATTGGATTCTCATGTTGGTGCCCTATTTTAGGGCAGCTGCTACGGCAGCTGTTGTTGCCGTGCCATAAAATAGGGCAGCTGAAACGGTAGAAAAAAATTTGGTGCTCCAAAATTTGCAAAACCGTGAAAAGTGGTGATGCAAAACCACTTTTTGGTGCCCAAAATGGGAAAAATACGTTTTAGTCCCTCAATAGTCAGTTTGATGCATAGTTCTATTTTTCTTCCTTAAAAGCTGCATCCCTCAGTATTCTCAAATTGACTCGAATCCTGCGACGGGTACGGTTAGCGGCTGCAGCATGTGGTCGCCACATATGCGCTAGGCCCGTTATCATGTTGGGTTGCGTTCCGGGATTGGGCCCATGTGCCGTGTAAGGAAGAGAAAGTCTAGCTTCGCTGGCAAACCCAACTACTATTTAGCCTCGTCGTGCCGGCTGGCCGAGGCATGCTATGTATGAACCAATTACTATTCCCCGAATCTCGCTTCTCTGTCCCCAAACCTCGATGCTTCCGTCTGATCCCGAACCCTAATTCCCTCCCGATTCCCCTTTCTCTAGCGGTAGATCGAGTGGGTTCGTGACAATTGGTATCTAGAGCCTTGTGTTCGTCGGATTTCGGGGACTGGAGTTGAAATTCACGAGAAATTTTGCTTTCTCCTAGTTGTCGGGTGCGATTTCATTCGAAATCGCGCAAAGTTCCTCGCGGACACCCCCAATTGGTTTGATTTCGCTCCGGTTCGCTAGATCGACACGCTGGCGCCTCGCAAGGGCGCAGATCACGCACAGGAGCAATTTCGGGAGCGCATCACACAATCCATGGCCACCGCGGCGGAGCAGAGCCACGCGCTCACGGACATGATGAAGCAGTTGTTGGATGGGTTCAACGAGCTCAAGGCGTCCCAGATCGAGACGCAGGAGACACTCCGTGATGTCCTGAAGCGGACGGAGGCGGTGGAGGCTCAAGCGGCCGAGCTCGAACGACGCGCGGCCACCGCACCGCCAAGTCCGACTACACCGACAGATCCGGGCTCGTCACTAGCGGTGGCGGCTCGTCCTGCAACTGCACCACCACTCGGTGCGACTGCGACTGCAACATCACTCGGCGCGGCTGGAATCGGGTCTCATGACCACCGCGCTCCAAATCTATTCCGGGGTGATGCTCGGGGAATTCTCTCGAACCCCTTGCCAGCCCCGGGCACAGGTGTGATTCCACCCAGGCCCTTGCATATTGAAATTAATCGCAATCATGATGATCACCGTGAGGATCATTTTCGCGCACCGGCACCTAAAATCGAATTTCCCAAGTTTAATGGTGAGAATCCTAAGCTTTGGCAGTAGCAGTGTGAAACATATTTTGAGGTGTTTAGAGTGCAACCATGTCTCCGCACTAGGTATGCAGCTCTAGGGTTCCAGGGCAACGCTGCGTTGTGGTTCCAAAGCATAGAGGCCACAGGTAGAGTAGAAGATTGGGGTACCATGTGTGCGTTGGTGCATGAGTATTTTGGTAAAAATATGCAAGCGAGCTATCGTCACCAGATGCGTGTGTTACGCCAAAATGGGTCGATATCTGAGTATTGGGACAAGTTTGCTAGGCTTAGGCATCAGCTTTTGCTTTACAATCCTCACTTAGATGAAGGGCATTTCGTAGATGAGTTCATAGCTGGCTTACGAGATGATATTCGTTCTGCAATTTGGTTACACCGGCCCCAGGATTTGGATAATGCGCATCTACTTGCCTTGTTGCAGGAAGAGGAAGCAATCCCAAGCAAGAAGAGATCACATTCTAAATCAGAAGGCAAGGACTATTCCAGGTCTAAATGGCACAATCGTGTCGATGATCATACAAGACCAGAAGCTAAACCTCCGGAACATAGCAAAGGAGAGGACAAATTGGAAACTCTCAAGGCTTATCGGAGGAATAAGGGGTTGTGCTTCACCTGCGGTGAAAAATGGAGCAGAACTCACAAATGCCCAGCAAATGTACCACTGCATGTTATCGAAGAGCTGCTTGAAGTTCTTCAGATTCAGTCCAATGCAGAAACGCCGGATGACAGTTCTTCTGAGTCTGATGGTGAGCTGAATTTACTGATGGGTGTGAACAAGAGTGCAGCAACCAAAAAGAAGAAGGCATTTCGGCTGCGTGGCACAGTGGGGAAGCATGAACTGTTGATCTTGGTGGACTCTGGCAGTGTATCCTCTTTCTTGAATCAAGAAGTAGTGGACAGGCTGCACTGTACTCGGAAGAAAATGCCTGCAGCAACTTATGTGGTGGCCAATGGTGAGAAAATGGCCTGTGAAGAATTGGTACCTCAATTTGAGTGGAATGTGCAAGGACATGTGTTTGTCCATGATATTAAGGTATTACCTCTGGGTTGCTATGATATGATACTGGGGCATGATTGGCTAGACTTGCACAGCCCTATGTTGGTACATTGGCGCAAGAAGGTGATGCGTTTTACTCATTTGCAACGCCGCATCACTTTACCTGGTGTTGAGGACAGTGTCACCTCTTGTAAACCTGTTCTACCACAACAGTTGAAGGGACTGCAACGACGAGGAGCCATATCTCACATGGTTCAATTGCAACTGAAACCTGATGGCAACACATTCCAGGTTGATGTTGTTGATTCTGATCACTCGATGGATATGACTGACATGGCTCCTGAAATTCGAGAGTTACTGACAGAATTTGCCCCTGTCTTTGCAACACCTTCAGAGTTACCACCATCCCGGCCAGCGGATCACAAAATACCCCCGATCTCTGGTGCATAGCCGGTGCAGGCAAGGCCATACCGATACACTCCGCAGCAGAAAACTGAAATTGAAAATCAAGTCAAAGAAATGTTGGACAAAGGAATCATTCAGAAAAGTGTCAGTTCCTTTGCATCTCCGATGCTCTTAGTCAAGAAAAAAAGATGGGACATGGCGTTTTTGTGTAGATTACAGGCAATTGAACACACTCACCATCAAACACAAACATCCAGTGCCAGTCGTAGATGAGCTACTCGATGAGTTATCAGGGCACAGTGGTTCACCAAATTGGACCTGCGCTCTGGATATCACCAGATTTGTATTGCCCCTGGAGAATAGCACAAGACTGCTTTCCAAACGCATCATGGCTTGTTTGAGTTCATGGTCATGCCGTTCGGACTAACCAATGCACCAGCCTCATTTCAAAGTCTGATGAATCATGTTTTTGCTGATCTGTTGCGCAAATGTGTCTTGGTATTTGTGGATGATATCTTGATCTATAGTGCATCACTGAGTGAGCATGTGCAACATCTGCGCACTGTCTTTCAACTGCTCCGAGACAATCAGTTGTTTGTGAAGTATAGCAAATGCACTTTTGCTCAACAACAGTTAGAGTATCTGGGGCATATCATCAGCAGTACAGGAGTGTCTACTGATCCTACCAAGGTAGAAGTGATAAAAAAATGGCCGACACCAAAATCAGTTAAGGAATTGCGCAGTGTGTTGGGTTTCACTGGTTACTACCGCAAATTCATAGCACATTATGGAATTCTGGCGCATCCTCTTACTCAGTTACTCAAGAAAGGTTCCTTGGTCCTTTGGGGCCCTGAGCAACAGCAAGCTTTTGAGCTGCTTAAGCAAGCAATGATCAGTGCACCGGTGTTGGCATTACCAGATTTCAGTCAAGGTTTTGTTCTTGAAATGGATGCAAGCAATATCGGCATTGGAGCTGTTCTGATGCAAAATGGGCACCCTGTTGCATTCCTGAGTCAGGCACTTTGTCCACGCAACCAAGCTTTGTCGACATACGAGAAGGAGTGCCTTGCTATAATTCTTGTTGTGGAAAAGTGGAGACCATATCTCCAGCACAAGGAATTTACCATAATGACTGATCATCAGAGTTTACTCCATTTGGTTGATCAACGTTTGGTCACTGGTATTCAGCACAAAGTATTTGTCAAACTGTTGGGTCTCCAGTTTACAATCAAATACAAAAAAGGGATAACAAATGCAGCTGCCGATGCTTTATCCCGCAAACAAGATACTGAGGAACTTGCTGCAATTTCTAAGGCTAACCCAGTGTGGATGGATCATCTCCAACATGGTTACACCGAAGACGCGCAAGCAAAGCAACTTATTGTGGAACTCAGTGCTACTGCATCCCATCACAATGAAGCAGGGTTTTCTCTCCAGGATGGATTACTTCGGTACAAGGGCCGTATCTGGGTAGGCAATAACAAACTGGCACAAGATCATATACTCCAAGCATTACATAGCAGTGGGGTCGGACGCCACTCTGGGGTACGGGCTACATATGAGAGAGTCAAACAATTCTTTTCTTGGCCCAAGATGAAACAATCCATCCAGCAATTCGTGGTTGCTTGTTCAGTCTGTCAGCAAGCCAAGGTGGAGCATGTCAAGACACCAGGATTGCTAGAGCCCCTACCAATTCCAACCACTTCCTGGGAAATGATCAGCCTAGACTTTGTGGAAGGTTTACCTAAATCACATGATTGTGATGTGATATTGGTGGTGATTGATCGGTTCACTAAATATGGACACTTCTTGCCTCTGTCACACCCCTTCACTGCGTTGCAGGTTGCCCAGACTTTCATCAACAATGTGTACCGTTTGCATGGACTGCCGCAGATCATTGTGTCCGACCATGACAGGATTTTCACCAGCACGTTGTGGAAGGAATTGTTCCGTCTGTCAGACACCTCGTTACATCTGAGTTCGTCGTATCACCCTCAAACTGATGGGCAGACGGAATGCCTCAATCAATGTCTGGAGTTGTATCTTCGTTGTGCAGTACATACAAACCCGAAAAAGTAGTACGAATGGTTACCTCTTGTGGAGTACTGGTACAATCTTGGACCGTACTCCATTTGAGGCGCTGTATGGCCAGAAACCTCGACACCTGGGGATTGCTTCAACCACAGATTGTCAATCTCCGGATTTGGAACATTGGCTTTCTGAACGTGCTATCATGGTGGAGGTACTCCGACAACAATTGGCATGCGCGCAGAAGAGAATGAAGGTACAAGCAGATAAGAAAAGATCTGAGCGCCAGTTCGAGGTGGGTGACCAGGTATATCTGAAACTCCAGCCCTTCATTCAGCAATCAGTGGCCACAAGAAGCAATCAGAAATTGTCGCTGCGATTCTTTGGACCTTACAAGATCTTGGCTCGGGTGGGTGCGGTGTCATACCGTTTGGCGCTACCGGACTCGAGTAAGATTCATCCAGTTGTCCACGTCTCCCTGCTCAAGAAGCATGTACCGGCTTCGATCGTGGCAAGTGATGATCAACTGCTAGAGACTACTGCAGAACTCCTTTTACCTGATGCTGCTATGGATGTTACTGCTTCGGCATGAGGTCATGCATGTCCTTAAGGAGGAGGGATTGTCATGACCTACTGGGCTAGGCCCGTTATCATGTTGGGCTGCGTCCCGGGATTGGGCCCATGTGCCGTGTAAGGAAGAGAAAGTCCAGCTTCGCTGGCAAACCAACTACTACTTAGCCTCGTCGTGCCGGCTGGCCGAGGCATGCTATGTATGAACCAATTACTATTCCCCGAATCTCGCTTCTCTGTCCCCAATCCTCGATGCTTCCGTCTGATCCCGAACCCTAATTCCCTCCCGATTCCCCTTTCTCTAGCGGTAGATCGAGTGGGTTCATCGCTACAGGCATACAGATTGGCGTCTGTCTAGATTTGGGTGGGCAATTGTCTGTGTCGTGTGCGATCGGGCTTGACACTGTTGGACGATGACATGTCGGGCGTTGCAGTTTTCTTGAGTCTTCGCTACAAATGCACAGGTGTGGCAGTAGTTACAGGGCCACTTCTTATTTTATTTTTTTGTGAAAAGGACCCTGGCATTAAAAGAAACACCGAACCATACAAAACACCTCAACAAAAACGAAAATTACAACGAGATTCTTGAGATGCCCTTCGTCTTCAACCTCCGGACCGTGTCGACGGCGCGCCACCACAGCCGCTCCTCCCTGAGCCGGAATGACGTTGTTGGTTGCGGACGGGAAGTCGCCGAACGGGTCAAGAAGACCACGTCCGTTCCGGTGCCGAAGAAGAAGGATGCACCGCCGACGAAGCTCCACGACGATCCAGAGATCGTCACCGCCAGAAAAAGCCCTTGAGAAACACACCACTCCCACAAGCTTCTCGACGTCGCCGCCGAGATGGGACTGAAACCGGGAGACCTTATTGAAAGAGACGACGTCGTCGCCATCAGAGCGCCGCCCCAACAAACCTTGACAGGAAAACCAGAAAACGGAGCCCTCCCGTCGACGAGGGCCGAGATCCACCGCGCCTCCATGGCCCGAACGCCACAGAGGCGGGAGATCAGCGGCGGCGCCGACGAGAGGCTGAGAAACCCTAATCGCCTCACGTGCGCCTGGGAGCTCACGCGTCCCGTGCGTACCGCTTCGTAACTCAGGGCCACTTCTTATTAGCTTAAGATTCTCCAGAAACTGGTTTTAAGATCTCGGTGGAACCTCAAGGCCAAATACTCATGTTGCTCCAAAGTAGTGGGGGCAATAAACCAAAATGGGCACGACATGATGATGAGACTCTAGTGCCCCCGCCACCTCCAAAAACACACATCACCGAGCGAACAAAATAAGCTAAACAAGAAGGTGATGGCAGATGCAAGTTAGATTGGAGTAGGCAAAAGCAAGGTGAGAAAAAAAAAATCAATCGCCGGGCTCCCTGAGGGCAATCAACGACCTTCGCAATTTTGCCAGAATACATGCCCCCATCTGTTTTTTTTTTGTGTAGTAGAGACTCAACAACATAAACATAAGTAACATGTGGAAGAGTGTGTCGTTTTGGCTCCCAGAACCATGTAGCCCTTAATTTTGAATGAAAAAAGTATATTTTAAAGTTTCAATAAATCTGAAAAATATATATGCATATAACCAATGATGTATCCTACAACTGCGCGAAATCTCAATCCGAAATACCTTGTATTATACTCTACAAAAAAAAGCAAAATTATAGATCTAGGGGTGTGAACAGGAAATACCTTGTATTATACTCTACACAAAAAAATGCAAAATTATAGATCTAGAGGTGTGAACAGTACACCTCCAAAAAAATTCAAAATATTTGCTTTTTTGTGTTGCCCAGAATATAAAGAATTACGTATTGAAATTTGGCACAAGGGTAGGATACAATATTAGCTACATCCAATTTATTTTACAATTTTTTGAAAGTTAGAAGTACTGTTGTAAAAAAATCAGTACAAAGAGCTCTATGTAGGACGAGCAACAATTAACCTTTTCGACATGTGGAAAGACTAACAACTACACTAGCATTTGATAAGAGTTTTTGCTATTAGTACCTCTGGCCATAGTAGTGGCACAGGAATCTTTTGGAATAATGATATAAATATAAATATTCCCATTACTCCCAGTAGCACTTGGATGCGCTTTCTGCTTCTCGTAATATGGAACCGTGGCTTCTACGTGTGTATATATGGTGATGCATGTTATAGACAATGAAATTTAGAAAAATATCCAAGGAGAAGGTAAAAAACCACGAGCGCCAACCAACGAAATTTCATTATGATCGGAGAGTTTACAGACGCCAGGAATTTACAACTTTCGATTTATACCAACCGGTGTCTTACAAGAGCTATATCTAACATGCGTGACCTACGTGATGCATGTGTGGGGGGGATGGCCCAAACCTCGTGACGACGGGTCTCGCTTCGCTCTAGCATAAGTTATAAGTCGAAAGTTGGAAATCACCGGCGTTTGTAACCTCTCCCAAGATGGTGAAATTTTGCTGCCTAACACCCGTGGTTTTTTCCTTCTCCTTGGAGGGTTTTCCACATTAAAATTTTGTATCCTCCGTATATCGATTTTGCTTGTGTTCATTGTTTATTGCGTGTCATGTGTAGCGTAAGTTTGTCCACGAAAGAAGATCAACAAACGTAGAAGCTCACGGCCTTGCTCTGACCTCTGCTTATCTGAATCCTGGTCGTCAAACCTGGCTCAATCACTCTGAATTTTTATATAATCAAAAGAGTAGAGTGCCGGTGATCCCTAAAAGAATAAATATCTGGAAACATACAGTACGTATGAAGAACTGCAAGCGTCGTACGCAACGCCAATTAAATATATCCATTCATCTGTGCACCAGGCACCAGCAACGTTTGGACACAAATCGATGTCACACTCTCACTAACTCTTGAATGGATTCCTTGCAGCCTAGCTAGAGATATTTTCCGTGAGGAAGAAGACTAGTACGTCACCAGCACCGCCTGCGCACTTTGCATCCGGATGTATATATTTATAATACAAGTTTTAGAGTAATTGGTAATTTTAACAACCGTCCATCCGCTCTAATCTAACGGTGATAAAATTAGAGCTACCAGAAACTACGAGATAAAAAGAATCCGAAACTACCTGAAACTACCAATATTATTTTATTTTTAATCCACATTAAAATGGTATTTAGATAAATTCATGTCAGTGATCCCACTGTCAGATTCATCTCTTTCCTCATCTCACTCGCTTCCTAAGATCAGAGCCTCCCGGCACATCTCACTCTCAAACTCATCCCCACCCAGCCGCCCTTGTACCTGATGGAAGGCGCAGCGTATCGTCCTCCGCCGCCTGCCGCCGTGACCTACTCCTTCCTTATCGTCCCCTGGCTCGCCGTCGCTTCCGCCATTTTCTGCCCGCTCGCCTCCACCGCCGTGGCAGCCGATGATGATGACAGGGGCGCCGAGCAGACCTCTGTTATGAAGTCCGGCGATAGCAGCGCGGGCTAGGTTGTCGCCCGCCGAACCCAGCAAGAGTATGCCACACCCTGCCCATCTAAGCCAGAACGTTGGTTGAGCTTGAGCTCGCTGCTCGCCGCTGCCGCCGCCGCCGTCGAGTCCAACCAGAGCGAGCCGAGAGGCCGCAGCCTTCCAACCCAGCCGCACTGACGGCGTGCATGCGCATAACCTTGAACTTCAAGTCTGCAACCTACGTCCACAACTTTCACCAAGAATCATGCATGTCTTTCTTCCCCACCTGATCCTCAGTGAACCTCACGTTTTTTGTTATCATGTTTCTTTCTTGTGTACGTAACGATTAAGTGCAGAGGAGTACGTAGTAGAAGGAACGAATGATGGCAATGAAGGAGAGGCCATGCTGGTGTCGCGGGCGGCCATGGGCTTCGAGCTGTCGGAGGAGCTGGCAGTGTTACTTCCGAAGGAGCAGTTCGAGTAGCTCGACATGGTACGGAAAATTAATCACCTCCGTCGGCCTCCCGCGTCTGGCGGCTCGAGGTTGAGGCTGCGGAGATACGCGGCCAGCCCAACAGGACATCAGCGAACGCATCGAGCATCTCAGAGTCCACCGCGTAAGTATGTTTGCTGCAAATGATTGTGCATGTGCAATCTCCATTGATTCCACCGCGTCATTCCTCTTCCCCGCCCTCGATCTTGGTCCCCCTATTTCTGCTATCGATCGTCCATTTTCGCCAGACCACTAGAGTAGCGGCGACGGCGCTCAGCGGGTGAGGGAGCAGGACGCGAAACAGATCGTGGACTGCGCTCGGCGGGTCGAGGGAGCAGGACGCGAAACAGATCGTGGACTAATGACCATCATACCCCAACTGATTATCCTAAATTATCTGTTTAATGATTGGATGATTGGAATCATTTAGGAGGGTCAAATTAAAATCGGACGGCTAAAATAATTTATGATGGGAGCTACCTAAAACTATCAGCGGTATTTTTCCAAGCACCGTAAAAGAGCTCTATAATAAATGAGGTTTTAGCCAGTGATTCCTCAGTGCTCAGCGCTTGGAATTGCAAAGAAATCACGCAACAGATCAGCTAGTCAAACTTATATATGGTCCGCGTCGACCATCACGTCGCTTACAGAGAAGGTATTCGATGGATCAGTTCGTCACTAGAACGTTTTCACGGAATTGCGTGACATCCATTCTAGGAGTAGTTTTATTTAGTGTTCCTAGTTTTCTACAACAACTAGGTGATGTACGTCCTGCTAGAATCGATAATTCCATATATAAGGGACAAAAATGCTGCGTAAGTTTGGTGACCCACCATGTAAAAGCACGAACCAGTTCTTTTTTACCCCCTCAATTGCTAAAGAGTCACCGCCGCGGGCCTGGAGCTAGGTCCTTGCTAGGTTGTTGCCGCCGCTGTCGCTAGGTCCTCGTCGCAGCCGGTTCCGTAACCCTAGGCGCGGTGGGGTGGGGGTTGGCTTACGCTGGTTGGGTAGATTGGCGGAGGTGGTGTTTGACTTTTTTTTTTTGCACAAGGAGCACCCCCGAAGGGGCTGGAAGCATCACATTAAATCCAAGCAGTGGATGTACATGTTGTTACAAAGGACCCCATAAGATAAGGTATTACACATAGGTCCCTGGTAATTGCAGAAAAGACCTTACATACAGATGGAAAACACAATCAGGTCCTTCTCTTTCTCCACCACCGAGCCGGAGATCAGCACGACCGCCGCCGTACCCGGAAGCGGGGACGAAACCACTTGCAACCGAGTAGGCGTTGAACACAGCAGCAGACCTCGAAAGGGGCCTCTCACAGGAGGTAAAACATTTGCCAGAGCCCTTAGCCGGCTTCTGGATAGGCCATTTCCTGGCCCTGGATGTCGGACGGCTACAACCTGCCACCGAGGTAGTGCTTGATACGTCTAAAACTTATCTACTTTCCCGAACACTTTTGTTGTTGTTTTACCTCTAATTTCTGTGTTTTGAGTGCAACTAACACGGACTAACGCTGTTTTCAGTAGAATTGCCCTGGTGTCTTGTTTTTGTGCAGAAAGTCAAGTTTCTGGAAAATTCCAGAAAAAATATCCTAGAGTTCCTATTTTTCCAGAAGACACATGGAGCCAGAAGACGAGACGGAGGCGGGCCACAGGGGCCCCACACCATGGGCCCGCGCGGCCAGAGGTGGGCCGCGCCGGGGGGTGGTGTGGCCGCCTCGGTCACCACCTCGCGTCCCCCTTTCGACTAATTAATCCCCATGACCTAAAACCCGAGGAGGATCGACGCTTTTCCCAGAAACACTCCAGAGCTCTACCGCCACCGAAAACCCTATTTCGGGGACCAGAAACTCCGTTCTGGCACCCTGCCGGGACGAGGAATTGGAGGAGATCATCACCATCATCATCACCGACGCCTCTCCATCAACCATCCATGACTCCCTGTGGCACCCCGATCCAGATGATCGAGCTACCCCATATACCAGCCCCAGAAACACTGGATATATGATAACTTGATACACAAAGACATAACCAAATATATTTAAGGCTCCGAGTTCGGACGGTTACAATATATTACAACACGGGGTGAGGCTCCAGCGGTCGCGCAACACGCGCACACAACGGTATGTACATTATTTTTCTAACATCGAGCCTCCATCAGAGATCGCAGCGGGTACGTAGGTAGTAGTGTGGCACGGTGCCTTATTCCACGGGGTTCTGCCTGGGACACTGGTTCCTAGTTCTCGTACAGCGGGTACTCGGCGACAGGTGCAGCGGGGTCTGGCCACATGAAAAGCCAGGTGAGTACATTGAATGTACTCGCAAGACATTAGCCAAAAATCAAACAAGGCCTATCTATATGGCATGGCATAAGTTCGGAAAGTAGCATGGCATGAGTTCGGTATATAAGTGCGAGTCCAAGCTTAACGGTTGGACTTAACTTACCTACTTACCTTAGTAGGGACGTTTCGCGTTATCGAGTGAGATCACGTTTCTCACCCAACAACTCGTAACCACAACTAGGCTTCCAAGCCTCTAGCCAACTATGGCTTAATTTCTCGATTCTCAAGTCCTTAGCCAACTCTGGCTAGACTCTCGAACTTTCACGTGACTGTTGGGTTTACATTAATTATTTCTCCAAGTTCGACTGGACTGACTCATAGCGTGACTTGACCCAAACACCGTCCCATAACCTAGGGACAAGGCTAGATTCTAGATTTACACTCTCGAGAGGTGGCAACTTTTATCCACACGCTGAAGTCTAAGCTTGTACCGCCGGTACCGAAGTACTAAAACCGATCACGGCGAACAGTACAAACCCACACTTCCACGGCTGCTTATTCTACCCAGACACTCCCTATGTAGCCACCGACACGCCCGAGGGACCAAGTCTTATGACGAAGTGAATCCGGCACGCCCCCAACAGATGAGCGACGCCTAGCTCCGGAACCTTCGCAAGACTAGCCCCGACCACAAAGGTAACCGACTAGACTTGCCAAAAGGGTGGCGTCAAAGGAGGCTTGATAGAATACTCGGCCATGGTCTGCCCATGTGAACGACGCGTGGTTGTGCTTGTTGTGTCTGGTGGGTGGCACTATGTGACTCAATCTAGTCGAGGGAGGTGGTTATCTTCTTAGTCAAATTTTAATTACCAACATGAACCAAGCAATAATGATATTCACAAGGTAGTTCAAGCAATAGCATAAAGTATACATTGGTGGCTATGGCGGTTTCCCCAGCCGGCGTCACCGTGAAACAATGTTCGCAGAAAATAGTACAGTGGGTTAGTCGGATGACTATGGCGGTTTCCCCAGCCGGTGTCATCAAAATAATAAACTGAAAAGCAATCATAAGAAAGAAAGCATCCATTCCACTCGAGGGTTAACCTGACGTGGTGTCAGCAATCTTGGCAAAAAGATCCAAATGGAAAGCAAATGTCCCAAGCGTCGCAGTCCAGGTGGGCTTACGCCAACCACGTTTGACGGAGGGATAAGAAGCAAATAACTCTTTTGGCAAATGCCCCCAACTCCGAGGATCATAAGACGACATTCGTCTGCTCCTCACCTCGGCGAAGAAGAAGAAGCAAACAAAGCCCGCAAGTGCGAGGCGCACAGTTGTAATGTTTCCCCATTCCTTTGACTGTGACGGTTCCTCCGGTCATCGCCTCGGGAATGGGGGTGATGCGTAGATAAGTAATTATAAAGTAATTGCGATAATTTAAAATGCAACATGGCATGTGAGGTGCAATAGCAATCAACTTAAGCAACCAATTTAATTTCTAGGGTTCGACCAAGTTTGAGATTGGGTTGATGGCTTGCCTTCAGTAGTGGGGTAGGGTTCCGGAACAACTTCGACTTCCTGGGAGAGGTTTAAATCTAACACAAGCATAAATAAAGCATCACAAACCCTTCCTAAGCCATTGAATAAAGGACTAAGCAAACAAACTCCAAACCAAAAATTTTGATGCCAATGGATAAACAATTTCAAAACAAAGCTGGCAAAATTTGTTTCATATTTTTCTGACTATTTTTGGGAGATATGCCCTTTTAAAGTTGGGGTAAATTTCTGCCATTTTTCAAACAGAAATAAAAACAGAAAATGTTTCGGTTTAATATTAAAACCTGACTAGTGGGTCCCACATGTCATAGACACTACGAACCGTTACGCGCGGGAAAGAAGAAGAACAGGGCGGCCGTCTCCGGCGAACTCACCGGCGGCGATTCCAGGAGCTAGGGCGACGGGGAGGTGAGGGAGAGGAAGCAGAACGTCTCGGTGAGGTCTGGCGCAGCTCGTTCGTGCACCCACGCTTGACGGAGAGGTCGGGCTGGAGCAGAGCTTCTCCTCCCGCGGCTCCGGCGAAGTGTCGAGGAAGGATACGACGGCTCCGGCCACCGTTCACCCAGGCGAGGGCGGCGGAAGCTCCATCGTGGTCCAGAGAGGGGTGTGCGTGCTGAATCGGAGTGGGAGGGGTTGTCGGAGAAGATTTCGAGCGGATCCCGAGCGGCGGTGGCGAGCTCGATTCCGGTGCTGTGGTGTTCTTCGGGCTCTGGTACTGCGTTGGGAGATGATTGGGAGGTCGAGAGAGGAGGTGTGGTGCTTGGAGGCCTGGGGTGGCCGTCTTATACCCTCCGAGAGTTGGCCGCCGTTAATGGCGCGGCGAGGTGTCAGCCGTGGCGTGGGAGCTGTGCGTGCGGCGCGTCGCGAAACCGGTGGCACAGTGGCGCACGCGGCACAGGAGGAGGGAGTGGATAGGCTCCGGGGCGGCGAGGGTCGCTGACGAGCGGGCCCCGGCGGCGCTGTGCTGAGCGGCGCGTCGGGATGCGTCGGTGGCGCGTGCTGAACCTTCTCCGGCGACGCGTGGAGGCTGGGCGAGTCAGGGAGAGGAGGGGAACACTGGGCGTGGTTTGGGGCGCGGGAAGCTGAACGTCGACGACCACAAAGTGGCGGCGCCGTCGTGCACGGCCTCGCCGGCGGTGATCACCGTTCTGGACATGCCAGAAGCGGCATCGAGCGTATCTCCCAGCTCCGTGCTCCAAACGAGATGAGGTTTTCACCTCCGTACGCCAAATTTCAAAACCTTCAACTTTCCTGAATAAAGTTTTTGCAAATTCGAAACTTGGTGCGACTAGAACTTTTGAAAAACCATACTGGTCAAAATGAAAACTTTTTTTGATGAAGCAAAACATTTTTGGTCACCCTTCTGCCTGAGGTGTAGACACACCTTGTGCTTGCATCTATGCCCTTGCCTCACATTAGAAAAATCATTTGACTAGATTTTAAAATCATTTGAGTTAAGGGCAGAAATTGGATAGAAAAGGTATGAGGTAAATCCTCAAGTGTGAACCAAATATTTTTGCATATTAGGCTATATATTGCCTAGGGTCATTCCCTAATTTTTGGAGAATTTTTAACAAAATCAAGTACTTCCTTTGGAAAGCTCAAATAAAGGGATTTTGTTTTAACGATAAATAGAAATATTTAGAAAATGATTTTGGGTTTTGGGGCCAAGCAATCAAGATACCAAGTGGGAGAGAACACAAAACTCAAGATCCCAAACTTGGTAAGGTTTCGTCGAAGATTGAAAATTGAAAAGGCCATTTACCAAGGCAAATTAAATCCAAAGTCGATGACAAAACTTTTAAAAGAAATTTTTGAAAGGCCAAATTCCAGGATGTTACAGACCTTCCCCCCTTGAGTTGAATCTCGTCCTCGAGATTCCCTTTGCTCGTTGAACAGGTACGGATATTCAGTCCTTAACAAATCCTCTCGTTCCCAAGTGGCTTCGTCTTCGGTGTGTTTATCCCATTGTACCTTGTAGAATCTTGTGACTTGTTGCGGGTGCGGCGCTCAGACTCATCCAAAATTCTGACTGGGTGTTCTTCGTAAGTCAATTCGCTGCTCAATTCCAGTTTCCTAAAGTCGGCTTGCTTGGTCGGTGGTGAGATGCATTTCCTTAGCTGGGACACGTGGAAAACGTCGTGCACTCCTGTCAGCTCTTCTGGTAGCTCGAGCTGGTAGGCTACTGTCCCTTTCCTTGCTAGGATCTTGAAGGGTCCAATGAATCTCGGGGCTAGCTTTCCTTTCATATGGAATCTTTTCAGGCCCTTGAGGGGTGTCACCCGAAGATAGACATAGTCGTTTTCTTCAAAGTGGATCTGACGGTGCCGTCGGTCGTAATAACTCTTTTGGCGGGACTGAGCTGCCTTGAGCCGGTCACGAATCAGATGTACTTGCTTTTCGGCTTTTCGCAGAACATCGGGCCCAAAGATCTTGCTATCTCCTGCCTCAGACCAGTTAAGTGGGGTCCGGCACTTTCTCCCATACAGTGCTTCAAATGGTGACATTTTCAGGCTGCCTTGGTAGCTGTTGTTGTATGAGAATTCTGCATAGGGTAAACTATCTTCCCAACCTGCACCATAGGCGAGCACACACGAGCGCAGCATGTCTTCTATATTTGGTTGACTCGCTCGGTTTGACCGTCAGTCTGAGGATGATAAGCGTACTGAAAGATAGCGTTGTCCCCATGGCCCGTTGAAGGCTTGTCCAAAATCTGGAGGTAAATTGTGTACCTCTATCTGACACAATGGTCTTAGGAACTCCATGGAGTTTGACAATCTTGTTCACATAGAGTTGCGCTAGCTGGTCCGAACGGTACGTTGTCTTGACGGGATAAAGTGAGACACCTTCGTCAGACGGTCGACGATGACCCAGATGGAGTCATTTCCCCGGCTGGACTTGGGAAGTCCGACGATGAAATCCATACATATGTTGTCCCACTTCCACTCGGGTACCTTAAGGGGTTGAAGGAATCCCGCGGGTTTTTGGTGCTCGGCTTTCACTAGGTTACATACGTTGCAGCATGCGACATAGTAGGCGATCTCCTTCTTCATACCGGCCCACCAGAATATTTGCTTCAAATCTTGGTACATCTTGGTACTTCCCGGGTGGATAGAATAGGCAGACTCGTGGGCTTCCTTGAGAATTTGTTGTTTTAGCGCGGCCTTGTCGGGTACACAAAGGCGGTTACCGTAGCGGAGCACTCCTTGACTGTCCACGGAAAATTCCTTGGCCTTACCCAGTGGTATTTTGATCTTGACTTTTATACCGGGGTCGTTGGCTTGCTCAGTTTTTATCTCTTCCTCAAGGTTTGGTTTCACCTCTAGGGTGCTTAAATAGGCCTTGCTTCCCACGCATAAATTTAGCTTTGCGAATTCTTTCTCTAAACTTGGCTGCATCTTTGGGGGCTTCCTGCTTAGGCATCTGCTACCACGTTGGCCTTTCCTGGATGGTAATGAATCCCAAGGTCGTAGTCCTTGATTACTTCAAGCCACCTTCTTTGCCTCAGTTGAGGTCAGGCTGGGTGAAAATGTACTTCAAACTTTTGTGGTCCGTGTAGATCTCGCATCTTTGACCAATAAGGTGATGTCGCCAAGTCTTCAGGGCGAGTATGACAGCGGCCAATTCCAAGTCGTGTGTGGGGTAATTCTGCTCATGGGTCTTTAGTTGCTTTGATACATATGCAATGACCTTCCCTTCTTGCATGAGAACGGCCCCTAGCCCATTTCTACATGCATCACAGTATACAGTGAAATCCTTGCCATCATCGGGCAGTACTAGTATTGGGGCTGTGGTTAACCGGGTCTTTAACTCGTTGAAGCTTTCTTCACATTCATCTGTCCAGGCATACTTGCGATTTTTCTTCAACAAGTCCGTCATGGGCTTGGCTATCTTGGAAAAGTTTTCAATGAACCTTCGGTAGTAACCAGCCAATCCGAGGAAGCTCCTGACTTCTGACACATTGGTGGGTGTTTTCCAGTTCAGCACATCAGAGATCTTGTCGGGGTTCACGGCTACACCGGCTCCTGACAAACATGTCCTAGGAACTCCACTTCCTTTAACCAAAACTGGCACTTGCTGTACTTGGCATAAAGTTGTTGTTCACGTAGTCTTCCGAGAACAATCTGAGATGTTCGGCGTGCTCTTCCTCATTTTTGGAGTAGATGAGGATGTCGTCGATGAATACCACGACGAACTTGTCGAGATACTCCATGAATACCTTGTTCATCATGCCCATGAAGTAGGCGGGAGCATTGGTTAGGCCGAATGACATGACAGTACACTCATACAGTCCATATCTGGTGGTAAAGGCGGTCTTGGGAATATCACTTTCTCGAATCTTCAGCTGATAGTATCCCGTGCGGAGATCAATCTTGGAGAACACACGGGCACCACGGAGTTGGTCAAACAGATCATTGATTCGCGGGAGTGGGTACTTGTTCTTGATGGTGACATCATTGAGAGCACGGTAGTCAATGCATAGCCTGAGCGTACCATCGCTCTTCTTTGCAAACAGAACTGGCGATCCCCAAGGTGAAATACTCGGGCGAATGAAGTTCTTTTTGATTAGATCATCGAGCTGAAGTTGATATTGTGCATATGTCTTGATCCACTAAGAATAAGAATGAGTAATGTGAATCAAAATGTTTTCATATTTTGATCTTCTACTTCTCAAATCAATATTATTCAAATCAAAATAAATTCTAGACAATGCAAAGAAAAAACTGGAAAATATGAAATACATCTTATATTATTTTACACACAATCTATTATATTATTAAAACAACAAACAATTAACGGTGGAGATTTGTTACGCTAAAAATAATATGTCTACACGGTGCAGATTTAGATTTGCCAATCCCGCACATGCAATCTGGGGAAAAAAAGGGACCGATCCAATCTACTTGCATTACACCTGGACTCTTTTTTAGATTTTCCTATTCAAATACAACTGCTAGCAATCAATCGATACATCACGGATTCACTGACTGTCGTTCTTTGTCGCCGCATAATCGCCCGCCTATACAACAGTGCGACGGCCGGGCAGCCTGACGGATGGAGAGAAACGGCCGGCCGGCCAGCCGGCAGCTGGTCCATGCTCCATACGGATGGTTCCTCTGCGGTGAGTCCCTGAACGTAAGGAGGAGGCGGCTGCTGGCAAGGAGCAGATTCTTTTTTGTTTCAAAGGTTCGATTCAGATTTGATTGGTCATTGGTACGTAACTGATGTACTCCCTCCGTTCGGATTTAATTGACACACATTTAGTTACACATGAATGTATCTAAACATGAAACAAGTATAGATACATCAATATTTGGACAAAACCAAATAAATTAATTTGGAACGGAGGGAGTATGTGTACTTCACCGATTTAATTACTGTGTTGTTGGCTTAAAAACCACAATTATGTGCACATGCCGCCGCCCGACGTATTCCGGCAACCGCCGACATATTCTGATCCCGCGACACGTCTATACATACGCTGCCTTTACCGCTGTATTCACTTCCGCGCCGCCGGCCGATTCACTTTCGGCCGTGTGCAGACATTTGTGCATGCATGCATGTAAGCAGGCCGGCCGGTACGTGACTCTTCTCGGTCTAAATGAAAAAAGAAGAGAGAAAATAGATCTTATTGTCACCTGGACTGCATCAGGTGGTAGCAGCAGGCAGGATTAGTGCCATGCCCGGCCACAGCGCTGGATCGATGGCGCTAAGAATAGTATCGCCAGGCACATATAACTAATCAAGTTTTTCTTTCCAATTAGGTTCGTCTGCTGCTCATACTGATCAGTTCGCCGACACCAAGGTTGACTATACCAAATTGCTGCATGGTAGGTTTTATTTTTTTGAGGATATAGTAGGAGGCAATACGAGGTAGGATAGAAATATTTGTTAACGTTTGTCCATCCGTTGCACATATATCATGTCACTGAACGGATTTTTTTTGACTTTTCTTGAAACATTCGTTTCCACTCCACGTGCCATCAAGATTAACATTTTACATTGATTTTCTACAAATATTTTTCAATTTTATGTCAGCGTTACGTAGGTATTGATATATCATTCGAAAATATATATTAGAAAAAATAACGGTCAGGAAACATATGTCTCAGCGCCGCCACCGCTTTACCTGGAGTAGACAACGGTGTCTGGATTCTCCTAGGGCAGCATTGCCGCTTTTCCTTGAGTAGACAGCAGCGTCAGACGCCGTTGTAGCAGCCCAGATCAGATTCCGACCGAGGCTTGGACCAGGCGACCCGCACCGAATTACCAAAGCCGATGTCGACGATAGACTCATCTGATCGAAGTTGCCATCTCAAGCTTTAGGCCGCACGAAGCAATACTGTTGGCATTCTTGATTCCATGGCCGTGGAGGCATCGTGTGATACATGTTCCGCCACTATCAACAAGGGCACGATCTGCCTCAGTCCACTTCAACTGGCCAGGAAATCAGGATATATATATAGGTCCATTGATGTTGAGGTATGTAATCATCTAATGCAATTTACTGTTTCTATATTTGTAACGTACATACAAATTTTGATCATGTAAGATTAAAGCAGCTTGAGTAGTATTTGACCTGAAGTCCCCCGCGAAATATATTGGCATGCCACAACAAAGATCCATTGTATTAAGGTCGACCACCTGCATGCATGCATGATGCAAGGCAGGATTCGAGGTAAACTGGTATTATGGTAAAAATCTTTGCATCCATGATGGAGAGCAAAGGAAATAAAAGTAAGCCCTTTTGCTTCTTAGTAAAGAAGATTTCTTACACGCTAGGTGTTGTGATGAGCCGGGCATGAAAAGCATTAGAAGATGTGTCCAAGGTACATAATCATATTACATATGCTTGCATTGCTTTTGATATTAGGTACACAATCATATTACATATGTTTGCATTGTTGTTGATATATTCAGCTATCTAATTCAATTGAAATTTTTTCACATTCATACTATTTGCCCTATTCGTCGTCAAAATTGAACATAATAAATATACTCAATTTTCCCAGCGATGAATATGTAACTTTATGCAACTATATAATATAAGTAGGTGCAAATACCTATTATTTACTTCTATCAGTTTTCTATTTTTTGGTAGCGTAACTTTGGTAAGTGTAAATTACACGGTTCTTATGTACTTAATACATGTTCTTATATTTTTTAGTTATTCCACTAATGATGACACTATTTTCCCAGCAGTCCTATTTTTACTTGGTATGCTGTCCCAAGGTGTTCAGATTTTCCGGAACTGGTCCAAGTCCAAATGATGTTTGCGACAAAGTATGGGAAATAATTTTTTGCTGCAGCTTCCGAGCTTATGCCAGATTGTGGGGTCAACCGGCAGGTCATATGCGAACTTCCAAAAAAACTACATTAATTATGTTACTTCATGATTATGATGATGCTGAAACGATTTTACTCAATACCTGCAGATAATTAAACTACTTTCTATCCATCCTTCTCCGGTTGAAGTGAAGATGAATCTGCTAAATATGAGATTGCCGAGGAGCATGAGATCGATTGGGATCCTTTAGCAACAGAGACATAATCTCTTAAACCCCCTGAAGATCTGCTGGTAAGTGTTCGCATACCAGAAACTAAGGTTAGTTCATTATTTTTAAGCTCACTAATGGTATAGCGAACTTCTGTATAAGAAAATTTGGAAGCCTAAACAATGAAGGTATTCAGGTTTTGAATTTTTCAAATGTACAGATGTTATATCACGTAGATTGGAACGTGGAAGCAATTGGTAGCTCAATAAACCGAGTATCCTAAATCGTTCTCATATATTTTCATCGATCTTAAATTGTTTTATAGTATACTATCCAGAATAAAAATGATACATTAGATATGAATATTTGAGTTATAGTATCAAGAATAAAAATGACACACTAGATATGAATATTTGAGTTATATCAACGCTAGCCGCGCAATTGCGCGGGCCACCCAGCTAGTTTTTATCAAGCAGATAACTAAAGTAACATAGAAAATGCACATAGAGTTCAACATAGTTCATAAAACATAATTAAATGGTAAGTTAAAAACAAACTAGTCGGACCAGAAACTATCTGAGACGTCCGGTGACTCCTCACGACGGTGAAAATGAGTTTTTAGTTCCTCATTTGATCCAGAATTTATTCCCAATATAATATATTTCATCATTATTCAACATTGATGAACCATGCAGAATCAAGAACACACCTAGATGTGTTTTCATACTAACTATGCATATGCAGCAGGGAGATTCAATGGTATGTGGGTTATGTACATCCTCTAGTTAAATGCACAAGAAAGTGATATATTTCCTTGTTAAGATCATAACAAACAATCGTGTACATGCACTGCACGTATTACTTATAAAACAAAAACGAATATTTTGATAGCATAAATGTTGTACAACATAAAATGCTTCTACTCATCCAAAAAAAGTGATTTACAAGACATGTTGTGTGTTTTTGTTACAATCCCTAGATCATAAAGTAATCATTTCTCATTTTGTAGTACAACTTGCACTTTTTGGTTCACATGAAAACACATGAATAGGGAAAATTTTAATTTACATGCCATGATATGTTAAATCCCATAAAAACTGAAGGTCGCGGGGATAAATGCAGGGTTGTATTTTTGAGGGATTTTGTGTATGAAAGAGTAGTCAATGAAACAAAAGGAGTATATTCCTTGTGTTGGGGCTTAATGGAAAATTTCTTTGGGAATTTCATAAAACATAGATCCTCACCAAAATTCAAATAGTTCTTATTCCTTTTGGCTCTTTGATAACTTGTTTTGTTCCAATAACTTTCAGATTAAATTATGTCTGTAGAAGAAATAAAGTTGTTATAGGATGAAATTATGTCAGTAGGAAATGAACATCATTGTTTTAACCCTTGAGATTTCTGCATTGCTGAAGATGATATTATTCCAACACAAGCCTCTTGCAGATAATTGCTTATAATTTGAAGCGTCTCTGGTAACGAATAGATATATTGGACAGATGTCACCGGTACAAACTTGAGTATCCAGACGGTAACTAGTGTGGGTTCAATTGAAAAAAAAACCGACTGGGATATAATCCCTCAGACCATCCAAATTTCCAATCCGTCTCTAATAACATTTCGATTTTATTATTGGCCGCCAGGAAACCTATCAAGGTACTCATTTTCCACTTTCCAAACCAAGTTTAGATATGCCATCCACATATATATCTCGATAGTGAAAACCCCTTAATACCAAGCCAATCAGAAATAAGAGGTCTCCTCGAGGTGCTTCACCCTGCACCT
The DNA here is from genome assembly GCA_947311845.1 of Poa pratensis. NCBI lineage: Eukaryota > Viridiplantae > Streptophyta > Magnoliopsida > Poales > Poaceae > Poa > Poa pratensis. The sequence goes on from CAMZMU010000105.1 coordinate 37,051,402, forward strand.
CCGGCCCAACGGAATCGGCCGGTCATAGAACAACTCCGCCTTATCAGCAGCACCGCCAGCATGGCGACCAGCCAGCCTACCGTACGAGCCCTTTAGGGCCCTGGAGCGCGCGCGCAGCGTCGCAAGAACGATGACGAGTTTCTCCAGGTTAATCGGCACCGTGGGAGACAGCACGCCAGCACCAGCACCGAGCCCTGCCACCGGGCCACCCAGGCCGAACTTCTCCGCCGGCACGATCGCCGTCTGCTGTTCGTCACCAGGAATGGAAGCGTGCTGATCTTTGGAGATAGCCAATGGTGGCACCTCCGCCTCGTCCTCCTCGTCTTGCGTGCGGCTCTTGTCGTCGTCCTCGCCGAATTGAAACACCACGATGGTGCTTTCTTTCCAGCTGGAGTCGTCGAACGGGCCAGCCATGTCTGGCTCGTTGGGCTCCTTGGGGTCGAGATTCGACGACGCTTCCATCCGCAGGAGGTCCTCGAGGCTTGACCTTTTCGGCGCCTGGTTCTCGTTTGCAGTTGAACTAGCACGCGCGCTTGACGCCGTTCTGAAGACGGCGGCGAAGGGTGAACAGATCAGCCTGACGATGACGCGCCTCCTTCTTCCTGTGAACAGATCTCTCTTGGCGTTGGCCGGCAGAAGCAGCGGTGAGGGAGACGACGAGCCGGAGAGCGGAGGGGACGGGCCGAACGGCGACATATCCTCGCTGTGGCTGAGGACACTGGAGTAGGCGTGTTCCGGCCTTCCCATATCTACAGAGCTTTGGCTATCAGCCTATCACCTTGAGCATGCGCACGCTTGACGTAATCGCAAGCTTCGAAGAGGTGCGCTGAAAAGTGAAGATGCTACGCGTCAGATTTTATACTAGTGCTGATGCGTGAGGTGGTTGTGGAGTTTGTTCTGAGTAGATAGGCTAAAGTGAGATTTCGGAGTCAGAGCTGCAAGTGTTGGACTGGTTTGTTCAGCTACCGTAGTTACAAGAAGTGTTGGTTAGGGAGGTTTCGAAATGGAAGAGCTTCGGGAGCAAAGGATGGATAGGAATCGATTAGGATGGTGACAGTACGACATCCCCCATTCAGGCCATTATCAGTCCCGCAGGAGACAAGACCTATTATTCTTCTAGACCGTGACTAAATCCTATATTTAGTAACGGAGGGAGTAGTATACATCTTTAACATTTTTTTTAGGACATCTCTACAATATCGTCAAAATAATAATATCGTTGAGCCACGTGGCAGCCTCTCATTGGTTCATGCTAAATACACCGTGTACATCAAATTGAGGTCAAAATAATAATATCCTTTGATTTAGTTTAACACACAAAATTTAGAGATGAATTTTCTAACAACCGCACACGAATCACGAGCCGCTCTTCACTTAGACCATCTCCAATAGCTTATATATTTTAGGGTTTAACTATTTTAGGACATATCAGGCAAAAAAAGTTTCTCCAACAGCTGTAATTGATGTAAATTTTATTCAAATTTATTTCTAGCAGTCCAAAAAAATACCTTATGCTGCAAAATACAAGCTGCTAATCCGAAAAAGGGTAACGTGGGCACGTCAACTGCTAATTGAAAGTTCATGTCGGCCTCCCGCCTTTTCTCTGGTTTCGCGCTGCCTCCTCTCCCATCGCTTTAGCCTCGAACTGGCCGCTCCGTCGCAACTTATACTGATTTAGCCGTTAATTCACCACCTTTGATCGAAGGCATAGTAAGGATTTGACCTTGAGGGTTGTCGTTGCTCTCGTCCCCCATGCGGCTACCATCGCTTCCTGGTTGTTCATAGCTTCAGCCGATGAGCCACCCGAGCAACCCTCCTCTCCTCCCCTCCTCATCGTGCCTCCCCCTTCCTACAAGCACGCGCACGAGCGGCGCATGCAAGCTCTACCTCCGGTTGTACCTCGACTAACCCCCGCCTCACTAAGACTCCTCTGCCTCCATGCACCAGGCACAGGGCTCGCCTCGTTCGAAGATTAAGAAATTCAAAGTTGTTACTTTTGCATTATATGGGTTATATTGCAAATACCTGGCCACCGACAATAGTTGCATGTAAAAAGGTTATGTGAAATACAACACTTGGGTTGCTGTTGTATGGAAAAGGGGCAACGTGTGCACACCAACTGGTAATTGAAAGTTTGATGTTACCCTCCCGCCTCTTCTCTAGTGACTGCACTGCCTCCTCTCCCATCGCTTTGGTCTTGAACTTGCCGCTCCGTCACAACTCTTATCGATTTGGCCGTGAGATACGACCTTTAGGGTTGTCGTTGCTCTCCTCCCAACGCGGCCACCATCACTTCCTGGTTGGCCATAGCTTCAGCCGACGAGCCACCCGAGCAACCCTCCTCTCCACCCCTCCTCACCATGCTTCCTCCTTCCCTACAAGCACGCGCACGAGCGATGCATGTAAGATATGTCTCTGGCTGCACCTCGACCAACCCCCGCCTCGCTAAGACTCCTCTACCTCCATGCACCAGGCGCAGGGCTCGCCTCGAACGGATATTAAGAAATTAAAAGTTGATACTTGTGCGTTATATGGTTTATACTGCTGATACATGTCCACCTACAATAGTTGCCTATAAAAAGATCCATCGCTTTGGCCTCGAACTTGCCGCTCCGTCACAACTCTTATCGATTTGGCCATGAATTCATCACCTTTGATCGAAGGAACAGTAGGGATTCGACCTTTAGGGTTGTCGTTGCTCTCCTCCCCACGTGGCCACCATCGCTTCTTGGTTGTCCATAGCTTCAGCCAACGAGCCACCCGAGCAACCCTCCTCTCCACCCCTCCTCACGGTGCCTCCTCCTTCCCTACAAGCACGCGCAGGAGTCACGCATGTAAGCTCTGCCTCTAGCTGCACCTCGACCAACCCCCGTCTCGCTAAGACTCCTCTGCCTCCATGCACCAGGCGCAGGGCTCGCCTCGAACGGAGATTAAGAAATTAAAAGTTGATACTTGCGCATTATATGATTTATACTGCTGATACCTGGCCACCTACAATAGTTGCCTATAAAAAGATTATAAATTTGTACCTGATCTGAGCGACTAATGTTACTCAAATAACATGTCATGTATTGATTACCGTAATAGTACCTTTGGGCGCAGCAAAGCGCGCCATCCTCTCTTCTAGTACATCTTTAACTTTATCGGAGAGTGAACAGTTCGAACCCTCGGTCTGACGGGTGAAGTTGGATCGAGACACTCGGTGGTTTGATCAACGGTTGGGCTTTTAAACTATACGAAGTGACGAACGTCTAGTGATTTGTCTTTGTTTGTGGCTTAGTGTGGTGCATGATCACCATCTCAGCCTCTACATCGATCCTTCGCCTAGGGCACTATTTCACGCGTGAGTTTCGCAGTCCACCTAATTTGCCTGGAGAGAAACTCAAATGGATTGTTTTCTTAGAAACACAATATATACATTGTGTATGACTCTTCAATTTTTGCCGGAGATAAGCCTCATTTTAGATTTGGCACATGGCTCGAGATTTTGTCGCCTCGGCCCTATCTATATCTGATGTCAATTTCGTTATTATATATGGACACTCTCTCCGTTACTAAAAGGAATACATACAAATTTAATCAAAGGTCAACATATAATAAGTTTGACCAATCATATAGATAAGAATATGAACGTTTAGAACATCAAATCAATAGACACATCATAGAATATATTTCCAAATTAGTAAATGTTTATATTTTTTCTATAAAATTGGTCAAAGATACACTACGTTGACCTTTAACTAAAAATATATGACTTGATTTATGGAATGGCACGATTATAAAACAGACATTTGCTACATAACACATCTCTAAAGTCGGTTTTGCTACTACAAACCTATGCACCACAGATAATGACAGAGCTTGGCCAGAGTCATTGGGGGTGGCCTCTCCGAGGACCAAAGATCTCCACCGTTGAGATATTGCAAGATCACGTTACTCATACCACGAGAATATCGTGGACCTGGATACAAGATGATTGCTTTGGAGTCTCTAAACGTTACTCCTTAGCTATGTAATTATGAAGGTAACTTCAGATATGTTGGAAAGTATGTCATTGTGAGCGATGGAGAGATACACGCTGGGTCCACTTGGTATTATGGTGGCCAGCATTATTTAGATAGGTATTTGAAGGAGGGGATGCCGGAATACGGAAACAAGAAACGAGTATAAACCAGCAACGAGAGTAACTAGGTACATTGATTATGACTTATCACGAGGATACTGTCAACGTCTCGCCTCGGGTTGTGCAACCTAATTCCAATACATTTCAGTGTGGTTCGAGCGTGAACCTATTTAAGCACTCGCAAGTTCAGGCGAACTTACTTGAAGGCTAAAAGGGTAGAAATGGTAACCTCGAAGGGGGTAAATAGGTTTCTACAAAATTTCTTTTTCTTTTCACAAGTTGTAGACTAGGCGGATAAATAAGGTGAGCCTAACAACTAAGTGAAACACCCTATATGATGCAATACAATACTTCAGGAATGAATGCTATCACAAAAGTAGATACAATAGTGAAAGAGGTCGGATAGAAATAGCCGAGACACGTGGAGACGAAGATGTAATCCGTGTTACTTTCCCTTGGGAGGAAAGTATGTCATGTTGGAGAGGTGCGGGATACCATGAAGGACACCCGTACGCCACGAAGGCTCACCTTCTTCTCCTGGAGCCTCTTCCACGAAGAAAGAGCTCAATCCACTAGTGGTAGGTTTTGAGGCGGCCTCTGAACCTTTACAAATTAACTTCCCGAAGCACGAATCCACAAGCCAGAAGCTTCCAGGCGACACCTTCCGCCTAGAAGCTCCCAACAAGCTCCAAGAGTAACAAGATCAAAGGGAAAGCTTGACATGGTGCTCAAATCTCGAAAGTGATTGGTCAAAGAGAAGGGTGAGCTTGGATCTTGGCTAGGGTTAGCTTATCCTTCAAGGGGTCTCACGAATCTCTCCTGGATTGATGAATTTGTGGTTGGGAGGGACCTAACCCGAAGGGGTAAGGCCTTTTATGTGTGGGAGAGAAATACTAGCTGTTTGGACAGAAAACGGGGCCGCTGGATCATCTGGCAAATTTCTTGTCGGGCGGTTGATGACGTGAAAACACACGCTCGTTGGGAGACCCCAAGAGGAAGGTATGAAGTAGTGCAGCAGCAAATTTTCCCTTGAAATCTACCAAGGTTATCGAATGAGTAGGAGGTAGAAGAGCTTCAACACGGTGTCAACAACAGCGTCGTTGAAATGTTGTTCATGCAGACCTACACACAACACAATCAAAGTACTTTGCCCCAACGAAACAGGAAGGTTGTCAATCTCCATGGCTTGCTGAATACAAAGGATTAAACGTATGGTGTGGAGAATAAATATAAATGCAAAAGGGAACAGTGAACAAGTGATTGTAGAGCGTGGTGGAAATGGTGGTTTTATTAGTGTAAAAGAATGGATCGGAGTTCACAGTTCACTAGTGGTGTCTCTCCATAAAAGATAGCATGCATGTTGGGTGAACAAATTACAGTTGGGCAATTTACAAATGGCAAACGCATGACAATGCATATTATGACAAGATGTTCAACGTAGTATTTATTGGGCATTACAACATTTTACATAGACCGCTTACCAGCTGCATTTATGACTAATAATCCACTCCCGAGATAACATCCGTGTCTCTCGCGAGTATTAAGTTGCAAGCAACGGATAATTGCATTAAGCATGGTGTTTAATGTAAACAATGCATGAGACATATAAGCAACACATATAAGCAAAGCAAAGCTATTTCTCCCTAGTGGGAACAGCACATCCACAACCTTAGTCGTTTCTGTCGCTCGAGCCCAGACTACTGGAGGCATGAACCCACTATCTAGCATAAATACTCCTTCTTGGAGACACTATCACCTACTTGGCCAAAGCATCTACTAGCATCGGAGAGCATGCAAGAACATAAATAAAACAGTAGATAAATAGATAAACAACTTGATCATAACTTCACAATTCATCGAATCCCAGCAAACACAACATGTAGCATTACAATAAGATGATCTTGATCTTGTTAGGCAGCTCACAAGATCTAAACATGATAGCACAAAGTGGAGAGACAACCATCTAGCTACTGCTATGGACCCGTAGTCGAAGGATGAACTACTCACGCATCTGTCCGGAGGCGGGCATGGTGGTGTAGAGCCCTCCGGCGATGATCTTCTCCTCCGGCAGGGTGCCGGGAAGAGCTTCAGAACCCTCTAGAACTAGGGTTGATGACGGCGGCGGCGACAAAACTTTTCGTGGAATAATGCTCGGGTGCTTAGGGTTTTCGGGAGGAGGAGAATATATAGGCGAAAGGGCGACGAGGAGGCTGAGGCACCCGAGGGCGCCACACAACCCCTCGGCGCGCCACTAGGTAGGGCCGCGCCGAGGTGGTGTCTGGGCCCCCCGGGGCGCCTCTTCGATCACCCTTCGGACTTCGTCTTCGTGTCGGTGTAAAACTCCACCTCATTGATTTTCGTCCAATTCCGAGAATATTTCCTGACTAGCTTTTCTGAAACAAAAGACAGCAGCAAACAGGAATTGGCACTGTGGCATCTTGTTAATAGGTTAGTCCCAAAAAATGCATAAAAATGATATGAAGTGTATATAAAACATGTAGCAATTGGTATAAAACATGCATGGAACATCAAAAATTATAGATACGTTTGAGACGTATCAGCATCCCCAAGCTTTGTTCCTACTCGTCCCGAGTAGGTAAACGATAACAAATATAATTTTTGGAGTGACATGCTACCAACATAATCTTGATAGCAGCCAAATGGGTGTCGGACTAGTTCAGCACCTGTCTGGTGTTTGGGCACGCAAAGGGTTGGCGCCAAATCGTCCGCCACAAAAGTGTCAGACAATCAGCAACCTTCCCGAGAGCAGCTAGATGGGTGTCGGACTACTCTGGCACCCACGCGGGCAGACTCGCGCCACCGGATCATCTGGCATGGGAATCGCCGGATGATACGGCACCTGATCTTGCTCATGTTTCGCCTCAGAAATTGCTTCCAAACAGCTCGATCCTAGATGCAATAAATCAAGGAATGGAAACATATATTAGAGCACATAGTCATACCACCATTTGATCCCCTTTTAATAGTGCAGGATCCCTATACTAAAGAAAACTAAAACGCTATTATTCGTTTTTGTCACATGGAAAGGTTCTTTTCCCTTTTATGTTCAACGCTCCACGACACTCGAATTGGAGAACTAAAACATGTAGAAATACCTGGCAAAAGATTAGTTTCCTTTAATCTTATCATCCACGACCACCAAAATATTATTAGGGACATAAATGCCCTTTCAATGGCGTCAACGATGATTGTGCAATACTAGACGAGAAGGATTTGTACGCGGTAATACATGGTTCGCTCTGTTATGATTTTTGTATGATACCTGGGAGTCGTTGTTGGTGTCTGATACGTCCAAAACATATCTACATTTTTTTATTGTTTCATCGTACTTTTATATTATTGATACATTCTTCTACTATGGTTTTATATTATTTTATAGTATTTTAATGCACTAACCATTAACCCAGTGTCAAGTGCTAGTTTCTTTTTGTATTGTCTCTGCATTGCAGAAAAGTTGAAAAATAAAGTTGCTCGAGAAATTTCAGGAAAAATACCAAAACTCTAACTTTTCAAGACGGTCACAGAGCAACAAAATATGTCCGCAATTGGGCCAAACATCACCCACGCAGCCTCGGGCCGCGGGTCAAGGGGGGCCACGGCAAGGGAGCACGACGCCGCCTCCTTCACCTCCTCGGGTTGTGCCTTCGCTTATATAAAGCCCCTGAATATCAAAGAAGGGGGGAATCAACACTACGGCAAGATACGATACAAAGTCGTTGCCATCATAGGAGCGTTCTGGTACTGTGCCGAGACAGGGATCCATCATAGGAGCCATCTTCATCGACCTTGATGCGTGAGTAGTCCACCCTTGGGGTTGAGGGATTGTACCAGTAGCTATGTGTTTATCTCTCTCCATGATGTGATCTTGATTGTGATCATGAGCTTTGTTAATATATTTGAATTACATGATGTTCCCCCTCTATTCCTATATCTATTGGATTTGTTCTTGCTTACATGATTGATGTCTAGTATAATTTCTGGACACCCGTATTGGGGACTGTATGGACAATAGATTAGAACGACAATGATCATGAGTTTGTTCTATGTTTGGATTGAATAATGGAATCATGAGATTACTTCATGCAAGTTTAGTATAATTTCCTTAGTACCTAGGTGACAGTGTGAGTGTCGATGAATACATATTAGAAATCCGTAAGGTGTTTGTTAGGATGATCTTTGGACGCTCAAAGTGATAGTGGATGGCTGTCCAAAGAATAGAGAGACAAACTTTAAGGTGTGTTTTTATAACCCTACGTAAGGCTCGTCCTGTTTTGATCCATAAAAAGAATGAACTCGGAGTGATCTTTACCATGTGCTTTTGAAGGGTTTATCATGTGTTTAACTATGTTAGTGTTGTTGAGAGTTGTCACTAGTGAAAGTATAAACCCTAGGCCTGCATTCAAACACCGTTTACTTTCATTTTTGGCACTTGTTACCTTCCTGCCATTTTTATTCTAGATTACAAACACTTACTTTTACCATCCATATTACGCGTATATCATGCCGAACTAGTGCATATATACAACAACCAAGTGTATTAGGTGTGTTGGGGACATAAAAGACTTCTTGTATTTTGATAAATGGTTGTTTGAGAGGGATACTTTTCAAGCTACACCTCCCGTGGTTTGAAAAACCTTGGGTCATCTTCTTAAGGGAAATTTGCTACTGTCCTACAAACCTCTGCACTTGTAGGCCCAACAAAGTCTACAAGAATAGAAGTGGGTAGTAGATATCAGCTCGCTAAAGATTAATTACCGGAAGGTGTTTCAGACATGTCCACATGTGCTTGTACCTGCAGGGTCACACTCTTAATGGCGAGCGACATATAGAAATACTACTATTTAATGGAGAATGAGAGAGAAGCGTTATGAAAGTATTTTGGACGATGTCAGTAGTGTTTCAGGACCTCCCGGAATGTTCTGATGATGTTCGAAAGTGTTTTAGAAGGTATTCGAATATTCCAAAATATGTCAAAGGCTTCTAGAAGTACATGAGGCTCTAGAATATTTTGAAACATTCCGGGGGACCCTTGTCCAGCCGCACCCCCCTTCCCTTCAAATGCAAGACGCCTAGGTAGAGAGGAAGTTAAGCTCCACAGCTGGAGTTGGACTCCAACTTGCATTCTTAGTCCTAAGGGTGTCCGACCACCCTATTTAGACTCCTATATAAAGCGGGGGGGCGCCCCAAGGGTAAGTCAGAGGCCGCCGCAGCCCTCGAATCGGCAACTACATCCCGCAAGCCACCGCCAAACCCAAGGGCACTTAAAACTTTTATGAACTTGTTTAAACTTTTCTCATACACCGATTCAAAACTTTAAGAGTGGATAATATGACTATCCAAAACATAAGTCTGGGTTTGGAAAGTATTAAACAGATTCAACTTGTGAATTTGATTTCATCTATATTGTTGTTGCATCTAATATTTGTCCAAGTATGTTTAAATTAATTAAGAGAGGAAATAATATGACTCTCAACTATAATAAACATGTTTAAAAAATATTCTATTTGGGTGCTATTTGAGTTTTAATGCATTTTGCAAATGAGGAACATAAATAAACAAAAGAAAATAACATGACATTTTCAAAACATTACTGAAAGTGCATGTGTTGCCCCATGTGTGGTTTTGGTAATTAATGACAATCCTTATGGACTAATGTTCGCATTGAGATATACTTGTAGATCTCGTCCATAGGAAAAGATTGGAGTTCATGTGTTGGACTCTAGAAGATTATATGATGACCAAGGTTCTATCCAATGGGTTCATATGAAGAATGGTCATCTAGAGTTGAGCTTATTGCAAGCATGGCTTGGAAAAGAAGATTGAGTGAACATTCATGTTTATCTCCAAGCCATCATCTATATCAAGAGAAGAATATGAAGCGCAAGTGGATACATGAAGATGGAGCTAAGCGAGGCTCTCCCATAATGGTGTATGGGGGAGCATTTGGAGAAGTCTTCATCAAGCATGTGCTAGCAAGCACAATCAAGAAAAGTGTTCCATCTTGAGGGAGTCGAGATCATCATCATCTAGCTCAAGTGGAATACGCAAGGCAAATGTATGATCTTGATAGGGTTTCTATTTTACCGGTCTCGTGGTGTTAGTGGGAGACTGGGTTATAGGATAGACGGCGTACTATCAAGAGGGGCTCTCAAGTGAGTAACTTGATCGCATCTTTGTGGAGAGCTCAATCCTTTGCATATTTGGCATATCATCTTTCTTGGTTCTTATTTGGCTTTTATCCATGTGAGAATTAAGAGCTTGTGTTCATCTCCATACCAAGCTCTAGTTCACCGAAAACGGATTTCGGATGGAAAACTTGTTGCGTTCTCGGTGTTGGAAATATTACCGGTCCTCCTTGAGATAAGGTCCACACTTCCCATGTTTGATATCTCCTCTATATTTTGACCCTTCTTTTTGTAGGAAAGCTCTTGTCGCTACCTTTCCAACCTCGTTGGTTTCATCTCGTTTGGAGCTTCCTTGCAAAAGTTATTGCATTTCAAGATTTACCGATTGTTCTTATTTAGAGAAGGTTTATCTTTTTTCATTTGGTTTTATCCTCACATGATGGACTATGATGTTGCTCTGCATAATCTTGAAGGGCTCTTCGTTGCGATTCCAACGAGTCTAAGAACATCAAAAACGGAGTCCGGATGATCAAGATATGTTCGTTTTCATTTTGGGTGTTTTGTAGTTTTTATCGGCCGGACCCCAGGCCGGCCCAGGCCGGCCCCCAGGCCGGTTGTCTCGGCCACCCACCCGGACCCAGACCGGTTTTGGCCGGCCTCCATGCCAGCTGTTTCGGCCACCAGCCCGGACCTCCAGCTGGTTCTGGCCGGCCCCAAGACCGGTCCTGCCGCCTACACCTCTGCGGGCTCCCTGCGCCCCGGCCGGACCTCAAGCCGGTTTAGGCCGGCCCAGAGGCCGGTCCCTCGGGTTACAGGCCAGACCCCAGGCCGGTTTAGGCCGGCCCAGAGGCTGGTTTCCTCGGGTGGCAGGCCGGCCCAGAGGCCGGTTTCCTCGGGTGGCAGGCCGGCCCAGAGGCCGGTTTATGCCGGCCCCAGGGCCGGATCTTCTCTGCGCTGCAACGACGCTTACCCCTTCAACAGTCACTTTTTTGGAGAACCTATTTAAGGGGGTTTCTTCCCCAACGGTTCTCTAACCCTTGAGCTCGTTTTTCCCCTCTTTCTCCTCCATTGTTGACCTTTTGAAAAGCTTGCCTTCCTCTCAATCCCTCCCATGATTCTTGCATATCTTTGGGGGAAAGTGAGAGGAGATCTAGATCAACATTTTCACCAATCCATTCCTCCTCTAAGTGAGGGGAACCTAGTTGATCTTGATCTTGGAGTTCTTGGTGTTTCTCCTCCATTGTTCTTCCTCTCTTATTCCCCCATAAGTATTTGTTGCTTAGGTGGAATTTGAGAGTGAAGGATTTGAACACTTGTGCTCTTGCCTTTTGCATTTGGTGCATCGGTGTGCTCTCCACGAGGATTCGTGGAAGTTGAAATCTTGTGAACTTGTTACTCTTGGATCTTTGGACCCTAGACGCCCGTGTGGTGGTTGAGACCCTTGTGTGGTCACTTGTAGCTGTTTGAGAGCCCCCAATCCCGTTGTGGGTTGTGCCTCGGATCGTTGTTGAAAGGCTCCGGATTTTTGCCTCGAAGGATTCCGATAGTGGAAGGTGAACCAAACCTTTGTGGTGCGGTTCATCGGAGAAGGAGGTGAAACCTTTGTGGTTGTTGAACCATTGTGTTGGTTCACACCTCTCCAACGAGACGTACTCACCTAAAAAGGAGGAACTCGGAAATACATCCTCGTCTCCGCGTGCCTCCCGAGCTCTTTATTTATGCACTTTACATTGTGATAGACTTCGTGCTTGAAGTATTCTATATTGCTATCACCTTGTTGCTTGTCTTGCTTAGCATAAGTTGTTGGTGCACATGGGTGAGCCTAGTTTATTTAAATTGTTGGCTTGTTAATTTAAACATCTAGTTTTATTCCGCAATTAGCAAGCATAAACCGGAAAAGTTTTAATCGCCTATTCACCCCCCCCCCCTCCCCAAGGCGACATCATTGTCCTTTCAATTACTCTAGGGAAGTATCGATTGTACAATTGGGACGGCCTTTCTACAAATTGTACAATTTATACTTACTATCTTCTCAAAATGATGTGGAAAGATAAGGGAAGACATGTCTTCTCTACCATTGTACATGCCCTTAGAACAAACATGAACACCACTTCCACCAATTATATTGTCATAGAACCTAATGATTGGACATGGGATTTCACATTTTTCTTAAAAGAACTTACTTGGAATTGTCGGCAGCAAACAATGAATCATACTCTTCAATCAATATATTCTTAAATTATGTACAGTTCTTGCAAAAGGTAAGAAGCCTAATTCCTATTATGGGAACTTAACCAGCTACTAGTAATTTTGCACGCGCAATGCGCGTCCAAGTTTTATGCCCTCCTAAAACTGGTTTGTGGTAATGTCTAATTTATGACTGTATTTTTAAATCCAAGGTTAAAACATCACATATCATCGCCATGATATTTCTTCTGTAAAATCGCTGCATTAGTTTTCACACTCTTCTACCCTCCAATAATATTCAAATTGATTGCCGCTATTATGACAAATTACTGTCAGTTTCCAAAATAACAACATGGGTATGCAAAGCTGGACGTTTTAATTCCTCTCAAAATCAGTGCCCCTAATTAATTCTCTGAATTACTCCCCTATTAACTCGGTTGTTGATTTGGCAAGAAAGTAATTGCTCGTTGGATCTAGCGTTAGACTTTCCAAAAGAATGAAGGCTGACAATGTGTTTTAGCGGTGACTGGATCCGTTGGATCTAGCGTTAGACGGCCAAGATTGTTTGGATCCCCACGCTCTGTGCCTTTTTATATTAGTGGTTATGCATCAATTCAGCCCTAGTGTGATTATGGCCACATGAAAAAGCACTGACCAAATCGAGGTACCGTAGTAGGTTGGTCTGTCTTGCTGACATGCACAAGAGATTAAAAAGAAAACGACGCCAAGTGTCTTGGCGGCCTACGAGTATTTCCACTCACGCGGCCCATAGCTTTTCCGTACTAGCGTCGGACGAGCGCTATTAGAAACGGGATTATTGGGTTAGGAGAGTCTCCTCCTAGTGATGCTCACAAATCAAAACATTTGTATGTTTCATAGTTTTCAAGACTAAAAATGGTTTCACAATTATTTTAGCTTCAATGCATGCAATCGATACTTCCAAGTATCACAGAAAATTCTCTATGTGTTTTAAGTCATGATCCGACCTATTTTTTCTTCATTTAGTCCTCTCAAATAATGTGGTCCAAACAATGTCACCACGGCTCTGTAGAATGTATATGGATTTAATAGCTATGGACCCGATCCTGCATGGGTAGTCAGCTTGACCATATGCTGGCGCTGAGATAACGATAAGGAACCACCACATTTGCGCGCGAGTTGTCACATAACCCCACAATTGGGTTTTTTGATACATAAATACCACTATTGGGGCTATGCTGTGACGCTGAGCAATGATTTTTTCGTTTAAGCCCGTTAACACGTTTTCTGACGATTTGGACCCACCCGTCGGATCTACATGGCAAAAAAAAGTCAACAATACATTTTCCTGTTTCCTCCGGAGTCGCGGGCCTGCTCCGCTTTTGCCGCGGCCTCGCCGCCGCCTCACCCCTGCCGCTGCCTCGCCCGCGCCGCCGCGGTTCACGAGCCTGTGCCCGCCCCTGCCCGCGCCCCGGTCCAGCAGCACGGCAGCGTCTACTGGAGGCGCGTCGCCGGCTCGGCGGCGCTGGCCTCCTTGGACCTGGCCTAGGGCCTGGCACCGCAGCTCGCGGGCGCGTTCGCCGCGCCGGAGTCGCCCGTGTGGATGGACAGCAGCACGACGGCGCAGTGCCGGGAGGTCGAGCACGCGCTGGGAGGCACGCTGACGCTGGCCGCCATGGCGGGGTGCCGGGCGCACGAGAGGTGCACCGCCCGCACGAGAGGTGCGCTGGCCTTCCTGGTTTCTTCTTGAAATGTTCAGAGCTTTGTAACTGCAGTTTGCATGAATCATTGCAGGCCGGTGTAGCAAGTTTTACTAAATATTTCCCCCAATCCTTTCTGATTATTCATTCCAAGTTTACATGCTATAGCTCCAGATTTAGAGATGAAGATTGGGAAGCTAGCATCTGGGCACCGCGCCTGCCCGCGCCCCAAGCCCCTGCCCGAGCCCGCCCCGCCCCTGCCCGCGCCCATGGCCGCGCCCTGCCCCTGCCGTGCCTAGTCGGCCGTCCCTGGCCGCGCACCGTGCCTGGCCGGCCGCCCCTGGTCGCGCGCCGTGCCTGGCCGGTCGCGCGTCGCGCTTGGCCACGCCAGCCCGCCCCTGACCGCGCCCCCGGCCGCCCTTGGCCGAGCCCGACCCTAGTCGGCCGCCCCTAGCCGAGCTCGCCCGACCTCACCCTCGTGGACTCCCGCGCCGACGCATGCCGCCTCGCCAGCAAGCTCCAGTGCTATTCTGCACACAATGTGTTTAACGTAATGCCAAGTAAGGGGAGAGTAGTAAGAAGGGGAGATAGTGTTGACCTCTGATTTGTTTTTGCCACGTAGATATGACGGGTGGGTCCAAATCGTCAGAAAACGTGTTAACAGGCTTAAACGAAAAAATCAGTGCTCAGCGTCACAGCATAGCCCCAATAGTGGTATTTATGTGTCAAAAAACCCAATTATGGTGGTTATGTGACAACTCACGTGCAAATGTGGTGGTTCCTTGTCATTATCTCGCTGGTGCTCCACGCGCTCCATATGCAAGCATCGTCATAGCAGCCGTGCATTAAACTGATGAAACCAGTCATTTCAGCACCGTCCGTTTTCAACTTGAAGTAGGTATAGTACTTCTTCACACCATGCACTAACCGCAAGAACAAATTCTTGTTCATCATTGCCGCCGAAAATTCTTTTCTGTAAATGTTGGAACATCGTCGAAATAGTCGATGTAGAGCATGCAGTGTCATTCCATCCTCTGATTTGGCTTGATCTTCCTCCTCCCAAACTAAACCTCCGTGTTTGGGTTGGGCATTGGCGGCCTCGTCCACTTGTAACTGTAGAAAACAAGCGATGATCGTAAAATGCTCATCTTCATCGGCGACTATATCGCCTTCTTCTCCCATCAACAGGTGGACCATTAACTCATCGTTGATATCCATGGTCTACACGAATCACACAACGAATCAATCAATGAACACGTCACCTTGCACCTCACCTTGCACCGTCAAAATTCTAAAAATTCAAACCTACCAGCCAATCGGC
Organism: Poa pratensis; assembly: GCA_947311845.1. Lineage (NCBI taxonomy): Eukaryota > Viridiplantae > Streptophyta > Magnoliopsida > Poales > Poaceae > Poa > Poa pratensis. The sequence continues at coordinate 37,066,858 of CAMZMU010000105.1, forward strand.
CAAACACCTTACATGCAAGGCGGCCATCGTCCCTATCCATGGTCTATACGAATCACACAACGAATCAATCAATGAACACGACACCTTGCACCGTCAAAATTCTAAAAATTCAAATCTAGCGGGCAGTCGGCCAAACACCTTACATGCAAGGCGGCCGCGCAAGGTCACCGGTAGGGTAGTTCCGTGCACTGAAGTCATGTATCGCCATATTGCCAGTCCTTTTGGTAGCTCTTTTTTGGACTTCATATTTGCACTAAAATTTCACGGCAATCAACGAGTGTTGCTTATCTCAGACGAAAACTGGCAACACCGTAGATATTTACATGAAGTTCATGATGCTTGTTTTAGGATCACAATTCCAACAAAGCATCAAGTGATCAGGACGAAGTACAACATCCAGGAGACTAACCATAACTATTTTCTATCAAAAAATATATATCACACTTGCCAATACCATAAGCACCAGGTGGCTCAGGTTGTTTGGCACCGCAACTTAATTACTTGCTAGGTTAGTAAGCATAGATGAACATCTGTCTTCATTTTTCTGGATTGTTTTGAGATAAATGTACATTCACCACCCTCATCTAGGACATAAAACAAGGTATTCCCGATACACAACAACTATATATGATATTCTTTTGGCAGAATTTTTACCAAAAGCATGTTCACGTCCATTTAAACGCAACTTCAAAATTGCACAGAAGTTTCACACATTCTTACTGAATTAGATAAGTTGGCCAAAACAGCAACCAAATTCTCACCCAGTCATAACAAAAGGAGCTAAAAGTCTCACCCAATCATATGGGAACAGGCAGTCACGAAGTGACCTGGAATTCAAATTCTATTAGTGAATTTCAATAAAAGATCAAGGTGAATAAATGAAGGCAGTGAGCTGGAAAGCGGACTCCAAGTATCAAGTGATCAAGGTAAACAACACCAAGGAGAATAACGACTCTATTCATAGCAACTAAAATGTATGTAGGCGCACTCATTGATACAACTATGGGCAGGCAGATCAGGTTTTTGGGCACCATAACTTGTTAGCTTGCTTAGGGTAGTAAGCTCGGTGGACTTACTATGTGCTCAGGTGCTCTTTCTCCTATAATCTTTTGAAATACATGTGCACCAAATTGCCAAATTGTGACCAATATCTGGACTGTGATGCAACACCATGTAATTCTCCACACAAGTACACAAGAATTGTCAGGAAAAAAATTGACAAGCTTTCACCTGCTTAAACAGACTTAGGTAAAGGAATATCACAATCCCTGATTGAGAGAAGCTAAAATCAATTTTATCATGACGATTTCATATTTTCACAGGAATATTCATTACAACATGAGGTTTCACGTATTTCCTACATAGAATAGGATAAATTTCATTTGTATGATACCTTCAAGCATAACCGACGAAATAGCATGGTGCATGGCATTGAGGAGAATAACCAACTCTATTTCATATAAGCGCACTTGCTAATATCATCATCACCATATGTACAAGTTATTTGGCAATGTAACTTAAAGCTAGCCAGAGTGAGGCAAAAGAAAATAACACTTCCAAATCTCGAGATATTAAATATCCATTTCAGCACAACTTCGAGTCAGTAAAAAGGAGCAATTTCAAAAGGGTGGCCGAAACCCTAACCAAATTCTCACCCAATCATACCAAAAAGAGATAAATCATAGCATGAATTCCTCACAACTGTGCAGCAAGGTACCAGAATTATTGAACCAAGGCCATACATTGCCCATAGCAGGTGAAGCTAACACGAGATGAGAAAGATAAAAGATGTAACACTTGCGGTAGAGAACTGAGGAGAAACGATGCCTCCTACTGCAGCTTGTACTTGTAGCGCGCGACCTCGGATTCGTTGGGGAAGAATCCCATGAGGCGTCCTGCGGAGTTCTGGTAGGCGTACATGAACCCTCCCAAGACCCCGATGAGGCCCCCCGTCACCATCGACGGCCCGCGGATCCCCGGCTTGATCCCTGCGAGCACCGCCCGAGAACGCGAATTTGAGCCTCTGGGAGCTAGGTGGAGCGGGTAGGTGTAGGGGGGAAGGTTAGGAGTTAGGAGGACGTACCGGAGAGGTAGCCAACGGTGACGGAGATGCCGGTGATGGTGGAGAGGCGGAAGTAGTCGAGCGCGGAGAAGTTACCGACGACCTTAGTGAAGGCAGGGTTCCGGTCCACCACCGGGTACTCCGGCTTCACTGACGCGGTGATGTCGGTGTTCATCGTCTGCGGCGGGGCTTTCTTCCTTCCTTCCGGCGGCAGATTTGGTCGCGGGGAGGAGAAGGTGGGTCAGAGCTTGGGAGGAGGGGTTTGCCTTCTCTCTGTGCTCGGGAGACTGGGAGTAGTGGGGCTGTTCGGGGCCCATTTAGTCAGATGACGGGCCCGCCCATGTGTCCTCTTTGTAAGTGACGTCCGGCCCGGCCCACCTCTTACTCGTCGGAGTTCCCAAAGCCCCCTCGCCTCGCTTTCTCCGCCCTCGGCTCGCCCTCCGTCGTCGCTTATACCCAAGCGAACCAAACCCCGCTCTTCTCGCCTCCGTCTCCAGCCTCGAGCTCACCAATGGCGGCACCCCCGGCTCCCCTCTCGCTCTCCGCCTCCGCACTGTCCGCGCGCCTGCGCCTCGCTGCGCCGCCTTCGCGCGCGGCCACGGCACAGCGGCGGCGTGGGCCCATGGTGGTCCGTGCCAAGATCCGGGAGATCTTCATGCCGGCGCTCAGCTCCACCATGACGGAGGGCAAGATCGTGTCGTGGGCCGCCGCGGAGGGCGACCGCGTCAACAAGGGCGACGCCGTCGTCGTCGTCGAGTCCGACAAGGCCGACATGGACGTCGAGACCTTCTACGACGGCATCGTCGCCGTCGTCCTCGTCCCCGCGGGGGAGTCCGCCCCCGTTGGCGCCCCCATCGCGCTGCTCGCTGAGTCCGAGGAGGACGTGGCGCTCGCCATCGCCCAGGCCCAGTCGCTCTCCACCGGACCGCCCCAGCAGGCCTCTCCCCCTTCGGATGCGGCCGCTCCGCCGGCCCCGCCTCCGCCAGCGGCGGCTCCGGCGGCTGATCCTGCGCCAGTTTCCGCGGGGACGAAGGGCATTGCCACACCGCAGGCCAAGAAGCTAGCCAAGCAGCACAGGGTGGACCTTGCCAAGGTGACTGGCACCGGGCAGTTCGGCCGAATTACGCTGGCCGATGTTGAGGCGGCCGCCGGCATCCAGCCAAAGCCAAAGGTTGCTCCTACTCCTGCTGCTGCGCCTGTGGCAGCTCCGTCAGTGAGGGCTGTGCCGCAGGCGGCTGTGCTTCCCCCGGTACCTGGTGCCACGGTGGTTCCATTCACCGCAATGCAGGCTGCAGTGAGCAAGAACATGGTGGAGAGCCTGTCAGTGCCCGCATTCCGTGTTGGGTACCCCATTTTAACCGATAAGCTCGACGAGCTCTATGAGAAGGTGCTGCATTTGGACTCTTTGGGCAGTGCTCAAATGACCTTGACGCTCTTTCCTTTTCTTTATTAACCAGATTAGTAATGGTTGGATTGGTTCGTTTTATCAGGTCAAGCCAAAGGGGGTGACTATGACTGTATTGCTTGCGAAGGCCGCGGCTATGGCGCTTGCATAGTACCCTGTGGTGTACGCTAGCTGTAGGGATGGGTCGAGCTTCACTTACAACAGTTCCATCAACATTGCTGTGGCTGTCGCCATTGACGGTGGCCTCATTACACCTGTCCTGGAGCAAGCTGATAAGGTACAACCTACCTCTGATAAATGTGGTTTGGGTACTGCAGCATGCTAGGTTACTGCATAGCTTAACAAAATCCACAATGCAGCTGGATATATATCTACTCTCACAAAAGTGGAAGGAATTAGTCAAGAAGGCACGTGTAAAACAGCTCCAACCAAATGAGTACAACTCTGGTATGGAAATTATTGCACTGCATAAGATGTCAGATCGTAATTTCAAACTTACGATGATCATCGGAAATTATAGTTACCTGACTATTTTGTGTTTGCAGGGACATTTACACTTTCCAACTTGGGTATGTTTGGCGTAGATAGATTTGATGCAATTCTTCCACCTGGCCAGGTAGATTTCCATTTCACTAATCTACTTACTGTCTAGTTATCATTGTTCGGGAATTCAGTAACTGGTAACTGCTCGGTCGGCCACTGAGTAGTGATTAATCGGTGAATCGGCCGATTAACTGGATTAATCGGTCGACCATTAATCAGTTGTCAAAACAGAAAATAAACATAATTTGCATACATATATATAATATTTTCTATATTATTTAATACTCCCATGTTCCCAGATATGTAATTATACTAAACTATGCTATTGCAAGCATAGACAAGAGGTAGAAATCATATCACTTTGGTCTTAATGCATCCAAACTGGAAGGCAACAAACCTACAAAATTAATCGGCCTGACAGCCGATTAATCGGGGTCACCAGTTAACTCACTGAATAGGTGCTAATCTATTCAGTGACCCACTGAGCAGCGATTACCTGGCCGATTAACTGGTTACTCGGCCGATTTCTTGAACAATGCTAGTTATTCTTGAGTGTTGGTGGTGGTACTTCTTCTCTACTGAGGTCTAAGAATATGAATGTGGATGATTGCAGGGAGCTATAATGGCTGTTGGAGCCTCAAAACCCACAGTGGTGGCTGATAAAGATGGTTTCTTTAGTGTCAAGAACAAAATGATGGTAAGTTATCTTTCACACATTACTACTTCTATAGAAAATTCACACATGTAACTTGTATGAATTAACGTGGTAAATTTGTGAGTGTTTGTCCAAGTGCCTAACTGCCCTACTCGTGTCAATATGTTACATGAAAGAGAAATCCTTGGCTGCCAGTTGGATGTGAGCACAGCATGATTGCATGAAAGACTTCTTTTTTTGCCACTAAATTTTCCCTGAGTTACTGAAACTATGTCCACGAGGCTAAATATTAGGCTATATACTAATACTAGGTACCTCATACATTACAGGAGAACTAATTATAGCTTGAATACATTGCTGATTACCCCATATAATCTGTGTGGTAAGAAAACTGTTGACTACCGGTTACTTAGTTTCAATACATTGGTGTAACATGACATATGGGATAACATCACACTAAGCATGTCACTGTAATCAGTAGGTACTGTTCACTGGTTTACAAGTCATAGATTTACTGACCTGAGAATATGATGAATTACTTAGCGCAAACATACTATCCATACATGGAAGTTAAGACCTCAAAACTTGGGTCTTTAACGTCTGTTTGAGTTTTGTGTGAACAAGATGCAGAAATAGTACATGGAGCTTTCACCACATAACTAAGTTCGTCCAACCTTTCTCAGGTCAATGTCACGGCTGATCATAGGATTGTTTATGGTGCTGATTTGGCAGCCTTCCTCCAAACTTTTGCGAAGATAATTGAGGATCCTGAGAGCCTAACTTTGTAAGATCTTCTTGGAAGTGGTATATGTGCCGTTCAGTCATTAGTTTATTTCCAATTGGAAGTCTGTCGCTGTGTTCGATTTTTTGTATCTTTGAGCACTGAAGGAGATATTGCTTTTGAGATGTTTGTACTGTTTTTACTTCAGAACGGATGCCATTGGAGAGGGGTTACTCCGTTGATGCTATGGAAGTTTTGGAAAGCAATAAGTTATAATTATATAATAGTTTGCTAATTATCGTTTTCCCCTCGTTCTTTATATTCTGATTCTTCTTTGTTATGTTTTTATCCCTGTTTTTTATTAATCAATTGAATATATTCGTGAGTTTTGTTAGAAAAAAAAACCTTATTTTCCTCTGTAATAACTCCCAAAATCTCTTTGTGACAACATGTAATTGGGTCTGTACCATTTTCAAAGTGTTATGTCATGCTGGCTTTTTACTTGGTCCATTGTATTAGTAACTCAAGCATAAATCCTATATGTTCTCGAGTATCTATAAGGCATTTCAAAACTCACAAGATATTTTAGCATCAAGTTATCAGCATATTCAACAAAATGGAAAAAGGCAAGCCATACAAATCCAAGAGTCCATGCTAATATCACCCTTACACACATGCACAAACTGTCAGTTAATGCCAACTGATCTCCATGCTAACATCACTATACAAACACTTGCACACAGAACAGTCAATTTATTAATGGTCAAGTGATTAATATGAATGTCAAATTGTTCACCTCAGTGAAAGGACTAGGTTGAGAGGTTGATTGTGTTTTGCGCCCCTCATCTCACGGCACACCCTATGCAGCAAACCAAGAAAATCTTTTATGATGACAAATATGTGGAGCAGGTTGGACTCATCCTTGGCAACCTCACCGTGATAGTACTCTGTTAGCTCCCTGACATGGTGTAAGACTTGAGCTTTGCCAACTTCAAGTTCTTGCATAGTAATTTCTGCATAGTTTAGGAAGGTTGCCATGTATTGCAGGAATTCCTTGTTCTTGTCATTGCTGGGTAGGTCCTTCTCGACGAGATTTCTCAGTTGAACCAGTCCACGTGATAGGTTTGAAATGGACTTCATTAAAGTATCCAAGTCTATACTTGCTACCTTTTTGGCATTGCCTAGCTCGTTACTTAGCTCAGAGACAAATTCTGTACCCATTGTGCAACATTCTTCCCGTTCTGTTGGTGTGGCATGGCAAGACAGGGGGGGTTCGTTGAGCTTCTCTGCAGCCTTTGATCCTTTGGAACGAGCCATCTCTCGCAGCACAAAATGCAGGAGGGTTGTCTTTCCATCAGCCCCACGTATATCTGCCAATTTCAGAAGTGTGTCCAATCTGAAAGCACTTGCACCACCTCTTAGTGTTCCAATATTCATCCTGTTCCCTGTCTTGAGTACTGCTTCAAGTAGTCTTAATAGTAGCTTGCTTGACCTGAGTTCAGTGCAAGCTCCCTAGTAGACAGAATAGATATAAGTTCAGCAGAATATCCCCTATCTCGATAAGTTACTGAATTTGTTTACACTTACTTCAATCATTGCAAAGGACATTTTGATATGAACCACCTCATCATCAAAAGTTTCCTTGTAGAGCATAACCTCCATTCTTGGAAATGCTAATGGTATTGTTAGTAGCAACTTGACAAATTTCTCTGCTGGATCTAGCATGTCAATATCGCCATCATAAACCAGTAATTTTTCCTCTTCTTCCGTTGTTGGTTTCATCTTAACAAGCGCTTCTAGTTGTTGTGCGGATAATCCGCTGCCTGAGATAGGCCAGACAAGAGGTTGTTTATTCTACTCGTCGTTAAGTTGATAAATGTAGCTCAGATATCATAAAACGTACCTTGTGCTATAGAATTGTGAACTTGTTCGGTGGTTGCATTTAAGGTCTTCAATAAGATGGTAGTATTTTGAAGCCTGTGATGCTCAATAACATGTTTGGTGGTCTGTAAAGTCCTGGTCATGGCGTCTTCATCTCTCACTAAGCCTTGAAAGTTGTATGCAAACAAAGACTTGATCATCTGCTCATCAAATCTGCATAACATTTCTTATTATAAAAAGATAGAATAGCATATGCAATGTCAGTGTAGTAATGAGGGAGGTTCCTTCTGTTGTCTTACTCGAACTCGAAGGAATTTGATTTTATATCGTTCCACACCATGGAGCGGTTTGGAGCTGCTCTTATTTTGTCCCAGTGCAAAGGTTTCAACCTTGGAAGGGGGGGCCCGTCTTTGCCAAGGTGTATCTGAAGTGGTAATGCAGGTGGCAGTGGAGACTGTCCAGGGTTCTTCCATTTCAGATTCGGCGGCGGAGGTGGTGGTGGTGATACCGGTACAGTCATTGCACTAGGCATTTGATGTTTTGCTATGTTGGTTGAACTTCCTGTGGATTCCTTAGTGTTTGACACGGTGGATGCTATGTTTCTTCTGGAGGCAGAGGCATCCGTGTGATTGGAATTTGCCTGCACGTCTTTTGGAGCTTCTTGACGTTCCATCAACCCAGAAATGCCGTTTGTTTTTACGATCACTTCATGGTTTAGTTCAGTCTTTTCTGCATATAAATCTTCAGAAGGGGACTGATTAGTGTTATGCACACTGAAGTGACTTGAAGCAGTTGGTGTGTGACTCTTTGGAGGCAAGGGAGATCTATAATCTGGTGAAAATGATCGATACGAACAATTAGATGATAAATTTTCTGTATGTGGAGACGATGGAAATGTGTCTGTCATAGTTTTGTCGTGAATATGCAGGGGTAACTCGGTGATGGAACCAGTTGAGGAAGGAGAGCAAGGTACGGAATGGAAAGACTCTGCTTCATCGGATTGCAAGGAGTTCTGAATTCTCACAGTATGATCACCTATGATTAAGTCCATGCTCTTTGGCGAGGTGCTGATAATGGATAGGCTCTTGGACTCGGAAGATTGTTGAAGCATCGGATATTTCTCGTGGCATTGTACAACAGAACTTAGGTAGGGTGGATCTGGGCTTGGGTGAGAACTGACCTTTCTGGTAGCAGAAGGTGATCTTTGCGCTCTTGAACCATGGCAAAACAGTTTGAATGGCTTTGAGCACCCCTTGTGGAATTTCCTTGATCTTCTGAGTGACATTGCTGCTATGGCAACTCCAAGAGCAAGCATGAATGCTCCAATAGCAGCCAGAGCAACAATGGCGGCTTTGGGGATCCTGGTGTGCCAGCCATCTCCCAATCTGCGTGCAGAACTTCTAGCTGGGGCAACGTGGCTGCGATGGGAAGATGGCATTCTCTTTCGATGCAGATGGAAAAGAGGGGCAGGAGCCGGTGATGATCTCGCTTCACGGGTTGGAGCTGGTGATGGCGCTGGAGCTGTGAAACTGTGCCGATGCCCTCGGTGGCGTGACCGGTGATGATGCAAACCAATCAGCATCCTAAACCTGGGGAGAAAACCAAAACGAGCAACAACGCCATGGGTCATGACAGCAGTGGCATCGACCCCATGTCGCTGTGGCCTGCCAGATGGAGAGCCCCCTCAAGGATCTCGAAGTTTAACAGAAGAAACACGGCGGAGACGGAGAAGAGGAGCACGATGCACCTCGTCACCATGCCCATCTTCTTGCTCGACCAGCCGGGGAAGGAGCAGCAGTCCTGGCGGAAGTACTGGACTCTCACTGGTGGTGTGACAAAAAGGAGGAACATGAAGTGGGTTTAGGCTCATCAAATGGTGTTGTCTTGGCCGTAGTCCAGCAGCCGTGTGAGCCTGTCTCTCCTCCTTCTCTATCTACCTCTGCAGGCTTTAATGCCACTCCAAGGGAACCCTGACCGTGGCTGGTAGCCAGACCTTGCAGCAACAAACGGCTACTGCTTTTTCTTACCATGTGCCAACGCTGCTCTGAGGCTCTTCCTTGCGTTCTTGTCAATGTAGTCTCTGACAGCAGGCTGGTGCCGAGAGCCAGCAGCTACGATTACTTGCGTTCTTGCCAATGTACTGTCTACAACACCATGCACCCTTTTCACATTTTTGTCACTTCTACAAGCGATATGTTTGGTGACTTGCATGGATGATCAGCAAGGGACTAGTTCACGTTTGCAGAACTTGCCTTCCTAGTGAATCAGAATGCCTTGTGACCATGCTGGCTTTCTCAGCTTCGTTTAAGAGTAATATGTTCTTTCGTCAAGTGTCCACTTAACACAGCTCCATCTTGTCATCTCACTTACTTTGTCCAATTGACAATTTGGGGTTAAACTCCACATATCCTCCACTCAACTTATCTACGTATTTTTCTGCTCTTCCTTCCCCATCTGCCCTTTTCGGTTTCACTGAATAAGACCGACCCGAGCCATACTTCTAATTATCGAGGATACACAGATGGCTGCTACTGCTGCTTTTATTTTCACCTTCGGTTCTTCTTATTTAAGGGATAAAAAGTATCTTCCTCAAAAAGGTCCTTAACCCCTTGACCTAGAATAGAACCAAAGGCACATTACTCCAACAGATAGCCTTACGGGTTTAGATCCACGATAGAAAATAGCCGAATGATACAAGAAAAATAGCCAAACGGGAAGTGCTAGATTATCATCGTCCACCTCAATGACAAACGCAACATAAGACGTTGACCAAGAGTGAGTCATTAGCCAGGCTCAACTTGACAATCTTATCTCGGACTGCTCATTTGCATAATGTCATTTCTCGTATTAAAAGAACTCGGTACAACATTAGCCTATCATGTACAGTGCCTACGAAGGTGACTAGTCCTATGCTACGCCGTTGTTCACACTTGCATCGTTCGTTCCATCGTCTGCTAGTTCCATCAGAAGTTCGGCATCAGATAGCATGGGAGGACTGGCAGATAGCTCCTGCCCGTGCTCCTCAGCCTTCAGGGCCGGTGGCGGCGTCGACCTCCTTGATCTCGAGTATCTCGACGCGGCGGTTGGTCTTCTTGCGGAGCTTGATCGCCACGTCCTGCGGCACGAAGGTGCCGGAGACGCTCACCCTCTGATGCTTCCGCTCGATCAGGTGGCTCTCGATGTCTTCTCGGTTCAGTCCACACACAAAAGTAAAATTAGGATCGATGACGGTTAAAAGTGCAGAAATGGCAGAGTCTGATTCCTTGCAGTTTCTGTGGTGTGTGTGTTTTTACCATGCATCTCGAGAAGAGCTCTCCGGATCTTCTGGTAACACCCGTTGCAGTCGATGTTCATCCGGAGCGTCATGCAGTAGAACTGCGAATCGCATCAAGGACACATTGCATCAGTTACCCCTACTACTGACGTATTTATTTGGAGCAAGCACATGACCGTCCTCACCTTGTTGCTCATGAATGTGTCCTCTGGGCGGGGGTGGCGGCTTCCCGCCTCGTCGGAGAAGAAGGCGGAAATGTACTACACGGAGAAGCTCTCGTCTTTCTCAAAGGGGGAATGTGAAAAAGAAAGAACCTTGCAAGGGTGGGGGCAGGCAGCTGGGGTTAAGAGGATCCGGACGGTTGGTGGTTTGCTTTCTCCGGGATTGTTCGTTTCGTTGTGGACGGACGGGCTCTCAGCGTGTCCTTGTCTTGTTGGCGATGGGAATCAGATCCTGGTCCTAGTCCAACGACGCAACCTTGGCTGGCTTGCACGGACTACTTGTCCATTTTCTCCTTCCAACCTCCAGATGAGGATGTCGTTCCTGAATCAGCGGCATCTCCCTCGTCGACATGAGATGGGAAGATGGACATGGAAAATGAGATCAGACAGCTCAGCGTTTCGGAATCTTGAAAATGCAGTAGAGATAAAAGTAGAAAGCCTACATTTTTTTTGGGCAAAAGAAAAGGCTACTATCCCTTAAACAGTAGTAGTATCTGATAGGTATACGATGACTACTGGTGCAGGAATAGGACAACGACTTCCCGACATCATTTCATCAATAAACTATGGTCCCAATATAGCTCAAGCACATCACAGAGGCGTTACTGTAATTAACATAATAACTGAAATAAACATATTTTCATCTCGTTACTGGGATAGTCCAACATCAACAGTTAGAAAAGCTCTGGCTGCTATAACAATTATGAATAATTTTAACTGAGCTAGAACACTGCAATTTATAGAAAAGGAGGGCTTGGGAAACTGCAAAACTGGAATTACAACCATAATTACCCCTACAGAATAAGACACTGGAACTCCTATCATTTCCTAGAATGTGACTGCAAAAAAGCCAAAATTCTCTAAATTAGTTGTAAATACAACCGTATGCTTGCCCATGATGACACACGAGGCGTCAGCCTGGAGGAGCTTTCAAAATTTCCATGATCCAGATCCCAGGACAAAATAACACGGGGATGCACCAAACTCACATCTCGCCGAGGCTGTTGAAATCTGGAAGTGGATGTCAGTCAGCTACTAGTCTATCATCTGGATATCATCAAGCTGGAAACTGGTACACCAATGAAAATTGGCTCTGTTGCTCTTGCAAACTTCTTCATCAGGCACTGGATTAATTCCGCAGGGACTAGACTCCTCCGTTTCTCCCTGGCTGCTGCTACCGCTGCTAGTGCCTGACTGCCTTTTCGAGCTACATCTTCTGCTCCGCTTCCTTGCCCTCCACTTCAGGTTATCAAGCTTCAGATCATTCGTCAGATCAGCCAGAACACGCTTCTGACCCCGAGAGATCTTGTTGCCCAGAGATTTGTCATCACGCACAGATTCTGGTATTGGAGATGGATTATCTTTTAGGCTAAAGCCTCTATGTAGCAGTTCTGAAGCAGGAGGCAAGTGGATTGTGATGTCTTTTCTTTCCCTCAAGGGTTTCCATCTGTCACCAACCCACTCAAGTGATTGCCTCAAATCATCCATCTCAAAATCAGCTACCCGCTTCTCTCCTGTGATGAATAACATACGAACATAAGTTATGGTCCTAGGGAAGCTCAAATATGACTAGAACTGTCCTGATAATAACAAGCGGCAGCTAGAAGTTTTACATGATTTCTCCAAGGAAACCAAGAATAAGGTTTGATATCATGCAACAACAAGAAATCTTACGATAAGAACCCTTCATCAATTTTATTATATACTTTTCTAGAACATATTCATGTAAAAGTACTTCGACCAACATAGTAGAAGTAGTACCTATTGATAATCACAAGCAATAGTAGTAACCGAACTATAATTACCTGGAAAGTAAACTTGAACGTGTCCATCATTTCCACGCTGCAACACGATACCCTCCCACCAGCCACTATTCCACCATGCATCAACAACAGCACCAATATCAAGGGAGCATGGGTCCTTGCTATGTTGCGGCACATGGCGTGGCCTAACCATTGGCCTCCCAGAGATGCGAATACCCAACTGATCAGGCTTAGCTATCCTTGTTAGCAAAACCCACTCCTGTACAACATAATTAGGTCGAAAGTAAGCTCTACAGTAATGCAGGTGACCAAAGAAGTAACTGATTATGTACAACTACACTAAATTACCTCCAAATTTCCTGTCTCATCAGCATTCTGAAGATCTTGGTATCGCACCTTTATTTTATCTCTATGCCTCTTCAAGATTAAGCATCTAAACCAACAGCCCCTTATGCCACTGTCCTGTGACAGGACTTCAGCATGGCAACCAGGGTTTAGCAGTTTTTGAAGGCTAGGGTCCAAATCTAGAGAATTGGAACCAAACCCACCAGAAGGAAGACACCTCTGTGGATTATTGTCATCACTGAATGTATCACACTTCCTCTTCTGCATTCCTTCTGAACTAGGTCCGCCTTTGGTTACCTTAAAACGTACCTTTAGAGAAGAGCCTGCATTAAACATGGTCCTAAGCAATTCCTGGCTCCAATACCCTTGCAACTGGGTGATGTCAAACGGTTTGACGTAATCATTATTGATCTGACGGCGGCAAAGGTAAGGCTGCCAATAGCTGTGTTTTGTGCCACTCTGAAACTTCTCGAAGTGTTGAGCGCTAAGAACTGCAGCCAATCCATCAATGCATTCAACATTGAGATCTTGAAGACCATGAGAAAAGAAAATCTCTCTGTCACCAACATTTGGGGGCAATTCAACACCAACCTCATCAACTTTGTCAAACCATCGTACCGTGACCATGTTGAGTGCATTGGAGTCCTCATATAGATCCTCCACATAGGCAATGAGTATCTTCTTCTCTTCGCTCATGATGTTGACAAAATTATGCACCTATGAAGATAAAAGATTTGTCAACCAAGGTGTAACCTTCAAGTTTTAACTCCTAATACAAAAAATAACATTCTGAAAAATAAACATAAAAGAAAATCAAAACGCGAAGAAACCAAAGGACATATAGCCTTCTCCCTGTACTCCAACTTTAATCAGATGAGTGAATGAAATTACCGTAATTTCATATTATGTTTTTCTATTTTATTTTCAGATCAGCCTCTACCTATTACTGGTAAAATATTTTCATTGGTCTGATGGATCTTGTTCAACTCAGCATATCATCTTCATTACTTGATAACAGGCATGGTCTAGTGAACATATTGACGAGTAAGAGTATGAAAAAACATACCGAAATAGTAATTCCCCTACGGCAGAAAGATCTGTAGTGTTTCCATCTTTTTTGGCATTGCCTTGCAGGACCTAACCATGTGAAGTCTTTCGAGCTGTTTACGGCTGACAGTGTAGCAGACACATCCTGAGTACACATAGAAGAATATGGATTAGAAAATAGTTATTAACACAGATATCCTTGGCAGATAAGAAAGTAAAGAGGTTACATGGTACTAACCTTTGAGGGAGCAACATCGACGAAGTCAACATCATTGTCATCATACGAATTTCCATGGAACCTATTTGCCATTGAGTAAGTCCCTTCATTACAACCTGCAATATCATTCACGATAAGTTCACCAAAAAAGTGAAAACACCAACAATTGAGCAAAAGAACATGAAAGCAAACAAATTCTGATTCAAATGAAAGCAACACGTCAAAGAAAACAAAAAAAAGTGGAGCAAGCACGATCTGAATGAAACATACACAACAAAAACAAAAGGGAGCAAGCACACGACAAAGAACGTCTAGAAGCAAACTTACGTTTATCAGGTAGTTCACGGTTAAAAGGTAAGTGGCATATAGCATATTCTTCCGCTTCAGCCTAATATATAAATTCATCTGCCAGAACGCAGTAAGTAATACAAACTGTTTCCAGAAAAACTCATGGCCAGAAGCTACAAGGATTCGTTCTCGCATAACTATTTGGTGTATCATTGATACCGTACATTATTTATGGACTGACTCCGCCGAGGCTAAGGGACGCCACGAGGAGTAAAGATCAAAATGGCACCTGATTGACTTTCGATTCGTGATGCTGCTTCTTTTTTCTCTACATTTCCAAATGCAATCTTACACGATTGAGCCAAAAAGGAAACCAGCTGTGGCTTCCAATGGCTAACACCTGTATTCTCCATAATCCTATGGAAAAGGAGAAGCCGTGAGTTTTGCAAGTAACCAAAATATTATGAAATTATATAGATGACTAATCCCTAATTGCTTTTCTAGAAGTAGGTAAACCAGCGCAGAAGAAATAGCAAGTTGACATTAAAAAATTAACTGAAACACGGATACTGCTAACCAAACAGAAGAGTTCCCATACTAGTATGAGACAGAGGACGTTCGGGACAGTAATCAAATCAAGACCTTATACGAGGTAAAAAGCTCAGACGGCGGAAGCTGAACCCAACCTGAAGGTCCATGAGAGGTACTTGTGGGAGATGATAACAGACTAGACAAATCCGACAATTCGTCTTATTCCAGATAGCACTAGACAAGAATCAAACGAAGCAAAAGCGCCAACGAAAGCGTGTTTGTACAAAAAATAGTATGCCTTCTATTCTCGGATGACTCCAAAAACATGAGAAAGTAGCATGCCTTTCTTCCTCAAATCAGGCAAAGTCGCTGCAACAGGGAACTACATCGTGCGCAAAACATATTCGCGGAACATAAACATATGCCAAGCTAGGTTCTGTAACGCTAAACCGAAATAGAGGCAGGTTCTGTAACGCTAAACCGAAATAGAATAGATAGGACTAAGCAAAACAAATAGAAAACACATCCGCTCCATGACGAGCCATAAGCAGAGCACTCAGTTTCAGACGAAATGACCAATTGATAACACAAACCACACCGGTTGTCCAACGAGCAAAACACGCGTGACAAGGCATATGTACTGCAGCTTCGAGAGAAAATAGTCTGAAACGGGAACCGCAAGCGTATGTACCAGAGCAAACTAATCCCTGATCAAAACATGGGAAATGCCTAAAACGCATCAGAACCGGCAGCGAAGCGAGGCAGAAACGTAAAAACGCCATTTTGTACCCAATAGCCAATCAAACCTCGACAATACAGGCAGTTAACCCTATCCAAATCGGTAGAAGAACGCCGAAATAGCAGAAGAATGCTGCGGCCACGGCTGAAGGCGCCCAAATCCACCGCCCAAACACCAACAGATACCACGGAGGCGCGCGAATCTTACCGGAAACGAGAGTGGAAAGCCAGTCAACGACCTCCCGCCTCGACCGCCACTTCCTAGGGACGCCCTCCGCCGCAGCGGGGGACTGGGACGGTGATGGCGCGGCCGACCCGTCACCCGCGGCAGCCAGCGAGCAAAGGAAACGCCCCTGCACCGCGTACGACATGTGCCGCGGGCTCCGCTCCCGCCCCACCACCGCCAGCTCCCTCTCCTCCCCGCCGCTGCCAGGCTCGCCGCGGAGGTAGTAGTGCACCAGGCGCCGCCCGCGGTCGTTCGATACCACGACCTCCTCCCACTGCACCCACCTCCTCGCCGCCGCCGAGTCGTCCATGTCCCGGAAACCCTAACCCTAGATGAGGCTCTCGACTCGTGTGGTCGCGTGTGGCCGGCCTCGCGCGAGGGGGTCAGATCTGGGAGACGATAAAAGAGGGCGACCGAGGAGCGATAGGTATTTTTTTTGGATTTTGCTGTGTGGCAGCCGACTGTTTTTCATTTCACTCTCAGTCTTTTTTGTGGCCGTCCGATCGGTTTTAAAATGTGCGCTCGCTTCCGCCACAATGTCCCGTGTGTGTCTGTTTCTTGCTCGCGCTAACGGGTTTGGATGCGCGGGCTTGCTGTTTTCCGGCCCGAAGCGTATTTATCTTTTTTTTCTTTCTGCGCTGTGGGCCGTCGGTCTGGTGGGGGTTATTTTGAGTTTTTCCATCTTTTCTCGCAGTGTGTCTTCGTCTTGATATTCCTTCGGAGAGAGAGAGGGGAAAGAAGGGCGGTGGAGCAGAGGAGGGGATTTGCTATGCCTGGATCCGCTGCCTCGCCATGGCGGAGATGCGCGGAGGGTGGAGGCGACGCCGGCGGCGGGACAGGTACTCTGTGTTGTTTTCTCAGCTCCGTCGTCAGTTACCGCCCTCAGAACCTCGCCTCCCGCTGCTCTCTCCCTCCGGCGCATCTCTCGCTGCTCGGGGTTCCATTCCGTCAAGGCTAAGGTCTGAAGCAGTGCCTTGCCACGCGTGTCTCTCCCCTCCCTACGCCTGCGTGTGTTCTTTGAATTCG
Source organism: Poa pratensis (assembly GCA_947311845.1). Taxonomy (NCBI): domain Eukaryota; kingdom Viridiplantae; phylum Streptophyta; class Magnoliopsida; order Poales; family Poaceae; genus Poa; species Poa pratensis. Next base: position 37,083,801 of record CAMZMU010000105.1, read on the forward strand.
TTCTCTTCCAAGGGAAACTGAACCGTAAGGGATGGATAGACTTACTTTCGCTGCATGTGCTAGTGTTCTTGAACTGCTTTTGTGTCTGTCGAACTGTTTATGGCCAGCAGAAGTTGCACCTAGAGTAGGGGCGTGGCGCCTCTGTTTTTTCTGGTAGCAAAGTTGTAGTTTGAATTCAGGGACGGCTACTTAGCCTCGTGAGCCATAACGAGAGAGACAACTGAATGTGCCTTGAGCCTTTGAAGTTTAGAGCTATGCTGGTTATGGGTGTAGCCTTCTCAACTTCCTTTTTTTTATACTTGAGGATAAACACATTCTGTCTATATACACCTGTGAAGAATATGGTTAGTGCTCGAGTGCCCTTACAGAAAAAAATGGTGTACTTTGAAAATGTTTGATCATTTTGGATCCTAGTTAAGTTCGTCAGTCAGGACAGACAAGCAGTAACTCGTAGTTGGTTCCATCAATGGCTATACGCCTGTACCCTTCGTAGGCTATGTTCGTGCATTATTATAATATTATATCCAGGTTGGAATTAAAAATTTGAGATATCTACTCTCAAACATCTTGAAATATGGGTCAGACAATGTTTCCAATATGTTGTTTTGTGTCTCAATGTTTCTATAATACATTTTGTTACCGTGGTCGTTTTGGAACTCTTGCAGATTAGTTGTGCTAGACTGCTAGGTGCCTTGGTAGTACTCAAGTATATTTTGTTGCAACACTTCTAGTCATCACTTTATCATCCTATCTAGTTATAGTGCCGTGTTCCACTTAGATTTGTTAGACTTGACTCTCAAGGTTTGGTTACCAATCCCATGGTGATCGAATGAGCCGTGTGATCGAGGTTAAATGCAGAAAGATCTTCATATTTCAAGATGAATGTGAAGGCGTTACCGTGCTAAATTAAACAACCAGGCATTGTTATGGTTGTTTAATGCGAATATCTTCATATCTCTGTCTCTCTCTCAGTCTGCTATTCTCTCTCTCTCTCTCTCTCTCCACATTTCTCTCTTGTTTCATCTCTTTCCCTGCATTTTTCTCTCTTTGTATCTCATATAATTTGTCTCTCTCTGTATCTGTTTTGTGTGCTCTCTCTCTCTCTCTCTCTTCCTGGACATATGGCAGTAGTCTCTATCTCTCTCTTTATCTCTCATATTTTCAGAGTTTTATCTATTTTAATTATGTAATATTTAGTGTTGTCTAACTCTCTCTCTCTCAGAATTTATTTCAGTTTTGTATCTGTATATCTTGCTGTTCTGTCTCTGTTTGATGCATGGTTCGATGCATGATTATATTCAGTTGTCTCTCTCTCTGTTTTTATCTCTTACTGTCTCAATATCTGTATGTTAGATATTATGTTCAGTGGAATTTATGTGATTCTTGTCTCTGTATATTTAGATGCTTGATGATATTTGTGAGTAGTAGTTATTTTCCTAGATTTCCAGGGTTGTCTCAATCTGTTTAAGTTAGATGCACGATTATATTCAGTGGAATTTATGTGATTTTTGTCTCTATAAATTAGATGCTTGATGATATTTGTGATTAGTTGATATTTTCCTCGATTTCTAGGGTTGTCTCATTCATGTTTGATTCATTCACCAATGTTTTTGTATGCAATGTTGCAGTCATATTCAGTTACTATACCATGGTAATCTCATTATTATGTTTTAGCTTATCGTTGTCTCATTATCATTTCTCACATCTGATCTCTATCTCTCTCTGATATTATTATTCAGTCATAGGTTTTGCACAACATGGTGGGGAGATGGTGTTGCGGATTTTTGTAGTAGTCATAGATTTTAATGAAAAGGTGTTTTTTGTGCGCCATGATGATTGTTTAGTGTAACTATCTCCTAGGTGTATCATTGTTGGACAGTTTCATTCTCTGCTTTGTTGCTTTCTTTAATTATTTTTCATATATTCAGATGCGGTGCGGAATCTGTGGATGGCCAGATGGACCTTGCCAGGAGAAGAGGAAGTCTTCTTTCTTTTATGTGTATTTGGGAAAAGGTTTCTTGAGACAGTGGTATAGTTTTCTCTATATTTTTTCTATGTTCTTTCTTTTTGTATAGCTAATGGTTTCTCATTTTCATAACTTTGCATTGTGCAAAATATCCCGTTTTTCATGGGAACATAGATGAGCGATATGGTACTAGGCAAGATCATGCTTGCCATGTCTCTCCCAAAAAAGATGAGTACGCGTTTCATGTGAAGAAGGAATATAACAAGACACACATTTTTTTGTCCTGGATATGAGAAGATATTGGCCGACTATGACATGAGAATATATCTGAGGCAGGAAATGTGTTTCTCATCTATGGACCTGATTGGGTCAACTATCAAGCATCATACTACACCTGCAAAGATAAAATGATCCGCTTCAGGGCTAGATGGCCGCAATTTGCCACTCTGCACAACATAGGCGATGGATCTGTCGTGCTGATCCTCTTTGACAAAGACAATGACGGCCGCCTGATTGTCTCTTTCGATGTTCTCTAGACCTCAGCATGGGGAGTTGTTCTAGTTTGGCTTAATGCCAGAAACCATATATATTTGGTTGGCTTCTATGTCCTTTTATCTATCTTTGAAACAAGACTTTGTGTGGCTGATATGTCAGTTCATCCTAGTTCATCCTAATGCTGCCTTTGTTGCTCTTTTGTTGAACCATATATATGTTGTCAGTGTGTTGTCTATATTTTTGCAAAGAACCCGCTATATGTGTCTTGTTTTTTCTATAATGCTGCCTTTTTGTCCCTTCATTCTTTTTGTCATTTCTATGTGAACTCAGGAATGTTCGAGTGTTCATACCAAAAGACATGAAAGTGTAGTACGAACACAATTTTTTGGAAGACATAGTTTCATTTCTTTTTCAATTTTGCAGATGATTACCTTCGGCTGGTATGACTACTGCGTGCTTGTTTTGCTCCTATATCCATGCTGATCCATCTCTAGCTTATGTTTTGTCAGTGAGTTTTCGGAAAGGAAGTTGTTGATTTTTCAGAGATACAACAAATTTCTGTCTGAATTTCTATGTTGCTGGGGAGGTAGTTTTTTCAAGATTTAGCCTCGAGCCTTGGATCTTGCACTGCACCGAGATAAGTGTTGGAGGCTTGTGTATATCTTCCATCTGGATCAGCTTCGGTGTGGTATCTCTCTTCCCTCAGTTCTTTTTGTTCTTTTTCTGTGAGATGGAGGTGACGGGGAGGACCGGAGGAGTGACGGGGGGCGTGGCTGCAGGCCTGCAGCTCATCGGAGCTTTTTCAAAGAAGAAGATATTTTTCCTGATCGGCTTTTCTTCTCACCGCTGGACTTTGTCCTTCAGCCTTTTTCGGCCTGCTATTTCGGGTCGGGCTGGACAAAATCGGCCCGTTAGATGGGCTGGTCATGCGGGGGACCTTTGCTTTTTTTTTTGCTGGAATGTTGATTTAAGTTTCATGTGGTGGGTTGACGGACGTACGTGTCACCATTTGACTGGCCCAAAAATTCGACTGTGACCGAAATAGAAATCAGTCGACTGACAAATAGACAGTCCCTTTTTTTTCGTGATATAATAAAACGGATAAGGGGCAGCCACACTGGATCTGGTTGTTTTGCACAAAGGGGCTTTAATTTATGTTAACTTCATGTTATCGATTTTGGAAGTAAGAATGTAAGATACTAGTATTTGATAGATGATTTACCCGATAGTACAAAATTTGCTTGCCCGTCTACAATATCAAAATAAATTAGGTGATGACGTGGATCGCGACGGCTTTCGCGCTAGTTGCTCAATCTGTTGCTTGTTTGGTTCGAGGTTGGAAACCTCAAGAGTAAGGTATGAAATAGTGCAGCAGAGGTTTTCGCTTGAGAACAAAAACAAGGTTATCAATCTAGTAGGAGTTGGAAAAGTTTCAACACGGTGTCAACATGGTCACGCGGCTGTAGATTGATGTGGACCTGCACACAACACAATCAAACTATTTTGCCCCAACGAAACAGGAAGATTGTCAATCTCTCTGTCTTGCTGAAAACAAAGAATTGAATGTATGGTGTGGAAAACAAATGTAAATGCAAAACGTAACAGCGAGCAAATGATGATGGGAAGCAATGGAAACGGTGTTCTAATCAATGTAAAAGAATAGACCAGGCTCCACAGTTCACTAGTGGTGTCTCTCTATAAAACAGATAAACATACATGTTAAGTAAATAAATTATAGCTAGGCAATTGACAAATTGTAAGGGCATGACAATGTTATTATGACAAGCTATAGTTCACTGTATTATTTGATTGGGCGTTACAACAAAATACATAGACCGCTTGCTAGCTGCATTTATGACTAATAATCCGCCCTAGGATAATTATATGTGTCTCCTGAAAGTATTAAGTTGCAAAAACAGATAATTGCAATAAGCAAAGTGTGTAATGTAAACAATGCATATGACAAGTAGACGGTATCACTAGTGGCAACAGCACATCCAGAGACTTAGTCGTTTCTGTCATCTCAAGGCCAGACAACCGGAGGCATGAACCCACTATTTAGCATAAATACCCCCTCTTGGAGACAATAGCAACTACTTGGCCAAAGCAACCACTGGCATATGAGAGCATGCAAGATCATAAATAAAACATATAGACAAATAGATGAACAAACTTGATCATAACTTCACAATTCATCATATCCCAGCAAACACAACATGTAGCATTACATAAAGATGATCTTGATCATGTTAGGCAGCTCACAAGATCTAAACATGGTAACACAAGGAGAATAGACAACCATCTAGCTACTGTTATGGACCCGTATTCCAACGGGGAAGTACGCACGCATCAGTCCGGAGGCGGGCATGGCGGTATAGAGCCCTCCGGTGATGATCTCCCCCTCCGGCAGAGTGCTGGGAAGAGCTTCAGAACCCTCCAAAACTAGGGTTGGCGACGGCCTCAGAACTTTTCGTGCAATTGTGTTCGGGTGTTTAGGGTTTTCGGGGACGAGGAAATTTATAGGCAGAGAGGCGGTGTTAGGCGAGCTCCAGGGGGGCCTACACAGCCTAGGGGCACGGGCTGATACTTCTCAAACGTATATATAATTTTTGATGTTTCATGCTTGTTTTATACCTATTGCTGCATGTTTTATATACATATCATAGCATTTTTATGCATTTTCTGGGACTAACCTATTAACAAGATGCCACAGTGCTAGTTCCTGTTTTCTGCTGTTTTTCTGTTTCAGAAAAGCTAGTCAGGAAATATTCTCGGAATTGGACGAAAATCAACGCACCCCAGTATTTCACCGACACGATCACGAAGACCGAAGGGGACGCGAAGAGGCGACCCAGTGCCGCCACACACACCTGGGCACGGCACCCTAGGCCGGCACGCCGAGGTGGCGTGTGGGCCCCTCGGGTGCCTGCTGCCGACGCCCTTTCGCCTATATATTCACTTCCTCCCGAAAACCCTAAGTAACCGAGCAATTATCCACGAAAAGTTCTGTCGCCGCCGCCATCGTCAACCCTAGTTCGGGAGGGTCCTGAAGCTCTTCCCGGCGCCCTGCCGGAGAGAGAGATCATCGTCGGAGGGCTCTACATCACCATGCCGCCTCCGGAGTGATGCGTGAGTAGTTCATCCTTGGACTACGGGTCCATAGCAGTAGCTAGATGGTTGTCTCTCCACTTTGTGCTATCATGTTTAGATCTTGTGAGCTGCCTAACATGATCAAGATCATATTATTATAATGCTACATGTTGTGTTTGCTGGGATCCGATGAATAGTGATGTTATGATCAAGTTGTTTATTAATATATCTACTGTTTTATTTATGTTCTTGCATGCTCTCCGTTGCTAGTAGATACTTTGGCAAAGTAGATGCTTGTGACTCCAAGAGGGTGTATTTATGCTCGATAGTGGGTTCGTGCCTCCAGTAATCTGGGTGAGTGACAGCAACATCTAAGGTTGTGGATGTGCCGTTGCCACTAGGGATAAAATAACCGATGCTTAGGTTAAGGGTACGTTTGTTAAGTCTAATGCATCTGTTTACATTACACACTTTGCTTAATACAATAATCTGTTGCTTGCAACTTAATACTAGCGGGAGACACGGATGCTATCTCGGTAGTGGATTATTTTGGCATGGATGCGGCTGGTAAGCGGTCCATGTATTATGTTGTAATGACCAATAAATACTACAATAAACGATCATGTCATATATTGCATTGTCATGCGCTCACTATTTGTCAATTGCCCAGCTGTAATTTGTTTACCCAATATGTATGTTATCTTTTATGGAGAGACACCACTAGTGAACTGTGGATCCCGGTCCATTCCTCTACACTGATAAAAACACCTACTGCAATCATTTGTTCTCTGTTATTTTCTGCAATTATTATTCTCCACACCATACGTTTAATCCTTTGTATTCAGCAAGCGGGAAGATTGACAACCTTCCTGTTTCGTTGGGGCAAAGTAGTTTGATTGTGTTGTGTGCAGGTTCCACGTCAGTAATCGTAAACGGCGCCACTGACAACCTTCTGAAGTGCTCTTGAATCCTACTGGATCTGACAACCTTGGTAGATATTAAGGGAAAACTGCTGCTACACTATATCATACCTTCCTTTTGGGGTCTCCCAACGAACGTGTGTTTTCACGCCAACAAGCACGGGCCACCTCCTGGCTGTGCTTGGAGGCCATCCCCCCTCCTGGTGGGTCCCCTTCGGTTGATTTTTTGGTCGGTGCCTTCATTCCTTCGCAAAAAAAAACCCGTAAATTTTTAGATCTTTTGGAGAATATTTCCCGACTAGGATTTCTGAAACAAAAAGACAGCTGAAAACAGGAACTGGCACTGTGGCATCTTATTAATAGGTTAGTCACATAAAATGCATAAAAATTATATAAACTCTAAATAAAACATATAGTATTTGGTATAAAACAAGCATGGAACATCAAAAATGGTACATACGTTTGAGACGTATCACTATGACATGTTCAAATTGTGGAATGTTCGTCGATGTTTTACATTATTTGATTCGTAAGTATTATGTTTCTAGTCTTTGGATGGTCAAACTTAAGTTATCAGATTTTTTTCATTTGGCTTCGATTTTTAGCGGGGTAAGTCCCGTTGAGGTCACCAAGTTAAATGTAATGGAATGGTTATGTATGTTTGGTTAAGAAAATAGAATGGAACGAGGTAGGAGAACATTAGGTGGCAGAATATTCTCTCTACACTCATCTATCGAAATTTGTAGAATCATTGTGTTCCTCTAAACTACATGCATAGCAACGTTCTCTCGCATCCTCTATTCTTCGTCTCTCTTCCTGCTAAACGCACCACATGTTTGCACACCTCTTTGATTTCAGTAATATGCCACATTCTACTCCCCAACCAAACTGATGACGTAGGACACATGTTCGTTGGGAGACCCCAAGAGGAAGGCATGAAGTAGTGCAGCAGCAAGTTTCCCTCAGTGAGATACCAAGGTTATCAGATCCAGTAGGAGCAAGAAGCACTTCTGAAGGTTGTCAACGGTGCCAGAAAAGTACTTGCGTGTGGAAGGGAGTTCGGCTGTTGACGTGGAACCTGCACACAACACAATCAAACTACTTTGCCCCAACGAAACAGGAAGGTGTCAATCTTCCTGGCTTGCTGAAAACAAAGGATTAAACGTATGGTGTGGAAAATAGTGTTTAATTGCAGAGAATGAAAAGGAACAATGATTGCAGTTGGTTGTATTATCAGTGTAAAAGAATGGACCGGGGTCCACAGTTCACTAGTGGTGTCTCTCCATAAAAGATAACTAACATGCTGGGTGAACAAATTACAGCTGGGCAATTGACAAAATATTGAGCGCATGACAATGCATATATATGACATGATGATTACTATGATATTCATGTGGGCATTACGACAAAATACATAGACCGTTATCCAACAGCGTCTATGACTAATAATCCACCTCCAGGTTGTCATACCGAGTTCCCCGTTGGTATTAAGTTGCAAGCAACGGATAATCGCATTAAGTAATGTGCGTAATGTAAACAAATGCATTAGACCTAACGGCGCACCCTTAAGCTAAGCATCGGTTATTTTATCCCTAGTGGCAACAGCACATCCACAATCTTAGAAGTTGTTGTCACTCTCCCAGATTACCGGAGGCATGAACCCACTATCTAGCATAAATACTAACTCTTGGAGTTACAAGCATCTACTTGGCCAAAGCATCTACTAGTAACGGAAAGCATGCAAGATCATAAATAACATATAAGATAGATTGATAATCAACTTGACATAGTATTCAATATTCATCGGATCCCAGCAAACACAACATGTAGCATTACAATAAGATGATCTTGATCATGATAGGCAGCTCACAAGATCTAAACATGATAGCATAAAGTGGAGAGACAACCATCTAGCTACTGCTATGGACCCGTAGTCCAAAGATGAACTACTCACGCATCACTCCGGAGGCAGGCATGGTGATGTAGAGCCCTCCGGTGATGATTCCCCTCTCCGGCAGGGTGCCGGGAAGAGCTTCTGAACCCTCCCGAGCTAGGGTTGACGACGGCGGCGTCTCTGGAACTTTTCGTGGATAATGGCTCGGGTGTCTAGGGTTTTCCGTGAAGATGAATAAATAGGCGAAAGGGCGGCGGCTGGAGCGACCCGAGGGGCCCACACCCCACCACGGCCGGTTGGAGGGGGGCCGCCGCCCTGGTGTGGCGCCTCCTCGGTCGCCTCCGTCTCTCCTTGGACGTGTACGTGTTGGAAAAATAGGAGGTCTGTCCAAGTTTCGTCCAATTCCGAGAATATTTCCAGAAGCTTTTCTGGAATACAAAAACAGCAGAAAACAGGAACTGGCACTGTGGCATCTTGTTAATAGGTTAGTCCCAGAAAATGCATAAAAATGCTATGAAGTGTATATAAAACATGTAACAATTGGTATAATATCAACATGGAACATCAGAAATTATAGATACGTTTGAGACGTATCAAGCATCCCCAAGCTTAGTTCTACTCGTCCTCGAGTAGGTAAAACGATAAAAACAAAATAATTTCTGAGGTGACATGCTACAATCATAATCTTGATCAAATAGTATTGTAAAGCACATGTTATGAATGAAGTGATCCAGGTCAATGGTCTATAGTTTGCTAGCAAGTAGATAATGAGCAAACAACTGAATCATATAAGCAAAAACTTTTCATGAATAGTACTTTCGAGACAAGCATCAAAGAGTTTTGCATAAGAGTTAACTCATAAAGCAATAGATTCTAAGTAAAAGGTATTTAACCAACACAAAGGAAGATTTAAGCTTCAGCAATTGCTTTCAACTTTCAACATATATATCTCATGGATATTTGTCAACACAAAGCAATATAATAAGTGCAATATACAAGCATATAAAAATTGTTGCACCAAAGTTGACACTAGTGTTTGCTTCTGAGATAGAAAGAAGTAGGAAAACTGACTCAACATAAAAGTAAAAGAAAGGCCCTTCGCAGAGGGAAGCAGGGATTAAATCATGTGCTAGAGCTTTTTAAGTTTTTGAAATCATATAGAGAGTAAAAATAAGTTTTGGAGGTGTTTGTTAATTGTCAACGAATCAGAAAATGGAAAGTACAATATGACCCCTGCCAACCAGACTTTTAAGAGCGGCTCCCATGAAGGACGTTATTTCTACCAGCAAGGCAGATCATCCCTCTTCTCTTTTGTTTACACATGCAGATATTTCACTGTTTGTCATTGCTTGACTGATAAATCAGGGCAAAAATGTGAAGAGAATTAAGCGGTTAAAGTTGTAATTAATTGGGACTGGGCACCCCATTTGCCAGCTCTTTTTGCAAAATTAATGGATAAGCGGATGTATATGCCGCTAGTCCGGTGGTAAAGTCTGTTTGACAGTTGACATAAAGACATCCACCCCGTCCTCATGAGCTTGGTAAACATTGACACAAAATAGGAGTAATAATTTTTGAATAGTTTAAAGGTAGCACATGAAAAATTTACTTGGAATGGCAAGGAAATACCACATATAGGTAGTTATGGTGGACACAATGGCATGGATTTTGGCTCAAGGTTTTGGATGCACGAGAAGCATTCCCTCTCAGTACAGAGTTTAGGCTAGCAAGGTTATTTGAAGCAAACACAGGATATCAACCGACACAGCAAGACTTATATGAAAACATATTGCAAGCATTATAAGACTCTACACTGTCTTCCTTGTTAACCAAACCCTTTTACTAGAAAATATCTAGACCTTAGAGATACCAATCATGCAAACCAAATTTCAACGAGCTTTACGGTAGTTCTTCATTAATAGGTTTTAACTACATGATACAAAAGCTTAAACATGAACTACTTGATAACTCAAAACAATTGACAAGTATCAAATTATCCAATACAGTGATCTACAAGAATATGTAAGCTTTTTCCATTATACCATCTACCACATGCAACATTTTCTGTTCCAACCAAACACCAATCAATTTATTTCAACATAAACTCTCCAAACAATTATAAGTGAAGCAAGAGAGTACTTTCTTTAAAAGAACTAACAGCTCTGAATAAGAGATGCATGCAAAACAGGAGCTAAAAGCATAGCAATAGCTAGATAAGAATACTCAACAAGTATAAGTGAAGAATAGGAGTATTCATATGAAAAAGCGGAGCGTGTCTCTCTCCCAATCAAGAATGGGGTCCAATCAAGTTGACCATAAGAAAAATAAAATACTGAAAATAAAAGCACACAGACGCTCCAAGTAAAGCACATATGATGTGAAAGAATTAAAATATAGTTTCACTAGAGATGACCTGATAAGTTGCTGATGAAGAAGGGGATGCCTTGGGCATCCCCAAGCTTAGACGCTTGAGTCTTCTTGAAATATGCTGGGGTGATCCATGGGAGCATCCCCAAGCTTAAGCTCTTCACTCTTCTTGATCACATTATATCATCCTTCTCTCTTGACCCTTGAAAACTTCCGCCACACCAAACTCAGAGTAATTCTCATTAGAGGGTTAGTGCACAATCAAAAACTCACATGTTCTATAAGGACACAAACATGACCGTTACTTTTAACATTAACTACTGCCACTGATGTTATGTGAAGCTCTTCACCCTAAAAAAGAATTCCACTCAACACTAGTAAAAGAGAGAATGCGAAAAATAAAAGACAGAATCTGTCTAAACAGAACAGTCTGTAAAGACGAATTTTTTCGAGCACTTACGTTGCTCAGATCGAAAAACTCAAAACTAACGAAAGATGCGTACATATCTGAGGATCACGCACAAAAATTTGCAGATTTAAATAATTTTTCTGTGATTTTACAGAAGTAAAACGGTGAACAGCAGAAATCTGTTCCTGCGCAGAAATCCAAATCTAGCATCATCTTCCTATTAGAGGCTCCACTTGGCACAACAATGCGAAAAATAAAGATACAAAGGAATTGTTACAGAAGTAAACAACTCCTTGACTCAAAAAGAAAAGAAAAATTGCAGAAATAAAATAATGGGTTGTCTCCCATAAGCGCTTTTCTTTAACGCCTTTCAGCTAGGCGCAGAAAGTAAGAATCAAGTGTTTCCAAGTGAAGAAGCATCAATAGAAAGGTTGGAAGTTTTCTCAACAATGCATTGTATCTTATCTATATAAGTTTCAGAAACTCCTCTTTCATTACTTTTAGGCACACTATCCTCATCAAATAAATTTTCAGGAACAATCCAATCAAAATTCTTTTCTAGTGCCTCATGCATTCCTACAAGCTTAAAAGGTATTGGTATTTTGACTTCTCCCTCATAATTGGGTTCATTAGTGTACTTAAGCCTATCTTTTTCAAGCTTCTCAAGTGTATTAGCAATATCAATAAAATAGCCAAGCATCTTATAACGAATGAAAACTTTTCTAGCCTCCCCAGCAACATCACCAAATTCTTTAAGAAGAGTTTCTAAAACAAAATCTTTCTTTTCACCCTCTTTCATATCATGAAGTTTAAGAAACATTTGCTGCATTATAGGATTAAGATTAACAAACCTAGCTTCCAACATGTGAACCAAAGAGGCAGCAGCAATTTCATAATTAGGGGCAAGTTCTACCAAGGATCTGTCTTCAAAATCTTTAAGTCTACTAACATGACTAAAGAATTCTTCAATGTTATCTCTTCCAATGATAGACCCACTTCCCACCGGTATATCTTTTAAAGTAAACTTAGGGAGAAGCATGATGAAATAAAAAGAAAGTAAACCGAAATAAGGTAAATGCAAGTAACTAATTTTTGTGTGTTTTTGATAAATAAAGCAAACAAACTAGATAAAAATAAACTAAACAAGACAATAACAAAGTAAAGAGATTGGAAGCGTGAAACTCCCCTTGCAGAAATCCTTGCTCCCCGGCAACGGCGCCAGAAAAATGCTTGATGATGTGGGACACACGTTCGTTGGGAGACCCCAAGAGGAAGTATGAAGCAGTGCAGCAGCAAGTTTCCCTCAGTGAGATACCAAGGTTATCAGATCCAGTAGGAGCAAGAAGCACTTCTGAAGGTTGTCAACGGTGCCAGAAAAGTACTTGTGTGTGGAAGGGAGTTCGGCTGTTGACGTGGAATCTGCACACAACACAATCAAACTACTTTGCCCAACGAAACAGGAAGGGTGTCAATCTTCCTGGCTTGCTGAAAACAAAGGATTAAACGTATGGTGTTGAAAATAGTGTTTAATTGCAGAGAATGAAAAGGAACAATGATTGCAGTTGGTTGTATTATCAGTGTAAAAGAATGGACCGGGGTCCACAGTTCACTAGTGGTGTCTCTCCATAAAAGATAACGAGATATATGCATGGTTAGTCACACAACTTGTCCGAGATGAGTACTTTGGTCACTAAACTTGCAAAAGGTTGTGCGAAGGTCACTCAACTTGTCCGAGATGAGTAAACTGGTCACAAACCATTGACTGAGCAGTTGACCATTGACTCTTACCATTTTTTTTGAAAAAACACCCCTGTAGAATCACAAAATCACAAAATCACATCATTTTTTTTTGCAAAAACACCCCTGTAGAGAGACATTAATGTGATTTTGTGATTCTACGGGGTGTTTTTGCAAAAAAAAATACTCATCTCGGACAAGTTGTGTGACTAACCATGCATATATCTCAAAGATAACTAACATGCTGGGTGAACAAATTGCAGCTGGGCAATTGACAAAATATTGAGCGCATGACAATGCATATATATGACATGATGATTACTATGATATTCATGTGGGCATTACGACAAAATACATAGACCGTTATCCAACAACGTCTATGACTAATAATCCACCTCCAGGTTGTCATACCGAGTTCCCCGTTGGTATTAAGTTGCAAGCAACGATAATCGCATTAAGTAATGTGCGTAATGTAAACAAATGCATTAGACCTAACGGCGCACTGATGCATGTAAAATGCATACATGAACTTTGCATTATATTACTTAAATTTCAATCATATTTGCATCATATAAGGGTTATATCATTGTTTTATATTGATTTTTGGGATATTTCACAGTTTCCCTATTTTTCTGGAATTAACCCTGCACTGTCAGGAAACCCTATTTTCAATGTTTTTACCTTTCAGGTACCCAAATGACGTCCAAATGACCTGAAATTTTGCGGGGATCATTTTTTGGAAGGAACAAAGCGTAGCAGCGAAGGAAGCTAACGAACGGAGACCCGAGGGCCAAAATAGGTGGGCCCACGTGGCCAGATTCCTTGGCCGCGTGGGACCCCCCATCTTGGGCCTCGTGGCTCTGATGCCGTCGATCTTCATCTCCGTGTCTTCGTCTTGACCTAAAAACGACTATAAAAATAGCCCCCAGGGCTTTCGCGAAAAGGAGCGCCGCCGAAACAGAGAAACCACGAAACAGAGACCTGGAGTTGCAGATTAGAGGGGGAAAACTCCGGCGGGGCGTTGTCGGTGTGGTCTCCATCTTCTCCAACATCTCCACCATCATCATCATGATGAAGGGGGAGTAATCCACCCCCTAGACATTGGGTTTGTGGTGGTAACTTGATCCAATCTCTCTATGTATGATCATTGTTGAAATCCATATGATGTGCCTTGCATGAGTATGGATCTAACTATGTAATTCCTATGATGGATATTGTGGTATGAGATGATATTTGTTATGCATTTACCGTTGTGTTGAATCTTCTATGGTTTGTCATACTTTGGAGATATTCTATGATACATGTGATGGTTTGATTTATGCATAATGCCTTGTTTATCCTTGTCATGAGGTGATTGACACCACCAAGTGTGGATAGATGAGAGAGATGTGGTCATGCACACGAAATATGAATCATTGCACTAGTGTTTAGAATATTATCCATTATGAAGTATGATGTATGTAGGTACGGGATGGCCGATGTGACAATGGTATATGTATTGACTGACACAATACAGCCCAACATCCTTTATCTGGGGGTAAAAAGGAAGAAGTATGATGTGGGAGTGACAACAAACCATGCTAGCCTTACGAGGGTGACACTAGCAACACAAATGATTATTTTCTTTCAACTATGTGTTTTAGGACATGTAGCCGTCATAGAAGTTTACCATTAAAGCATGACAATTGTGTGTACTTTTTATCTATAACATGATAATCACCATAGATGGGAGGGAGGATTGAGTGAACCCATGAACCCATGTCCATTGTTCCTATAAGAGAAAACCTTTGTCTTGTCCTCTTGCATTGAAGAGGATTGGGACACTTTTACATTCTTGTTTTGTTACATTAAATTTCCATCCATTAAATTAACCATCTTGTTCTTTAAACTTGTTTAGTGCATAATCAACTAAAACTTGTGACACTTTAGTTGTAGGGAATAGATAACTTTTCCTTCTTGCTCCTTCGGATCGATACCCTACTTCCACATTGAGAGGTGCTACAGTGATCCCCTGCTCTTGGGGTTATCAAGTACTTTTCTGACGCCGTTGCCAGGGAGCGTAGCGCTTAAGTTTCTATTCTTGTGTGCACTAGACTTTAAATTTATTTTATCTTGTTCTATATCTTGCAATCATCTAAGCTTGGGGAGGTTGCCATGGAAAGTACTAATATTTTGCAGGAAGAGGATGAGGAAAACCTTAAGCTTGGGAAGTTTGTTTTGATGAATATGATATTTTTAGTCCCCCAAGTTTAGAAGAGAAAGTTTATTATAATTATGATATGCCTCCTATATATGATGATTACAATGATGATTATGAATGTTTTACTCCCACTATCACTAATAAGAATGATTTTACTTATGTGGAGAGTATTAATACTTTTATACTTGTAGATCATGAAAGACATGCTTTATGTGATAATTATATTGTTGGATTTATTCATTATGCTACTGAAAATTATTATGAGAGGGGAAAACATGGTTCTAAACAATTCAATATTATTATGTTTCCTCTCTTTAACTTCAAAGTGTTGAAATTGCTCTTGTTTTATCTTCATATGCTACTTGCTTTGTGTTTCAATGATTTATTTTCTTACAAGATCCCAATGCATAGGAAGTGGGTTAGACTTAAAATTGTTTCATATTTTTCTCTTGATGCTCTCTTTTGCATTTCAATTCTTGTTCCTATGTGAGCATCATTAAAACTATCATGGCTATCCAGAAAACAGATGCCTAAGCTTCACTTCGAAGAATGTTAAAAATCACAGAAAAGGAATTTTGACCTGAAATTTTACAACAGCAATCTTCAGTTATTATTACACATTTCATTAGTTCAAAGTTTTCTGATTTGAGCAACGTAAGTGCCTCTGAAAATTCACTCTTTACGGGTTGTCCAGTTTTTGACAGATTCTGCCTTTATTTTGCATTACTCTCATTACTTGTGTTTTGTGTGGTTCTATTGATCAAAGAGTAATACACAACCATAGTAACAGTAGCTAATGTTTAGAATCAACACATGATATGTCTTTATTGTACCTATTTGGATTTAATTTATGGAGACACTAACCCCTCTAATCAAGTTTTATGATGAGTTTTGTGTAAAGAGAATTTTCAAGTGGAAGAGTTGAGGGTGATGAACAAAGATCAAGAGAGACAAACACTCAAGCTTGGGGATGTTACCCCTGGGCTCACTCTACATATATCATGTAAGTACAAGAATTCAAGCTTGGGGATGCCAAGCCACCTCACTCCAACCATCTTGATACCAAGTAAGTAAGCCTAACTATATGGCTATAAAGAAAGCGCTTTACGGGAGGCAACCCGGTTGTTTTTATTTGTGATTTTCTTTGAGTCCTCTTGCTGTAACAAGAGATTTAGTTTTTAGTTTTGTTTCTGGAATTTTTAATAAAGTGCCAAGTTTTACCTATTTTGGTTTGAAAAAGTTGCTATTTGCATTCGGAGATTTTATTCCTGCACGAATCTTGCACGGTTTGATTTTTCATTTTTATTCTGTAACTCCGAATGAGCTGATATTTGAACTGTAGTTGCAACTTTTCATCCTCTGTATACATGAATTTTTAGATTTTTCGACATGTTTAAGTAGGGTAGAAAAATATGTTTTGCTGCTGCTGTTTTTTGGACAGATTCTGTCCCATTTTGTTTGATGCATCTTTGAACTTTTAACTTGAATCTTTTTATCCAATTGAGTTTATGAGTAGGCATACAACATTATACA
Source organism: Poa pratensis (assembly GCA_947311845.1). Lineage (NCBI taxonomy): Eukaryota > Viridiplantae > Streptophyta > Magnoliopsida > Poales > Poaceae > Poa > Poa pratensis. The sequence goes on from CAMZMU010000105.1 coordinate 37,100,412, forward strand.
CTTTCTGGACATTCATATGAATTTTTTTTAAGGATTTTATGCAGCAAGAATCTATTTGTCTATCACTACTAATGTCACCCCACAGAAAAGAAATGGGAGAAACGGTGTTTTGAAGTTTTTTCACAGGGATTAGAGGAGATGCACCAAGAGCTATCCAAGGATGGTGAAGACCATAAGCTTGGGGATGTGAAGACAACCCCACTGGACCAACACACTCTCGGTTTGCACACGTCTAACTTCTGTTTTTCGATCAATGCACTTTATCGCATAAACTTGGAGCGTCTTTTATTTGCTTTTTTATTTCGGTTTGATTTTTTTTTCTTGAGACCACCACTATCATTTATATATGAGAGAGCTACTGGAAATTTGGGTTGAATTAAGTTGGATGCTATTAAAAGATTGGGAAAGGGATGTTTGAGTTGATTCAAAAAGATACATATAGTTGCATGATTCATGTGCTTTTAATGAGTATTAATTTGCAAGTGTTTTATCAAGAGCTATCTTTTATTCATGTTTTGATGCTGAATGTTACTTTACTTTGTTTAACATGGATTGATTAGTTCTATGGACACTTATGCATGCATTTAGATGGTCAACTTTCTCCCTTGCTAGCCCAAAAATTCCAACAAGTAAAAACTTGTTTTCCAACACCTTCAACCAAAGTTTTTCCAGTGAGTCCACCATATCTACCTATTAGCTTTATGCTATTCCAAGTATGTTTATCATGTTATTTGTGTTATCTATACTTCTGAATTAAAATGCTTATGTTATTGATTTATGGGAAAAGTTGGTTAAAAGCTCTCACGAACTTGATGCACACCTTACTTTTATTGCACTTAATAAACATGACCCATTGTGATTAAAATTATGAAGTTGTGAGCTTGACAAGAGTCTTGGTTGGGAGTTAGCTCATATGTGCTGTCACATGGCAAGCTTTCAACGTGCTCTTTATATTTTGTTGATATCATGTACTTTTGTTTATGGATGCTTATCATGGTGCCAAATAAATGCGGAAACTTAGTGAGTTTAATGAGTTTGTATAAATGGCTAGAGAGACGCCTGGGCCGCTAATCTAAGCCATGCATCATTCATGGTGGAAATTTACTTACATGCTATGGTGAACCTTCAGTGATGCACCCCACAATAAAAAGCTATACCAATAGTAAATAAAAAGGTGTGGAGATTGTTCATTTTGTTTGTTTGTCTTGTCATTTTGACATGGGCTTGTTCCATGTCCTGAGGCAAGAGGTACCCCAGTTGACGCTCTTGATGCTATTATATTACTTACAATGACCTTAACTTGAACTTGCTTTTGTGACCCAGTTGAGTAACACCATGGTGTAGGTACTTGTATTCACGGGGCATGAGACATTCAACCATACTTTGTCAAGCACATTACTCATATTTGCTTTCACTTTAAACTTTAATCATTCAAGATGCTATGATAGGGGTAATGAGAGCTTGACACCAATGAATACCACATTGCAAACATTAACTTAAGTAGAAGCATTTGGAAGTTAGATGAAACTTATTCATGTTTTACCTCTACTTATTTATCTATCCAAAGTGTCCACCTTTTATATTCAGATTTCATAAGAATACTCTATGACCATTATAGGATGTTTTTACTTTTCATTATGCATACATTTGGTCCATAGTACTTTCTTCTATGTTACACTTTGTGAATTATCATTGAACATCCTTACATTGAATATTTGATATCACTTCATAATCTATCTTGCATATTGCTATTCCTTTGAAGAATGAATCATTTGACTCTATGTAGCAATAGTAATCATCTTTGATATCCTTTGATAGTATTAAATTGCAAAGTCCATGTTAGTTTTATCACCTTCATACTCGAGGACGAGTATAGGTTAAGCTTGGGGATGTTGATGCATGTAAAATGCATACATGAACTTTGCATTATATTACTTATATTTCAATCATATTTGCATCATATAAGGGTTATATCATTGTTTTATATTGATTTTGGGAATATTTCATAGTTTCCCTATTTTTCTGGAATTAACCCTGCACAGGCAGAAAACCCTATTTTCTATATTTTGATGTTTCAGGGACCCAAACGACGTCCAAATGACCTGGAAATTTACGAGCATCAGTTTTTGGAAGGAACAAAGCGTGGGAGCGAAGGAAGCGAACAAACGGAGGCCCGAGGGCCAAGATGAGTGGGCCCACGCGGCCAGATTCCTTGGCCGCGTGGGACCCATCATCTGGGCCTCGTGGCTCCGTTGCCGTCGATCTTTTTTCCCGAGCCTCCGTCTTGACCTAAAAACGACTATAAAAATAGTCCCCGACGCACTTCGGAAAGGAGCGCCGCAGAAACACAGAAACCACGAAACAGAGACCTGGAGTTGCAGATTGGAGGGGGAAAACTCCGGCGGGGCGCTGCCGGGTGGTCTCCATCTTCTCCAACGACTTCTCCACCGTCTCCATGATGAAGAGGGAGTAGTCCACCCCTGGACTATGGGTTTGTGGAAGTAACTTATGTATCTCTCCTCTCTTGAGCTTCACTAATTAGTACCGTATGAGCTGCTGAACATGATTACGGTCATCTATGTAATACCTTTGTGGTGGATCTTTTTATGAGTTAATATATGTTTGAGATTGCAATAGTTTTGTTTCAGTTATGAAAGTAGATGCATATTATGTACCCCGTTCTTATTTACTTGTTCTGATCAAGCATGTTATGAGAGCGTGTAGGGGGAACGTGTGCATTAGTTGGAGTAACGGGGGTGGCTAGTGCGGTGAACGTGAGAGTTGTTCCGCGATCCACTTGGGTTTTTACCTTACTTTGTTGCCTCACTAGGGATAAAGAAAAATACCTTGCTACCGGAGATGTGGGTGTGACCATTGCCACTACTCCATGACTAGATCTAGCATGTTCTTATTTTAACTTCATGTCATGAAACTTAATGCTATGCTCTGATTTATCTTAATTACTAAGGTGTTATGATTTAGTTCGCATCTTGGTGGAGTATAAGAGAGATTAATAAACAAAAGATCTCTATGTTAGGACGTGATGCCCATATAATTAGTAACTTGTCATGAACTTTGTTGTTGCAATCTCATATGTCAATTCTAGTGTTCCATTATCTACCACTTTATTAAAGAGAGAGTGCATTTGTGAAACCATGAACCCCGGTCCATTTTTAATCATAAGAAACACCTTTCCAACAACTTTTATCCATTTTACATTTTCTGCCATTATTAAATCCGAAAATACAAAAACACTTTTACATCTTGCATTCACATATAAAACCCAAAAATATCATTTATCATTGTTTCCACCATCCTTGCATATTTATTTACCATCATTGCATATTTATTTACTGTTTTGCATTTGTCTTTATCTATCATTCTCACACCTTGTGCTTGACAACCACTTGGTGAGGTTGAGGGCACAAACAATTTACTTTGTTTGCAGGTTCTCAAGAGAAGGATAAGAAGATAAAACCTACACTACTGGTTCCCCGAGAGTTCGATATTAAACCCTCGAGTCACCCCTCGTGGGGAAAACTATTTTCCTATATTATACACTCTGCACTTGGAGTCTCAACCTAACCCATTTTCTTTTGACGTAGGTAACTACGTCAAGGGCCATCAACAATGTAAAAGAATGGACCGGGTCCACAGTTCACTAGTAGTGTCTCTTCATAAATAGTAAACATGTTGGGTAAGCAAATTATAGCTAGGCAATTGACAAATTGTGAGGGCATGACAATGCTATTATGACAAGATATAGTTCATTGTAGTATTTAATTGGGCATACAGCAAGATACATAGACCGCTATCCAGCTGCATCTATAAATAATAATCCACCATGGGATCGCTATCCAACCTGTCACCCAAAAGTATTAAGTTGCAAGCAAAAGATCATTGCAGTAAGCAAAGTGCATAATTTAAGCAATGAATATAAACATATAGTAATAAACACCGCTGTTTTATCCCAAGTAGCAACAACACATACTCGGTCTCAGTCGTTTCTGTCATCTCGAGCCCAGACTCACATGAGACACGAACCTACTATTTAGCATAAATACTCCTCTTGGAGATAAAAGCAACTACTTGGCCAGAGTAACCCATCAGAGAGCATGCAAGATCTTAAATAAAACATAGATATAAAAGATGAACAAACTTGATCATAATTTCACAATTCATCGCATCCCAGCAAACACAACATGTAGCATTACAAAATAGTGATCTTGATCATGTTAGATAGCTCACAAGATCTAAACATGGCAGCATAAGGAGAAGAGACAACCATCTAGCTACTGTTATGGACCCGTAGACCAAAGATGAACTACTCACGAATCACTCTGGAGGCAGGCATGGTGGTGTAGACCCCTCCGATGATGATCTCCCCTCTGGCAGAGTGTCGAGAAGAACTTCAGAATCCTCTCGAACTAGGGTTTGCGTTGACGGCGGCGTCAGATATCTTTCGAGGAATTCTTCGGGTCTTTTAGGGTTTTAGGAAGTAGGCAATTTATAGGCGAAGAAACGACGTAAGACGGTAGAGGAGGCCTCTAGGCGCCACCTGGGTGCGGCCCCACCCTAGCGCGCCCAGGTGTCGCCCCCACCACCAGTTGGGTCCCCTCGGATGAGATTTGGACTCCGTCTTCGTTTCGATGTAAAAATAATCTCCATAAATTTTCAGGTCTTTCCGAGAATATTTTACTTAATAACTTTTTCTGAAATAAAAGACGGCAGAAAACAGGAACTGTCACTGGGCATCTTGTTAATAGGTTAGTTCCAGAAAATGCTCCAAAATGATATAAAACTATAATAAAAACATGTAGCATTGATATAAAACAAGCATGAAACAATCAAAATTATAGATACCTTTTAGAAGTATCAGGGTACTTCACCATCGTCGATAGGGGGGCAGGAGACATGGGCGAGCTCATTGACCCTCACTCAGGGAATAACCATCAGCGTCGCCAAGCGCCCTCCTTTCCTCCTTCCAAACGACTCAACATTAGCCTCTGCTAGCGAGACACTATCAATGAAGCTTCAGGGTTTTTGCTGGAATTTGCTGGACTTGTACATGGGCCACAGCCTAAAGCCCAACTAATTCCGAAATTCCCATTTGGCCTATTTATTTATATGGTTGTGTGTGTGACTAAAGTTTAGTCCCACACTGCTAGTTGGGAGAGAGCTGCACCACTTTATTTAGTGAGTTGTTCTACCACTAGTAAGAGCATGAGAAGAGGAATGCCACCCACGCGCTCCTCCTCCTCCTCGCTAGCCTCGCCACACCTCGCCTCGCCTCGTCACGACACGTCATGACACGACGCGCCGCGGGTTGCGGCAATGAGCCGAGTCGATGCCTATATTTTTGCAGTCCGAGAAAATTTATTGAGTCATTGATTAATAATTAACGGACGCATTAATTGTTTTCCGTTTCCAATTCTTTTGGATCAAGGAGACATTACCGACTCGATTGTGGGTTGCGCCCACGTCCTACCCGACCAGCGCTATATATGTAGAGGAAAAACCCTAGCTGCCATATACACAACACATGGTCTCGCACCACCGTTCCAGAACCTTGCACCGCCGTCTTCCAAGTCTTCTCCATCCCATCTTCCAGCGTGCACCGGTTGAAGGGACAGTAGGCCTCTGGAACCTCGCTTCTTGTGATCCTCTACAAGAGAGGGGCGATCAGGTTTTTTGGGAGTGCACTCGCGCGACTACTGGCATTGCATTCTTCCCCAACGACGACTTCTTCCCCGACATCGGCAGCCTCTTCATCGACAACATGCGCGATAGTGTTCCGCTGCCACTTCACAGTACATGTCCTTGATCTTTCTGTTTCAGATACTGCTAGAGTTTCTGCTTGTAGTAGTTGCTCTACATTCGGTCTATTAATATATTGTTTTGGTAGATCACATGATTAGTTTAATTCTGGTTATTCTAGTCATAAATTGTTTAATGTTTTCGTGGATTAAATCAATTGCTAAATTGCTTATATATTCAACAATCCAAAAAACCTAATTATAGGCAATTTGCTTCACTGGCTTTCTCGCGTCTATGAGGTCGTTTCCCTTCAAAGGTGTACAGTATAAACGGTGGCGCATGAGAGCAGTTTACTGTTTTTAGAACAGTAACTGCTATGCTGCCACCAAAGGCAAGCATGAGGCGAGCTTACTCCTGAACAACATGAGGTTTTTCAGAAGCTCGATACCCTTTTCAAGGGTGCTTTTCTGAGTGTTCTTGACGATTCCATTCTGGATTCGTATATGTTGTTTGATACCGGCAAGGACATGTGGGATGCGCTCGAGGCCAAGTTTGGGGCCTTAGACGCTGGCAGCGAGTTGTATGTCATGGAGCAATTCTATGACTACAAGATGACTGATGAGCGCTCTGTTGTACAACAGGCTCATGAGATACAGTTGCTCGCTAAGGAACTTGAGCACTTCAAGTGTAATTTACCGGACAAGTTTGTTTCCTTTGGCATTATCGCCAAGCTTCCACCTTCGTGGAGCAACTTTGCTACTTCTCTGAAACACAAGGGACAAGAGTTTTCTGTTTCTGATCTCATTGGGTCGCTTGATATGGAAGAGAAGGCAAGAGTGAAGGATACACGTGCTCAAGTTGCCAAGGCCGGTTCTAGTGCCCACGTGGTACAGAAGAAGAATTACCAGCAGCCCCACAAGCCCAAATTTAACAAGAGCAACTCTGGGGGTAAAGGCAAGTCTGATGGAAAGTACAAGCCATCACAGCCTACCAACTTTAAGAAGAGTAACAATAAGAAGCCGAGGAAGGGATCATGCCATGTTTGCGGTGATCCAAGTCACTGGGCTCCTCGCTGTCCCAACCGCCATGAGCTGCGCGAACAAGAGAATAGCGGCAAGACTGCCAATGTTGTCATTGGCGACACTGAGATGAAGGAATTTGGGTAGGGTATATTTCCTACCATCCATTCAACTTGTCATTCTCCTGAATGGTTGCTTGACACTGGCGCCAATGTACATGTTTGTGCTGATGCTTCCATGTTTTCTTCTTACCAGGTCACAGGGACTTCTCCCGTGCTGATGGGGAACGGGTCACATGCTATCGTTCGTGGTGTTGGCACGGTCGATCTGAATTTTACTTCGGGAAAGATCGTGCGGCTGAAGAACGTTCATCATGTGCCCTCCATAAATAAAAATCTCGTCAGCGGATCACTATTATGTCGAGATGGTTTTAAGTTGGTTTTCGAGTCCAATAAAGTTGTAATGTCTAAGTATGGACAATTTGTTGGAAAAGGCTATGAGTGCGGAGGCTTGTTCCTCCTATATTTGTCAGACTTTTGCACTAAAGTTATTAATCATATTTGCCACAAAATTGAGTCTAATATCTGACATTCACGACTTTGTCATATTAACCTTGGTTGCATGACGCGGCTAGCTAGTTTGGATTTAATTCCGAAATTCACTACTGTCAAAGGTTCCATGTGTCAATTATGTGTGCAAGCTAAGCAACCTCGCAAGTCCCATAAGACTGCGAAGGCAAGAGACTTGACACCACTGGAACATATACATTCAGATCTCTGTGAGATGAATGGCGTGTTGACAAAAGGCGGAAAGAAATATTTCATGACACTTATTGATGACTCCACTAGATATTGTTATGTGTATCTTCTGAAATCAAAAGATGAGGCTTTGAACTTCTTCAAAATCTATAAAGCTAAAGCAGAGAACCAACTTGATCGAAAAATTAAACGGCTAAGGTCTGATCGTGGTGGAGAGTATTTTTCTAATGAGTTTGATTCTTTTTGTGCGGAACATGGTATCTAAAGACATAAACGGTGAGACCCATTGAGAGCTCTCCAGCGATTTGGGCTTTCTGGCCGTCCGATCCTCCCCGCTCCGTGCCTCCGCACCGTCCGATCACCACCGGCTCCTGGAGTCGGCATGAACAGGGATTCGCAAAGTCGCTAACCGTACCAACCTTCGTGCACCCACTCTCGCTGACGACCTCCCCCGATGCTCCCTGTAGCCCAAGGGCCCACCCGTCGGCCTCACGCTACGCGTTTAATCGGTGTGGCGGACGTGCCAGAGTGGTGCAGATTCGTAGCGCATTCGTCTCATTGGTCGATTTCGATCATTTACCGTACTAGGTTTTAGAGAATGCATTGCGTGCCCCTCTGGGATAGCTTTCTTCGTACGTGGTTCCTTCCCCCTCTCTCTCGCAGACAATGGGCCCCATCCTTTACGTGGCCCACAGGTCGGTTGCTCGGGACATTGCGTCGCCCATTGTTCCCTTGCGTGTATCGTCGCTGCGTATTTTCTACAGTAGGTCGGGCACGTATGGTATTTCGCGTCGTCGTCGGGTATGTTGCATTGTTCGTGATGTCAGGGAGAATTCAGGCCCGATTTCTCTGTCCAAGGTGGCCTCCCTCCATTCGTCGGCGGGTACGTTGCACTGTGCTGGTAGTCAGAATGAATTCGGGCCCGATTTCACGTGTCGCTGGCGGCTCGCCATTGGTTCATTCAAACGGAACCGACCTAATGGGGTTGCCGTGCACACTGTGCTGGGGGGACGGGGTATATAGGCTGCATTCTGGATCAGATGGTTACTACAGCTCTCATTTCCCCCCTTTTTTTCTTCCTCCCCGTTCTTGCTCCGTCGTGCTTTTCTCGAGCTATGCCGTGTTTCGATGGAATCCGTTTGCTGATCTTCCAGTCACGTTTATTCCCGTTGAGATCAGGCTGGGTATTCTTAACGTGTCTTGCTCTCTTTGTTTTGGTCGTTCTTTGTTCATGTCGTTGACCGTGTGGTGGATCCGTGTTTTTCTATTGTTTGTTGCTTATGCGGTTTGTTTTTCTTTGTTTTCTGGGTTCCTAACATCTCTTTCCTGTTCATTGCTCTGTTTTTTTCGTAGGTCGCCAGTTTACTGCTACGGGCTGCGGTGTGTGATGTTCCGGGTCTTGCTTCCTCTTCGCCGATGCCGGTTGTTGCTCAAGTATGGATGTTCGTTTATGTGGTTAATCTAATGGTATGTTGTAATCTTTGGTGTCCGGTTTGTGTTTTCATATTTCCGTGTCTGTTTGTTCGTTGGTTGTAGGCATTTTTTTTGGCAGATCGGGTTTTGCTTTTTGGCCTTTTGTGTGCTTTTTATACCTATTTTATGACCTCTTATGACTTTTTTCCTTCCAGGCCATCGTTTATTCGGGATTATCTCTTTTTGGCCTTTTGTTCCTGTCGTTCCTGTGCTGAGTTATCCTGGTTGGTGTGCACTGCCGGCTCCCCGTTGGACTTTCGTGTAATGGTACTTTCTTTTTCTTATGGTGTTTTTTTTACGCTTGGGCTCGCAGCATCGGTTTGCCAGGATGTTGCTTTGATCATGTTTGTTCATTGGGTTTTTCCAAGCAGCTGATTATGTGTGGGTTGACTTGTTGCTTGGGTTTGTGTGTTAATGTGTTTTAGTCTCCGTTGTTCGATCTTTTTTCATGTTACTGACTGATATATCCATTTTGCATCACTGTTTTATATCATAATTTACTGTTATTCATTGATATATTTCATATTAAGATACATTACTTATGTTATTTCATCTTATTTTGCATGTTTGATGAATATTGGGATTTAACTGCCGGAGTCAGGAATCTGCTGGAAAAAGCGCCGTCAAGATACTATATTTCTGAAACTCCAAAAATCACGAGAAAATACACAAGCTCCTATTTTACCAGATGACGGAGGGTGCCAAAAGGGGAGGTCAGGATGGGCCACGAGGGGCCCACACCTGACCTGGGCGCGGCCAGCCTAGGGCGGCGCCGAGGTGTGGTGTGGCGGCCCTGGCCCACCTCTGGCTCACCCCCTTCGCGTATATCTTCCTCCTAACCCTAATTTGCCAAAGGGAGCCACGAAGAAATATTCCGCCGCCTCTACGGGGCGGAAAACTACAGAGAGAGAGAAAAAGCTCTCCGGCAGGGAGAAATCTGCCACAGAAATTTCCTCCCAGAGGGGAAATCATCGCCATCGTCATCGCCAATGCCCTAGGCTTCATCGGATCATCATCATCCTCACCGCCGTCACCATCATCTCCACCGCTCCACTTTGTTCCGCTGTAACATCTAGGATTGCTACTTGTCTAGTTCATAGGGGAAACTCTCCCAGTGTTAATTGCTCCTTGTGGTTGATGCTTTTGAGTTTTATCGGTGAATTAAAGTTTATGTCCAGATTGTTATTCATCATTATATCACCTCTGATCATGATCCATATGATGTCTTGTGAGTAGTTCGCTTAGTTCTTGAGGACATGGAGAAGTCTTGATGTTAGTAGTGGAATTATGTTGAGTAATATTTAATGGTTTGATATTTAAGTTGTGGTGTTATTCTTCTAGTGGTGTCATGTGAATGTCGACTACATGACACTTCACCTTTATGGGCCTAGGGGAATGCATTGTTTATTTAATTTACTTATTGTGGGGTTGTCGGAGTGACAGAAACCTAAACCCCTGTTTGTAAATTAATGCGCAAGGGAGCGTAGGATCCCAGAGTTTAAGGTTGTGGTTAGATTTATCTTAATCATTCTCTTGCATTTGTGGTAAGCCTGCAAGAGGTGTAATCACAAGTATGTATTAGTCCAAGTTAGGGCGGTGCATTAGCATAGGTTCACCCACACAACACTTATCAAAACAATAAAGATTAATCAACGGTATGAAGCGAAAGCCCTTGACGAAATTCCCGTGTGTCCTCAAGAACGTTTGGCCATCATAAGTAAAACAACCGGCTTGTCCTTTGTGCTAAAAAGGATTGGGCCACTCGCTGCAATTATTATTGCACTCTTTTATTTACTCGTATTTTATTTATCTGCTATATCAAAAACCACTAAATATTTGTCTGCTAGTGTTTACAGTGAAACCTTGCTCAAAACTGCTTGTCAGCACCTTCTGCTCCTCGTTGGGTTCGACACTCTTATTTATTGAAAGTACTACGATACACCCCCTATACTTGTGGGTCATCACTGACCGTGTGGTCGATCCGTGTTCTTTGGCATTTGTTGCTTTTGCGGTTTGTTCTTCTTTGTTTTCAGGGTTTCTTACGTCTCTTGCATGTTTGTTGCTTTGTTTTTCCGTAGGTCGCCGGTTTACTGGTTTGGGTTGCGGTGCAGGATCTGCCGTGTCTTACTTCCTCTTCGTTGGCGCCGGCTGTTGTTTGAGCGTGGATGAATGGTGTTGTTTATGTGGGTAATCTAATGGTATGATTGATTCGTTGGTTCCCCGTCTGTTTATGCGTTTTGTTTCTACTTCTGTTCATGTTTCCATGTCTTTTTGTTCGCTGTTTCTAGACGATTTATTTTGTGTGTCGCTGATGACTCCCAAGTGCGGGAGATCAATTGTAGTACCTTTCGATTAGAAAAGGTTATCGGACCCACGAGGAGCTAAAGGTATTGGTTAACAAGAATGATAAATAAAACAATGAAAGATGTAAGTGTTTTTGGGATTTTTGGTTGTATAGTTGCAAGAGAGTAAAAATGCTGAAGGTAAATGATAGCAAGTAAAAGCTCTCAAAGAGAGAAAGCCCAATCCTCTATGCAGCAAGAGGACAAGCTCAAGTGTGTGTTTCTTATAGGTGGAAAACGTTCCCAATAGCTACCTAGATTTCATGGCATAAATATTTCTATAACAACAAGGTAGCATTTTGTCAAGTTTTAATCTTCTTTGGACGGAGCCATAATTAGGTGTAGCTAAATAAATAAACTAAACCCCTTATGATGGTTCTTATGGCCAAGTAAATGACTGCACAAGAGTTATTAAGACATAGAGTTCCACCATAGCCTTAAACTCTAAGGTCCCCGATATAAATCCCCTCCTAATGGTATTTCATGTATTAGACCCAGGTTTACGTGTCCTCCCAGGTCCTACCCATTCCATCACATTAGTGTGATCACCTTCATGCATTACTCAACATATGTGTGCACCCATACGTTGTACAATAAGATAACCATAAAATATAAAAACTTGACCAAATACTCAATACATGTTAAGTGGAAATCATTGCCAATCCATCCTATGCCCCCAGGAACATGAGAGAACTACTCACAACGCGAAGACATGATATGATTCAATGGTAAAAGTGATACAACACAATCTGAAAATATAATCTCCCCACAAAACAATGATAAGTAGCAATTCACAAACATGTAGAATAGTACTTGGACAATAGCTAGGGTTCGAACAATCTCAAACTATGAGGGGGTGAAGTGGATCACGAAGATGGTGATGAGATGGTGCTGGTCTTGACGGTGGTGTTGATGGAGACTCCGGAGGGGGGATGGAGGAGCCTTCCGGAGGTGATTCCGGCGGCGTTTCCCCCCTCCAATCTTATCCGGCGGCAGCCTTCTGACTCTCTGTTTCGTGGTTTTGTGTTTCTCCGCCGCCTCCTCACGAAACTCCTCGGGGGACTATTTTTATAGTCGGTTTTAGGTCAAGACGAAGCCACGGAGATGAAAACGGACGGCATCGGAGCCACGAGGGGGAAAAGGAGGTGCCTCACGCGGCCAGGGAATCTGGCCGCATGGGACCACCTATTTCCAGCTGGTTGGGCTTCTGGTCTTCATTTTCAGCCCATTGCGTTCGTCTCGAAAATTCTGAACCGTGCTCTTTGGCCTTGCCCTTTTTGGAGTCCCGAAGCTCCCGGAAAGTCCGAAACACTAAAAAAACGTTTTCTGGAAAACAGAGTTAGAACCAAAAGAGGGGGGATTGTTTAGAAAATCCCCGAAATCATTATAAAACATGAATATAACATCATATAAGTTGCAAATATGTAGGAATATCTAGTAATAACATGCAAAGTTCATGTATGCATTTTACATGCATCAACATCCCCAAGCTTAACCTATACTCGTCCTCGAGTATGAAGGTGATAAAACTAACATGGACTTTGCATTTTAATACTATCAATGGATATCAAAGATGATTACTATTGCTACATAAAGTCAAATGATTCATTCTCAAAGGAGTAGCAATATACAAGATAGATTATGAAGTGATATCAAATATTCAATGTAAGGATGTTCAATGATAATTCACAAAGTGTAACATAGAAGAAAGTACTATGGACCAAATGTATGCATAATGAAAAGTAAAAACATCCTATAATGGTCATAGAGTATTCTTGTAAATCTGAATATAAAAGGTGGACACTTTGGAAAGATATATAAATAAGTAGAGGTAAAACATGCATAAGTTTCATCTAACTTCCAAATGCTTCTACTTAAGTTAATGTTTGCAATGTGGTATTCATTGGTGTCAAGCTCTCATTACCCCTATCATAGCATCTTGAATGGTTAAAGTTTAAAGTGAAAGCAAATATGAGTAGTATGCTTGACAAAGTATGGGTTGAATGTCTCATGCCCCGTGAATACGAGTACCTACACCACGGTGTTACTCAACTTGGGACACAAAAGCAAGTTCAAGTTAAGGTCATTGTAAGTAATATAATAGCGTCATCAAGAGCGTCAACTGGGGTACCTCTTGTCCCAGGACATGGAACAAGCCCATGTCAAAATGACAAGACAAACAAACAAAATGAACAATCTCCACACCCTTTTTATTTACTATTGGTATAGCTTTTTATTGTGGGGTGCATCACTGAAGGTTCACCATAGTATGTAAGTAAATTTCCACCATGAATGATGCATGGCTTAGATTAGCGGCCCAGGCGTCTCTCTAGCCATTTATACAAACTCATTAAACTTACTAAGTTTCCACATTTATTTGGCACCATGATAAGCATCCATAAACAAAAGTACATGATATCAACAAAATATAAAGAGCACGTTGAAAGCTTGCCATGTGACAGCACATATGAGCTAACTCCCAACCAAGACTCTTGTCAAGCTCACAACTTCATAATTTTAATCACAATGGTCATGTTTATTAAGTGCAATAAAAGTAAGGTGTGCATCAAGTTCGTGAGAGCTCTTTAACCAACTTTTCCCATAACAATCAATAACATAAGCATTTTAATTCAGAAGTATAGATAATACAAAATAACATGATAAACATACTCGGAATAGCATAAAGCTAATAGGTAGATATGGTGGACTCACTGGAAAAACTTTGGTTGAAGGTGTTGGAAAACAAGTTTTTACTTGTTGGAATTTTTGGGCTAGCAAGAGGGAGAAAGTTGACCGTCTAAATGCATGCATAAGTGTCCATAGAACTAACCAATCCATGTTAAACAAAGTAAAGTAACATTCAGCATCAAAACATGAATAAAAGATAGCTCTTGATAAAACACTTGCAAATTAATATTCATTAAAAAGCACATGAATCATGCAACTATATGTATCTTTTTGAATCAACTCAAACATCCCTTTCCCAATCTTTTTAATAGCATCCAACTTAATTCAACCCAAATTTCCAGTAGCTCTCTCATATAAATGATAGTGATGGTCTTACGAAAATCAAAACAAAAAAAAAAAAGACGCTCCAAGTTTATGCGATAGTAATGCGTTGATAGAAAAACAGAAAATAGACGTGTGCAAACCGAGAGTGTTTGGTCCAGTGGGGGCCTTGACATCCCCAAGCTTATGGTCTTCACCATCCTTAGATAGCTCTTGGTGCATCTCCTCTAATCCCTGTGAAAAAACTTCAACACAAAATTTTCTCCCATCTCTTTTCTGTGGGGTGACATTAGTAGGTACAAAAGATAGAATGCTTGCTGCAAAAATTCATGAACATAAATTCATATTAAGTGTCCAGAAAGTGTATAATGTTGTATGCTTCCTCATAAACTCAAGTCAATCAAAAAGATTAAACTTAAAAGTTCAAAGAATGCATCAAACAAAATAGGACAGAATCTGTCCAGAAAAACAGCAGCAGCAAAACGTATTTTTTACCCTACTTAGACATGTCCAAAAAATCAGAAAAATTCATGCATACAGAGGATGAAAAGTTGCAACTACAGTTCAAATTTGAGCTTAATCGGAGTTACAGAATAGGAATTAAAAATCATACCGTGCACAGATTCGTGCTGGAATAAAATCTCCGAATATAATGAGCAACTTTTTCAATCCAAAATAGGTAAAACTTGGCACTTTATTGAAAATTCAGAAACAAAATAAAAACTAAGTCTCTTGTTACAGCAAGAGGACACAAAGAAAATCAAAAGTAAAAACAACCGGGTTGCCTCCCGTAAAGCGCTTTCTTTATAGCCATATAGCTAGGCTTACTTACTTGGTATCAAGATGGTTGGAGTGAGGTGGCTTGGCATCCCCAAGCTTGAATTCTTGTACTTACATGATATATGTAGAGTGAGCCTAGGGGTAACATCCCCAAGCTTGAGTGTTTGTCCCTCTTGATCATTGTTCATCACCCTCAACTCTTCCACTTGAAAATTCTCTTTACACAAAACTCATCATAAAACTTGATTAGAGGGGTTAGTGTCTCCATAAATTAAATCCACATAGGTACAGCAAAGACATATCATGAGTTGATTCTAAACATTAGCTACTGTTACTATGGTTGTGTATTGCTCTTTGATCAATAGAACCACACAAAACACAAGTAATGAGAGTAATGCAAAATAAAGACAGAATCTGTCAAAAACTGGACAGCCCGTAAAGAGTGAATTTTCAGAGGCACTTACGTTGCTCAAATCAGAAAACTTTGAACTAATGAAATGTGTAATAATAACTGAATATTGCTGTCGTAAAATATCAGGTCAAAATTCTTCTTCTGTGATTTCTAACATTTTTCGCAGTGAAGCTTAGGAATCTGTTTTCTGGACAGCAAATCACTATTGTTTGATCCTACCTCTCAAAAGAGGTTATTCTTGCCATAAGATGAAAAATAAGATACAAAGGTGATGTTACAGTAGTAAACAAGCACCTTGACTCAAAAACCAAAACTTAAACTGAAGATAAAAGAAATAAAAAAGAAACAAAAAGAACTAAGAAAGAATCAAGAGAAACAAATAAAGAAGAAAGAAAATATTTTTGTTGTTTTTGATTTAGCAAAAGGCAAAAGAAGAAGCAAATATATACAACATAAACACTCTTTTTATTTGGTTTTAGCTTTGGGAAAAGTTTTAATGATAGAGACTTTGCAATGGTTCCATTGGCATGAACAACACATGTTCAAGGTCGACCCCAACTTCTCCATTACTCATCCTTCTCATTTACTTTCCCAAATTTTATATAAAGTGAAAATCTTAAACTAGCAATTAGAAAACAGTAGGTAAAGTTATTTTGCATGTTCTCAAGATATAAAGGTGTGCTCAAACCGAATAGGAAATAAAAGCATAAAGAGCACAACACAAAACATTAAACCATTAACTTTTAAGTCTAACTCCTTTCCTATGCATTGGCATTTTATATATGAATAAATAGCAGCAATTTTGTGGTAACCAATGCATGTAATGATCAGTAGGTTGCATTTTAAATAACATAGAAGCATAAAGATAAGTCTTTCTTCCTCTCTCATAATAGTTACAAGTAGTGGAAAAAATTTGACAAAAGTACTATTAGATTGGTGCAACTTTGCAAACTTAGGAACATATAGAGGATTATTAAATTTATCATGTGAGCTATTAGTGTGTTTTCCTCTCTCAAAATAATTGCAAGAAGCACCATAAACATGATGGTTATGGGTGAAATGGTTATTAGTGTAAGATAATTTCAGCCCACATAAGTACTTTTCAACATATAAAAGCTTCTCCTCCATGGTGTGAATAGGAGAGTTCAAAAATAACGTAGGACGTTCATAAGCTTCTTTAGGAGTAAAATATTTAAGAAAGAAAACCTCCCTCAAAATACTCCATTCAATAGTGACTTCTTCATCCAAAGACCTGAACCAAATACGAGCATTACCAGAAAAAGACAAATATAATAGCTTCCTTTTTACCTGATCATCAGAAATACCAGGAAGCCTAAATAAACCACATATGTATTCAATTGTCTCCACGTGTTCACGTGCAGACTTAGTTCCATCCCCTGCAAATGGATCTTTCATAACACTTTGAACATGACCAACGGGAATTTTAAATCCCACTTTAGGTACCTCAGACACAGTTGTTTCAACAGCTTTAGGAGCAATAGCATAAGCACTTTCATATAAAGCAAGATGCAGCGAGGCACGATTCATAAATGCCATAGTAACAATGAGATAAAACAGTAAATAAAATTCAGCTTTCAATTTTCATTACCAAACTTCTTACCAATAGCGCTACGCTCCCCGACAACGGCGCCAGAAAAGTATCTTGATGACTCCCAAGTGCAGGAGATCAATTGTGGTACCTTTCGATTAGAAAAGGTTGTCGAACCCACGAGGAGCTGAAGGTATTGGTTAACAAGAATGATAAATAAAACAATGAAAGATGCAAGTGTTTTTGGGATTTTTTGTTGTATAGTTGCAAGAGAGTAAAAATGCTGAAGGTAAATGATAGCAAGTAAAAGCTCTCAAAGAGAGAAAGCCCAATCCTCTATGCAGCAAGAGGACAAGCTCAAGTGTGTGTTTCTTATAGGTGGAAAACGTTCCCAAGGGCTACCTAGATTTCATGGCATAAATATTTCTAGAACAACAAGGTAGCATTTTGTCAAGTTTTAATCTTCTTTGGACGGAGCCATAATTAGGTGTAGCTAAATAAATAAACTAAACCCCTTATGATGGTTCTTATGGCCAAGTAAATGACTGCACAAGAGTTATTAAGACATAGAGTCCCACCATAGCCTTAAACTCTAAGGTCCCCGATATAAATCCCCTCCTAATGGTATTTCATGTATTAGACCCAGGTTTACGTGTCCTCCCAGGTCCTACCCATTCCATCACATTAGTGTGATCACCTTCATGCATTACTCAACATATGTGTGCACCCATACGTTGTACAATAAGATAACCATAAAATATAAAAACTTGACCAAATACTCAATACATGTTAAGTGGAAATCATTGCCAATCCATCCTATGCCCCCAGGAACATGAGAGAACTACTCACAACGCGAAGACTTGATATGATTCAATGGTATAAGTGATACAACACAATCTGAAAATATAATCTCCCCACAAAACAATGACAAGTAGCAATTCACAAACATGTAGAATAGTACTTGGACAATAGATAGGGTTCGAACAATCTCAAACTATGAGGTGATGTAGCCCGAGTCACGTCCATCACCATGTCAAGTACTCCAACACTCCACAAGTCACCATGGACATCAAAGGTGAACTCCTTACTCTATGTGAACCTCGATATGACACTTTGGAATGGTATACTACTTGACCATCGTCACTTTGTATTGCTAGTCATGACGAGTACGAGCCCACGGGAAGATGGCCAAGACGCAAGAGGAATGGAGTCCGACAAGACGGTGGCTCGGAAATGGAGAAGGAAGAAGAAACTGCATCAGGCGGTACTACCGGACTCGCCCCGGTACTACCGTCACAGGCCGGCGCGGTACTACCGCGCCCACTACCGCGCCTACTACCGGATCTCCCAGGAGCTACGGGTGTCATCGAGTTTCATCCCGGTAATGGCCCCGGTTCTGGCCCGGTACTACCGCACGCCCGGTACTACCGGGCTCCAGCCGGTACTACCGCTGCGGGCGAGCCTGCGTGCTGAAAAGGCTCCTGTGCCTTATAATCTTATCAACCCACCTACCCCTTTGGCCAACACTATAAATAGGCACCCCTTGGCTAGATCTAGGGATAAACTATGTTTTGAGATTAGAGTAGAGCTAGGCTCCCCACCTCAAGACGGTCTCCTTCATCCCCTTGCGGGGATGGTTCCTCCCCTTGTGGAGAAGATCCCCTTGTGGATTCAAGACCTCTACTTGTAGTTTGACTACTTGCAAATCTTTCATCCTCGGGTGACTCTATTGGATCGGTTTGGTTGACCGTTGGACAAACAACCATCCAAGATCCCTTCTTGTATCTACTTGCCGATCTCTCCACCTTCGTGTGGATTCTATTGGGCCGGTTGGACCGACCGGTAAGGGAAACGGTTCTTGTATCGTGTGTTCTTGTGTTTGGGGCGTTCTTCTTGGTGTTCTTCATGTTCCTCATGTTCTTGCGTGCGTTCGTCCACATCCTCCGTCAATCCGTGAAGATCGGGCCACCCTAGTAGTCCCGTACTACACCATATGGTATCAGAGCTCTAGGTTTACATGGATTTGACCTTGTGTTGCCACCGATTTTCCCCAATTTTTCTTGTTCTTGGTCAAAATTCGAAAATCCCCACAAAAATAGCCATACCTTGTTCTTGATCTGATACCATACTTCACCATATGGTATCAGAGCATGGCTGCCATGGATTTGACTTGTGTTGCCACCACCAAATCCACCCAATTTTTCTTTGATTTTGAGAAATTCGAAAATTTCCACAAAAAATAGCTCCAATTTGCTTTTGGATCGATCTGAGATTTGAGTGCGTTTTTGCAAGTTTTGATCCATAGATCTATTGCTATACTAGTTGATCTTGCTTCCTTTGCATTCTCATAGCCTAATTCTATCGTTTTCCCCTCCGATTTGGCCATTTTCGAGCCGTTTTTCCGCCAAAATCGCGCATTTTCGCGTCTCGGGCACGAACAGTGACCCGACCCGGTACTACCGGGTCAAGTGCGGTACTACCGCCCCTTCCAAAAACTGGAATTTCTGGAATACGGTTTTGGCCATATCTTTTGCATTTGGACTCCGTTTTTTGTGTTCTTTGGCTCGTTTCGAAGCTACGATCAAGGCCTTCGTCACCATTGCGGTTGCTCCATCATCTACCACCACCAAAATCCGTGGGCAAGCATGACACTTCTACAACAAAGGGTGAAGAACATGACGAAAGGTATAACATCGCCAATCTTTACCCCTTGCCATTCCGTTGAAAGCCACACTATATCTTTGCGATTACCATGTCCTATTGAGGCTAGCTCTTGATGATTGCTTGGGCTTTGCACATTTGCACCGTGTAGTTTCCGAGCAAAATTGCATGCGCTAGTTATCATATACCATAGATCTTGTTGTTGGCATCAAAAAGAAGTGGGTGTGCAAAAGAGAAAGAGTTAAAAGAGAAAAGACTCACAAGAGAAAGAAGCAAAAAGTGCCAAATCAAAAGAAAGAAAGAAAGAAAGAAACACCACTTGCCATATCTTGTAGGAAAGCGCAAGCTCGATAAACATCTAGTAGGTGGTGCATTATTGTGCAAATCTTGTAGCCCACCAAATAAATTGCAATCGAGCTAGTAGCTCTTCTTATACTTGTGCAACACGAGCTTATAGTCTTCGCTAGGATCATATGGTTCTTTAGCTCACTTCTTGGTTGCACGAGTCCCATTTATCTCTCCGCGCGTGTGTTTCCTTGATCTACATTCCTATCTTTTGAGATTGACTTGTATTTGCTTTGTGATCATTGTGGTTCTCTACTTGCTTTGACAATATCTTGGTTTCCGGTTGGTTCAATTTGCTTTCCACCTACCATACCTTCCTACCAACTTTTAAGCCGTGTGTGTTTTGGAGTTTGCTTTGGATACTTGAATACAAGCATTTTACTTTGTGATTGTTTCCCTTGGTTGTCCACGATGTCCAATACTATCTACAAGGTGAGAGGTTGTGTTCTAGTTCCTTTCTACTCCACATATATACATTGGTCTTGTGAGTTGACATGTCTAGGGAGAGTGAATGCAACTATGGATCCTATGAGGAGGACTACACGATGAGTCACATGGATTATGATGCCTCAAACTTTGAGGACATGGGGGACTACTACGACTACACCGACAATGACCCCCATGACATGATGGATCATCACCAAGACTTCCGCTACAACTACTCCGACTATGACTCCGATTATTCGAGCGTACACGACAAGGAGCGGTACCATGACGTCGAGCAACCTTCATCAAATTGTATCGACTCCAAGTACGTGCGAATCTACCACGACTCCGACTACACAAGCTCCAATGACAATGAGGCGCAAGTGTCTTCACATGCCTCATCACATGGTACCAACTACGACTACAACGACATGGTGGACCGCCACTACTATGACTATAACTCCGATGACATGGTGGAGAACGTCTACGACTACAACTCTTCATGCATGTGCGACGGCATCGACTACACCTTCGACAACATGCAAGAGGAGAGGACTCCCATCACCACCATGTTCAAGAACGGCACCACCAAACGTCATGGCACAACCTACTTCTATAGTTCAAGCTCAAGACGGTGCTCCGACAAGAAGACCACCATGAGTTCATCTTATGGAGCTCCATCTACTTCCAAGAGTACCAAGCTTCGCCATTCGCCATCAACTTCAAGAAGGTGCCATGAGAAGGACAACGCCAAGAGCGCCAAGCCTCGCCACTCTACATCGACAACAAGGCGGCGTCCCAAGAAGTGCATCGACAAGGCCAAGCTCCAAAATCTCAAGGATGCCATGGACAAGTATGCCAAGAGCCTACGTCCTTTATCTAGCTCATCAAGGCGCCACATGAAAGATGCCACGGTGGACCACAACATGTCACCAAGTTCTAGTGGCAGCTCCAAGGAAAGGTCGCCAAGGCAACAAGCACGCCGTCGTCAACATGAGGAGAAGTATCTGAACGACTTTCGGCGACACCCCTCCACTCAAGAGCGTCAATGTCGACATGAGAAGAAGACAGCGACAAAGGCGCATCCTATGGTGTCCCCTAGTGCTATCACTTCAAGTGCGCCAACAAGAGCTACAAGTTCCATGTTTGATGAGATCATGGCCAACTTCGACAACTTCGTCGCGAAGAGCCTACGTTGACGCCGGAAGAAGCATGGTCACACATGTGAGGCCACAACCAAGACGGCGCCTTTCTCAAGCACTTCTTATGATATGGCCTCTACACCAAGTGCCACCACCACATTGGACCCCATATGGCAAGATGATGACCTCCTATGCGACAATTGCCAAGGCCAAGACCATGATCCACGAGAATGTCCCAATCTCTTGTGCCCACTATGCAATAGAAGAGGTCACATGATGTGGGAATGCCAAGTTGGTGAACAAGACGGTGACCAAGGAGATGACAAGATGGTCGAGCATGGGATTTTCCCTTCGACCAAGGAGGCGAGCATGGAGAATGCTGTCACCTATGACCATGGGTCAAGTGATGATGATACCGAGCATGGGATGTTCCCTTCCGCAAAGGAGTCGAGTGATGATGCCTACACTATGACATTGACCCTTGGAGGCGAGATGGTTGAGGAGGTTGAGCATGGGAGTTTCCCTTCAACCTTGGAGGCGTATGGAGTTGAGAACATTGAGCCTACCCTCTTGTGTTTGACTTATGAGATGGTACCAATCCCATGTGAGAATGAGAGCCACTTAGCCCACTTGAGTGAGAGTGAGAGTGAGAGTGAGTTGAGTGCCTCCACCATATGTGAGTTTGAGTGCTTTCACTTTGAGGGAATGAGTGATACACCACTTGAGTTGAGAGAGGTAGTTGATAGGTCTTGTGCGGCCATTTTGATTTCTAACAACTTACCACTTTCCTCTAGTGTGTTCTCTCATTGTGTGCTAGGTTCCTTGGATGATGAGACGCCTATCTTCGACTTGACGGTGCCTCAAATGGAGAAGATGTACATGGAGGATGATGATGATGCCACCCCATGTCTACTTCAAGATGGACAAGTCGGCTACATGGAAGCCCCTACTACTTCAACACCTACTTCACATGAGCGGGACTATCAAGGTATGTGTGTTGATGTGACCATGATCCTGCTAGTGGACATGATGAACTATGATTGCTTGCATGCTATGGATGATTCTATTGATGTCACATATGATTCGTTCTTATTCCCTTGTGATACTTTGTTTGAAACCAATGTTGATCAAGTGGAATTACATATTTGTGATGATTTTGCCATAAGCATGCCTTGTTATGAATGTTTCCATTTTTTCCCATTGTGGCATGCAACATGTTGAACAATTTCTCTTTCACATGTGTTGCTTGCAATAATGTTGAAATGCTTGATAATGAGATTGCCCCCATAGCTTTCTCACTTTTTGGAGATGTTTCATTTTCTCTTATGGACCTTGTTCCATCCTTCACTTTGCATAGTGACCATCCACATATGTCATATTTTCTGGTTGATTTTGATGTGGTTGGTGATGTGCAAATGAAGAGACGCGTCATGATGGATGATGTGTTCTTATACCGTGCACATAATTTCTTCATATGGTGTCTTATGTGTGCCAGTAAACGAATGATAATGTCAACCTCAATTGAGCATGAGTTGAAAATACGAGCTCTTGAGAGCATACATGTGAGTTGTAGATCAAATCCAACTCTAGAATCTTTCTCATGTTTTGCATCAAACAAGTTGACCAAATTCTCTTGCTTTTGGTTTGTTTGCAAACATGTTTGTGATATTGGTTTCCCCTATGGCAAGAATGTATCCTTGATCTTTCATATGAATGATTTATGTGTTGCACCAAGTATGTTGAACACTTGTTCTTTCCAATGGCTTGTTTGCAACCATAATGACATTTTGAGCATGTCTTGCCATGAGTATATTGGTTTCTACCAATTTGGTGTTGCAACAAATACGAAGAAAACTTGCTCTTTCATGTGCTTTATTTGCCACCATGATGATATTTTGGACATTCTTCATTGTGCGTTTTTGCCAAATTCTCCTCTTGTTGCATCAAGGTTGATGACAAATTGTCCCTTTCAATGCCTTGTGTGCAATAATGACCATATGGTTCCAAATGAGATTCCTAGATGGCATCCTCATATTTTCATGGAGTTTTTGTGTTCCCACATGTTGAAGATGTTACATTGGATTGCTTGCACTTTGACCTTGCATGTGCAATACATTTTCATATTTTGTGTTGTGCTAACGGTGCTATGACAAAGAATGTACATGTCATTGTTGATATGCTCCTCTTTCTTGCACACACATGGTTTGCTTGGTCTTTAGTGTTTGTAGGCATGGTGAAGTCCAATTCTTCGACAACACATCTACCCCCTTTACATGGTGATGAAGAGCAAGAGTCGAGGACGACTCTTTTTAAAGGGAGGGGAGATGATGTAGCCCGAGTCACGTCCATCACCATGTCAAGTACTCCAACACTCCACAAGTCACCATGGACATCAAAGGTGAACTCCTTCCTCTATGTGAACCTCGATATGACCCTTTGGAATGGCATACTACTTGACCATCGTCACTTTGTATTGCTAGTCATGACGAGTACGAGCCCACGGGAAGATGGCCAAGACGCAAGAGGAATGGAGTCCGACAAGACGGTGGCTTGGAAACGGAGAAGGAAGAAGAAACTGCATCAGGCGGTACTACCGGACTCGCCCCGGTACTACCGTCATAGGCCGGCGCGGTACTACCGCGCCCACTACCGCGCCTACTACCGGATCTCCCAGGAGCTACGGGTGTCATCGAATTTCATCGCGGTAGTGGCCCCGGTACTGGCCCGGTACTACCGCACGCCCGGTACTACCGGGCTCCAGCCGGTACTACCGCTGCGGGCGAGCCTGCGTGCTGAAAAGGCTCATGTGCCGTGTAATCTTATCCACCCACCTACCCCTTTGGTCAACACTATAAATAGGCACCCCTTGGCTAGATCTAGGGATAGACTATGTTTTGAGATTAGAGTAGAGCTAGGCTCCCCACCTCAAGACGGTCTCCTTCATCCCCTTGCGGGGATGGTTCCTCCCCTTGTGGAGAAGATCCCCTTGTGGATTCAAGACCTCTACTTGTAGTTTGACTACTTGCCAATCTTTCATCCTCGGGTGACTCTATTGGATCGGTTTGGTTGACCGTTGGAGAAACAACCGTCCAAGATCCCTTCTTGTATCTACTTGCCGATCTCTCCACCTTCGTGTGGATTCTATTGGGCCGGTTGGACCGACCGGTAAGGGAAACAGTTCTTGTATAGTGTGTGTTCTTGTGTTTGGGGCGTTCTTCTTGGTGTTCTTCGTGTTCCTCGTGTTCTTGCGTGCGTTCGTCCACATCCTCCGTCAATCCGTGAAGATCGGGCCACCCTAGTAGTCCCGTACTACACCATGAGGGGGGTGAAGTGGATCACGAAGATGGTGATGGAGATGGTGCTGGTCTTGATGGTGGTGTTGATGGAGACTCCGAAGGGGGGATGGAGGAGCCTTCCGGAGGTGATTCCGGCGGCGTTTCCCCCCTCCGATCTTCTCCGGCGGCAGCCTTCTGACTTTGTTTTGTGGCTTTGTGTTTCTTTGCCGCCTCCTCGCGAAACTCATCGGGGGACTATTTTTATAGTCGGTTTTAGGTTAATACGAAGCCACGGAGACGAAAACGGACGGCATCGGAGCCACGAGGGGAAAAGGAGGTGCCTCACGCGGCTAGGGAATCTGGCTGCGTGGGACCACCTATTTCCCAGCTGGTTGCGCTTCTGGTCTTCATTTTCAGCCCGTTGCGTTCGTCTCGAAAATTCTGAACCGTGCCCTTTGGCCTTGCCCTTTTTGGAGTCCCGAAGCTCCCGGAAAGTCCGAAACACTAAAAAAGACGTTTTCTGGAAAACAGAGTTAGAACCAAAAGAGGGGGATTGTTTAGAAAATCCCCGAAACCATTATAAAACATGAATATCACATCATATAAGTTGCAAATATGTAGGAATATCTAGTAATAACATGCAAAGTTCATGTATGTATTTTACATGCATCAGTCGCAGATCGCCGTCTTGCTATCTTCATTTTATATATTTTTCTGTTCGGTTCCTTTTGTGTTTTTCATAATTGTTTTGTGATTTATTTTGCCTCTTCTTCGTGCAGGTCGTTGTCTTGCTCGGGATTATTTCAGACGCGAGTTTTTTTTATTTTTTATTTAGCTTCAGGTTCCTCCTCTTTCTGTGGTGAGTTGTCCTGGTCGGTGGGTGTTGCCGGCTCCCGTTGGGCTTTAGTTCGTTGGGCCTTTTTAGGGAACTGATTTTGTTTGGGTTAATCTATTACTTCGGGTTTTTTCTCTCGTGTTTTCTTCTGCTTTCCGTATTTTTCTGATTTTACATACTTCTCTCTTTTAGTTTTTTTATGTTTCTTCTCGTGCAGGTCGTCGTCTTACTGGTGATCGTTTGAGCAGCGGGTGGTTGATGTTTATTTATTCCTTCCGGGTTCATGTCCCGCCGGCTCGGTGGTCGCCGGCTTGCCCCGTTGGATTTTCTTTCTTGCTCACGATGGTACTTACTCGGTTCCTCGGTATTTTTCCAATATTCGCATTACCATGGTCAGATCTGGCGTGGTTTTTTTTTCTCACGTTTTCTTTTGCGTATCCTTTTATTGATTCGTAGTATGTAGAAGCGAGATCAGTGGCTTGGTATTTTTTCTCGCGTTTTCTTTTGCGTATCCTTTTGTTAAGTCGAAATATATATGAGTTAGATCTGTGGCTTACGAGTGAAGAATCGTTTGTAAAGCTGATGTGAAGAAACGAGTGAAGGATTGTTTCCTCTCTTTGTGTTTTGGGTTAGATATGTTTGGTATTAGTTTTAAGAAGATAGTCAACCGTAATTGCTTCCGTCTACAAGAAGTAGTAGAGGAATTAGGTGCCTAAAGTGTTTACTCTCCACGGAACAGGGTAGGCGCAGGAATAAATTTGATTGGTGGTTATGCCGACTCCAGGGAGTCGGCGTGACCAGACGATGCGTTAAGACGGACAAGCCAGTATCGATCTAGTGTAACATAAGTTGCGATCTAGCGTAACATAAGTTGCAGGTCGTCGTCTTACTAGTGATCGTGAGCAAACTTGTATTTCAAGGCATAGTCCACTATCCAAGTTGCGATCTAGTGTAACATAAGTTTCTAAGTGAAAGTTCAACTTAACAGTCTCCACTAAGCACCGGCATATAAAACAATGTTTTGGAACAAACGTGAAATGATGTGCCAATGAGACTTTGTGGGGGATTGTTGGAATTTGCAGGACTTGTACATGGGCCACAACCTAAAGCCCAACTAATTTCGAAATTTCCATTTGGCCCATTTATTTATATGGCTGTGTGTGACCAAAGTTTAGTCCCACACTGCTAGTTAGGAGAGAGCTGCACCACTTTATATAGTGAGCTGTTCTACAACTAGTAACTAGTAAGAGTATGAGAAGAGGAATG
This sequence comes from Poa pratensis, assembly GCA_947311845.1. Classification (NCBI taxonomy): domain Eukaryota; kingdom Viridiplantae; phylum Streptophyta; class Magnoliopsida; order Poales; family Poaceae; genus Poa; species Poa pratensis. The sequence continues at coordinate 37,127,461 of CAMZMU010000105.1, forward strand.
CCACCCGCGCGCTCCTCCTCCTCGCTCGCCTCGCCACGTCTCGCCTCGTCACGACGCGCCGCGGGTTGCGGGAATGAGCTGAGCCGATGCCTATATTTTTGCAGTCCGGAAAAATTTATTGACTCATCTATTATATTATTAAAACAACAAACAATTAACAGTTAAGATTTGTCACCGTAACTCCAAGATGTACAAACGGTGGAGATTTATTAACCGCATATACGAAAGCAAGGGATACAGACTCAAGATGTGATGGGTCCGGTTCGGCCCGTTTACCCGCTGAACCGGACCTGTATTTTGTTACCGATAGGATAAAGGGCCAACCCACGAAGAAATAGGTTCATCGTGAACCTTATCCTTTCGACCCTAGGGTCGAATCGGACCTCCACCTATCCTCGACTGAGGGAGGACGGTAGGGGTGTAAACGGATCGGATCGGATCGGATTTTGCCTCTACCATATCCTTCACCATATTTTTTTTCTCGGATTCGGATCGGATCGGATAATGAACGGTTGCGGATTCGGAGGCGGATAGATATAATCACGGATTCGGAACGGAAACGGAGCGGATTCGGGACGGAAAGAAAATTAGTCGGATCGATATGCGCAATGTACATCATCAACCCACATAACCAAAAACAATAGCTCAACAACGTAATAATCTAACAAAGTTGTACTCTATTAGTTTAGACAAATAGAACTAACTACAAATTGTGCTCCACAAATGAATTTCACAACTCAATAACTACAAATTGTGCTCTATTAGTTTAGACATTTCGGTAGAAAATCGGATTATTCGGATTATAACCATCGGATAATCCTAATTAATATTCAGATAATCCATATTTGGATGCTATTGCACATACCATATCCTATACTGTATCCGGGTGCTCAATTCGGAATCGGATATCCTTATCCGGCAGATTCTTCGGAACCGGATATGGATTCTTTAAAACGGATTCGGCGACGGATTCGGTACGGAAATTATCCTATCCGTTTACACCCCTAGAGGACGGCCGCTGCCGCCGCGCCGCGCACCAGAATAAACTCATCGGCCTAGGGGAAGGGCTGGCTGTGAACAGGGCCTACAAGCGCTGCATCACGCTGCTGCGGTCCTTGTACACCACGCTCCACATCCTCCCGGCGGCCGGCGTACCGCGTCTTCCGCACGCTCTGCGCGTCCGGCCAGGCGTATAACCACGAGATGGCCTACCGCGTCGGCTCCTTCGCCGCCCCTTCTCCCGTGCGGAAGAGTCTCCATGCGCACCCGTCACGGCGTCGCCTCTCCCCTATCAAGACCCAGCTTGGCCGCCTCGTCGTCTCCGTACAGTATCTCCCCAGCCTCACCGCAATCTCCTCTCTATCGTCTGTCATGCTCATCACCGATTACGTTGGGAGCCCGGCGGCGGAGCCTATGCGCGCCTTCCCAGCCTCGCTCACAGAGGCCGCACGCTTGGCCTTCCCGGCGCCCCAACAGCTGGTCGTCGCCTTCTTACTGGCCACAGTCCCCCGGGCAGCATGCCAAGTTCACACCGCCCCAGCGATGTATGTGTCTCCCACACCCTCTCCTCCATGTTTGCCGGCGGCTACCTGCATCTGTTACCGTTGCTGTACTGCTACTGTTCTGTTGCTGCTGTTGAAGAGGGCCGAACCTAGGATTACCCCTAAACCTGTAACTAAAGGTGCGGGACAAACCTAAACCTTCTATTTGGTTGATAGGTTCGGTGGTCCAATACTAGGATCGAACCGGACCGGACCTAACACATCTATAATACAGACCTAGTACGTGATTTACATGTCCGGCATACACACGCGCACGTAATCTGAATAGCAAACGGACACATATAGATGTCCGGCTTACGCACGTTACACATTAAGATCCTGATCCACGGTCGGAGTCAGATATCGACAGATTAATAAACGCATAGCCCGAAAGCTTGCACATCCAGCGAATCCAGATCAACACGACTCTGATACATTTGGCTTCGGGACATATCTACATGTGCTTGCTTGCATCTGCAAATAATATGCACGATAGGGAGCCGCGGCAGGACAGATCGAAGGCACCTCGACAATGGTCAGTTGCATCGGCAAATTGATGCCACGACAGGGCCGCAGGACTCCAGCAAATCTGCTCAGTTGTATCAGCAAATCGATGGCACGACACCAGCAGATCAAAGGCACGCATTAGCTTTCGGTAATTTTTTTCGATAAAGGGAGCTTTATTATTTAAAAGTTTTAAGTATTACATCCAGCCTCTACATAACAAGGATGCACACAGCCGCAAGAAGTACTGAAGTTCAAAAATAAAATAGACGAATTACATATCATGATGAGAAATTGTAAGAACGCCTAAGGAGGTGGAGGACCAATCCGCAAATTATGGTGCCATCCATGTTGGGATAAAAAGTCTCTCGCCGTATCCTCCAGTCTGGTACACACCTCCATAAACAGGTCTCGATGCTCCACATGTTGCAACTGAGACCACGAACGGAGCGTAACTGTACTCCTGTATATTACATGCATAATAGAACAATTTTTATCATTAAACACCTTGTCATTTCTACACAGCCACAGCGACCATATTACGGCAAGCGCTGCTACCCTAATAAGTTGTTTAAACCTCCTATCCACCCCATTCAGCTAACTATCAAAAATATTTGCAATGCTTATGGGTGGGTATAAAGTAAAACCTATCTGGATTATCGACCATATAAAACTAGCAAATTGGCACTCGAAGAATAAATGTTTGATAGTTTCGTCTTTGTGATAGAAAACACACTTTTTACTTCCTTGCCAGTTGCGTTTCGCAAGATTGTCTTTAGTAAGAATAACCCCTCGACGAAGATACCACGCAAAGACTTTGTTTTTAGATACCACGCAAAGACTTTGTTTTTTAGTGGAATCTTCATCCGCTCGGTAATGGATCAGCAAATCGATGGCACGGCACCAGCAGATCAAAGGCATGCATCATCTTTGGGTAATGGCTGCAATCTTGAGGTAACAACAACAATCTCCATGTGTGTTTAATCTTCTCCTCTCAACATGCAATTTTATTACGACCAACCTGCTTTCATGTGAATTAATGATTAGTTAGATCGCTTAATTCTTACTAAAATTCATATATGCATCATCAAGGAACAACTAAATTCTTACTTATAGTCAGAGAATACACCGTGACACAGTAGCATGCATCCCAATTATAACAAATCTAACCTACTACTAATCCCTTGCAGTTATATACACAGAAGAGGGGACTCCCTCATGCCAATATACTAATATTTCTTAAGGACAGTGACAAATACCCTGAAACATCTCTAAGCGCAGAGATTCCAAACAAGGATGAGGATCCGTAGGCATTTGCAGCTGTCAAGAACTTCATGATGCATGGGGCCGTGCAAAGAAGCAAATAAAAAGTCACCATGCATGATGGACCATAAACGCACGAAGCACTTACCAAAAAGGTACAATATCAATACTACAATTGACGAGGATGGATTTCCAGTATATAAAAGGAGAGATGACGATAGGCAGATGTAAAAGGGAGGGGTCAAGCTCGACAACGGATTTGTCATGCCGTGCAACCGGGATCTGTTGGTCAAATTAAGGACACATAAATGTCGAGTTGTGCAACAGGTCCAGGTCAATCAGGTACCTATTTAAGTACATCCATAAAGACGACGACCAAATGACAACATTTCTGAAGGAAAGAGACGCTACAAACGATAATGAATGAGATCAAGAAATACCTAGAGATGAGGTACATATCAACAACCCGTCGAGAGGCTTCCATTCCATCTTGAAAACGAGCAGCAAGGCATTTTCCTGACTCGACATATCTTGAGAGGATAGTAAGAAGGGGAGGATAAAAAATTACAAAGTTCATTCAGTTGATGGAAGCAAATAAAATACACGATCTAGGAAAATATTTAACCTATGCAGAATTCCCTTCAAAATTTGTATGGAAAAGCAAAACAAAAGGCTGGGAGAAGCGGAACAGAAGGACTATAGGATTGGAAGAATCTAATACGGATATTAGGACTGTTGATGGAATAATTCACCCAACATACAGATCAGCATGCCATGTGCTCGGATTTCTTGACGACGACAATGAATGGATTTATTGTATCAACGAACTAATGAAGAATCAACTTGGGTGAACACAACTGCATCAGTTATTTATGACCATATATTGTCCTATTGTGAAGTAACAAGCCCAAAGATGTTGTGGGATTCAACATGGGAGGCACTGTGCGAAGGTATGCAGTACAAAAGAACAACTATCCTGAACTTTCCAACGCTGCAGTTTACCACCACACAGAAAAAGGTGTACGCTCTCACCGAGATAGAGGAACTGATGATGCAAGTAGAAAAGACACTAAAGGACTATCCAGACATAGACGTACAAATGCTGTTGAGATAGAGGAACTTGGGAACAGACTAATAAATGAAGAGGTCAACTACGACATGCACAAACTAAAGGCTGAGCACCAAATCATACTAAACAATTTTAACCAAGACCAGAAAAAGCATATGATGCAATCATGGAATCAGTTGACAAAAGGCTTTGAAACAGATATTTATGGAAGGCTATGGTGGGCACAGGCAACGCATATCTGTTGAAAGCAATCACGACAAAGCTAAGATCAGAGGGAAAGATAGTTCTTACGGTAGATTCTCCAAGTTGAAGAATAGCACACTCAATGTTTTGCATTCCACTGAATATCACTGAAGAATAAACGTGTGAAATAAAACAAGGCTCACATTTAGCTAAACTGCTAAAGGAGACCTCACTTATACTATGGGATGAAGCTCATATGGCAAATAAACATTGCTTCGAGGCGCTAGATAGAAGCTGTAGAGATGTTCTCAGGTTCACAAACGGAAAGAGCGATGAAAAGCCATTTGGTGGGATGACGGTGGTACTAGGAGGCGACTTCAGATAAATCCTACCAGTTATAACAAAGGGGAGGAGAGACCAGATAGTTAATGCTTCAATCAAAAGGTTGTACCTATGGAAACACGTTGAAATATTTGAGCTAACACAAAACATGCGGCTAAAGTGTCTGCCAGATGATCCAATACAAAAACAAAAGGTCGCTGAATTTGCAGAGTGGATACTACATGTTGGAACGTTTGTGGCCCATATGTGGCCCAAGCCCATTTTGGGACTGACCTAGAAGAGTCACTGAAGCAGGAGAGGAAGAGACACGAAACTTCACTCCTCCAGAGCCAGCCGCCACAGAGAAAGGAGAGAAGGTGAGCTCTCGCGACTACATGGTATCAGAGCCCACGGTGGTCTAGTCGCCGGCCGGCGGCGGGGTCCGGCGGCGGAGGAGGTGCTGGTGGTGGTGCAGGAGGTGGCGCCGGCGGTGGCTTCGGAGGAGGGCGGGCAGCGGAGCAGGTGGAGGCTTCTGCGGCAGAGGAAGGAGGCGGCAGCAGGAGAGGAGGTGCGGCTGCTGCTTGAAGAAGGAGGCAGCTGCGGGCTGTTGCAGCAGAGGAAGAAGGAGCAGGGGAAGGGAGCGCTCGATGCGTGCGTGCGTGTGTGGTGCACCTCCTGGTACTGCTGATTGAGTGAGAGTCAGGTTGACTCGGAATTTCCGGTTGAGGTTGACTCGGAATTTCCGGCTGCCTCCAGTGCCAGAAATTTCTGGTCCTTAGCAGTTTTTTGCCTTGAGTCAAAAAAAAAAAAAAAAAAAAAAAAGGGGGGCTGCACGAAGGATTGTTGATCGGCGAAGATGGCTGACGAGAAGACACTAGCTTTGGCCGTGGAGCAGCTCACTAAGTTCCTTACCTCTAAGGAGGATGGCTCGAACTCTGGGGCTGTGGTCTCTCGACAGGAAGTTGTTCAGAAAATTGACCTATCTCCTACTGACATCAAACTAGAGGGGGTTACCAACTATCTGAGTTGGTCTCGGAGGGCGATGCTAGCTGTGGAGCAGAAAGACCTTGATGGGCACTTGGTGGGGACTGTTACAGATCCAGGAGACAAGACTAGTGCAGAGGGAAATAAGTGGAAGTCTCTCAACTCCTTGCTTATTGGGTGGTTGTTGAACTCGGTGGCGCCTTCCATTGGTCGCTCTGTGGAGGGATTACCCACAGCTGCTGAGATATGGAAGACTCTGTCCACTCAGTACTCCGGCAAGGGCAATGTCATGCTTATTGCTCAGATTGATGCGAAGATTCAGCATCTACGCCAAGGTGATATGTCAGTGATGGCATACGTGGCAGCTCTGCAGGCTTTGTGGGCAGATCAGGATAATTGTGATCCTCTCGAACTCTATGATGCAGCCTGCATCGAGTCAGGACACAAGTGGATGGCGCGCAGGCGCGTGTTGAAACTTCTAAATGGGCTCAACCGGTCCTTTGATGGCAGGAAGGCATCCCTACTGCACCACACTTCTCTGCCTACCATTGATGATGCTATTGCAGCAATGGCACAAGAGGAGGTGCGGCTATCTCTTGAACAAGCTGACAAAAAGGATGTGCCGACTCCGACGTTTGCCATTACTGAGCGCAGGGAGTGGAGAGAGACTAGGGACTGTTTCATTTGTGGGGAGACAGGTCACGTGAAGTATGACTGCCCAATTCGTGGCAGGGGCAGAGGATATAACAGAGGGGGAAGTGGTAGGACTTTCTTCCGAGGTAGGGGTGGATACTCGGGAAACTTCAGGGGGCAGACTACTCGTGGCAGAGGTGGATACTCAGGAAGCTCCGGGGGTCAGAGGGCACACATGGTAGTTGAAGGGGAAAATGTGCAATCCAAGGGCGAAGGAGTAGATGATGCTGCCTATGGAGACTTTGCTCACTGGGCCTCCACTGATGAAGGTAATCCTGAACAGGCATCTCTTGCTACTAATGACAATGATGTCGAATGGGTTCTTGACTCTGGTGCATCTAAACACGTTGCGGGTAAACTCTGTGTGTTTGAATCTTACACTAAGCATCCTCCTACTCACAAGGGCACAATTCAGACTGCCGATGGTACAAAACAGCCTGTTGTTGGTATTGGCACAGTAAAGTGCACTTCGAGCATCTCGCTATCCTCTGTTTTGCATGTGCCAGCGTTTCCTGTTAACTTGGTTTCTTTGAGTGCTCTAATTGATGAAATAGACTGTAGTGTGACTCTTGACAAGTTTGGTTGCTTAATTCAGGAGCGGCAGACGAGGCAGATGGTTGGGACTGGCATCAGGCGTAGAGGACTCTGGTATGTGGACCAGGGGGTGCAGCCAGACGTGGTGTGTGCTGCAACCATGGAGGACAAGGAGAAGCAGGCAATGATCCATCACTGTAGGATGGGACATGTCTCTTTTGACAAGATGAGTAGGATATTTCCGGATGTTATGTGTGGCATAGGCAAGGGAAAGTTGTTTTGTGATGCTTGCGAATATGCTAAACACACAAGAACCTCATATGTAAGTAAGGGGCTTAGGAGCATATCTCCTTTTATGCTCATCCACTCTGATGTATGGACCTGCCCAGTGGTGTCAGTGAATGGAATGAAGTACTTTGTTACCTTTATTGATTGTTATTCTCGTATGACTTGGATTTACTTGATGCGTCACAAGGATGAGGTGTTTGGCTGTTTTCAGAACTTCCATGCATATGTGAAGAATCAGTTTCACGTTCAGGTACAGGTGATCAGGTCGGACAATGGCACGGAGTATGTGAACTCCACCTTTGGGGCCTTCTTGTCTGACCAAGGTATTCTTCATCAAACATCTTGTCCAGATACCCCTCCCCAAAACGGTGTTGCCGAGCGAAAGAATCGCCATGTCTTGGAAGTAGCTCGCTCTCTCATGTACACGATGAATGTCCCCAAGTTTTTGTGGAGTGAAGCAGTCATGACAGCCACATACTTGATCAACCGGACATCTTCAAGGATACTAGGTATGAAATCCCCATGTGAGTTGTTGTTTGGCGAAAATAAGTTTCTTGTCCCTCCAAAGTTATTTGGCAGTACCTGTTTTGTTCGGGATCATAGACCATCCATTGGGAAGCTGGACCCACGGGCAGTGAAATGTGTGTTCATGGGATATTCCTCAAGTCAAAAGGGGTATAAGTGTTGGAGTCCCTCTGCGAAACGCATGTTTGTAAGTATGGATGTCACCTTCAGGGAGTCTGAGCCATACTATGGTGAACCAACTGATCTTAGTCTGTTGTTTGTCGAGCTTGACCATCTACACTCTGTGAAAGATGGTCATGAGGGGGAGAAGGCTGCTCAGCGTGATTCTGTGCGCACTAACATTGATGATGTGCAGGTTCAGGTACAGCCAGTAGTGGGTACAATTCAGATTGGTTCTCTTCAGGTTCCAGTTCCTGTTCGAGATCGTTGGTTGCAGAATCCCTTAGTTTATTCTCGACGGCAGCCACAAGTGCAGGGGGAGCAGCCAGACCGGTGGTTGAAAAATCCCCTGGTTTATTCTCGACGACACCACAAGTGCAGGGGGAGCAGCCACAAGTCCAGGGGGAGCAGCAAGGCAGTGATGCAAGTCCTTCTGACACATCGGAACTGGAGCTGCAACAAGGCAGTGATGCAAGCCCTTCTGTCACATCGGAACTGGATCTACCGATTGCATTGCGAAAAGGGACACGTGCAGCGGCAAGGAAGGCCCTGCGAACCGTGTTTGATGACCATGACATTAGCAATTTTGTGTCTTATGAGGCCTTGTCTCCCTCCTACAAAGCATTTGTTGCCTCTCTACAAGCTGTGTCAATCCCAAATGACTACAAGGCTGCAAAGCAAGATCCAAAGTGGCGTGCAGCGATGATAGAGGAGTTGGAAGCACTGAAGAAAAACAAAACATGGGTACTAACCACATTGCCGGTCGGAAAGAAAGCAGTGAGTTGTAAGTGGATCTATACAGTGAAGCAGAATCCTGAAGGAAAGGTGGAACGGTATAAGGCAAGATTGGTCGCTAGAGGGTATAGTCAAACTTATGGAATTGACTATGATGAGACGTTTGCTCCAGTGGCAAAGATGAACACAGTAAGAATATTGGTTTCTGTGCTGCTAACTTTGGGTGGAAACTTCACCAATTAGATGTCAAGAATGCTTTCTTGCACGGTGACCTACAGGAAGAAGTGTACATGGAGATACCACCAGGATTTGGTACCTCAGAGACAACGGGGAGGGTATGCAGGTTGAAGAAATCCTTGTATGGGCTGAAACAATCGCCGAGAGCATGGTTTGATAGGTTCAAGCGTGCTGTTTGTGGTATGGGGTATGGTCAATGTAATGGTGATCACACGGTGTTCTACAGACACTCAGATAGCAAGATCACTATTCTTGCAGTTTATGTGGATGACATTATCATCACTGGAGATGATCAGGAGGAAATAAAGAGACTGAAGGGGTGTCTGAGCAAGGAGTTTGAAGTGAAGGATTTGGGCAACCTAAAATACTTCCTTGGCATAGAAGTGGCCCGGACAGAGAAGGGAATCTCTCTATGCCAACGGAAATACACCTTGGATCTCTTGAGTGATATGGGCATGATGGGATGTCGTGCAGCACACACCCCAATTGAACCAAATCATAAAGTGACTGCTCAATCAGGTGAACTAGTGAACAAGGAAGAGTATCAAAAATTGGTTGGAAGGTTATTATACTTATGTCACACCAGGCCTGACATTTCCTATGCCGTGGGTGTGGTGAGCAGATACATGCATGAACCAAGGAGTGGGCATCTTGATATAGTCCACGGAATCCTGAGGTACTTGAAGGGAACTCCAGGAAAGGGGTTATGGTTCGCAAAGAGCGGACATCTTGAGGTGGATGGCTATAGTGATTCTGATTGGGCCGGTTGTCAAGATGATAGAAGATCAACGTCAGGCTACTGTGTCTTTGTGGGAGGAAACTTGGTGTCATGGAGAAGCAAGAAACAAACAGTTGTGTCTAGATCAACAGCAGAAGCTGAGTATAGAGCTTTATCTCAAGGGCTGAGTGAGATGCTCTGGGTGAAACACCTTCTGAGCGAGTTGAAACTTCTGAGGAAGGGACCCTTGAGAGTGTGGTGTGACAATCAGTCAGCTATAAGTATTGCAAATAACCCAGTTCAACATGATAGAACAAAACATGTAGAAATTGATCGTTTCTTCATTAAGGAGAAACTTGATGCTGGGATCATCAGTCTTACTCATGTCAGCTCTGGGCAACAGGTTGCAGATTGCTTGACCAAGGGATTAGGAACAAAGGATTGTAACTTGGCATGCAACAAGATGGGGATGATAGATATTTATCACCCATCTTGAGGGGGAGTGTTGGAACGTTTGTGGCCCATATGTGGCCCAAGCCCATTTTGGGACTGACCTAGAAGAGTCACTGAAGCAGGAGAGGAAGAGACACGAAACTTCACCTCCAGAGCCAGCCGCCACAGAGAAAGGAGAGAAGGTGAGCTCTCGCGACTACACTACAAATAAGCGACAGAAAAACAACAGTAGATGGAGAGGATTGGATTAAAATACCAAAGGACCTACTCCTACTGAAAGGAAAAAGGATAAAAAAGAAACAGTCGAAAGCACATACCCAAACTTGCTTCAAAAATACTGTAAGCATGAATTCCTAGAAGAAAGAGCAATACTATGTACACAGAATGAAACAGTCAGGGGATAAAAGAGTACATAATGAGCCAGATACAAGGTGAAGAGGTGACATAACAAATCCTGGATACCGTGTGCAAGGCCACAACAAACAACACCAGAATGGAAAATATGTGTCCTACCGAGCTAAAACTGAATGTAGGTTGCCCGTGATTCTCCTACACAACATCAACCAAGCTGCAGCTTTATGCAACGGTACAATAATGACCATAACAGAACTTGGTAACAAGTACATCGAGGAACAAATAATTACAGGAACACACGTTGGTGAAAAGGTATACATACATGGGATCATCATGACACCCAGCGACTCAAAATGGCCATTCGTGCTGAAACGAAGGCAATATCGATTATCAGTCTGCTTCACAATGACCATAAATAAGATCCCAGGTCAGTCCTTGAACAAGGTAGGATTATATTTGAATAAGCAAGTATTCTGCCATGGGCAATTATATGTGGCATTATCAAGACTCACAAACAAAAAAGGACTAAAGCTGTTGATGGATGACAATGAGTGTCCATGTGAAGACAGCACAAAGAATATTGTTTATAAGGAGATATTCGAATTTACAGAGGAGTACAAGACATTTAAAATCATGATTCATGAAGTGGAGTCATCATAGACAATAGAGTAAACATGCCAAAATATGGGAGATAAAATTAAGCAAGAGATACAATATTTCAGTTCAGCATAGCCTGTCCTGCTACATGCTTCACATGTACTTCATGGAAGTGATTCTTTACCCATAGCTACATACATGTATCTTCCATGTTTCTAGAGAAATTTTATATTTCCATCTACTATTTATTTAGTTCCAAAAACCTCATCTATATTATATAAACTGTCTAACAAAATTTGGTATACCATGGGCAGAGTGTAATGGTATCACTTAGATGTGCGTCCACATGCGCCAAAGCTAATAGCTCTTATATGCTACAAACCTCGAGAACCGACAATCGATAACTAACATCTAGCTGCGCCCTATGCAGGTCCGGCAGGCAGCGGGGAGGGTAAAGGCGTCGCTGGCCAAGCTGCGTGCCGCTGCACACGTACGCAGCGGCGACCAGAACTGCAAGGGCCTCTACTACATTCCTAGCGATCTATCTCATGAATAGTACCAAAATCCACTTCTCTCTTATATTGTCTTTCTACAGAAATGGGATATTATATGTTTCAAATTTCTCAATCATGGATGTGGCGTGTACATTTAGCACAGTAAAATCAACTGGCAGTGTTTGCTTACCATGCTTCACAGGTATTTCTGTGACCTGATCCAATTTGCATAGCTGCATACATATATATTTGATCTTCATATTAGCATTTGTTATTTATGTACATGTGAACTAATTTCAGATAACAAGTACCTCAGCTCAATGTAATCACCAATGGGCTTCTCCTCTCATATCTCTCCAGATACAGAGCTCCACAACCAACAATCAACAACTAACATCTCTCTTATGAATACTACAAAATCCAAATCTCCCTTATATCATCTATATCAGAAAATGGCTGTACCATGGAGGTTTTTCTTATTTCTCACTGGGATAAAATTAAGTTGGATTTACCTGTGCATCCTCCTGCGCCAGGCTAAAGGAGATAAGTGAAGTCAGATGAACTGGCTCTATTTTCACTGTTCTGTTTCCCATTGACACTACCATTCCAACTGAAATTAGATCCAGTGCTACAAGCGATGACTAGATTATGGATCGTCCTGCAAACGAAATTGGGGAAAATCAAACAATTACCAACAAAAATGCGGAAAGCAACCGTGCAGCACTTCAGGGTGAGATTGGAGCAGCGAGGTATGTGTCGCCTTGCCTGCCGAATGCGGGCTGCAGCTGTCACCACTGAACGAGGGCGACGCGAGCGGTGAGCCCGAGCCTCGAGCGCCGGAGCGGGAACAGCCAGCAGCGCCGTGTTGGGGTCTTCAGATCAACCATTATTCGGGGCAGACGCGGTGGCGCTCCGCTCGGCTCCTGTGGAGCAGCTGCGCCCTCTGCAAGTCGAGCTGCCGGCACTGCGGACGCTCCAAGCATCCATGGCCGAGCTGCGGGCCACCGTGCACCTCCGCAGCGGCGGCCACAACTTCGAGGGCATCTCCTACCTTTTCAAATTGGCGACGGCGACATGCAGCCTTGCCGGTGGGCAACGCCATATCCCCGGCTCCAGAGCATGTCCCCGCCTTGGTCAAGCCTCGACTCCAAGAGCATGGCCTAGCAAGCTTTGCAGATTCATGGGGAAGGCAATGGATTGGGACATTGGGAGACTCGAATCATTAGAAGGGTGATTTTTCTGGCTGAACTTTGACGAGAGAGATTTAGAGATGACTGTGGCTGGTCCGGAGATTTAGGGCGTGTTTGGTAGCCCGGCTGGCCTCAGAAAATCTCCTCCCACCCCATTTTTTCCTGTTTGGTAGCCTGCGTCGTGCGTCTCCAGCCCTGCCCACCTGACCCCGAAATGCCTCTCAGCCAGGCCGAGCAGAGAAGCTCAAATCGAGCTTCTCTACTCAGCCGGGTCGACCTCATACGGAAAATAACCCCGCGCCCCGCACCTGGGCCTCCACCCAACAGGGGTCAACCGCTCCCCACTCTCATTTTCCCCCCCAATCCGCTCTCGCTCACCTTCCGCCTCCTTCTCCTCTCGCACCGCCGCCTCCATCTCCTCTCGCACCGCCGGCCACCGCCTCCTCCTCTCGCACGGATGCACGAGGGGCTCCTGGCGGCGCACAACCTGCTCCTGGCGGCGCCCGCAGCTCCACCCGCGCGAGGAGCAGGAGGGCCTCGGCCTCCTCCTGTCGGCGCACGATGGGCTCCTAGCGGCGCAAAAGAAGCTCGGCCTGCTGCTGGCGGCGCCCGCAGCTCCACCCCGCGCGAGGAGCAGGAGGCGGCCTCCTCCTGGTGGCGGCGTGTGGCGGCTCCCGGCGGCGCACGAGAAGCTCGGCCTCCTCCTGGCGGCGCCCGCAACTCCATCCGCGCGAGGAGCAGGAGGGCCTCGGCCTCCTCCTGGCGGCGGCGCGTGGCGGCCCCCGAGGGGCTCCTGGTGGCGCACGGCGGCCTCCTCCTGGTGGCGGCGTGTGGCGGCTCCCGGCGGCGCACGAGAAGCTCGGCCTCCTCCTGGCGGCGCCCGCAACTCCATCCGCAGCGGCATCAGCCGCTTGGCTGCGCCGGAGAAGGCGACGATGGAGAGCCGGTCGGCAGGGCCAAGCAACGCGACGACGAGCCTCCTCCTCGACGCCGGCCTCTCGCTGGGCCTCAACCGCCGCGCCCGCACGGCCATCCATGGCCACGGCCAGCGCCGGCACGGCCAGCCACGGCCACCACTGCCAGGACCTGATTGCTTTTTTTCTGTTTACAGGGACCGGTTGCATTTTATTTTGTATACAGGGACTTGATTGCGTTTCATTTTGTATTCAGGGGTTTTTGTGTAAATTTTGGACCCTCTCAGCATCTCTTCTGCCATACAACCTACCAAACAACAGACACACTCAACCCGTCTCAACAAACACGAGCTACTAAACAAGTGAGAAAATCTGAGCTCAACCTGGCTAGAATCAACTTGTATGAGTGGAGATAGCTATTCTCCACCGGCCCAGGCTACCAAACACACCCTTACTCTGTACTGATCTGACTATTGACAAAGGTATTTTACTCGGTGGAATAGGAGCATTTTCTGAACAAAGAAATGAGAAACAATGGTTGGATAGAATACAGGTAATACGTATATTTTTTTTAAATATCCATATTGAGCTCAACAATTTTGGTACAGAGATGTATTTAAAAAATGAATACAAAAAATAGGCTACAGAAAAATATAATCTAATCTCTAAAAAATGTCAAATGCGAGAAAATATTTAATATTCCTATGAAATAACATTGCAAATATGTGGACTACAAAAGGTTAACGATTCTTAAATTATTATATTTATATACAAATATATGACAATGTTTTTCTAAAAAAATTAAATATGTGACGGCAAAATAATAGATAGTCTAGCCGCGCAAATGCGCGAGCCACCCTGCTAGTTGATTAATAATTAACGGACGCGTTAATTATTTTGTCGTTTCCGATTCTTTTGGATCGTGGAGACGTTACCGACTCGATCATGGGCTGCGCCCACGTCCTACCCGACCAGCGCTATATATGCAAAGGAAAAACCCTAGCCGTCATATACGCAACACATGGTCTCGCACCACCGTTTCAGAACCTTGCGCCGTCGTCTTCCAAGTCTTTTCCATCCCGTCTTCCGGCGTGCACCGGTTGAAGGGACAGTAGGCCTCTGGAACCACGCCTCTTGTGATCCTATACGGCAGAGGGGCGATCAGGTTTTTGGGGAGCGCACTCGCGTGACTACTGGCATCGAGTTCTTTCCCGACATCGGCAGCCTCTTCATCGACGATGGGCGACAGTGGTTCCGCTGCCGCTGCACATACGTGTCCTTGATCTTTCTGTTTCAGATACTGCTAGAGTTTCTGCTTGTAGTAGTTGCTTTACATTCGGTCTGTTTATCTACTGTTTTAGTAGATCAATGATTAATTTAATTCTGGTTATTCTAGTCATAAACTGTTTACAGTTTTCGTGATTAAATCAATTGCTAAATTGATTATATATTCAACAGTTTTTCAGCCTCATTCCGGTATTTTTTTTGTTATAGGTAAGAATATCAAGAGAAATATCAATATTCACATACCAAATCAATACATTATGAAAAATACTGTATCGATTTGGTATTACAATTGACAATAAAGAAAACACAATCACGAATCCTGATACTGCGTGACTCACCATTCCACCGCATTCCCCGCCTTCAAAACCCTATTGCGCGGAGCACAAAACCCACACGACACGCGCCCCTAAAAGCGCCCCACCCTGGCCCTGGGACACGGCCGCAACAAAAGCCACGAGCGCTCCCTCCTGCACTGCTGTTTGCTGCTGCGGTTTCGCTATCTCCCCGACCCCGAGCTCCGCACCGCCGCCTCTCATCCCACATGGCGCCGCCCTCCCGCCCCGCAGCCGTCCTCGCATGGTGATGCCTCCTTGCCCGCCCGCTCGCGCTGCCCGTGTCCTTGAGATATGCCGCCTGATTTCGTTGGGTTCGGGTTTTCAGGGGTTCGGGGGAAGACGGGCAGCTGGGCATGGGTGGTGAATGCGACGAGAAGGACTCGGCCCACTGCGTCGCCGCGCTGGATCCGTACGCCGTCTCCGCCGTCGTAGCAGGCAGCCGCAACTCCCTCGCCATCTGCGACGACGGCCGCGTACTCTTCCTGCTATGATTAATTGCCCGATTCCTCATTCTACTCCTTTCAGGTGGAGTATTTTTTTCTTTCTAATGTGGCTTTTCTCGCCGGCGGCGGGCATCCGTGTGCAGCTCTTCACGTGGGGGTGGAATCAGCGGGGGACGCTCGGGCACCCGCCGGAGACCAAGACGGAGAGCTCTCCGGCGCCCGTTGAGGCCCTTGCCGGGGTGAAGATCGTGCAGGTGAGTGCAGGATGACCGCTCCAAAATGCGATTCGGTTCTTGTCTAGTGCCGATGGAAGTTCTGTGTCATTGCGTTTTTGTGCCAGGCAGCAATCGGTGGTTGGCATTGTCTCGCGGTGGATGACAAGGGGCGCGCCTACGCTTGGGGTAGGGATTAGGGAACTTGGTTTCTTGTGTGACTCTGTGTTCGAATTTGGTGGATTAGATGACATGTGAGTTCATGGTGCAGGGGGAAACGAGTATGGGCAGTGCGGGGAGGAGCCTGAGAGGAAGGAAGATGGCACAAGGGCGCTCAGGAGGGACATCCCCATCCCGCAGCGGTGCGCTCTCAAGCTCAAAGTTCGACAAGTGAGTAGAATAGATTCACATTTCTATCACTTGCACCAGTGAGAATGTTATTGAATGCTAGTCTTTCTTATGCATCGTTTTATGGATTTGGAATCCAGCAAATTTTGCATCGTCTTGTCACACTGGCATATTCTTTGTTGCCCGAGACATGTTAGGCTGGGAGAATACAATAGTTTACATTCGGAATTGTGACAATATATCACGTACCGATGGAATACTGATGTACTAGTTGACTGATGATGGAACTTTCTGTCCTGCACTCTTGCTTTCCATTCAACATTCATTAACTTCTGGTGTACTGATTCTTTCATTGATTCCAGGTAGCCGCTGGGGGGACTCACTCAGTGGTTTTGACACAGGAAGGTCATGTTTGGACATGGGGACAGCCATGGCCACCGGGTGATATGTATGTTGCCTGTTCTTTCAACTGAAATCTTCAATCCTTTTTATACTTTTGTCGTGTGTTGTCCTGGTATCAAGTTGCTGAACAATAGTTATTTCTTCAGCAAGAAAATTTCGACACCAGTACGTGTTCAAGGGCTGGAACAAGTGAGGATGATTGCTGTAGGGGCATTCCATAATTTGGCACTGTCGGAAGACGGAATCTTGTGGGCGTGGGGTAATAATGAGTATGGTCAGCTGGGGATCGGAGATACCCAACCAAGATCCCAACCGATCCGTGTTGAAGGGCTATCTGATCTTTCATTGGTGAGCTATGTTGTGTGTTGCTTCTAATTTCTGATATTCTCTTTAAACAAATTTGGCACTAGTGGGGTGTATGCTCAAGACATTTACCAAATAAGCTTAGCTCAACGCTTGGTTGGTAACTAGCTGAGCAAAAGAAAAAGGAAACACACACTCGGTCCACTGGATCCCAGGTCAAAGTCATGTTGACCCGCATGAAGTTAAGCTTGATATTGACTATGAGTCAATACTCATGGTTCTTTTACCGCCTTTGGTACAAGTCACTGATATCTTTGATGTTTTCTTTTTGAAACTCAAGTATGTTGGATGCTGCCTATTTCTATCCTGATTACAGCCTACCACTATGTGCTGATAACTCGATAATTTTCTGCACAAATATTTTACTGATCAGGTCTTTGAGTCCTAAAAGTCATGTTTCTATTTCTTGTTTCGTATTCCTTCATCTGTTTACAGGTTGACATAGCTGCTGGAGGTTGGCATTCAGCCGCGTTAACTAAAGAGGGAGAGGTATTCCCTTTCTTTAATTTAAACTGGTCCATCATCTTATAATTAATTTGTTTTCTCTGAGGAACCAACAGACCACAGTTGTAATGAGTCTCATACTTATAAATTCATTAAGAGCATTTTCATGTTATAAATCCAGATATCATGATCGAAATATGTCCAAACAAATCCTGTAAAGATATAAAGTTACCTAGTCTTGAGCTTTTGTAGAGGTTGAGCTCGCCTACTAACAGTACAGAGTTAAGCTACTGGCTCAGTTTTGTCTATTGAGCTAGCTCACATTTAGTTTGTTCCTTTTTTTCCCAAAATTAATAGTGTGGACATGCACATATGTATTAGCGCAGGAAGGCGTCGATTGTGTCCACTAGAATAATGATGAGTAGAGAAGCACAAGACAACTCCATCTGTTTTTTGTACCGCTTATTGGAGAAAATGGAATGAGAAATAACATAGAAATTGAGAACTAAATGTAGGAAGTATGTGTTTTGCAGTTCTGCAGTTTTATTCAATTTGCAATTGTGCATCTGTTACGTTTGAAACAATGTTATGATGTTTGCTATGTTTGTATAAATTCAAAGAAATGAGCAAGTTGATCTGATCTCAAGTTTATTAAACTGATCAGGAAAAATGTATTTGAACTCTTAGTTATTTCTCAGCGTGACCACATATCTCTCTCGGAATCGCATGACATTTTATCTATGAACATGAGCTAGAGTATGTTTTAGCATATTCATCTGTATTTTGGTCTCCGCAGGTATATGCTTGGGGAAGAGGAGAACATGGGAGGCTTGGCTTTGGGGATGATAAGAGTAGTCACATGGTGCCCCTAAAGGTTCAGCTTCTAGCAGGAGAGGATATTGTTCAGGTAGCTTACAAATAATGTTTGCAGTTGCTTCTTCCTTATTCTGTCATCTACAAGTGGCTGACTTAGCCATGTTTCCAAGTTCAGCACGAGAGTTCACTCTTTTGAATGTTTGCAGGTATCATGTGGAGGGACCCATTCAGTTGCGCTAACTAGTGATGGGCGGATATTCTCTGTAAGTAGAATTTTCTTTCCAGCTGCTTAGTATGCACTATTGTAAATTATCTTTTGGAGGTGTCGACTAGGATGAGTTTTGGAGGTGTTGGCTAGAATAAATTCAGAACAGCCGGTCCTTTTGACCATTTTCTCGTTTTGTCTTTAAAGGTAAATACCAGCAGCAATTAACTAAATAGCTACGCAAAAAAAAAATACGTTCGTTCTTTGGGGGTAAATGCCACCAATTAAAAGTTATTCAAATAAAATAAACTAAATTGATTGTAAGAGAATTTGATTTGAGCAAACCAGTACTGACTAAATCTGGTTTAAGCACACGGTCTTATGTTACACCATTGTTCTTTAGAGTAATTTGAAGTAACGCCCCAGTGAAACTTGCACAATTTGGTAGTTAATCAGTCACTGTTGCAGAGCTTCACTACCGATCACATTTTTCCTTTAGAAAACATATCTGCAATTATAGGCATTGTATGAAGCGACTATTCTGCGCTGTTAATCGAATGCTTGAAGATTTCTAAAGATTTAAAGGTTGTAGATGTGCTTTGAAAACATTATTATGGCATGTTATATTCAGAACTGCTGATTTATGGATATCAGTTGTATGAATTTGATAAGAAGGTTCATTTTTTTTATTTTTTTTTTTTTAGAAATGGGGGTGTCCCGGCCTCTGCATCGAGTGATGCACACAGCCTTTTATTAAAACTTATTCAAAGTAAAGTTTACATATCCCAAGTACAAAAATAAATTGAGACAAGCCTCAAAAGATCAAGCAAACTACGAAAGTCGCCTAGTATGCTGCCACGTATGCCGGGAGAAAAAATCCTGTGCCACCGACAGGAGTCTTGTGCACCCAGTAACCATAAGAAGGTTCATTTATGAATCAGTTGTATGAATGTGAACTAAGTGTCACAACTCATAAGCTAGTACTGCTCAGCTTAGGTCCAAGAGAATAAGTGTATTGGTTTCTTATCTCCTTTACCATGTTTAGATAGAACGCCACTGTGATTGTGTTAATCGTGAAATGTTTCGGACAGTATCATATTAAGTAAAGTTTGCTGACCAGTCCTTCTTGTACTGACATTTGAAATGTAAATGACTTTGCATAACCAGTGGATTTTTCCCTACTAAAAAAATGATAAAGTTTTTCAGACCTTTACTTTGTATGTTTATAATTTTTCCTTTCCATGCTTGCAGTACGGGAGAGGCGATCATGGCCGCCTAGGCTATGGTAGGAAGGTGACAACAGGCCACCCGCTGGAAGTGTCCATAAACTTGCCACCGCCAAAGTCTAGCACCAGCTCCGATGGGCTATGGCAAGCAAACTATGTTGCCTGTGGCGGACGGCACACGCTTGCCATCGTGACATGGACGGATATGTAATACTAGGCACAATCACTCAGTGTATGAATTTGAATTGAGGTTACAGTAATCGAATAAGAACAGGTACTTTGCAGAGATGGAATCACCTTCTCTTGCTGAGTTGTGCATTTCAGGCTTCCATCGAATGTTCCGATTAACCAATTTTGTTGAGTTTTCAGTATTGCGGTTTTCTCATCCGGTGAAATTCAATCGAGAAGCTCGCGTGCTTTGAATCTGGACAGGCTTGAGCTAATCTCAGAGGAGCAGTGGTTTCAAGCTAGATTGCTCCTGGTATAACATTTACCCCAAAAGGTACATGGTATTTCATCGGTGATGTGAGGAAGACAAATTACTACCACGATGTTTCAGGATGGGATAAGAAACTGAATTTATTGTTATAGACGTTTTTTTAGAGAAGGATGACGCTAAATCTGTTAGCACGCTATTTTAAATCTTGATAATAATACAACTGGACACAAAATTCCGTGCACAGAAGTCTTGCCGATAGACTTCTAATGGCATGCTCCCCCCCACAGCCCCTCATGACCCCTTTTTCTTCGTTGGCACAAGTTTTTTCTCCCAGTCACCCCAGGATTTAGATTTCCGCGGATGGCCGCTAGGGGGCAATTGGGGCGCCGGTGGAAAGAAAAAACACGGGCTCGCCCTGTCAGTGAGTCAGCGAAAAGATGTGAAAAAAAAAAGAAAAACTATGTCGTCCTCATCGCCTCGTCTCTCGCGCCGCGTTAATGATGGTCTGCCGCCGGTCAGCCTTTCTCAGGCGAGTGGCCAACGCGTCCAATCACGGGCCACACGACGGAGTTATGGCGCGCCACCGCCCACCTCCCCGCGCCATCTACACCACTCCCGCCTTCCCCTCGCCGCTATGTATCCCCCCTCTCCCCGTCGGCACCGCCCACCTTCCTCACACTCGACCAACCCAGATCACCACACCCACCCTACCATGGCCGAGCGCTACCTGGCGACACAGCGGGGGCCAACGGCTTTGGCCGTCGCTGGCTCCAGGATTCGGAAGCGCGCATGCTGTACGAGGCCGGCTACCATGTGCCACCAGACTTTCGTGTTCCCGGCGAGTGGCGTCTCAACGCGGGTGGCGTGTGACGAGGTGTTAACTCGGCAAATCCCATGGCTAGGCACCTAGGGTTGAGATCGGGAGAGAGATTTGGTAGCGCTGGTAGTAACTACGGCTGACAAGCGAGGTTTACCCAGGTTCAGGCCCCCGGAGGGTAACACCCTACTTCCTGCTTGTCTGATTATTGATGGTTGTGAACAATGGAGCTACAATGGAATCCCGGCGAGATGTCGACCTCGCTAGGGTTTTGGTGGTTATGGTATTGCGTGTCCTTGATCGGCGGCCCTCCCAGCCTTTATATAGGAGGCTGGGTCTCGGGGATTCGCAACCGACTAGGTTTACAAGTAAGGTAAGTTTGAACCGACCTAGTCTACGCTTGACTTGGAGCGTACTCCTCTTCCCTGGGCCTTCTTCATGGGCCTCAGTCTTGGTTACTTGATGGGCCTTCTTGTGGGTCTTGACCTTATACGTGCACCAGGTACCCTCATAGTGGGGCACCCGAAGGGTAAGCCCACATTAGTAGCCCCCGAGTGCATGGTCGACTCGAAGATTCGGGCAGGGACTCCTCCGTAAGTGCACGTCTCGAACCATTTTCCTGGCTTGTGTCCTTTAGTCGACATCATATCGACTGACATTTTTGCAGTTCTCAGTGTGATAATATTCGTGGAGTCGGTAATGAGTCAACTGATGATTTGCATATAATTTTGCGGCTTTTATGACAATTTTTAGGGCTAATAGCATAGTAGGCCTGGTACACTCGACGGATCAGGACCCGTTAACTACTCTTGGGCAAAACCTTACTAGCCTACATCAAGTTCGAGTCGCCAGACCCGAACCCGGAACAAATTGGTCAGGTTCGACTCAAGCCGCGGAGGTCTTACAGAGTCGACCTGCAGCATAACTTTGAGGGTACCTAACGCGTCCGCTAGGATTTTTCTTCGTGCCGTCAGACACGGAAAGTTTCAGGGTAACCGCAGTATGTGCAGGCCCCGGCCCACTCGACGGATCGGCGGGTCTTACCTACGCACCATGCGTGCGGCTTCCAAGGGTCGAAGATACATCTTGGGAAACTTTGAACGTGATTTGCTTTATGTAGTCAGCTAAGCAGCTGAGTCGAATAAGTTTCAACTGTTCGTTGTATGCCTTGATCTGATTCTTGTCTCTATCGGGTGCGTGACAGCGCTCCCGATGGGAGTAGCCCCTGAGATTGTGCTTAATTGCTTGCAGTTGAGGATAATCTCAAATCTTTTGGACACCCTTCACAGCAGTCGATGAAATTTTTGACTCGCTCCCGATGGGAATTGATTGTTTATGGTTTGGGGTCAGTCGAATGATCTTTTTGCTTGTTTTTTGCACTCCCCCAAAGGAATGACGTCAGGGATGACGCTTTTGGCGACTGAGCCACCTGACAAGCGGTGGCGTGCTCTGATGCTACAGATGGGACGTGACATGTGGGTCCCACGATGCAGTGCTGACCGAAAGACGGTGCCATTTGGACTTGATTTGACTGCTCTGGCGCGGTTTTCACGGCATTCGTGATAATAGCCTCCTCGTTTCCCGTGCGTAGTGGGCGGAGCGGCCGACGACGGTTGCTCTCTGATGCCGCCATGTGTAAGGCTCAAAATAGCTCTCTGCCGTTGATTCTATTTGGACGGCCTGGATTCACCACCATTTGCGCTATATGAAACAACCGAAACGGGGAGAGAGGAAACCCATCCCCATTCTCGCCGCCGGTACTCTGCTCATCTTCTTCCTTGCGCTCACACCTACATCCCTACCCACACCTTGCCGCCGTCGCCATGTCCAAGGTGACCCATCGGAGAGGGGCAAAGGGGAGCGCCGCCGCTGGCGGTCTGAAGAAGGTGGTGGGGGCATGGACCAAGTCCAACGTGAGCGACCGGATGCTCAAGAAGCTGAGGGGCAATGGGCTCATACCGGGAGACGAGAAGAAGGTTCGCATCCCCGGCCCCGAGGTAATCCCACGGCCTCTTCCCGACGAGAGAGTGTGCTTTGTGGACTATGTGAACAAGGGCTTTTCCTTCCCTGTTCATAACTTCCTTCGTGCGTTGATGCATTTTTACGGTGTACAATTGCACGATTTTACCCCGAACAACATTTTGCATCTTTCTTGCTTTTTCGTTCTGTGCGATTGCTTCCTTGGCATCGCATCCCATTGGGGTTTGTTCCGGCGCATCTTCCTTGTCAAGCGCCAATTAATCGAGCGCCAAAGGACCTGGCGGTTTCGGTGTGCAGACGCGGCCAGACGTCGAATACTTCAAGATCAAATTTGTCGAGTCTGTCCAAGGGTGGAGGCAGAAGTGGTTCTACATCAAAGACGAGACCACTGGTAGCCAAACTTTTGGTCTGCCACCTTTTGACGCGGATGCTGCGGCACTGAAAAGGCCTTCTTGGACTGCGCCCATGTCCGAAGCCGAGAACGCCGAAACCGACAAGCTGATCGAGAAGGTGCTCAAGCTGCAAACCGTCATAGGTAAAGAGGTGACTGGCATTCACCTGCTAGCCACTTTTGTCAAGAGACGCATGCAACCGCTTCAGGCGCGAGTCAACAATATGTGGGCGTATCTGGGTGCAGCAGACCCGACCCGCGCCCATGCGGAGGAGCTGTCCACCAGCGAGGTGAAGAAGATCGTAAGGTCGCTCACGCTCCTAAGTGCGGAAGACTCCTGCGACATCCAGCCGCCGGTACTACCATATGAAGCCAGTGATGGTCCTGAAGAGCAAGGCTTTGATACCTGCAAAAGTAAACGGGATTAGGTTGAGACTCCAAGTGCAGAGTGTATAGTAAATGGAAGACAGTTTTCCCCACGAGGGGTGACTCAAGGGTTTAATATCGAACTCTCGGGGAATCTGAAGTGGTAGATTTATCTTCTTATCCTTCTTTTGGTTACCTACAAAATAAGGTTAGATGTTTTGGTCCTCAACCTCACCTGTGGTTGTCAAGCACAAGGTGTAAGAATGATATCAGGATAGTTATGCAATGCAAACAAGAAATAAATATGCAATGATGGTGGATGCAATGATAAATGATATTTTTGGATTTTTGAATGATGTATGCAAGATGAAAAGTATTTTTGTATTTTCGGATTTAATGATGACTGAAAATAGAAAAGTGGTATATGGTGTTGGAAAGGTGTTTCTTATGATTAAAAATGGACTGGGGTTCATGGTTTCACAAATGCACTCTCTCTTTATAAAGTGGTAGACAATGGAACACACACAGTTAACATATGAGATTGCAACACAGAGTTTGATAACAAGTTACTTAGATATATGGGCATCACGTCCTAACATAGAGATCTTTTGGTTATTAACCTCTCTTATACTCCACCAAGATGCGAACAAATCATAACACCTCAGTAATTAAGATAACTCAGAGTATAGCATTAAGTATCATGACATGAAGTGAAAATAAGAACATGCTAGATCTAGTCATGGAGTAGTGGCAATGGTCACGCCCACATCCCCGGTAGCATGGTATTTTAGTTTATCCCTAGTGAGGTAACAAAGTAAGGTAAAGATACTAAAGTGGATCGCAGAACTTTCTCTCACGTTCACTGCACTAGCCACCCCCCGTTACTCCAACTAATGCACACGTTCCCCCACACACGCTCTCATAAACATGCTTGATCAAAACAAGTAGACAAGAACGGAGTACATAATATGCATCTATACTCATAACTGAAACAAACATTGCAATCTCAAACATATATTAACTCATAAAGATCCACCACAAAGGTATTACAACGGTGACCGTAATCATGTTCAGCAGCTCATACGGTGCTAATTAGTGAAGCTCAAGAGAGGAGAGATACATAAGTTACTTCCACAAACCCATAGTCCATAGGTGGACTACTCCCTCTTCATCATGGAGACGGTGGAGAAGTCGATGGAGAAGATGGAGACCACGCCGGCAGTGCCCCGCCGGAGTTTTCCCCCTCCAATCTGCAGCTCCTGATCTCCGTTTCGGTGTTTCTCTGTTTGTGCGGCGCTCCTTCCAGAGAACGTCGGGGGACCTTTTTTATAGGCGTTTTTAGGTCAAGACGATGTCGGTGGAGAAAAGATCGAAGGCAACGGAGCCACGAGGCCCAAATGGGTGGGTCCCACGCTGCTACAGTACCTGGCCGCGTGGGCCCCCCTCGTTTGGCCCTCGAGCCTCCGTTTGCTCGCTTCCTTCGCCCACAGGTCTTCTTCCTTCCAAATATTGACGCCCGTAAATTTCCAGGTGATTTCGTTGACGTTTGGGTCCCTGAAACATTAAAATAAGAAAACGGGGTTTTCTGCCTGTGCAGGGTTAATTCCATAAAAATAGGAAATAAATGAATATTCCCAAAAATCATTATAAAACATTGATATAACCCTTATATGATGCAAATATGATTGGAATGTAAGCAATTAAAGTGCAAAGTTCATGTATGCATTTTACATGCATCAACCAGCAACCCTCTGTGCGAGGTACTGTTTGCCCTTGGTTTTATTTTGCGTTTGTTTACCTGTTACGCGCAATGCCTTAGCGAGTTTTGTGCAGGGTCACGAGGTCTTCGAGTCCATGCCCCCTCTACCTGAAAGCGTTCCCATGCCGGACAACGAGCCCATTGCATTCGATTCAGATGACGAGGTGACGTCGATTCCTACCGCCCACACTCCCGAAGCGGAGGAGGCCGAGTCGGAAGACCGTACAGCTGACGGCCCGCGAAAGCACGGGCGCGAGACAGAGGAGGACACGGCTGACTCTGGGGAGAAGGTGGAGGATGGCCATGCTAAGGAGCCGTCTGAGCAGCCGATAGTCGCGGCTCCACTGCGCTCCTTGCCTCCTCTGCCTGCCAAAAAGCCTCGCACCAACATCAGTTTCTTGGCTCCCAGCAGATTCGTTGACCTTGGTGGCGAGTAAGTATTCGAAACACTGTTGTTTGTTTTTGACTGTTGCATAGTTTGTCGATTGTGATTTTTGAAAAGTTTGCCCAACTGTAGTGACTCTTCTGATGAAGATCTTCCCCCCCTCTGCCGAAGAAGAAGAGTAGCGCTGCCTCGACTGCTCACGTGCATCAGCCAGAGGTGCTGGTGAGTGATCAGATGCCTGTAGCAGATACGGTGGTGCCGCCTGAGCCTGAGCCTGCAGCTGGTGATGACAAAGCTACGGCCACAGGTGTTCCCGCCTCGACTTCTGCTTCTGCGGACCACGTAAGCTAAACGTCCACCACCCAGCTTTTTATCGGGTGTGCGACAACGCTCCCGATGGGAGTAGCCCCCGAGGCTATGTGTAACTGCTTGTAGTTGTGCATAGACTCGAAATTTCGTTACTCTGATATTTGTGCTCTTGCCACCTGTAGCCTTTTATGTGTGAGCTGCTGAAAGCCGGTTCTCACTATGTGCATATGGAGACTGAGATCACCTCTCTCTAACAACAGCTTGAGGATGCTAAGAGTGAGTTGTTTTGCTAAAAAGGAATTTTGCAGAACGCCCTCTGTGTTTTGCGCTTATTGACGCGCTTCCCTTTACAGAGTCATCATCTGCCGCTGAGGTAGCGAGGGACAACGCTGCCCGTTGAGTTGCTGACTTGGAAAAGCGACTGCTGGCTGCCAACGAGAGGGAAGACCAGGTGATCAAGCGACTCGCCTCCTGCAACAGCTCCTTGACTGGTAAGGAACATTTTTTTTGCTTCTTATCAGTAAACTTATGAGTGAGTGTCACGTGACACCCTTTTTGACTCGACAGGAGTACTGGATGGTCCTGCCGCTCCTGGCAAGCAAAGCGTTGGCACCTCTCTCAAGGAGAATGTGGCCGTCACAGAGATTGCCAGTACCAAAGCGGCGAAGATGTTGACGAAGGCCTCGAGTACTCTTGCTGCGCTTCATGGGAGCGTCTTCCCCGAGGGTGAACTACCATCAACTTTTGATGAGCTGGTGGACCTCTTTGGTCCGGAGGGCACCGCCGTTGCCAAGTTTAGTCGCAAGAAAATGGTAAGTGGTGCGCAGACTACTTTCCTCATGTTGCTCGCGCATGGCTTCGAGGGAAACTTTGACAAGGCGACGTCGGAGTTTCCCAAAGGACCTAGTGGCAAGACTGCAACGCTCAACCAGTGGATGGATATCGCCCACAAGTATGCACAGCAGTTCGTAAAAACCGTGGAGGATAGGGCAGCAAAAGTCCAGGCGAGGAAAGCGTCATCCCAGAAGTCGATGACTAGCGAGTAGTCGTTGCCGTAGTTTAGCACTTTGGCGATGTATGCCTTTTCTTTTGCCTTTTGGTTGTAAAGAATGAACCTATTATTTTGTGCTCTTGTTGAACCTTGGGCGTGACCCACTTGATACGTAAAGTGGTGCTATTATATCTTATTCGAGTTTAGACTGTTCTTTTTGAATCGACCAGCCCCCGAGTCTGTTGCATAGGGGGTGATTTTTGCTTATGCAGCAAGCTTATGTCTTGTACTATTTTCTGTAGCATGGAGCTCTTGGTGCACCAGCTGGCTCTTCTGCGGGGAGTGTCGATCCCAAGAGGAACACTCGAAGCAAGAATGACCAAAGGATTATTGACTACCTTCAGCAGAAGCTGTCAGATGTTAAACAAGAACTGAAGGATACGAAGAGTGCTCTAGCTGATCTTCAGTTGAGGCCTTCACCTACTGCGGAGCGGGAAGCCTTTTTACTTGCGGAGTTGGAGAATGTGAACCATCAGCTAGAGTGTAAGTTCACCCGACGGGATCATCGGTTTGCTGCACTTTGCTTGTTCTGATAATTTTGCCTACATTTGTATAGGCGTTTGTTTAGATGAGCCAGCGGAGGAGGTGCGTTTGCGTGATCGGCTGGATGGTTACGCCAGCATCTCGGGATACTCCACCCACCCTTTCAGGTCAGATAGGGCGAAAGGTCACGTGCTGGCCAAGCTTTTGGACCGTTCCTGGCACGCGGCTATTTTGCTGGAGACCTGCAAGTCAGCCCTGGCTCGAGTGCATCGTTCTTTATTCCCATTGAACGAGCAACCTGAAGGCCTTGCGGAGCTGTTGAAAATGTTCTGCGCGGGCAAGGCTATCAAAAAAATTGTGCAAGAGCAACTCATTGGCGGGGCCAACATTGCACTCGGTTTTGTTCGGGCTCACCGCCCACACCTGGACCTGAAGAAAATCGCGTTAGGCCCGCCACCAGTGCCCGGTGGTGGACCCGTGCCCATGCAGGAACACTATGACGCGACCCGCGTGAACGCGCTTGTTATGGTCCATCGAGTTTTGAAGGAAGAAGAGAACTGGGTGGAGCCAAAGGAGGAACCTGAGGAGTAGGTTAGAGTATGGGGGTAACACAAGTGTTGAAAGGACACGGATGTCGCCTAGAGGGGGGGGGGTGAATAGGAGATTTAAAATTCTTTACGGTTTAGGCTTGAATAAATGCGGAATAAAACTAACACTTAATTTATCAAGCACAAAACCTAAACAAGCTAGGTTTACCTATGTGCACCAACAACTTATGCTAAACAAGATATACAACTATGTGATAACAAGATATATTACTTCAAGCTCGATGGCTATCACAAAGTAAATTGCATAAGTAAGAAGCTCGGGTATAGAAATACTGAGGCACTTGGAGACGATGATTTATCCTGAAATTCACTTCCCAATGGAAGCTAGTCTCCGTTGGAGCGGTGCGGAGTCAGAAAGTGATCCCCGAATAGCCGTCAAATGGCACACCGTAATCTCCTTCGTGCCTCCACCAATGCGGTGTGCCACGAACCACTATGGGACACTTGAGGGTGGTCACCGAACCCGTACAAGGATGAGGCACACTCCACAACTTAATTGGAAGCTCTCACCGAATTCCCGCGGCTCCCAAAGCCACAAGAATCACAAGGTTGGGGCGCGACTCCACAACTTAATTGGAGGCTCCCAACTATCCCGCGAGCCACCAAAACTCCGAGATCAACAAGGACCGTCTAGGGCACTCCAAGTACCCAAGAGGACAAGCTCTAGGGCACCTCAAGTACCCAAGAGTAACAAGCTTCTCAACTTCGATTTCCACGTATCACCGTGGAGAACTCAAACCGATGCAACCGAGGCAATGGGCAAGAACACAAGAAGTGCTCAAAATCCTTCACTCTCAAATCCCACCAAAGCAACTAATGCTATTGGGGGGAGAAGAGAGGAAGAACAAAGAGGAACACCAAATCCTCCAAGATCTAGATCCAAAAAGCTTCTCCTCACTTAGAGGAGAGATTGATTGGTGAAATGGTAGATCTAGATCTCCTCTCTCTTTTCCCACTAAATGGAGGCAAGAATCATGGAGGGATAGAGAGTTACCAAAGCTCAAGAAGGTCAACAATGGGGAAGAACACGAGCTGCAGAGTTGAGCTGGCTGGAGGTAGGTGGAGGGGTATTTATACCCCTCCCAGAAAAAGAGCCGTTGCAGACAGGGGAGTCAGATATTCCGATATAAGTCAGGATTGGATAATCCGACTGAGTCGGATAATCCGATGCGACATATATCAGATATTCCAAAAATCTCCAGTGCGCCACAAAACTGGCTGCAAGAAGTCCTTAGCCAATTTCGAGAGAAAACTTGAGAATCGGATATTCTGAATTAGCTTGATCGGATATTCCGAAAAACTCCAGTATGCATTGTTTTTAAAGTCCTTAGCCGATATCGAGCAATACTTGAGAATCGGATAATCCGAATCAGCCTTGATCGGATATTCCGAAAAACTCCAGTACGCATTGCTTTTAAAGTCCTTAGCCGAATTCGAGCAATCCTTGAGAATCGGATAATCCGAATCAATCTTGATCGGATAATCCGATTCCCCTGCTTGAGCAAAACAGACAGAAACAACAAAATCTGAAATGCAATAACTTTCTCGTTTGAACTCCAAAACAGGTGAAACCAATTATGTTGGAAAGGTAACGACAAGAGCTTTCCTACAAAAAGAGTTAAGTTGAGTTGACACACATGGGAAGGTGTGGAACTTTCCTCACGGATAAACCGATAATATTTCTAACCCGAAAACGCAACAAGTTTTCCATACGAAATCCATTTTCGGAGAACTTGGGCTTGTCATGAAGATCACAACAAGCACCAAAACCCAACAAGGAGAAAATCCAAATAAGAACCAAGAAAGATGATGAAGGCAAGTATGCAAAGGTTTGAGCTTTCTCCAACTGATACGCTAAAGCTCAATCGAGAGCCCCTCTTGATAGTACGGTGTCTATCCAATAACTCGGTCTCCCGACTAACAACATGAGACCGGTAAAATAGAAACCCTATCAAGATCATATATTTGCCTTGCGCATTCCACTTGACTAGATGATGGCGATCTTGATCTTCTCAAGTGGACCATCTTTCTTGATTGCGTTTCGCTTGGTGAAGATCCACATATTTCTCCCACATACATCACTATGGGAGAGCCTCTTATCAGCATATCTTAACTTGACCATTATCTCCAAATGGGTGGCAAGCTTCAAGCTTATGATATCTTCGAGATACTTCTTTTGAACTTGCACAACTCAAGCTTGATGACGAACACACTTGACGTCATCCTTCATGGGCTATATGAAATCTTCATTTGATGCAAGCCCATGGAAAGATAACTAACCATACATATAAATGCCACACACATATCATGGGTTAGTTCACAAAGCTTTATGGACAATTGCTTACCTTACCAAGAGATACATGATCCCACTTGGTACATCCTGTAGCTTTGTGTGTTTGAACAAAATCTTAATCAACCTTGTATCTTTTCTTCTCTTTTCAATAGATGATGTCTTGAAGATAACCATGAATGATCACATAATCCTTTTCTTCAAGACATACTTGTGATATGTTCAACTCACATATGACCAATCATCGGATAACTCCTCGAATAACAACTTGGTCATCACATACTCTTCTTCTTGATCATATCAAGTATATAACCATACACCACGATGATCTTGATGCCAAATACTTCATTATATCAATATATTCATGGCATCAACCTTGAATCCAACAAATGGAGTTCAAGCATGGTCTATGGACAAACACTACAAGTATAACTCAATGCACCATTAGTCCATAGGGATTGTCATTAATTACCAAAACCACACATGGGGGCGCCATGCCCTTTCAAGTGTGAATTGTAATGTATAGATGTCCTTTTCTGCGTTGCTGCAGTGCGTGTATATGTATGTGTAAAATTTTCTTTGTTCGCACGGGGGCGAGCCCCCGAGCGTTCAAATGCTCTTGAATTTTTGATATAGCGCAGCCCCCGAGTTTTCGAGTGCGACGGAGTTTGTAATTTTGTACGGCGTAGCCCCCGAGCCTTCGGGTGCGGCCAAGGCGTTTGTTGTTGCGGACCTTGTATGGCTCAGCCCTCGAGTGTTCGGGTGCGGCCAAGGAGATTGTATTTGTTTTATGCGAAAAATATTGGATAAGAGGAACATTGACTTGTATTCCACTTTTTGTAAGTTAAGCTGCATGCCGTCTCATTAAAAACCTTCCAGCCCCCTTAGGTACCCTGGTAAGGAAAAGAGCGCGTCTGAAACCGGCAGCTATCCGACATATCGCCTATTACATTTGTTAACTGAGCAGTCTAAGCATAGAAACGGCGCAGGTGCGCAACGCTCCAGGGGTTGTGAGATAGTTCTCCCGTCTTCGCGTGCTTCAGTCGATATGCTCCACCATCGATGACCTCTGTGACTATGAAGGGTCCTTCCCACGGGGAAGCGAGGTTGTGCACCTTCTTCTGCTTTAAGCGAAGGACCAGGTCTCCAACCATGAAGGACCTGGTGCGCAGTCGATGACTATGATAGTTGCGGAGGTTCTGCTGGTAGACAGCTGTACGAGCGAGCGCGATGTCGCGGGCTTCATCCAGCGCATCGACGTCATCGGCGAGTGCTTCCTCCGCTTCATCTTCCCCGTAGGCAGTGACCCTTGGTGCGTCGAATTGAAGGTCGAAGCAGGACTGCTTCTGCGCCATACACCATGAAGAACGGTGTGTACTGAGTCGACCTGTTTGGAGTTGTACGAAGGCTCCAGAGGATAGATGGTAGTTCTTCGACCCACGCGCCTGCTGCTCGTTTGAGTGGCACCAAGAGCCGTTTCTTGAGTCCGCTGTACACAAGCCCGTTGGCTTTCTCCACTTGACCATTTGATTGTGGGTGTGCCACCGACGCGTAGTTGAGCTTGATGCCCTGGTCTTTGCAGAAGTCACGGAACTCCTCCACCGTGAAGTTTGTCCTGTTGTCAGTTATGATGCTATGAGGGACCCCGAAGCGGTACATGATGGACCTGATGAAATTGACGGCTGTCGAAGCAGTCGAGCTTGTGATGGGGACTGCTTCTATCCACTTAGTAAACTTGTCGACTGCCACCAAGAGGTGAGTGTGTCCTCCACGAGAGGATTTTTTGAGTGGCCCAACCATGTCGAGTCCCCACTGGGCGAAAGGCCAGGCTAACAGGATTGTCTTCAGTTCGGATGCGGGTGCGTGCGGCTTGGTTGCAAACTTCTGGCAGCCAATGCACTTCTTTACGATGTCCTCTGCGTCTCTGAGTGCCGTGGGCCAGTAGAACCCCGCTCGAAAGGCTTTGGCCACGAGGGCTCGACTGCTTGCATGATGTCCGCAGGTCCCTTCGTGTATGTCTCGAAGGATGGCCTCGCCGTCCTCATGTGCTATGCACCTCTAGAGGATTCCCGATATGCTGCGCTTGTACAATTCACCGTTAATTAAGGTATATGCTTTAGCGCGCCTGGTGACTCGACGCGCTTCCACCACGTCTTCTGGGAGCTTGTCGTGCTTCAAGTATGCTAGGAAGCGATGTGTCCAGATTGGCTCAATGAGGAGGACCTCGACTGGTGGGTCCTCTGTGCTAGGCGCTGAATTCTGGGCGGCGACTGGCGCAGTCGAAGTTTGGGGTGTAGCCGAGATTGGCGAGCATGTCCGCTTCTTCATTGCTTTCGTGTCCAATGTGGCGCAACTCACACCCGTTGAAGTTGCCTTCCATGGCGTTGTACAGCTCACGATACGTGATCATGTTATCTGCAATGGCGTCGCAGGTCTTCATAGTTTGCTGCACCACCAGGTTCGGGTCACCGTAGATCATGAGTCGAGTGCAGCCACATGCCTTGGCCTTCTTCATGTCGTGCAGCAAGGCCTCGTACTCTGCCTCGTTGTTGGAGGGTTTGGGGAAATCCATCTGCAGAACATAGCGGAGCTTGTCGCCTTTTGGTGATATGAGTACGATGCTTGCACCTGCACCCTCATGCTTCCTCGACCCATCGAAATACATGGTCCAAGAGTTGGACAGATCTGGGACCGCGGGTAACTGGGCTTCGATCCACTCGGTGGTGAAGTCAGGTAGGACTTGTGCCTTGATTTCTTTCGGGTGCTCATACCTAATGTCTCGAGGTCCCAGCTCGATGACCCATTTAGCCACTCGCCCGGTTGCATCGGGTTTTGTGAGGATGTCACGGAGCCCCGCCGAACTCACGATGGTTATTGGGTGCTCGGCGAAGTAGTGTTCGACCTTTCGTGATGACATGAACACAGCGTTGGCTAGCTTCTGATAATGCGGGTACCTCTGTTTTGATGTAGAGAGAACCTCGCTAAGGTAATATACGGGTCT
Organism: Poa pratensis; assembly: GCA_947311845.1. Taxonomy (NCBI): domain Eukaryota; kingdom Viridiplantae; phylum Streptophyta; class Magnoliopsida; order Poales; family Poaceae; genus Poa; species Poa pratensis. The sequence goes on from CAMZMU010000105.1 coordinate 37,161,177, forward strand.
CTGTATGCCATGGGGATGTCCCTCTTCCATGCGTTCGACGACAAGCACGGTGCTGACCACTCGATTGGTGGCGGACGCATACAGGAACAGCGGCTCGCGTTCTTGAGGCGCCACCAATATTGGGGGGCTCGTCAGCATACGCTTGAGGTCGTCAAAGGCTGCTTGTGCTTCTGGTGTCCACTCGAAGTTATCCGATTTTTTCATCAGCTGATAAAACGGGAGCGCCTTTTCGCCTAGTATGCTGATGAAGCGGCTGAGGGCCGCGACTCGACTGGCCAGCCTCTGGATCTCTCGAAGCTTTGTCGGAGGTGGCATAGTTAGGATGGCTTGTATCTTCTCCGGGTCCGCCTCGAGCAGAGACGAGGTATCCCAAGAGCTGTCCGACGGGTGTCGGGGAATACTTTCTGGATTAACCCGCGGCCCAATGCGACCTACTTTACTCGCATGGACAAAGGCCCACATTGGGAGCAAGCCCGGTATTTAACCGCCATAAGGAGAAAGATCTAGAAGACATATCCCCGAGGACGTGAAGACCAAGTAGTCTCCGAGTAGGCCTCTGTGGACATATTCCTTATGGGGGAAGTTTCCTTTGTAACCTAGCGAGCCTCTGTGTATATAAAGAGGACTCGCAGGACTTAGAGAGGGTCGAGCTATCAAGCCCAAAACCCTAGTTCATACGGCGAGTACCAGATCGGATCGCCTCCATTGTAACACCTCGATTATCATATCAATACCAATCTAGGGTAGGCAGGAAGTAGGTCTTTTACCTCACATTGAGGGGGCCGAACCTGGGTAAATCTGTGTTGATCTTTGTTCCTGCGATCCCAAGCTCGAAGATGCTTGACTCGCGTAATCCCACACCTACGAAGTCATCTATGACACCTGACGTGACAAACCCACGACAGTTGGCGCCCACCGTGGGGCCTGCGGTCAAGAGCGTCACGTTCCGCGCAGGATCCATGAAGGGAGCTGAAGATCTTGTTGTTGGCCATATCATCACGGTCAATGGCACACCCCTCATCGACGATTCAAGCTGGGGGCCGGAAGCAGATTACTTGGAAACCGGCCACATCATCCCGTTTGGATCTGTCCATGTCTTCGTCGGCTTCATTGGCGGCGAGTCAGAGGATCCATCGCAACATGGCGACTCAGAAGAAGGAGTCGCGGTAACAGTGGACCAAGAGAGAATCTATCAACTACGAGTCGCTGCCTCTTGAAGACGAAGAAGGCCAATCCATTGAGTATGTCCTTGAGGAAAGGCTATGCGGAGGCCTGTGGATGGTGGCTCGCCCTCTGTAGAAGATCGGCACGTTGAAGGGGTCTACAGGACCACAGAAGCGGACGAAGGCTGGGCATGCCACCAGGCAGCTTAGCCCCCACACCGCCGGAAGCAGCAGAACAAGCCGCACTAGACGCATCAGGAGTCGCGGCATCCGCTGCGATGACGCCAGGAGTCGCGGCCTCAGGAGTCGCAAACAGAGAAACTCCACCCAGTTGCGCCTGCGGAATCAGGGTCAAGGGTAGCCCCCAATGCAGGTCACGCCGCCACAGGGAAGCGTGTTGCTTACGCCAATATCTGCGGTTAACGCGGCTGCTAGGGTGACAGAATTGGAGGCTACCAGGATCGGGCTATATGATGAAGTCCAGAGAATCGCGGATGAGAGAGCCAGGTTGCGCGTGAGGAACAGCGCCTCCAACAGGAGCAACTTCGACTCATCGAGGAAACCAATACTCTGCAAGGGATACAGGCCACCTTGCCACACAGCGCCATGCGAGTCGCCTGCAGCCAGGAACAGTAAATCCTATGGAGCTGTTCCAATCGCCTACTGTGAACCAATAAACACGATCCCATCAGTCGCCACCAACACAGCGCACCTGGTCGCATGGTCAGGGGTCGCACAACCTTCAGTCGCGGTACCCACACACATGGCACCGTCTGCCATGGTTATGCGGTCCGTGGCCCCGTTAGCTGCGCCAGCGGTTCAAGCAATCGCTGTACCATCAGTTGTACCAGCGGTTCCATCTTTCGCAGCACCAAGAGCAGCGAGATACCTGGATCAAGGGCCATAGTACAGGCTAACAACAGGGCCATGATGCCCCCGCCATTGCCGCAGCCAACCTTTGTTCAGCAGTCGCCACAGCAGCCTCAAAGGTTCCACACGCCGCAAGGGCATTATGTTAGCCCAGTGGAGAATCTCTTTGCGGCTACAAACATCTTGGCCAGGTTAGCGCCAGCAGGAAACACGCCAATGGACAGAGAGGCACGGCGTGCCATTGAGATGCTGAGCACAGCAGTAATACAGCAGGCAAATATGTCCGAACACGCGGACGGCTGCACTCCACCCCTACAATAGCAGAGCAACGGCGGAGAGAAGCATCCACGCGGAATCGCCGCACGTTGCGACTTCAAGTTCGGCTAGGCGACAAAGGGAAGATCAACCTGCGGCTCAAAATCAACCTCAGCAAGTTCAACCCATAGAAGTTGTGCAGCCGCGCGCGGCGGCTAATCCAATAGGAAGGCCAGCTTCGTCCAATCTATCGTCGCGACTCAAAGGCCCAGTCTGTTTCAGCGAAAGAATCAGGTCTGAACCGTTTCCTGCAGATTTCAAAGGGCCTCGCAAGGTCGCCAACTACAACGCAAGCATGGACCCTGTTACTTGGCTCAACAATTACGAGATGGGCATGAGCATCCTAAACGCATCCGAAGAGATCTGCGCACGTTACCTAAACATGATGTTAGAAGGCGCAGCTCACATATGGCTGCAAAATTTGCCGCCAAATTCAATAAACTCTTGGGATGAGATGAAGGAAGCTTTTATCAAGAATTTCCAAGGAACATGCAAGCGACTCTGCAGCATAGAGGACCTTGAGCGTTGTGTACAGAAGGAAGGCGAGTCGAGTCGCCACTGGATGAGAAGGGTCGCAGAATCATACATTCCTCAGATAACATACCACCCAGTTCAGCAGTCCTTGTCATGGAGAAAAATTGCAAATTTGAGCCGCTAGTCCACAAACTAGGTCGCATGAAGGATAAAGTCAAGAGCCTAAGCGAGGTAATGGCGGCGGCCAACAAGTATGCTAGCTCGGATAAAACCAGGGACGCATCTGATGGGGAGGAAGAGGAAAATACTGGCAAGGGAAAGAAGGCCAGTAGCAAGCCTCAACAACAGCAAGCTAGCAATGCCAATGCGAGTTATAACAAGCGCAAAAACGAGGAAGGAAACTCAGGGTTAGTCGCAAATACGAACACTCGTTACAAACAAAGCAGCGGCAGAGGAAGGAATTTTCACCCAGTTAATTTGGAAGAGGTTTTCAACCGCCCCTGCGACATCCATATAGGAAAAGATGGGAAACCACCCAACCACACAAGGCACAGTGTTATCATTACAAAAAGTGGAAGGATGGACAACCACTCAACACAAACAACAATCATCAAAACAATGAGGAGGTAACCAGGCGGAGGCAACAACAGCAACAACGCCGTCCCAAATCCGCAGCCAGATCAGCCACAGTTCCCAAAACAGTTGGGTCAGTATCATACCATTGTGGTGAATACTTCAAGGAGGGAACAAAAGCTGCGACGACGCAATCAGGCTGTTAACGCCATAGTACCAGCCGTCCCACAGTGGCTAAAGTGGTCCGAGCAGCCAGTAGTTTGGAGCCGCGAGGATCACCCAGGAGAAATAAATGAAGAGGGAAAACTCGCGCTGGTGGTTGCCCCTCAAGTCGCAGGGTACAAGTTGAGCAAAGTACTGATGGATGGAGGCAGCAGCATCAATATATTATACTATGAAACCTTCAAAAGAATGAACCTCAAGAAAAGCAGCTACACCCATCAAGAACAACGTTTCACGGTGTCGTGCCAGGCATATCAGCTCAGCCATTGGGGCGAGTCAACTTGGAGGTCGCCTTTGGGACACAAAGCAACTTCAGGAGCGAGTACATTGGTTCGAGGTTGTAGATTTCCAGAGCCCATATCATGCGCTGTTTGGCAGAGAAGCATTCGCAAAGTTTATGGCTAGGCCGTGCTATGTGTACCTAAAGCTTAAAATACCAGGCCCTAGGGGAGTCATCACCATCAATGGCGACAAAAGAATAGCTCAAGAATGCGAAGAAGGCGACAAGGCCATGGCCAGAGCAGCTTGCATCGCAGAGAGCGCGCCATGCGCGAGTCGCAGGAGAATTTTGATGACATCGTGAAGGCAAGAGGCACCTGCCTGACTTGCGACTTCAGATTACGGCCGCAAGGGAGGCAAGGAAGTCAAAGGCTACAAGCCATTGCCAATAAGGACACATCCCAGGCATCGAGTTGCCATCAGCAGCCGCAACAAAATTATTAAGAGTTTACATCATCAAGCTGGCCACTCAGGGCTAAAAACTTCAATTCTGGTCGCCACTCAGGCGCGACCGACCCAACGTAACACTTCTGATCGCCACCTAGGCGCGATCGACCCAATTCTGGTCGCCACTCAGGCGCGACCGACCCAATGTAACACTTCTGATCGCCACCTAGGCGCGATCGACCCATTTCTGGTCGCCACTCAGGCGCGACCGACCCAATGTAACACTTCTGATCGCCACCTAGGCGCGATCGACCCATTTCTGGTCGCCACTCAGGCGCGACCGACCCATGTAACATCTCTGGTTGCCACCTAGGCGCAACCGACCCAAGCATCACTTCTGGTCGCCACCTAGGCGCGACCGACCCTATGTATCATATAATGATTCTGAAATAAAGCATCTCAAACTACCAATTGAGTTGTGAGTCTTTTATTTTTTAATCATTGGTCCTTGGGGGCGCGGCAGCTTTTTAGCGCGGCCTATTCCTTGGGATCGCCAAACAAGTGGCATTTATCGTGATTATACTCAACCTCTCTTGGATGCGACTTGCACTATGCGGCCAAAGTACTGGGGGTGCGGCGTCAATCGAGTTTGATTGCCTATCATGGCCGCTCTCGACCCTGAACACGCACTTTTTACCTGGGAAATACTGAGCCGCGCAAGGGCCTAAGTGAGGAAAAACCGAGACAAATCATAAGGACCAGCCTATTGGTCGAAACATGTACTGCTGAGAGTACTTAAGCAAACCATAACATTGTCTTATGACACATAAATTCTAACAATTATTACAGGCCGCTAAGGGCCAAGATCATAAAACCATTGTTTTCTTCTTCATTTGTGCGCAGCTTTTGGCCTGTGGGAAGGAGGAACAGGCGGCTTACCAAGCTTGCCAGAAGGAGCAGTCGCAGGCTCGCTGGACGGTTTCTCCGTCGTGGGCTTGGGGGCTGCAGAGCTGGAAACACCCGGTGAAGGGTTCTTCTCCTGCGGGATCACCGCACTGGATGATGGAGCGGGTAACTTCTCCCATCTGCTTCCATCTGCATTATACTTGCCCATATAGGTCGCAAGATCTATCCCCTCCACCAGCTCAGTCGCATGGCCGCGCATGTCCTTCCAAGTCGCCGAATATTCTGAGGCCTTCAGCTCGGTGCCATCCACTTTCTTCGGGGCCTGCCTTGTGCAACCTTGGCAGCATCAAAAGAAGGATAATATGTCTTGGCCAAAGCAAGAACATGAGCCGCACCGGTGCGAGCTGAGGATTCTTTCCAGTCCAAAAAATATTGAGGCGCCTTGAGCAGTCTCTTCAAAAGTCCCTCAGCATTAGCAGGAGCAGGCTTTTCGGCAGAAGACAGGTGGACAGCGATCTCATGGCATCGCAAGCTTTCGTGAAAACTCACGGATATACTCCAGCTGTTCTTGAGTACTGCCGCGCTGCGACGCGCATCTTCACCTACATCGAGGCGTGTCTCCGTCAGCTCTACAATATACAGGCAAAGATAGTAGAGAACACAGATGCAGATATGAGTCGCGCACATACCAGTTAACTCTTGAGTCATGATAAACTTTGGCGTGGACAAGGTTATGGGCATCAGAAACTTTTTTCAACTTTTTCTCAAGCTCGCCAATGGTAACAGCCTTGAGCCTTGCGTCCTCGTTGGCTAGCGATGGCGTCTTTCTGAGCGCTGATTTGAAGGTCCTGCTGCTGGACCCTCTCTTGGAACTTCTCTTCAACCGTTTTAAGCCGCAGCTCGGTGGCTTTGGCTTGTTCAGATAATTTGAAGCTTTCATCAGATAGCTCGCCCATCCTGGCTTCCCTCTTCTTCAGCTCAACGTCACGCTGGCCAAGGAGCTCGCGCAGCCTCTCCAGTTCAGAAGGAGTATCCCCCAACTGCTTTTCCAAGGCGAGTTTGGCGGCTGTTATGGAGCTTAGTTCCTCCTACAAAGAGTACATCAGTTAGTAAGTACATATTAACAGCTAAAAGAGAAGCATCAAGTCTCCCTTTACATTCAAAGAAGAAACTTGATCCTTGGGGGCTAGAGACAGATAAGTGGAGACAGAAGTTTACCTTATAAGCCGCAGACAGGTCAGACAGCGCCTTGCGGAGCTCCATGGCTTGCTTGTCATTTGAGGCAATGATGGCCTCTGACAGTTTCTCAGCGCGGCTCATGGAGGAGGAAGCAACCTCAGCACGCAAATCGGCGACCGCAGGCTATCAGCCGCTGGCGATTCAATCATCGGCACATCAGCAATTATGGAGGAAGGGTTGACCTTCTCCACGTCTTGGATCATAAGGGGATCTGTTCCGTCTTCCAGAGCCACCTCTGGGGTAGCTGTGTCAGGAACAGAGGCCACAGCCAAGTCATCAGTGGTGGCCACGCCCTCCACCATGGCGGTATGAGCCGCAGGTGATAAGCGCGGCTCAACTAGGGTTTCAGAAATGACTCCAGGTTCAGTCGCGGATTTAACCGCACTTCTGCAAAAAGCAAGGGCATTGTGTGAAGAAGAAGCACATAAACCAGAATAAAAGTGTTATAAGCGCAAAGAAAGTCACTAACTCTGGAGCCATCTTCACAGAGGCCATAAGGTCGTCACTTGACGGTGATGACAGGCCTTGGGTCCCAGAATCTACGAGCAGAAGTTTGCGTGTCAGTAGAGGAAAAAGAATAAGCATTCAAGATATCAAGACAGCAGAAATTACCAGAATGGGGACCCATATCTTCTTCAGTTGAGGCGTGGGTTTGTACACACGCCTGGCAGCAAAAGATCGCGCCCGTAGCAGGCTTGCGGCGCTTCGTGGCTTCAGGATTCTCCAGAGCGTCAAGCTCTGGCCCCTCACGAGATAGCCTTTTGGAGGCTCTACGGGGAGTTGGTCCAGCCGCGGCGACAGAGCTCGCGGCTGGCACTGGACTGTCATCCTCGTCCAGTTCAGTTTCTTCACCCTCTGAGGCCGCAGAGGCGACAGAGGGGATGCCAGCAATTTCGCTGCCCTCTAGAGCGGGCAGCAACTTCTTTCCGTGGCACGCTTGGGAGCAGCGGTGCCGGTGACGGTCGCAGGTAGCGACCAGTAATTCTCATCAGCCTGGATCAGGAAGATATAAGTTGCAGTGTTAAGAAAGGAATGCGACTCAACTACAAAGACGAAAAGACAGAGAAGAGGAGTTACCTCAAAAGGCTTGTTGTTAACGCTGAAAGGGGCAAGCCCCACCTTGTCAAAGGAGATGTCCTTCTCCTCAGTCACGCGGGTGACGAATTCCACCCAATCCTCAGGCCTCCAGTCCGCAGCCTTGATGCGATCGACGTCAGCAGAGGTGCCTGTGCACTCAAGGAAGGATCGCTGTCGTGGACTCACGGGCTGGATGCGCCATTTGGTCCAGCAAGAGAGAAGATCAAGGCCAGTAAGACCATGACCTATTAGGGCGCGGATCTTGATCAGCGACTCATTGATGAAGGGCATGGCCGAGTCGCGAGGCTTTGATTTCAGTGCCTCGGTAGGCACGAAGGGGTGTTGGACCAGGAGGGGAGACGAGTCTCACCCTCCGGAGAAGTATCTTGGCAGTAGAAAAAGGATTTTGCCAAGACCTGGGCCGATTTGCCAGGGCCAGCTTGGGAAGAACAGAGTTTCGATGGCGTTGAAGAGAGATGGCGCCTACCTGAACATAGGCGCCACCCTTGCAGACAAGTTGGCTGTTGCAGGTGAAAGAGGCCAGCCACAGATCGATGTTGGGGGCTATGCCAATATAGTCCTCGCACAACACATGAAAATTGCTCACCTGGAGCATTGAGTTGGGCCCGATGTCGTGAAGACGAAGGCCTAGGCGTTGCAGCAGATTGCGGAAGAAGGGAGAACCTGGCGGCGTGAATCCACGCTCCACGTGCTCCACGAACATCACCAGCTCGTTGGGCTTGGGGCGCGGCTCGATTTCATCGCCTGGCGCCCGCCAGACGCCGTCCTCCTTCGGCGGCAAGAAACCAGCTTCGGCCAGATCCGCAAGAGTCTCCTCCGTCACCCAGGATCCTTCCCAGTTGCAGGAGATCCTGCGCTTATCGTCAGAGGGCTTTGCCTTGGGCGCCATTGCGAAGAGGAGATTGGATTGGGAACTAAGCTCGGATTGAGGAAGAAGACGGCGCGGCTAGGGATGAGGAGATTGCAAGGGCAAGTGAATAATGACCTAGGTGGCCGCAGCTTATAACTGAAGGGACCCGCAACTAACGGCACAATCTGCGCTCGCAACCAACGGCACAATTTGCGCCCGCAAAACGAGTAACGGTCCGCAATTAAAGAAACAGAATATTTCCAGAAGGGGAATGAGTCGCACAGATAAGTCACAGCTCTGAATCGCATAAGTCAGAAGATTGGTCAGAACGTTTGCAGTGCGGCTCAGTGACCATTTCAAAAGGTCAGAAGATTCTCACCGTAAAGTCCTAACCAATCTTGGGGGCTAATGTCGGGGGAATACTTTCTGGATTAACCCGCGGCCCAATGCGACCTACTTTACTCGCATGGACAAAGGCCCACATTGGGAGTGATAACCCACAAGTATAGGGGATCGCGTGTAGCCTTTTCGATAAGTAAGAGTGTCGAACCCAACGAGGAGCTAAAGGTAGGATAAGTACTCTCTCAAGTTCTATCAACCACTGATACAACTCTACGCGCACTAAACGTTTGCATTATCTAAACTACGGTAGCAATACGGGTATGAGAGATAGTTTTGCAGGATAATAAATACAAGAAAGTAAAAGTTAGTGCTGCAGCAATAAAGTACACTAAGTAACCATATACTAACAGTACCATGAGTGTGGAAAAGTGGTGGTAATTGTGGTGGCTTTGTCCCAGATTAATTAGTGAAGACATTTAGTTCATTGTCTTTGATGCAGTTTCAATGTGGGAGAGGCTAAATATTCATGCACTCCACTACTTGGGATTACAAGTACTATATGATTGGATTGTTAGCAAACATCCGTAAATACTAACAATGCATTAAGGTTTTCCCCAACCATAGTCTTAAGTTTATGGTCCTCTTACTCCCATACATGCAACTAACCGGTTTGAGCCCTCAGGTTTCTGTCACTCCGGCAGGACTACCCCCCTTCCTTTGCACATACTACTAACCCTATGGTGTTGATCCATGCGCGCACAAGTATAATGGACACCAAAGTACAGTACCATATCAACATACAACTCTAATGAACCATAAACATTCAACAAAGCAATCAAAGACAAATATACTACATAAACATGACATAGATCATAGGATAAATATTATAGCATCAAACACCATGTTTACATAGGTCTGTACAGAGGTTTATGGGAGGATGAACCACTGAATACAAGGAGGAGATGGTGATGGAGATGGCGGTGAAGACGGTGGAGAGGGGCAGCGCGGTGGCGCAGGGCGGCGGCGGTGCCGACGGTGCGGGGAACTCCTTTCCCCGCCGCCGGCAAGCTTGGGGAGCGCCGCCCCTTAGCCTCCCTCCTTCATGGCTTCTTGGGAGCCCTCCCCCATGGAGATGGGATCCATGGGGGAGGCAAAAACGTGGCTTTTGGTGGCTGGAATTCGTGGGTGGAGGAGTCCTCCACGAGTTAGGTTTCCTCCCTTTATATATCTTCTCGGATTTCCGTCACCCCCTTTTAGGGTTCCACCAAAACGGGCCTCCAGGCCGCGTCCGAACTCCGATTGGGCTGATCTCGGACTTAAAATCTTCGTATGGAAAATGGTGACAACTTTCGTAACAGCCAGGTCTCCAGATAACGTCATCTTCGAGGGTCAAACTGGCAATCTTCATAAAAAGTTCTCAGACAGATTTCAGGAAAGTCCCAATTCGACTCCAACAAGGTTTCCTCTTGTATTCTTGATAATTCCTACACATTAAAGAGTAAAACAAGAACATTGTGCACTTTTGCAACTATTTGTAGGTTAGTCCATATAAATAATAAACTTAACATAAAACAAGTGCTAAAAGCATAAAAAAGGCATGAAACAATCAAAAATTATACATACGTTTTGGACGTATCAGGGAGCAAGCCCGGTATTTAACCGCCATAAGGAGAAAGATCTAGAAGACATATCCCGGAGAACGTGAAGACCAAGTAGTCTCCGAGTAGGCCTCTGTGGACATATTCCTTATGGGGAAGTTTCCTTTGTAACCTAGCGAGCCTCTGTGTATATAAAGAGGACTCGCAGGACTTAGAGAGGGTCGAGCTATCAAGCCCAAAACCCTAGTTCATACGGTGAGTACCAGATCGGATCGCCTCCATTGTAACATCTCGATTATCATATCAATACCAATCTAGGGTAGGCAGGAAGTAGGCCTTTTACCTCACATTGAGGGGGCCGAACCTGGGTAAATCTGTGTTGATCTTTGTTCCTGCGATCCCAAGCTCGGAGATGCTTGACTCGCGTAATCCCACACCTACGAAGTCATCTATGACACTTGACGTGACAAACCCACGACAGCGGGCACGCCAAAGACACACTTCTTAGGATTGAGCTTGATCTTGTAGTGTTTGAGGTTGGCGAATGTTTCACGCAGGTCGTCGAGGAGTGTAGCCTCCTTTTTTGTTTTGATGACGATGTCGTCCACATAGACTTGGACGTTGCGTCCGATTTGCTTCCTGAGGCAGTTTTGCATCATACGATGGTACGTAGCACCCGCGTTCTTGAGCCCGAAGGGCATAGTTGTATAGCAGTAGACACCGTAAGGTGTGATGAGGGCAGTTTTGTCTTCGTCTTCTTCTTTCAGCCTTATCTAGTTGTAGCCCGAGCAGGCATCCAGGAAGGATAAGCGCTCGCATCCTGCCATGGAGTCGATAATCTGGTCGATTCGTGGTACGGGGAAGTGGTCCTTGGGACATCATTTGTTGATGGCGGTGAAGTCGACGCACATGCGGAGGATCTTTGAATTCTTCTTTGGTACCAGGACGGGGTTGGCGACCCAGTATGATTTCTTGATCTCTCGAATGAACTTCGCGTCCAATAATCTGTCGACTTCTTCTCCGATGGCTACGCGTTTCGGCTCAGAGAACCGGCGCATTGTTTGCTTCACAGGTTTAGCATCTGGAAAGAGTTGGAGGGAGTGCTCGGCAAATTCCCTGAGAATGCCTGGCATATCTGCTAGACACCAGGCGAAGATCTCCCAGTTCTTACGGAGGAATTCGACGAGCGCGCCTTCCTATGCGGAGTTTAAGCTTGATGACACGTTGACTGTCTTGGTTAGGTCCGTCGGGTGGACCTGGTGTGCTCGTGTGTCGTTTGTTGCGCTTAAAGCGGCATCGGGTGCCTGCTTCTTGGCTTCAGGGAACAGGGTGCGGTCGTTGTTGATGGAGAGCTCCTGGAGTTGTTCCTGCATCCCGAACATCTCGGAGATTTTGCTGAATTCTCTGTCGCAGTTATTGGAGCGTTGGAAGCTCCCTTCACGTGATGATTCCCTTGGGTCCTGGCATCTTTATCATGAGGTAGGCATAGTGCGGGACCGCCATGAACCGAGCAAACGTCGGGCGCCCCAGGATTGCATGATACTGCGACTTCCAGTCGACGACCTCGAAGTCAATCTTCTCCGTTCGAAAGTTTCCCGGTTCGCCGAAAATGACTGGGAGTTGTAGAGTGCCAAGGGGCGAGACTGCTTTGCCTGGGACTATGCCGTGGAAGGTGGTGTCCGACACTGGCAGGTTCTCGACTGAATGATTCATCTTGCGGAGCGTGTCCGCGAATATGATGTTGATTCTGCTCCCTCCATCCATGAAGACCTTGGACATGGTGTAGCCACCAATCTGGGCTTCGAGTACTAGGGCAGCGTGCCCTGGTCGAACCACAGCTGGGGGTGATCTTCACGAGAGAAGGTTATGCTAGTTTTGGACCCCTTCAGGTATTCAGGTACCGCTGGAGGCGCCATGACAACCATGTTGACCTGGCGAGTGATCAGTTTCTGCTCCCTGTTGGATGGTCACCCCTTCTGTATCATGTTCATCTGCCCGTGGGCCTCAGGATACCGATCCGCCGAGTCCGCCGGAGCTTCTATGCGCGCCTGATGATGTATCGCACCCGCCATGTGCGCAGTTGGACCTGCGGGGGGCAGGAGGATTGGGAGGTGGAGGTTGTGTGACTCCCTTTGCGGTTGTGCCAGGAGTTGTTTGCAAGCGTTTCATGTATGCATTTGTTAACCTTGTGAATTTTCTGCAGTCCTTTACCAGGTGGCTGGAGTGGAGTTTCCCGTCTTGGCCTTTGAACATGTGAAACCTGCACTCCTCGTCCAGCTCTACATCACCCAAACCTTCAGGTGAGTCATCGCGGCGCCTACGCCACTCTTGCTTGCGGTATCCGTCTTTACGTTGTCCGTAGTCACGACGATCGTCCTGGCGGCCTCTGCCGCGATCATCCTCATGGCCTGCGCTACTGCCTCGCTCATCATGGGCGTCTGCGTAGCCAACCGCCATGAGTTCGACTCCGTCTTGGTTGTCATAGTGATGAGATTTGCGTTTGCGCCTTCTATCACGGCCGTCCCTACGGCTCCAGCTGCCGTGGTCGTTGTTGCTGCGAGGAGACCCGTGGTGCTCTCGTACCGAGTCTTCTCCATCTGCCCACTCATTGGCTTTCTTCATGAGCTGCGCGATGGACTTTGGCTTTTCACGTCCATTGTCGACGGAGTTTCGCATGGTTGTCCATCATCGGATGTACTCTCGCAGCGGCTCATCTGATCGCTGTTTGCAGGCTTGCAGCTCTGTGAATGTCGCTGGCCGGTCGCATGGTGCGAGAAAGTTTTTGATGAAATCCTCCCGGAAGTGATCCCAGGAGTCGTACGAGCCTTCGGGTAGGCTCTTCAGCCAGTCCCGCGTAGTCCCCGACATCATGAGCTGGATGTACTGCATTGCCGTTGTCGTAGAGCCTCGCTGACACGAGACTGCTATCTTGTAATCCTCCAGCCAGATGTTGGCTCTTGGCTGCCGTCGAACTTGGGTGTTTCAGATGTGAGCCTGAACCTTTTGGGCATCCCTGACTCGCGGATGCGTCGGTGAAGCACAGCGACCCGCAAGGCTCTCGATCTTCGTCGGAGTACGAGTCGCTGCTGCTAGGGGATCGCGTGGATCTTCGGCTTCTTCCTTTGTTGACTCGACGTTGTGTGTTGGTGTCGCGGGAGTCTCCGCCTGTCTCGTGCTGTCGATCCTCGTGTCGATTGCGCCCTGATCGGTCTTGATCTTCGTGGATGGTTACCGCGCGGTCGCGGCTATCTCGGCTCCGTAGCTCTCGCCGTGGGCTGGCACCGCGACGGATCTGCTTCCTTCAGGACGATCTTCGCCTGCGATCATGGCTCCACCAGCCATGTTGAGCGACTTGATTTGCTGGCGGTGCAGGGCCGCGTTAGGGTCGTCATCTGGGGGCTGCGTTGCCTTCAGGTACGTGGCCACCGACAGTAGAGCTCCCTGTGCCATTTTAGGGATGGGGATCCCGTCTTCGTCATGCATCATGAACGACACGTCCAGGTTGCGGGTCAGTGCCGCTCTTTCGCCTTCCGTCAGGCGCTCCAGCATGGATCGCGGGCGGTTTTGCGTCCGCCCAGAAGATTGGACAGCCGACAGCGCAGCCTGTCTGCACTCGACGCACTAGCCGCCTTTTTGCGCTCGTCGAGAGCTGCCTGCAGGTTCTTCAGCCTTAAGTTCTCCTACCAGAAGATGTATTTATGTACCGCGAGTTCTTCGGGTGTCGAATTCTCGGGCATCATGGTAAAGTCGTGTATAGCTCTAGCTCTGATTGCCTTGATCGCCTGTTCCTTTGTAATGACGATCGTACTGCCGTCTTGCATGGTGACTGTCATAGGGTAGTTTGTCACGTTGGGGCGGTTTTTCGCCACTCGCCGATGTTTCGGGTGCTGCGCCGTTGTTGCCTCCCATGTGCACCATGCAGACCTGGTGGGGAGCGTCATGCGAAATGTTGCCCTCCTTGCCACTGTTGCGGTCGCCGATGAAGGTGTCAGCAGGGTTGAGGTAGTAGTCGACCATGGCGTGGTCGCCGCCGTTGTCGGTGCGGGCGGACTCGACGTCCATCTCGACTTCGTATGACAAGCCGAGGTATGTTGACGACGCGCCTGGAGTTTCCGTCGATGCAGATCCAGTACCGCTAACAGGGCGAGTGTGAGCCGTTCTGTCGACGGGGATGCGGGTGTTGATGATGGCGCGGGCGATGTGGGCGCAAGGACGCCCCCTCTGAGGGCGTTGGTGATGGCGGCGCAGTCGAAACAGGCGTGGCCGTCGATTGTGCGGGTGACGATGCCGCCACTGGTGAAGATCATGTCGATGGAGATGCGGGTATCGCAAATTGGTGCGAATCCGCCGAGCAGAACGTCCTTGGTTGGTTAGCGATAAGATCTGAAGGACCAAAGGTTACGTTCTCACCTGGTTGCAGATTCGAGCCTGCCGGTTGTAGATCCGGCGAGTGCGGGTTGAAGTCGAAGGAACCGAAACGGATCGGTCCCGTGATGGTCACCGGCGAGCTGCCGGTTGCTGATGCAGATGGGGCCGGCGAAACCGTGGATCCAGCGCCACTCGTTCCCATAGACGGCGCCAATTGACGAGGTGTTAACTCGGCAAATCCCATGGCTAGGCACCTAGGGTTGAGATCGGAGAGAGATTTGGTAGCGCTGGTAGTAACTACGGCTGACAAGCGAGGTTTACCTAGGTTCAGGCCCCCGGAGGGTAACACCCTACTTCCTTCTTGTCTGATTATTGATGGTTGTGAACAATGGAGCTACAATGGAATCCCGGCGAGATGTCGACCTCGCTAGGGTTTTGGTGGCATGGTATTGCGTGTTCTTGATCGGCGGCCCTCCCAGCCTTTATATAGGAGGCTGGGTCTTGGGGATTCGCAACCGACTAGGTTTACAGGTAAGGTAAGTTTGAACCGACCTAGTCTACGCTTGACTTGGAGCGTACTCCTCTTCCCTGGGCCTTCTTCATGGGCCTCAGTCTTGTTACTTGATGGGCCTTCTTGCGGGTCTTGACCTTATACGTGCACCAGTACCCTCATTGTGGGGCACCCGAAGGGTAAGCCCACATCAGCGTGCCTGTGCCGCCGCTGTCGGAAGGCGCTGAGAGGCTCGCTGAGATCCAGACGGTCCTCGCCGGACTGGACGAGGAGCGCGAGGACCCGTGCTGGCGCCAGGACAACCACGCCGGATGGACGGCGTTCTTCCTCGACCGTCGCGCCAGGGATCTCGAGGCATTCGACGGTGTAGGCCCGCCGCCGTCGCGCAACAACTCCGCCGCCCGGAGGCTCTGGTGGTGCTCACCGGGGCGCACCCTCGCCACTGTTCTTGAACACATCGAGAACGACAACCACCCGAGGCTACAGTACCCGCCCCGCCCCCCCCGCTGTCTCCCGCCGTCGCGGCAACTCCTGTATGCCGAGTAGGATGGGCAGCGGCTCATCGTCTTCCTCAGCCTCGGCGTCGTGTTCTTCCGACTCGGCTCTGGCGACGCCCTACACAGCGCACAGCGCTCCCGGAGAGGAGGTGCCGCGCACGCATTCACACGGCGACAACCTTGTCATCAACGAGCGCCGCTGTTGGGGTTGGGGTCATGGCTGGAACCATCGCTACCCAGGCCGAAAAATAGCGCTGACAGTCCATTTTATCGTCGGTACATCGCCTAGGGGTACGCACCGCTAGAGATGACAGATGAAGGATGCATCTCAAAGCATGACTAATAAAAGTCAGCAAGCAACTTTAATGTGTGCCGTACAGCTGATGCGACGTTGTGATGCGTTGTGCCTAAATTGCAACATGCTAATGACCATTTCGCTTATGCAATCAATTTAATTCAACGATATGTTATTAGTATCCAAATAAGAGTACGAGCATGACTATGTGGCAACCCTTTCCGCCAACACATTTGGGGAAGAGGACCGAAGCACTATAAAAGGGGTCGTGCCCAAACCTTAGCAAGGAAGATTCCTTGTGCCAAAATTAGCCCATCCAAGTTTTAAGTTCTAGATCGGTGCTATTCTTTCGTGGTAAATGACGTGCACGTCAATACGAGACAATACAAGACGGCTATTGTGACTTCCTCAACCCTGCTCGGTATTTAGGAGATACTTATAAATAAATGTACGTGTGTGCGGTGATAGGTGTTATAGGGGCGAGTGTAAGTGCGTATTTATGAATGTGTGTACCTTATTTCTAAAAAAAGTCACATAATCACTTGGACTAAAACATTTTACAATTTAACCTATATAATATAGAACTAGTTACCAACATCGACAATAAGAAACTAATAATCCTATTACTAGATCTACATCAAACTATACTTCCATAAGTAATTATTTTATTTGAACCAAGATAATTCTTAACTTTTTGAAGAGCTCAGATCTATTAATCAAACCAACATTATAGATACCTTGGAAAATAAAGAAAACACATTGAGATCCCTTAGCGACCGATCGTTTTCTTCCTGTTGAACATGCCAATGGCGCTCGCGGCCGCCGCTGCCTGTCCATCGCCTAAGCCAACGGTTTTGTCATCAATATCACGATGTTGGTCCACCCCTGCAGAATAAATCATCGAAGCGTCGCAGGAAGATGCATAGATCCAAAATCCCATCCTCCAAGAATCTCACATGCCTCACGGTGACACGAAGGACCAAACATCATAGGGAAGTCGTCGCCGCTATCATGTCGATAAAAGCATGCAAACCCTAACCTCACCAACCAGAGAGTTGACACCGAGAGATCATCGACATGGACACATTCAACACTGTCAAAATGGATAGGCTTGAGGACAATTTATTGTCTGATCGGTGCCGTCGCCACCACCAACGAAATGATGCCTTGTTGCCCTTCTAAAAAGATCCCAAAACGGGAAAACTAGGCGGAACCTCACCACACTTCCACACTGGCGAGGAGGGTGGAGGGGTGAGGGTGCGGTGCGCCCAACAAATCGTCTCCGGAGGGTTTAGAGAGGAGAGAGAAAGCGGTGAGCTTCTCGTTTGATCTTTTGTGTTTTGTAAAATAATCGTTAAAGTCTCCTATTGTTGTTGGATCGGAGTGTCATTTTTGAAGACCGCTTCAGTATCAACACTAGCACTAATAATTTCCTTTTTCCCAGTCGCCGCACCTATCATCACAGAGACGCTGCTTGTTTTAGATCGCGCCCATCACTGATCTTGCTAGCACCACCGATTGTGCGGTTCCACCAACAGAGACATGCTCATTTTCCTCGAGGAAACAAAAATTGATGTTGTCGCATCGACGCAAGGCGGGTCTTCTTCACGCGTAATCTATCCCTGCCATGTTAACCCCACCGGTCACCGGACCCACATGTCATACAGAGCACAGTCGATTCCGCCGCCCGATTGGCCGCAGCCTTCGTGAACCGCGTTCGCTATATAGCCCCTCCACCTACACACCCTGCTGCGACACAGACCACAGCAAAGGCGCCGCGAGACCCCGACCTCTCCCCTAATCCTCCGCTGCACGCTCGCCACCCCCGAAGGTTAGGGCCGCCTCACTTTCTTGGCAGATTTCCCCTCAACCCGTGTGATTTCGTCTTGCGACGTGCTGTGGTCCTGTGGACACGAGCGATCGGCGTTTCCTCTTTGATTTTTTTTCCGGGCGCTGTTCCGGTGTCGCGGCTAGTAGATCTGGTGCTCTAGGCACCGCCGGATTTCGATTTGCGAGATCTGCGAGTATGGGCACGTGCAACGCGTAGATCCGACCGAGTTTTGTGAGGCATTGTCGTCCTGAAATGGGATTTGTCTTTTAGGTGCGGAAACTAGGTTGCTCTGCCGAGTTATTTAGCTGCGAATGAATCCCACTAGAGGTAACATTCGTTTGACGTCACGTCGACTGAAATGTTTACAGTCTGGGACTCGTAGCGTTTTCCTTCGGGAGTTACTTGGATTTAACGTCCTGGTGGGGGTTACTTGGTGTGATGATTAGATCTGTTTTGCCCGTGCGAATTGTTTGTTAATATTCAATGGCTGGTAGCGGATTTTTTAACCGGGTGTTTATTAAGTGGCAGTGGTTTTTTCGGTCTCTCTTGTACATAATGGTGGTTATTCATCGAAAAAATCGTTGCTAGCTTTAAACGTTTCCTTTTACAACATTGGTGGTTGTCATAATAGACTGCTAATTTAGACTTATGCTACCTTCATCTAATGTGGCCCTGAACATGGATGCCAGTAGATCAGTTAGTCTTGCGGTATTGCATGTTGAATGGAATTTACAAGGTTCATTGTTTTCTGACGAAAGTGCAAGGTTCATTGTAATTATTTTTATACGAATGTATGAGCATTTGCTTCATGTTTGACAAACGTGAGTTTGTTTAACGGCAAGGTGCTGATCTGAGTTGGATTGACAGTCATGTCCTTCTTTACCGTTGTGTATATGTTACTCTTGTCCTACTGGATACTTGGATAGGGTGACCGCTCATCAGTATTTTTTATGTCCTTGCAGCAAGTTACTTTGCTGATCAAAATGTCGCGGGAGGAGAATGTTTACATGGCCAAGCTGGCTGAGCAGGCAGAACGGTATGAAGAGATGGTTGAGTACATGGAGAAGGTGGCCAAGACAGTAGATGTTGAGGAGCTCACTGTTGAGGAGCGTAACCTCCTATCTGTTGCCTACAAGAATGTGATTGGGGCTCGCCGTGCTTCTTGGCGTATTGTCTCATCCATTGAACAGAAGGAGGAGGGACGTGGGAATGAGGAACATGTTACTCTGATCAAGGAATACCGTGGAAAGATTGAGGCCGAGCTGAGCAAGATTTGTGAAGGTATCCTGAAGTTGCTAGACTCACACCTTGTGCCCATGTCTACTGCTGCTGAGTCGAAGGTGTTTTACCTCAAGATGAAGGGTGATTATCACAGGTTGGTTGAATCTGCCACTATTTCGTTGTGCTGATGAATCACAAGTTTGTATAACTAATGTAATTTTTTAATTGTGTGCAGGTATTTAGCTGAATTTAAGGCTAGTGCTGAGAGGAAGGAAGCTGCCGAGAGCACCATGGTGGCTTACAAGGCTGCTCAGGTTGGTTCAGGTCTTTGCCATCGTATTAATTTCACTTCATGGTTATGGGTGGTAGTGGTGTTTGCCATCTGGCAACAGTTGCTTTTTAGCATGTTTACTAGACTTGTTAATGTTTACTAAATTATTTTATCCTACTATGTGCCGTGCAGGATATTGCTCTGGCGGAACTGGCACCCACACATCCCATAAGGCTTGGACTTGCACTTAACTTCTCAGTGTTCTACTACGAGATTCTGAACTCTCCCGACAAAGCTTGCAACCTTGCAAAGCAGGTTAGTGCCATATTATCTTTCTGGCATGCAGTGTTCCTTTACTCTTTACTATAGTTTCTTCTTTCTACTAGAAATAATAGATCTTATAGTGCCTACTCATGCTTTTGTCTGCGTGACTGTCTGAGTCTTATGCAGTAAAGTTTATAGAAATGAATTATAATCCATTTTCCTCGTAGGGATTTACAGTAACCATTTGCCCATGTCAGTAGCAGTTACACATTTGTGTTCAAGATGTGGTATCTGAAAATGTACATTGATATGATCTGCATTGGACTGTAGACAGTGGTAAAACCTTCCGCTGATAGTTAACTTGAAAGGATTTTAAACTTGCTTCCTCATTTTCACGAGGACGACAATTTATGATGTGCGTGTCAACTGTGGCTGTTTTGCCTAAATCATCTGACCTGTTGACGTTAATAATTAAAGTTGTGTCCTACTCTGCTCGCCATGTCATCTATATCTTGTGACCTATCGAACCTTACTCTGCAGGCTTTTGATGAGGCTATCTCTGAGTTGGACACCCTCGGTGAGGAGTCCTACAAGGACAGCACATTGATCATGCAGCTCCTGAGGGACAACTTGACCCTATGGACATCTGACCTCACGGTATCTCCTCAATCTTGACTGTCCGATGTCGTTTGTGGTCTGCCTCATGTTTTTTTCCCTGCCCAATAACCATCTGATAATGTCTTGGTTGCAGGAGGAGGGTGGTGCTGAGGATGGCAAAGAAGCCTCGAAAGGCGACGCTGGCGAGGGCCAGTAGATGTGTTGAATCAATGAGTCTGCGTGTTTCTGGAGCTCATTTGGTTTAGATGCCCCTGTGATGTCAAAGTCTGGGTTGTGCCGTGGATGGATTGTTCTGTTCTAGCTGTTTTTCATGTACTCCTCTCCCTCCCTTCTTCCCTGCTGTAGGCTGGTAGTGGTCGAATTAGTTCCATTATCTATGCGTCGCTGCTAGTTGGCGATAGTGGTCTCCTGGATTTGGGTACAGTGTGTTGTGTCTCGCCAGTGGTTTCATTTCATGCGTCTATGTCTCTTTGCCGTGGCAATCAGTTACTGTTTCACCTTTTCACATTTTAATTTGCTTAAAGTAGATCATGTTAACTAAGACATTGTTGCTGTCTCGCTGACATCAATGAGAGGTTTGACTGGACAGCATGCAAATTTTGAAGATCTCAAACCAAACTTATCTTGTCGCCACTAGTATATATGAAGGCGATGTATCCAGTGAAAACTCACATTCAGCAAACTTACGTTACAGCCTTACAGGCCATCGGATGGTAAATTACCCATACAACAGCGCAACCGCAACACAGCTTTCACCGGATACTTCACAAATTTATAGATTACTAACGTGCAGATGGTGACATAGATGGTATCGTTTATTAGCCTCTAGACCCAGTTTCACTTGGTAACCGTTATTTGATTGTAAGATAATATGTTACAACCTCCGATCCATATTAATGGACTCAACTTTATCTAGATACGGATGTATCTAGTTAAGTGTTTAGACTAGATGCATCCGTATCTAGACAATGTTGAGACCATTAATATGGATCGGAGGGAGTACTCTATTTGGCTCTCTCATTTTTAATTAGCTGCCACTTTTTTTTATTTAGGTGAAATGCATGTTACCACCTATGTTATTCTAAGCTAATATTGAATCCTATTATATAAGTGAAAGTGTTATTATTTATGACATGACGGTTTTATGTAGTAACTTGATCTAGGAGTGGACACTTCTCACTACCAAGCTCGATGTTGTTATTTTTAAAAAAAATAGAAAATCATATTTACAAGTTTCAAAAAAAATCTGGATGTAGCCAAATGGTGTGTCTCATAAACATGAAAAAGTCAATTTTAAATACTTTGTGCTCTGAATTTTACAAAAATGATAAAAGTGTGGATGCGAGTATACATATTTTCAAATGCCTAAATTTTTTAAGATTTTATTATTTTTGTGTAGCCTATAATATAAATAATATTGCTTTGCGTTTTTCCAAGCTTGTAGAGCATGTCATTGGCTATGTCCAACATTATTTTCAGAATTTTTTGAAACATGTAAATATAACTTTTGAATATTATAAAATGGGCAGAGGACTGTAATTTCGGAGGCGCAAAGACAATTTCCGTTAATCTAGCTGTATTATTTTTGAACACAATCTAGCTGTATTATTAGCTTGCTCTAAAGAAGACGCGGGCGAGGCACGGCCCACATCAGGTCCTCCTCCGGCGCCGATGCCGCCACCACCGCCAGCCACCGCGACGAGCTCATTCCCAAACAAGGCCCTTCACGCACGCCTCCTCCGCAACGGCGCCCTCAACGCCGACCCCTCCGCCGCCGCCCCCCTCGCTGCATCAGCCGCCAACTCTTCCCTCCCCTACGCCCTCTCACTCCTCCAAGCCCACCCCTCCACCTTCTCCTACAACACCACTATCCGCTCCCTCGCCCAGGGTCCCCGCCCCCACCTCGCCGTCGCACTATACCGCTCCATGCTTCTAAACCCCCTCTCCAATCCCAACAACTACACCTACCCGCCCCTCCTCGCCGCCTGCGCCCGCCTCCTCGTCGCCGGTCCACCCAAAGCAGCAGCACCAGGCACCGCCGTCCACGCCTCCCTCTTTCGCCGTGGTCTCGATTGCTGCGACCGCTTCATCAGCGCCTCACTCCTCTCCTTTTACGCCGTCGCTCGGGACCTAACCGCCGCACGCGAAGTGTTCGACCGAAGTCCCCCCACCCAAAGGGACCTACCCCTCTGGAACTCACTCCTCCACGCCTACCTCTCCCAAGGCTTCTACACCCACGTGCTACACCTCTCCCGCCAGATGCCTGCCATGGACGAGGTCACGCTGCTCGCTCTCGTCTCTGCCTGCGCACATCTCGGTGCACTGGACACTGGCCGCTGGGCACACGCTTACTATGCAAGGACCCGCCGGAATACCACGAGAAATCTTGGCACCGCTCTGCTCAACATGTACATGAGGTGTGGAGACGTCGAAAGCGCATGGTCTGTGTTCCGCGAGACGCTCGACAAGGATGTCCGGACGTGGAGCGTCATGATAGCTGGACTGGCTGTCAACGGGCTCCCGAGGGACGCGTTGGACTTGTTCACCGAGATGAAAAGCATCGGGATGGACCCAGATTCCATCACCATGACTGCCGTGCTGAGTGCGTGTGCCCATGCTGGCATGGTGGATGAGGGCAAGAGGTTCCTGGGCTGCATGCCTGTCGAACATTGTGTACAGCCCACCATAGAACATTATGGCTGCGTCGTCGATCTGCTTGGGCGAGCGGGCAAGCTGGAGGAGGCATTGTCTCTCATTAAGACTGTCCCTTTCGAGGCCGATGTTGTGCTATGGGGTGCTCTCTTGGTCGCTTGTAGGGTTCACAAGAATGTCAACATGGGGCAGATGGCCGCCAGGGAGATTCTCAAGTTGGATCCTCGTCATGCCGGGGCCTGTGTGTTCTTATCAAATGTCTATGCTGCCGATGGGAAATGGGACCTTGTACAAGAGGTCAGGAACTCGATGAGAGAACACAGAATATTCAAGCCTCCTGGATCGAGCATTGTTGAACTAGATGGTGTCGTTTACGAGTTCTTGTCTGGTGATCATTCGCATCCTCAGTCTGATCGGATATATGCAATGCTGGATGAAGTTTGCAAGACCTTAAGCCTCAAGGGGCACAAGCCTTCAACTAAAGAAGTTACCTTTGACATTGATGAGGAGGACAAAGAAGTTTGCATCTCGCAGCACAGTGAGAAACTGGCACTTGCCTTGGGACTCATCTCTACGAGAAGAGGGGCTGTGATCCGTATAGTGAAGAACCTGAGAATCTGCGAAGATTGCCACTCTGTCATGAAGATAGTCTCGGAGGTCTACGATCGAGTCATAGTTGTTAGAGATCGAAACCGTTTCCACCACTTTAAGAATGGCTCCTGTTCCTGTTTGGACTATTGGTAGGACAAGCAGGAGTGGCAAAGTTTTCTAGGAAGAATGTAAGCAATTCATTGCCTTTTGAATTAGGATCCACTAATTTTATACAACAGGTTGCTGGAACGATATGATTATAATCATAGAGGTAACATTTGTCCTATTCATGATCAGAACATCCCTTTCTTGAGCTAAGATTTTTTTCACGTGTGACATGTAGGTTGCACGCTCATGTACTTCGAAACGGGTCTTTCTGCCGGCCATGTACTTGTGGCTGATTGACATGATTATTATACGACAGTGCAGAGTAATCGACCAATAAGCTGGCTAAGGTTCTGATCCGACTGGCATGAACGGTTCACCGAATGTAGATCTTCCTCTCAGCATATACGCCTTCTCAATTGTACTTGAGTCTGAGAATCATCAGAAAAGAAATTCTTTTGTGGATGAGATTCTTACATTGAACAAGATTTTCTTCATTGTTTGCTGCTGTCGGGAACGACAGATTACTTCACACAAGTATGTCTATATCACTTTTATCCTCATTATGCTTTGTCACTCCTGCGGTCATTTTCTACCAACTTAAGTTGTTCTGCGTCAGTTAATCATAGGCCATACATGTTAATCGAGTTTCTTTAAATTGTAGCGCATGAAAATTTATGTACTTGTTTTTCTTATGCAGCAATAATTTTGAACTTTGAATAACAACCTGTTATACTGAGAAGACTCCAATGCTGGTTGTTCTCTTGTCAAAATATGTGCGGATATGTAAGCCATACCAACTAAGTATGCACAGCAGTTTTGTAGCAAGTGTAGTTCTGGCCACGCAAACTGCCCCTGAAAAAGTCGGCTGTTGCTCAACAAAAGAATTGACAATTTGTAACATAACATTGCAGCTAGCATGATATCATCAGATGAGGAATTTAGTTTCGAGTTATTAACCAGGCATCGGAATTTCTTTTAGATCAGCCGAATGTTCTTGTTAAGGGATCTTAATTATTGTATTGACACACCGGATGTTGAAGTATGAGATTCCGTAGCTATGAGACGGTGGGATGAGCTCTTGAGGTTTGATCAGGTTTAAGAATTAACTTTCTTGCTTCGTAATTGGACTATACTACATCTTTTTGACATATAGAGTTTTTTCTCTGCTCTCTGAAAATTAAGAGAAAATTCCTTATTTGACACTGGCTTAAAACACGGTTCCTTATTTGGCCCTGGACAAATTTTTCTTCCCTATTTGGCTTCCAATCTTAAACTTTTTCCTTGGATGACACTTTAGTGCATTTTGTTCACCAACGGTGTTAAAGAGAGGCATCAAAAGACCTTTTTACCCTTGGGGCATTTTGTGACAAAATATGTACAAGATTATGGGCTGCACTAATGTTACATATTTTGTCATGCTTAAACGACCAATTGGAGCACATAATTTGGTCAACGAAATAGATTTCAGTTGAAAATTTGGTCGTCTAATTTTTATTCGGAAAATTGAAAATTTGGGCAAAACCTCCCCTGTTTTTTTATCCCAGATTTCAAGCAATTCATATATATGTATTCAAAATGCATGAGAACATGTACAACCACCAGAAACATCACATACATGTTCAGCTTCCCAACATACATCGGTAGTAGTTCACATACATCATACAGGTTCACACATGAGGTTAAATCCACACATCATGCGCACAAACAACGGAGATGCATCACAATATTAGTCCAAATACCTAAGCTGATGGAGAGGTGATACGATGCATTTCGGCACATTCAATAAGCCAAACTAGTTGTTTACGTCTTTTTCCCAAGAAAAAAAACCAGCTCTTTGGAGCTAGGATCTCACACGATACATTCATCGTCCGTATTTTCAAACCAAACGTTTATATCGTGCATTTCACAGAGTAGCAATTTTGATTCTTCAACGAGGGCTGGAATAAAATGTTCCCTGATCAGCTCGATGGGATTAATTCAAAAGGGCTCAAATTGCATTGTGTTTCAACTCGGAAACTAAAAAATGACACGATAATAATGCAGTGACTGGCAAGAGCCAGAGATAGCATTGGGAGGCACTCAATCTGAACGAGAAAAAAGTTGGAAGAAACACGGGCAACTACTACGACTTTAAGACTCGGTTATATAGTCTGAAAGTGTCAGCTAGAGTATGTACTAGGCATAAAATCCAAAATAGAAGAAAAGAACAATAATGAGAGAAACTGAAAATTATTCCTCAAGCCCAGACGTCCTAAAATGGGGGCAATTCATTCAGCTTTCACAAACACCACTGTTCCAAACTTCCAAATGGGCTCGATCATAACATTCGCGGAGACATGTACCTTTTGTAATCTGTAACTACCAATTTATTGTGGCGGTTCCGGCGCTTCATCGTCAAACTCATTCATGTGGTCCAGGAGATAGTTTGCAGCTAGCTGCTCGTCCTTGTTGCACGCAAAGAAAACCTCTAGAACCAGTTCGCGGTCAAAGCCCATTTGTTCAAGCTGCATAAACACAACAAAATACAATGGTATGACAAAGGCAGCACCATGCATAAAGTAACTTGTAACACAAGATCAGTAGCTTATCCTTGTGGCAGAACCAAGGACACTGGCCCACAGACAGGAAGGGGTAAGCTTACACGTTGTAGAGCTTCGTGCTCCTCAGGTGTGACTGCTACTGTTTGAGGCACTCCCCCAGCCCCACCAAACTGATCTAGTAAATTCCTGGTTCAAGAATCAAGAACGGTCAAGCACACCGCAGTACCAGACAGATATTAGAAGCACAATTTGCTATAATTTCGTACCCTTCAGCTCCCTCTGCGGGTTCATTTATCAAGCGCAGGAACTCAGCCTGGTTTTCCTGGATCAATTGTAAAATCTGCGGATTTTGTTTCCCCAGTTCTTGAAGCAAAGGCTGCAGTTTAATGATATGTTTGTCAGCAAATATCACGAGTAGACTACCAGAATGAGAAGATAAAGACGTGAAATGCCTGTAAAATTTGAGGATTAGCCTGCACTAAAGAAAGCAAGCCACGGAACTGTGAATTGTTTCGTAAAACATCAAGATTTCCACCAGCAGCATTTGCAGAAGCATTCGGAAGGACCTGCGGATCAAATTGGACATAAATTAGGGATTGTACCATGTCACAGAGAGAGGCGGAGAGGGAGGGAGAAGAAAGAGAACCTGAGGAAACAGGTCCAAGGGATTAGCATTGGGTCCTGATGGAGGAATTGCAGCTAGAGACTGTGGAGCCTGAACTGGATCAGCTGATTGGCCACTTGGAGGAGGTTCTTGGGCTGCAGCGGGGACCTCTGGCTGCTCCGGAACCCCCTATATCAAAAGACAAAATGGTATTAGAGTAAACAACAGTGGAACCATTTCATCCTAAAGTTGTACCAGAACAAGAACTGAAGTTCGGCATATACGAACTAAAGAAAAGCGAGAACCCGTG
This sequence comes from Poa pratensis, assembly GCA_947311845.1. Lineage (NCBI taxonomy): Eukaryota > Viridiplantae > Streptophyta > Magnoliopsida > Poales > Poaceae > Poa > Poa pratensis. The sequence goes on from CAMZMU010000105.1 coordinate 37,188,174, forward strand.
CAGTCATTGTTTGATATATGGCCCTTGCTGTGTCTGTCATCCCAGAGTAAAGCCTAAACTACTCAGACGTATAATATTGTTTACTACAAACGTTCTCTACTCCAAAACAAAACAAAAACTTCCAGCAAGTCCAAGCAAATAGGAAACAGAAAACAATTGAATAAGAAAATTGGGTTTCTTACAGTATACAAATACTCAACAGCCCGCTCCGGGTTGTTAAATGCAGCCCGTAGAGCACGCACAACAGTGTCCCGGTCCCATGCTCCTCCACCCATTTCAAGAATTGATTGAACTGTTCCTTCTAAAGTGCTTCCCGCAACAAGGCTTGATGCAGCTAGACCATACGGATTTGCTACAGTACTGTTCAAATCACATTAGCACGAAGTATCATCAAATGTTCCTTCAATGTCTTGTAAGAAGAGACCATATAAAAAGGTAGGAACTTACGATGCAGCAGCAATAGGAGCTGCAACAGCTGTTGCAGTTGGGACAGGTGCACTCACAGGTATGCTGCTTTAAGAAACAATTAAACATAAAAAAGGATGCTATTAGCTAGTAGAGTACCAAAATAAATCCATAGTTACAACTTTCAGAAATGTAAATCTAAACTTACCTACACTAAGAATAGTTAATAGCAAGAGAACATGTATTTCACAAGTTACAAATGAGGGTGCAGACCAAAAAATATATATCAACTGACTGAATGACAACGTGTACCCTTTTTTTACTCTGATACTGGTACTGATGGACAAAGAAGAATCCGGGATTTGAGAAAAGTGGACCTTGCACAAAATAACAATTTGATACTTTTACTCCCACTAACAGGAGGGGATACGTACACAGGTGTTGGCACAGCTGGTGGTTGGGTTGCAGAGGCAACAGGTATAGCCTGATCGACTGAGGGCTGCAAGATAGATAAATATTAAGTTATTAACAGATAAAAAATTCATACAGAAAAACTACTTCAGTTAAGACAACAGGCAACAGAAAGTGCTTTTAGAGCACAAGCCTCACAGAGCCCTTTTTTCAAAAAAAAAAACAATTGAATCAATATTTTTTATAAGTTTTAAAAACTTCTGAAAAAAATCCTAGATGTTGACAATGACGTATTCTACTGTTCTGCAAATTTTCAACCCGAAATAGTTTGTATTATGGGCTACACAAAAATGACAAACTGAAAATTTTCGAATTTTGTACTGTTCACATCTCAGATCCAGATATTTGTCATTTTTACACAGACCAAAATACAGAATATTTCGCATTGATTTTTTGCACAATGGTAGAAATAATCATGTTCTACTTCTAGGATTTTTTTCACATTTTTCGAAACTTAGAAATATCCTTTTCGAATTTCTCAAAGGAAGAGCTCTGTGGAGCTCGTCCACCAAATCACCGCACTCCAACAGGCAACATCAAACTTGGAATATGAATAGACAATACTACCAGCCAACAAACACAAGCGTATAACAACATAATCCAAGCAGATCTCAGAGATGCTAACTGTTTATGTCAACTATTTAGTTGGCCTGTCGCCTAAGAAAATTTTGTTAGCAAACCGTTGTTTGGTGACCTTAAGAAAAACTGAGGGGGTGGTGTATAACGTGACAAAAAATCTATAAAAGAAGTATAAAATATGGTTATTCTGAATATCTGTCTCACCTGCTTTGTGGACTCCTTAGCAGTACTTGAAGCAGCGCTTGTTGATCCCTTCTGCCAAAAAGTTTGTCCGTGTTGTAGTTAAGGACAAATTGCGTGCATTTCTAGTCTAATGAAAGCCTAGCAACTTCTCGATAAGGATATATGGACAAATTTTATTCCATATGAATGTCACAATATAAGACATATTATAGCCTTCCTAACGCTTCTCAAGATATATAAGACCTTGATAAATTTCATCAATACATAAGAGGAATTTCAAGCATAGTGATTATGTTAGCAAGAATATTGTCAAAAGAAGTAAATAAACTCTTGTATAATACATCAGAAGGCAAAAGGAGGGAATTATGGTTTATTAGCAAGAATATTGCGTCATATATCTTCATCGTCATTTCAAGTTTTCTAGTACATTAGTTGGCAAAAGATGAAAAGAGATTCAGTTTTCTAGTACATTATAACAAGTGTCGTGCTCTCTAGTACAACCATAAAGAGCTCTCTACCACAACTATAGGACAGACTTATAGTACCTTAGACAACATTATAACAATGAAGTTGTTCTCAAGAACTTTGCTCTCTTCTAGTGTAGTGTCATTTTTAAGAACATTCCCTTGATGTATGAGCATCTGTTGATCAGCTGGGTAGACATTCTGTCCTTGTGTAGTTTCGATGAGCTTTTTAACATCAGCAACCTGCAGGAAGCGATTTTAGTCAAACACAATCTCGTGTGTATAATTGACTACTGAGACTATTGGAATAGGGGTTCAGGTGTGAAGAAAACATCATTTTCACAAACTGAGAGAATAAATCATCAAAACAGAGGATAAGACAATACGTAATAAGATTCCCGAACAGACTGTAATGTATTTGCGAACAGAAACAGACTGTAATGTATTTGCTAACTTCACTGGAGGTATACCATCTAACCGTAATTATTACTGATCAGTAACCAGAATGGCAACAATTATGCCATATACATGTTGAAAAACTTATCATGCACGTTTGAGATATATTCTGAGGTAATTGAACATATCTGCATACTAAACCATACATCGACAGATACGCTTTTCCCCTCCCCTGATCATCACAAAACATACAAACTAAAAAGGCAAATAGACCATATAAATTAGCTCAAACACTGTGATTTGAGATTAACATTGCCTAATGATGCTACCATTATCATCTCACAGCTCATCCATATAACATTCCCGGGAAAGAAGCTCTTAACATTACAGTGGCTGCCGAATTAGATGGTTGTTAATTGCCGTATGCCCATGCATGCACCACCAAGGTAGAAGTGTACAATAATACACTCACCAACTACCAATTACGCCCCACTAAACAAGCGAACAATACAAGTATGTGTTAGTGTTGTATCCTATTCTACATCAAGCAATTAAAACCCGCATTTCATGGCCTCAAATAAGGCAGTTGACAGGAATTAATATGCCTTATGTCGCTCCACACAGTGCCAGAACCAGATGGGCTATCAGAATCTAATCCAACTCAATGAGAGCTCCCACGAGCAAAAGCCATCCCCCACTCATAACGCAACCAACCTGCTGAAAACTCCAAACAAACCTTGCGTGGCGACATGCGGGAACCGCGCCTCCTAAAACGAATCTACTCCACAACGTGTAATCAGAACAACAGCAACAACAACCCAACAGATTCGCACCAATCTAAGCCAAATCCCGCAACCTAAGGTTCCCCACGCTGCTAGCCTGCTATGACGTTAAAAACCCTAGCACGCGCTCATCCAAAACCCGATTCAAGCCACGCGACTGCCGGAGCTAAAACCGCCGCGGAAACGAGCAGATTCGCACGGAGCAACGCAGATCAGGGGGGTTGCGGTGGCGTACCTTGCTGGTTGGCTCCACCTCGATATCGAAGCTGGAGCCCTTGAGTGTTTTGATGGAGACCTTCATCCCGCCGCCGTCCTGGCCGCTCCCTCGCGCAGCCTTCGGCGTCGAGCTCGAGGGTTCGGAGAAGAGTGGGCAAGGGGAAAGAGGAGAACGGGACGGGTGTCGGGGTGGCTGTGCATATGCAATACAGCGGCGCTGTCCCGTACATTTTGGCCTGGGGCCCTCTGGGTTGGAGCTATTTGTGCAAACAGCCTGAGATTCTTGTAGGGTACCGTTTTTCTTTTTTCTTTTTTCTTTTGTTCATTCCATCCTCCCTATGAACGGATGGGATGAGCATTGGATAGTGCCCTTCCCACATCCCACATCCATTTTCATATTTTGAAAACAAATACAGATATAAATACCAATGCGGAGCAGATGTTACTCGAATATAGATGAGAACATAAGCGAGTATAATGAAATAGTACCTCCATTATGAAATATAAGATGTTTTAGCTTTTCTGATTTGGATGTATCTGATTCAAATATTTACCAATCCATTTTCATTTTCGTCCAGATTCAGACATTTCCACGTCCATATTCAATTTCTCCAATGTTAGCAATTCGAATTATCCGCTACCAGTTTCCACCCCTACTTATCCCTCTTGATCAGGATATTCTTGTTATACCATTTGAGTTTGATATTTTTATCTTGCGAGAAACCATGTTTATTTTATTTAGGATAAATGAATAGGAATCTTAGATTCAGTTGAAATTCCTAACACACCGACCATTCCATAAAAATTCTGGAGGAAAACAAATATGTGGTCCTCAACGCATGTTTCCATCACTTTTGTGTCTATGATTGGTGCATTGTTTTCCTCCATGGCATCCAAACGATCATTTTGAGATCTTCATTGATGGGGTCGGCTTATCATGTCTAATTTCATTATGAACAAGCCATATGTGCCAGAATGGCATTTGGAGTACGAGCATAGTATGCATCTAAAATCAATCACTCCTCGATTCTTTGGCCGCAACATGTTGTCCTACAAAATCCCTCATGTTCTACATTTACCATGTTCAGCACCCCACCTGAAGTTGCAATTCCAACTTCGGTAAACCCCCGTTGAGCTAGGCTGCTAGATAAACTACCCTCAATCAGTCAATCACATAAATGGTATTGCCCGAGACACAACTTCGACCATCACTTCTTTCTCCTAGATGTTTGTAAGAGCGTCTCCCCCCCCCCCCCCCCCCCCCCCCCCGCCGCACACACACCCATATAACATCCGGAAGCAGTGCAGACGTACTCTTCCCAGTCACTGTCCCAATAGTAATTTTTATAACAAACTTGTAACTCAAAATTTAACGATTTGCATTCAAACTTTTAGGAATATTTACATGTTTGAATGAAATTTAGATAATTTAACAACTAAACCTAAATCTAAAGCCACCAGAACGCCTCCCAGTCCTCCTCTTTGACGACCCTGCGGGTTGCGCCGACGTCCTGGCCGCCGATTGTGTGGGTAATCGTTCTCCGCAACGTTGTCGCCTCTTTGATCAAAGATCGTGCGCCTGCCTACTGCACGACATCGCCGGTGGGTGTCACGATTTCCGATACATGAGAGAAGTGGAGGGATTGGAGATGAGGGAGATTGTGAGGGATGACACGACAAGGGCATGGCTTGCAACGCTAGAGGAAGGTGAGCATAGGGGTGGGCGCGCATTAACGTGGACGCTTGTGAACCCCGCGAGCATACCATGTGGGCACTTGCGACGCGACGTTTCTCTACGCCCACCTGGAACCGTCGCCACATTCAATTCGGACGACCGGTCGGTGGGCTACCGCACTTAATTAAGCTGAGCGGTTCCTATGTCAATGATATGGTTGGCCCGCCTATTGGTATTTGAAGTGGCGGCGTCCACGGTTTCGTCCAACGTGGCAAAGCAGATCCCAACGAAGGTGAGAGTGGGTTGGTAGCACCAGACGAAATAATGGACCGCATCCGACAAAATTAAAATTGGGCTGTGAGAGTGTGAGTGGGCGCGATTTTTTCGTCGAGCGCTACCCATAAAGCTATTGGGATTGGGAGGGCCATGAGGGCTGCGAGTGGAGATGCTGTAAGCTTGTTGTACCTTGCGAAAACTGTATGTCGTGAGTGTCATCGGCAAAGAGCATGTGCGAAATACCCGGAGAACGGTGACATGTACGTGGAGGGATCAAACTTCTACACTTGTATGGAGCAAGGCAAAAGGCCATCTGACACAAAAGAAACAAGAATGGCGATAACAGGCCGCCTCGTCGTAGGCCACAAAATGCCTTTGGACAAGTCCAGTCTATAAACATAGAAGTTGTTACTCGGATTAGCAGTGTGTTTAACAAATTGAAAGCATTCAAAAGCTATTAAAATCATTTGCCATTCTTCAAACACGGACTTGACGAGACTCTCCAACGTGGAACTTCACATATGATCATAGGTCGAGAACCTAAGAAATCTTTGCGAGCTTGCGTTAGGCTCGTCTTCCATAGAGGGAACAAGCTTTTTAGAAGACGACCATTGCAACTTCACAAATTAGAGGGCAAATAAGAGCAGAAAGCTTCCATTGTTTCAATGGTTTGTGCTCGAGAAAGAAGAATGATGTGAATCCTGCTAGTTCTTCATTCCGAAGGACACACCAGCTACTACAAAAGGCCCAAATAATTACGAAAATTGGTGCTGCTAGCGTTTATTTTCTGATGCCAAGACCGAAGACGATACCATCATACCATGATACAAGGAGGTCGAACCAAACCAAAAGAGTAGCAACCGCACCAGACATGTCACCTGAGGGAAATATGCCTTCACAAGGTTTCACGCTGCTACAATTTTCTGGAGTTTAAATCAGTATTCTCTTTTCTTCGCTGTGATAAACTGCTTCCTAACGTGGTCAGTGGGTGTCCATGGTCACAATTTCTGAAGAAATCTCAATACAAGAAGAGCTAGTACAATTTGCAAGCAAAGCTAGCAACAATCAAATGTGCCTCGAAAATACCAGCAACCACAAGTTTTAGTGCGGAGATAGGAACTTAGTTGCATTTTAAGTACTGACAGCGATGGACACTGCCCAGGGGGTGAAGACCGGAAGCCCAAATCATGGGTGCGGATAACCAGGGGGGTCCCATGGTCCAGCACCGTAGCGGTTCTCCGTGTATGTATACCCACCATCGTAGATGCCTTGCAAGCCCATCCCAGGAGTCGCCATAGGTGGTCCATAAGCTCCATGGCCACTGAAACCTAAAAATAATTCATGTTATATAGGTTAACCTCACAACTGATTTCGCTAAGTGAGGAAATGAAACCTACTAGGTGTCCTTCTCTTCTCAATCTCAGCCCTAAGCTTCTCAGACTCCTGAGCCATAGTTACAAGATCCTTCTCCACTGCCTGCACCTGGGCCATCAGCTCTGGCTTTGCGTTCTTCTCATATTCAAGAGCCGTCCTGTAAGAATATTAACCATTAGCTGTTTTTCAACTGAAACAAAAGAGGGAAATGGCATCAGAGTGCCAAAATATATGCCTCATCGGAGCCACCAACATAGACTTTCAAAGAAGCAGCATCCTGCTACTACTGTAGCGCACACAAAAAACAGAATGGTTCAATACCTAGCACGGATTAGTTCCTGCCACACACTATCACGTTCAGCTATCATGGCAGGTATACGCTGGCTTTCAGAGTTCTGATGCTCAAGCTCCTTTGTTAGACCCTGCACCTTTGCAGTCAACTCTTGCCTCAAAGACTGCAGTGTGCCTGCTTCAGATCGTAGCTGCAAGGCATCTTGCCTAAGGGGTTCTAAAGAGCGTAGCTCAGCTTCCAGCTTCAGATTCCTCTGGGTCAGCTCCCTCGATTCAAGTTCTTTCTCTGCACGGAGCTTAGGTATAGCCTGACTTGAGGAATGGAGATATTCTTTCAACGGAGACATTGCTTGCCTGAGACCAAAAATTTCATCCACCAGATGTTGGTTGTCATCACGGATTCTGCGCATCTCAGCACGGCGGCTAGACAGTTCTCCCTCGAAGCGACGCGGTGAGATGGACCTTTCTCGTGCAAGTTGAGGAGGGGGGCCATCACGGAACCCTCGTGGATCCTCATAATACTGGCGACCGATGCGGTGCCTCCCTGCCATTTATAGACCTGTGAAAAATAACCAGAATGTTAGACAGGAACAATGAGTCAAGCACCGGAAATGCGTTATAGAGCTCGAGCATCAGGCAGCTATTTATTCGGGAAAATATCCGGTGGAAACCCAACTTTCAGTGGAAACCGGTGAAAACCACGAAAATATCATGTTTAAAAGTTCTAAAAAAACTCAACAAAAATGCTTTACGTTGAGAAGGTGGAATTCTATAGAAATGCAAATTTGCAAGTTACTCAAAATTGTTTAGGAGCTATGAAAATGACAAAATCAGTCATGAATAGTAGCAAAATGAATAGTAATTGTAAACGTTACTATTCATTTTATTTCAACCACGCAAGTGGCATGTATCAGTTTTCCTGATTATTTTTTATATACAAAAAAGCATCCGATAACAAATGCATTGCAATTATATAAACAACCAACGACACAGAATCGCTCAGTCAGCCCCTGTCTTAAAATCAAATTGTGAGTGGTTGTGAACCTGGGACTAAGATTGCAATTAACTTTATTGATATTTCAACATTATGTACATGAGTAGCAACCTTCACCTCTGAACACCCCCAATACATGATTAGTAAAAAATTAAAGAAACACAACCTCCACTGCTCACAACATCCGAGGACAGTAATACATAATTTAAGGAAACATAAGCTCCAAGGGTCGTGTAAGAGATCAAGAACATCAACCAACGCTTATTATCAACACAAATAACACACAGTTCCCTGTATAAGACAAAATCACACTGACTCCTCAAATTAAGCATTGATTATCAGTTTATCATTGCAGTTAGTTTTTATCTTGAGCATCCAAGAACGATTAGGAAATACAAAATCAGAACTATTACATATTAAACACTGATTAAACTGCATGCTCCATGATTAAGCACAACACCACCAGATTGCCCCCATTAAATTCTCCGCCGCATCACAACAGAACTAAAACCATTGCAACTGCTTTAATAAAAAACACTAACAAACTGCACTAAAGAAACGTAAATAAAGATTAGAAAATTCCGGCGGAGTGATTTGCGCGGGCGAATTGACCATAATTGTTAATGATACCCCCGTTGGCGTGGTTAACGGGGGATTTGACGATTTGTCACATTTTATTAGGTGGTTAACATGCCGGTTAACAGATTTGTCAACATATAAGTATATAACCAACAAATATACATAGTAAAAGACCAAAATATCCTTCAGTTTAGAAGGCACGCATCTGTGCACATCATTTAAGGTTCAATCACAAGAATTGACCAATCGACAATGGTACTAACAGGTTCTACTTCATTGAATGAGACCACCCCCTCAAACCCCCATGTCAATCTCATCAAATGAACACCTAGGGTTCCACGATTTAGAATAACCAGAAACAAGCGAAATTCGCGAAAAATAGGAAGGGAGAGAGCTTGCCTTGCCTTGTGGAAGCAAAGGAGAGCTCTGGATGGGGGAAAACCTCGGCGGCAGCGTCTAGGTGCGGCGGACGGGAGGGGAAAACCGCGGCGTAGGGAGGAACACGCGGCGGAGATCTCAGTGCGCCGGACGTCGTGGAGATGGGGGAGGACGTGGCGGATCGGCCAGCTGCGGCTGACGGCGTGGAGACGAGGCAGTACAGCGGCCGTGTGCAGTGCGTGCGGGGACGGCCTGGGCGTAGCGGCCGGCGGCCAAGTATCGCTAGGGTGGAAAAGAACGTGACGGGCCAAGCCAATCGTTGCTTCGTGTGTCCTTGGGCTTGAACTTGAAGTAAAAGACGAGAGTTGAACAGTCATTTCAAGATGTAATTCATTCAAATCAGTAACATAACTAAGCTCCCTGGGATTGGAGGCCTGTGCTTCATTCTCAGCTTGGGCCCGCAAATCAGTGACTCAGAAATCATCATGGGCCCACAGGTCAGCGACAGATGAATTTGCTGTCTCTTCTTTATCCCCACGAGTTCGTCGATATTACGTCCCTTGCCACCGCTAAGTGGACCAGTACCCGTTCTTCTCTTCCCCTTCTCCTCTGGCGATGTTGACTCTCCACATCGAGCGGTCGATGGTGGACGCGGCCTGGAGATGGAGCTCGACTGGCTCGAGACCGAGTAGAAGACACGGAGCCGGCGGCGGCGGCGACCTGGTAAGCCCCCATGGCCGCTCCCTTCCCTGCCCTCGACTTCCTCCATTTCCTCGTCCCCATCGCCGCTCCCTTCCCTGCCCTCGTCCCCCTGGCCGCTCCCTTCCCTGCCGGTCCTAACCCTAGATCGCGGGCAGGACCAGAACGGCGGCGGGTGGATGAACAGCGGCGGCGTACAACTAGCGGCGACGTTCCGGGCATCCTCTTCTTCACCATCTTCTTCCCCATTGAAATCCTCCCTCCTTCCTCCTCCATGCCCTTGTCCCCCTGGCCGCTCCCTTCCCTGCCGGGTCCTATCCCTAGATCACGGGGAGGACCAGACGGAGGATGAACTGCGGCAGTGGCCGGCTGGCCGGCGACGTTCTGGGCATCCTCTTCTCGCTATCTTCTTCCCTGGTGAAACCCTCCCCTTCTAGCAGCCATACAAAGCTCTTTTGGCTAATTTTTTTGATCTGTTTCAATTCTAGATTGGGAGTTTCCGCAGATGATAGAAATGTGTAGTTTGGGGCGCAATTGCTAGCTTGGCTGAATTAACTGTGATGTTGCATTTAAAGGAAATACGTCAAGCGCTTAGGGGCGCAATTGCTAGAAATTATGATGGTTCAGTCCTATTTTCTGCATGGGATGAACCCAGGCCAGTCTAAGTTAATCATGCATGCTTGCTACTCTAAGAGGGACCATAACCCTGTTAGATTATTGTAATCCTCTATGTAGGATTAGAAAACATGGCTGCTTTGATCAATTATGAGAAGCACGGAGACTACTGTACTCTAACGTAACCATAACAGTCAGGTTTTATGTTTGATCATTTCGTATTTGGACTTCAATGTCATTGGCTTGATTTGTCTGTAACGTCACATTCGGGGTGCCGTATTTTTTCCTCTCTGACCATATATTAGAATGACATAAAAATCGGTTCTAAGATGTCCTGTTATTCCTTCCTCATGTGCCGGGCTCCAGGACTGAGAGGATTGTGTCAATTCATGGAGGCAGCCTTTCTTGTCTTGATACTCTAAATCAATTCATTTAGGATTTCAATGTGGAGGACTGTTCTTTTGTGTTATCATTTGAAAGAGCTGAATTGGTAGACCTGTAGCAGGTTTTGTACCTGATACCGGCTAGACCAGTGTGATCCTGAAGTTTACACTTGTTTGCATGACCCCTAATAAATATGTCTCCCTAACAAATACATACCCATTGGAGTATTGTTACTGTCAGCGATTTAATACGGCGTTTTTTATTCCTTTTTCAGAGAGGAGCTTGAAAAGCAGATAAACATACTGCGATACAAGAGGCTTCAGGAGGAAGGAAAGACAGACCAGGCTAGGAAAGACTTGGGTGAGTGTAAAAGGTCCCCCTTTAATATAAGGTAGCGAACTCCTGTGTATAGTGCTAGTCCCTGGATCGACTTGCTAGCACACACAGTTTAAGATGAAATACCATAACATTGCATCAATATTCATTACACGATGATCCAGAAATAAAAGGGTTCGATACAAGGTGCATAGCTCATGGCTAGCTCAAACCGAAATAAACACACAGCGAAAAGCTAATGGATAAAGTGAACTCCATCTTCATCAAGTTCCACAGGCAAGGCATGTTGGTTGGAGACTCGCGACCCTATCAAATCCTTACTTCTCATCAGACGGACCTGCAACGGTGAGTTACAGCCCATATTCATTGGGTCAGCACAATTGAATTGTGATGGCAAGATTCACTCGGAATATATTAAACAATTTTATTGGTTCTAAACAAATTATTTAATATCTTTCTCCACGTACACGTAATAGAATTTCCGTGTTATTTCCAACCCTTTCGAGAACACAATGTCCCCGTGGTGTTTCTACTCTTTTCCGAAAGATATCTCCGAGTACTCCTTCACTCCAATTTCCAATCCATTTCAAATGACACACCATATCTCCGGGGAAAACATGCCGTTTTCAAACTATATGACCTTGTGATACTCATCGCCTCTTGTGAGGATGCACCGTGACTCCGTGGTGACCCACGTAGTTTCCAATGTCACACCATGACTCCATGGTGGACAGATCATTTAGAAACACCATGGCTCCGTAGTAATCATCGCCGTTTGTGAGGATGCACCGTGACTCCATGGTGATCCACGTCGTTTCAAATGACACACCATGACTCCGTGGTGGCCAGATCGTTTAGAGACACCATGACTCCGTAGTGCTCATCGCCGTTTGTGAGGATGCACCGTGACTCCGTAGTGATCCACGTCGTTTCAAATGACACACCATGACTCCGTGGTGGCCAGATCGTTTGGAGACACCATGACTCCGTGGTGCTCATCGCCTTTTGTGAGGATGCACCGTGACTCCGTAGTGATCCACGTCATTTCAAATGACACACCATGACTCCGTGGTGGCCAGATCGTTTGGAGACACCATGACTCCGTGGTGCTCATCGCCGTTTGTGAGGATGCACCGTGACTCCGTAGTGATCCACGTCGTTTCAAATGACACACCATGACTCCGTGGTGGCCAAATCGTTTCTAAGGACGAAGCTGTGGTGTTCCTAAACATATCTAGCTAGCATAGCTATACAAACAACATCACGATAGTAACAAGGATATCGAGCCAAGTAAATCATGTGACTATCCTACCTGGTTTCATTTCATCAATGAACCTATTAGTTCATCCTATTCAAGCATTGTACCGTAGCATTTAACTGCTCATGAAGATTACTTATGAAATTTATCAAAGTGAACTTGCCTTGTCAACCGCGAGAGTAAGCTGAATTATCACAGCAACAGGAATGGCACTCCAGACAGTCTAACAATGGATAACACCAAATCAACACACAATCCACACATTAACAATACACAGAAGACATGATATGCATGTATGAGAGCAAATAAAAATCCTAAATTGATCTATTTCACTTTATTTATTCTCTGATTGCTAAAATGATGCATGATGATAAGAGCAAAGTTTAATGGATTGTTATTATTTGAAAACATTTTTGAAACACTAGAGCGTTTACAAGTAAATTCGATACCTTTGAACTTTTATTAATAATTAAAATAGTGTGTTAGGCTCTCTGGACAGAGAAGTTAATTGTTGACATTTACCAAAAAGATTCGTTTTAAAATAATTTTTAAAACTCAAGTTTTGAATTAAATGGCCGAAATGGCTCTCTGCATTTTGATCAATTTTAACACATGCAAAATAAAACTAATGATGCTAAAATAAACTACACGTTCATAGCTTTCCAACGGTATAAAGTTTGTTAAATTTGGATGTGCGGTTTGAAAGTTATGAATTTTTGAAGTTTAATATGTTTTCTGTCTTTTTTTTAACAGATCTTAGAAAATCGATTAATCTCGGCCGTCCGATCTAACTTAAACGGACGCACCAGATCGTCCGATACCGGTTCGCTAACTAAACAAAACGGAGCCGTGGATCTTAGATCCAATGGTCCAGATTCTAAAGACCTAAAACGGGCGGCGCCGGTGTGCCGGAGTGGCTCCGGTAACGGTGGCGCCATGGCCAGCGGACACGGGCGCGACGGGGGAGAGGGCCTGGGGATGCAGCGGACTCACCGGAAGACGGAGGAGCTCGAGGCGGAGTTGGTGACGGGGTCAGAGATGGCGGGGAAGCTCCGGGGCGTCAGTGATCTCCCGCCGGAGTGGAAGAGGCGGACGGCGGCGGCGGTCGAGCATGGGCTCGTCGCCTCCGTTGTCCTGCGGCCGTCAGAAGATGTCAGGGGGTTGCGCGGGAGGACGGCGAGGTCGAAGGAGGGGTACGGGGGCGTGGGGCAGTTGGTGCTCACCGGATTCGTCCGGCAACGGCGGCGGCAGTGGCGATCTTCGGCGACGAAATTCGCCGGCCTGGCGGCGAGATTGTAGTGGGGAGTAGAGGGAGATTAGAGAGGGGCGAGGGGGCTTTAAAGGGGAGCGGACGTCGAAGCCGTTGAGGGGCTGGAGGAGCGTGGGCGTCGTGGAGGTCGTGGGCGCGTTCTCCGGTCGTGGGCGACGGCAGCGGTTAGAGGAGGAAGATGCTGACAAGCGGGGCCCGCTTGGCAGTGAGAGGAGAGAGGGGATCGCGCGCGGGCTGCTGCTGGGCTGGAGTTGGGCCGCTCGTATCGCTCGCGCGGACGGTAAGTGCTGGGCTGGCTCGGGCTGGCCCAGCTAACCCTTTTTTTGTTTCTTTTCCTTTTCTTTTACAGTTTTCCTTATTTCTTTTATATCTTTTGTTTTAATTATCCAAATAACCTCAACTAATTTCCACAAATTTGTAAAATCAAGATCTTTCTTTTAAAATATTCAAACACATGTTTTCAATATATTTCAAATTGTAAATTTAAAATAAAGTGATTGACACTTTTGCATATTTAAAAATATAATTTTATTAAAGTATTTTGTGTCTTATTAAAACCACAAAATATAAAATTAGTAATATTGAATATGAAATATATAAATTTTAATAATATTTTCAAGTTCAAACTCATATTTTAAAGAAATAGATATACCTTAAATAATTCAAAATAATTTGCAACTATGGGTTTTGGGTTTTAAAAAAAAATATATATATATATAACATTTAAATATAGCTCAACCCTCCAGTTTGAAAATAAAATATTATTTGATTCACTTGATATAATAATACTTTTGAATAAGTCTTAATAATTCCTTTTGTTTGATCTTCTTGATTAATGATGATTTTATTTTAATAAGAAATGAAAGTTTTAAATTTTAGTGATTTTTTTTTAAACATTCCAAAATTTTGGGATGTTACAGTGAGGGTATGGGAGTGACCGTCTCTACTGTTATGATCTCTCACCTTATATGTTTTGTTCTGTACTTGTTCCTTGCACACGGTAGATCATGATGACATGTTCCACCATATTCATATCAATACAACACAGCAAACATTTTAACAAGGCGAAATGCTGCATTTTGAGTCGAGTGTGCAAGTCCATGATCTAAACATGTTAGGTTTAAGGAGGCTGCTGCATTTGATGTCGCATTATACTATTTTTGCCCTGCCTTAATCCTGAGGTTCTAAATTAATATAAACTAATGTGTTCCCTCCGATCCATGTTCATCTTGTGCAATAGAACTACCCCATGTTTCCTTGAGCTGCATTAAAGATAAATTTTCTTGCTAGATGGGTTAACTAACTTCTTCTCTGCTCATATGCATATGAATTTTCTTCACTGTTTTGCATAGTATCAGAGTATCCTTTTTTGGTTACTGGCAACAATCATGATTTTTACCTACCATCCCTTTCTTTTCCGCAATTACAGATCACCTTTCTTTGATCTGGCAAGAGAGAGCACAAGCTGCAAAGAAGTGCGACGAGGAAAAAGTTGGTATGCACTGCTAATAAGATATTTGGCTTCCCTTTGACTTGTTCTTACTGAAAGCCTCAAACCTGTTAAAAGCAAAAAAAATGCCTGCATCTGCACTAAATTCTGATGTTTTTATTCTGCTTGTTGTTGGCAGCCAAAGAAGAGAGGAAGGCTGAAGCACGCAAGTGACCTGCCCAAGCTAAATGGACCAGATGTGTTTGTTGGGAGACACGACTTCCTGATATCACCTCAGCTTCCTGTTTACTGCCTTTGTTATTATCTTACCGTAGGAGTAATATCTACCATGCACTATTGTGAGTCTGTGACTATGTATGCAGCAACAATGTAACGTTATTGGTTTGTCTTCCGTCAGGTGTGAATTCTCAGCTCAAAGTCTGGGCATTAGCTGCCAGATTTGTAGTCATATAGGGTGAGTAAATTGTCCTCTTTCTTCCAATTGATATTTCCTTACATTGCATCTTTGTTTTGCATCTACTTAACTGATTTTGAATCTTCTTGTTTTCAAGGGCTACACTAAAGCCCATTTAACAAGCTTTCTGCTCCCTAAGCAATTACCCGAAACTTTATATAGAGGAAAAAACATAAATATTGTTATACTTACTATCTCAAGACCCGATGTTCATGTTACAAGCGTGAGTTCGACTTCTCAACTTTTATTTCAGAATTCATGTCAATTTCACGTGCTAATTAAATTGTCCAGAGTTGTGCTACCTAAACCATACATGCGTTTTCTTTGTATGCTGGCCTTTAGGTGCATCCTAAAAATGGGTAACTCAAAGCATATCATATACACCCTTAAATAGTAGTTACATGTACATCTATTTTTTTCCTTAACTCCTATCAGCAGTAAGACCATTGACTGTTTGTTGGTGTTGTGAATGCCCCTAATATTAACAGAGGTGCAGACATCAAGGTTTTCCAAAGAACAATACAACTATATATGTTAATAGCCTTTCATATATATTTTGCGTCGTCAGGTCTTTTAACTCCATTTAAAATAGATATGGATGTACCAGCTCTGATGTGCATCCAGATATTGATGTGTGATTAACAAGAAACTGAAAAGAATAGCTACTTTCCTTTATGTGGGTTTTATTGTTTATTTTCATAACTCCGGCACAAATTATTTTTGCACCAAAATTCCAAATTGCAGAGGTGTTTCTTGTGTATTTATTTCTGCTTATTCCCATATCCAATTGTTATAATTAGGTTGGAGTGTCTGTTGTTCAGACATGGTGCTTTATTTATCTGAAGCATGCACTTTTTTCTTTATTCATCATGGACTCCAATTTGTCTCCTTGGGCTCTAGGAAACTTAAAGTCTACTGGAGCATTGTATAAATTATGATTCATACCATTCGAATGAGAAATTGCGCTTGATGTTGTTGACTGCAGCCCAGTTTATATTTTGACTATCTATATGTCCTTCCACTTATCTCCTTTTTGCTAGATCCACTTGGTTTTTATGAAATACTTAGAATTATTTTGGTTTGGCGTGGTTCCAAAAATGGATATCAATCCATTACAGTCTCAAACTTACAATAAGCAACATCTATGAAATTAGATGATTCTACCTGTAACGGTTCTAATATTTCATTGGAACATTACATTTGTATTGATTAGAGCTGGAAAGACTTGTATCATTGAAGGTAAAAAGAGCATCCTTGGGAGTAAATTTATGCGATGATTACTGAACGTGTCACTTCTTTGGCCTTAAGTATTTGTTTAATTTTGGTAGATGCTAAGTTTAACTTGGATGGGGCCAAGCATCTTGCACTGTAATGACTTCAAAACTGGTCTGGTTCAACGAGTTGTAAATTGTCCTTTTGAATGTTCAAGAACATCAGCAAACATTACTACATGGACTATGCATATCTCAATAAAATAATAATATAGGTTTATGCTAATTGTAGATGAGAATGTGTTTCATGTACCGCCTTTCTTTAGTTTTTTATGTTTATTTCTCGAAGTACCTTTATACATGTACATGCGAAATTATTTCTGTTTACTGGTCTATATTGCAGGAAAGAATTGCCAATAGAGTTCTTCGACAACGCCAAGACTAGAGCATGCCATTGGTGGTGAAGAGGATAATGTTCTGTTTTGTTTGTGGCGCGGAGCAGACACGGGGATGGCGGCACTGCTGTACGGGAAGATGTCGATTGTGAAGAGGATGCAGGTCCATGCGTTTTTATTTATTGATGTGGTACGTGTTGTGAGGAATGGACGCCAACCTGCTGGAGAAACAAGGTGATGACGAGTATGAAGAAGTTTGACTGCTGCACCAACGTTCTATTTTGTTCCTTTGTAGTGATCAGATCTGAACTTCATAGCTAGGCAATCCACTCACACTTACTACTTCTGATATCTGCAACACAGACTCCTGATTTTCTCAAATAACATGGATTTTCTGGTTGCACCTGCTCCATAGATTTGAGTCAAAGTTTTTTCGGCATTCTTTTGTTTTGAATGTGTTTTGGATAAAGTAGAGAGAATCGTTCAAAAATGGTAGTGATCCATTCTTAGCCTGCACATGAGGGCTTATTGAAGAGATTCAAGTCCTGTCACCATAATAGTTGTTTCAAGTTTATGGCATAACATATTTGACACCACGTCATTGTCTTCAAAGTCAATCTTACATTCTTGATACCATCCATACCTGAAGCATGACATTTTGTACAAAGCAAGCTAATATAATTCAGATGTTGTATGAATGTACCTTCATGTTCTAGCTTTTATAACTAGCAATTAGCATGTGCTGATGTATTGGCACGTTTATTTTTTCTTAACATTGATCAAAAGAAATCCACGCTATAGAGCGAAATTTAGACTTATTACCGACTTTACATTCAGTAAGTTTTATATCAGTTGGTACTCTGTCACCTGGTACCGGTACTGTAAGTATGGTGTCGATAAACAAATTAAAGTAGATTAACAATCCATTGACAACAGGCCCAAATCCAGACCAACATGAACAAGCAACCAACTACACAGAGCATAGGTTATATCACTTGGTACTCTGTCACCTGGTACTTCTATAAAGTATGGTGCCAATAAGCAAAGTAAAGTAGATTGACAATCCATTGACAACAGGCCCACATCCAGAGCAACATGAACAAGCAACTAACCAAGTAGACGCCGAGGCGGTAAAAAGAACAGTGTGGCAAGCCAGCCATTTTTTCTTTTAGTCGTTTGTGTGTATGGCAAGCTCGGGCTAGGTGTTGTTGTGTGGCGATTGAGCCTTTCCTCTACTATAGACAATGAGGGTGTTGATGAGGTTCTTTATACGCCGCGGCTGTATCAAGTTTAATACGCTAGATACATCGCCATTTGCTAACACCTGCTCAGATAGACACCTCGAGGCACCCCAATCAGCTGACACCCCATCAACAAACAAGAGGCAAAGCAACATAACGCAAACAACACAAACAGGCGCAGCACAGCGCGCCCTATCCTTCTAGCACTAGTTATCTCGGCGGCGATACGCCGCACCCGGTGTAATTAAAAACGCTGAAATTCGTGGGAATTTATCGTTTAGGGTATGTCGAAGTATTTGTATTTCGGCATGAATGTGTAATTTAACTTCATAAATTGAACTGATCAGATATGTTCGTATTTTACTGCAAATATGTAATTTAAATCAGTAGGCAGAGGTAATATACTGTATTACAATTTATTAAATTCAATCCATCTTTAGAGCACTTATTAAATTTATTTGCATATTTCTAAATATTTACCAAATTGGAAGTTATTCAAATTTAAAAAAAATTGGTGTTTACAAAATGATCAGGTTTGAAAGTCTTTCCAAAAAATTTGAATTATGCGAAATTGGAATTTGAGTTCGAATGCTGAAGTATAGTTGTATTGTTCCACAGAATTATCTAAATTTTGGCCAGTTTGAATTATTCAAACATGTTTGTTTTTTGCCAAAGGTAGTTATTTTTTTGCATTTCGGTATATTTTTATATTTTCCCGGTGGTTGTTTATGGAAAGTTTTCCATCTTCTGGTTTTTTCTTTAAAAAACTGCCAAGTGGGACCCACCGTCATGTTGTTTTTTTGTCATATTTGTAAATATCGCCGTGTGAAGAATTCAAATTTGAAGATGGCCACATTCAAAAGTTGTTCGAATTGAGATCTACTGAAATTCAAAGGAAGTTGATATTTGTAAGTTTTTCAAATTTTGGAAATTGGTAAAATTGGGGAGTTATTCATATTTGAATTATGTTTGCGTTTATTAAATGCTCACATTTCGTAGGCATTTAATTTTTGAAGTATTCAAATTTGGATTTTGATCATACGCCGTAAATAGGCAACGCCTTTTTTTTGTGTTCATGCTGATGTATTTGTCATATTTTCCCCGTCCGTGGGGTAAAATTTAAATTTGAAAATGTCCAGATTTAAAAATTGCGCAGATTTTGAAATTATTGAAATGCAAAGATAGTTTACATTCTAAGATTGTTCAGACTTCGAAAATTGTTCAAAACGTGGAGTTATTCAGATTTGAATTATCCTAACGTTTGAAAAAATGGTCGGATTTGAAGGGAATTTGGAAATTTAAAATTTTCAAATTTGAATTTTGATCGTATGCCGTAATTAGCTAGCATCTATTTTTGTGGTCATTTTGATATATTTTTAATATTTTTCTGATGCATATATTTAAAGTTATTGAATTTGTAACTTTTAGGATTTTTTGGAAATTGTTTAAATAAGCTGGGCGGAAAAAAAGAAAAAGTAAAAAAAAACTGACATCCCGGGCCCACTGTTACGTCGTGCTGACGTCACAGCGGCCGGGTCCGCCGCGACGGCGTGGAGCTCGCCGGCGTCGCGCCACCGCGTTCTGAGACGCGCGCGGACGCGGGCTAGCCGTAGGTGGCGGCGCTGCCCCTTTTGGATCGCCGGAGCGGCCGCGGCGGCGCGCGAACGCGGCTGCGGGCAGCGGGCGCGGCGTCGACGTTTCCGGCGCGCGTGCGGCGTGTCGGGACGCGATCCGCGGCGAGGAGATGGAGGACGCGGCGGCGAAGCGTCCCGTGGGCTCCGATTTGAGCGGGGAGCAGCGTGGCGGCGGCGCGAGGCATCGGCGACGGCGGGGACCTCCAGCGTCGCGGGAGAAGAAGGAGAGAGGATGGGGCGTGGTGGTTTTTTGCACGAAGATCCTTGGCCTTCCACGAAATTGCAAATTAGTCCTTCGGGAGGGGTTTTTTTTTGCAATTTTTGTGCGCTAAAATTCGTGCGCGTGGGCGACCGGCTAGAAACCGGCGTCACCGGGGGGGTGAAATTCGGGCGCTACTGTAGCATCTACAGTAGCGCGCTGGGGAGGACGTGGCCGTCTGCTGGCCGTCGGATCGCGCGGATCGGACGGCCAGGAAAAGGGGGCGACGTGGGCATGGTGGAGAGTGGGTGAATCTATCTACCCTTTATATATAGTATCTATATCTAAACACGTTTTTGTGTGTATATTCATTCAATTTTAGTATTTATCTAGATAACATACATTTAAAAACGGAGAGAGTACCTCCGCTAAATATAAGACTATATGATTTCTGATTTTGTCCCGATTCGTTAGATGAAATGAGTGAATCAACACACTAAAAATTTACATACGTAAGAATCAGCACAAAATTAGAAAGTTCAGAAAGTTTTTATAACTAATAGCTTAATAATGAGGTAAACTGGTAAAGGTGTCACTTTCACAGTCTAGACCGAGGTGGGGTGCTTATAACCGAGACAGACGAATAAAGATTTATGATCAAAAGGCACCTGAGTTAGGAGTTATAATTAATTTCCCCGATTTACACACTATAGATCGAAACTAGGAGACATCGACGTTGGTCCCTGACCGGTGGATCTCACATTGGCACTGGCGAAGGGTCTGGTTGGCTATACTAGGTCATGACCCATCCTTCTCAATGGGTTTCATCTAGAAAAATGCTATTTGTTCCGCCCAGTCAAAGAAAATAATCAACTAAGCGAACGGCAAAACACAACGAGGCCAATACAAAGCCTGATTTTCAGGAGTTAATGGCACCCGCGGTCACACAACTCGACGCCAATGTGCACTTAAGTCACACTTCTTCAGAACGTGATTATTTGGTCACACAACTCGACAAGTGCGTGCACGCAGGTCACTGACCCCACTTGTCAGTCCGTTTCGGACGGTAAATTTTCAGAAAACCCCCTGGAGTAATATTAATTTTACAAAATGGTTCCCCTGGAGGACCATTTTGTAAAATTAGAAGGACCATTTTGTAAAATTAGGAGGACCATTTTGTAAAATTAATATTACTCCAGGGGGTTTTCTGAAAATTTACCATCCAAAAAGGACTGACAAGTGGGGTCAGTGACCTGCGTGCACGCACTTGTCAAGTTGTGTGACCAAATAATCACGTTCTGGAGAAGTGTGACTTAAGTGCACATCAACGACGAGTTGTGTGACCGCTGGTACCATTAACTCGATTTTCAGAGCAAAGATTTGATTTTGGGTAACTGTCGTTACCGAAAATTTGCTGGTCGGTTACTCGTTACCAGACGAGATTCTCCGTTTTTTGGCAATTCAAACTTGAATTTTTTTTTTAAAAAAATCATTAAGAAGAAAGAGTTTGGACCAAATTCAATCATAGAGCTTTGATTAAAAATCTGGTCAAGCGTTGTTAGTTGGGTTTGTTTTAGGGAGTTAGTTATCTTGCTTTGCTACGTAGAGTAATCATGAACTCGTAGTGCGAAGAAAGAGGGTTTCATTTTTTGTATTTAACTACAACTGCAATAGTTTTTAACAACCATTGATTTGTGGTCATGGTTGAAACTTGTGTTCTTGTTGATTGTCTGCTGGTTCTTAGGTTTCAATGATATGCGTTTGCCTAGCTAGGCAAGACTACGAGGCCATGCACTGGTCATGTTTTTACGGGAGTTGTAGGATAATATGACCATTTTACAAAATATTTGCTTGTTCATTTTACACAATGTTGAAAAAATCGGCCGATATGCCGATTAATCGGCCGATTTATCGTGAATCGTGGGGTGACCGATAAGATTATATCATATCGGCCGAGTTTATCGCTGGGGCCGATTTTCGGCCGATTTTTGCCACTTATCGGCGATTTATCGGCCTGGCAGCCGATTTATCAGATGATAGTTTTGTAAAACTTTACAATATCTCAAATTTTGCCCATTTTTGTTGATTCAAAAGAAAGGAATCAATGTAGCACCTATATCCAATACTCAAATGTAATTTATTCAAAGCATATTTTAGAATATTTTGTGCCGGAAGTTGACATATACAAAAAAACTAGTCGAGAAATAGGCAACCGATAAAATCGATTAATCGGCCGATAAGCGATTAATCTCTAATATGAGGCCAACCGAGCAGTAAACGATAAGCGATATCTTGAACATTGATTTTACATATTCTTATAATGTCATGTAATTATTTATATATATTTAAATGTCATATATAAATCATTTTCAGTAACTATGCTCTCATACAGAACCAATTAATCACTTAACCATAAACAATGATATTCAGCCTCAGTTTCAAGTCTTGGTACCAAATACTTGAACATCCAAACAAAAATATTTGCTTTCATTCTCAATATCAATACCATATGGTAAATACTTAAATATCCAAACAAAAATATTGGCATTCATTCTCAATATCAATACCATATGATATTCACATTGGAATCAACACAATGCATCCTTGGCGTGTGGACGAGCAGAGGCAGCGGCGCGATTCTCTCTCGTGCTGGACGCCGGCGAAGCTGGAGCTCAGGAGGTCTTCCTTGTAATTTCCTCTGTTTCCTGGGTTTTTCTGTAAGAACATTGCATCTATGAAATCGTCTTCTACTCGGAATCAACACAATGCCAAGCCTGTGAAGGCAACAAGCTCCATTTGGATGTAGATATTCATGGGCTTGGCATTGAATCTCGAATCAAAATCAAATGATATTACTACTGAAGTTCAATTTCAATATTCTTGTTTGGATGTTCATGCATTTGGACCTCATACTTGATATTGAGGTTGAATGCCAAATCTTGTTTGGATGGTCAAACTGTAAAATGGTCATATCGGCTTAGAACTTCCAAAAAAAAAGATGAAAAAATAGGCTGAAATAACCCGACATAACATCAGAGACATGCAGTCATTTCACCAGGATATTCTTCCAGATTGAAATAACCCAGCGCACACGAAGTATTCTGCATTTGTAGAAAAACATGAGACGACAGACTCTGAAATTTTCTGAAAATTATTTCGTATAACAAATAGATATACTACTAGATAGTGCAATTAGGAAGCACAGCAGCATATATTCACACGGCGCAAACAAACTCTCACGCATCAGAAACGTATCAGTACTATTTACGTCAGGCAACAATTTACAAATGCAACAGCGTATCATGCTAAATTCCCATTCACTAACAACGCTACAAGGAGAAGTCCAGGACCACCAACGAATTACTAGCAGATCAGGGACGTCACCTCCAGTATCGTCGCCGGCCTCGGAACTGGGCTAGGAATCGATTCGTGCTGGGTTGTTTTAGGCTTACGGACCCACAGCTGAATACTGAGGCCGAATACCACAGCTCAGCCACTACCATCCAAACAGGTGTTCGGGCTGAACCAAATACTGATGTCTAATTCCATGCTCCAGTGTCTGCATCGAAACACAGATTTAACTGCCAAAACTAACTAGCAACAGTTAAGGAATCTATAAAGATAAATATGGGAGTTTTCCTGTGATGGGCCCTTTCCATGGTGGCCGTCGCCACATAACAAGTTTCTCACAGCTGAGAGCCCGAAAGGCACCATGATTCATAACATGGAACAGAAGAAGACTAGAATAGCTTCGACCAAGCAAAAGAGTTACTCTAATAGCTATTGGCTAGAAATTAGTAATTTGGCTACTCTAGTGGTTACTAGTGCTCATCTATTGTTTATCAGTGGTGATTGTTAACCAAGATATTTTGTAGATTGGACTAACCACTAGAACCAAAAGTCAGAACTGATGGAGAAGGTTGGGCAATCCACATATACTTCAATAGATACAATACAAAATACAAAGACATACAATACTGGGAAATGAGAGAAACAAAGAATGAATTTTTTTATCAGCAATAAACCAAAATACAAGCATATGGAGACAACATCAGTGTATATCCTCTTTTAGAAGATTATTGCTGAGATTTAAGAACAAAGATCGGGCTAAAGTAAACTACCATGCATGCCAAACAACTTTTTTATCTTGTTATTAGACAAAAAAATCATGCAAGAAAAAGGGAAAAGTAGGAGATAAGAACACAAATTAAATTAAAACCCATATCTACATAAATGTCATGCAGTTAAGTTAAATAATGGCAATAGTACCAAAAAGTAGCCCTGTACCCAATCTCACCTGAAATGATGGAGGCACACAATCCAATCATGGAGGCACACCTACTAGAAAAACCAAAGCAGCCAACTTACACCAAGTCACCAAGCTCCCAAAAAATGGAGCAAATCAACTGAAAAATCGGTAGGGAAGGAATGAATGCCGGAACCATCCTAGAATGAGAAAGGGCTGAAGGAAAAGTTGAGAAGGAAGCAAAGAAGAAATGAGGTGGCCTTGATACCAGGCGACGAGCTGTAAGGGCCGCGAGCGAGCACGGGTGTGTGCTGGAGCTCATAGGCGGTGCCTACCACCTGCTACTGCCACTTTGCTCGACGTCCATGTGCCCCCATCAACAGCGACCCTGGTACCAGGGATTCCACAAACTGCTCTAAACATGAATCGTGGTGGAGGGGGTGATCCTGAACCTGAATATAAAGATATTGAGAGTAGAAGAACACCTGAGCTTGGGGCGCCAGCCATGGACACTGACGCGGAGAGGCCGATGCCTCTTCTCCATTCTGTCCACCGGCCGCCAAATAGGAGGAGCCGAAGAGAGAACGTGTTCTGCTCCCTCGTCCATTTGTTCACTGGTGCCCTAGAGGAGCTATGCACTGATGAGAAGCCCTGGCAGGAAGAGACGATGACTGGGCACGCGAAATTCCACGAATGGAGAAGCGCTGGCTGCCACCTTATAAGGCATGAACTAGGAAGATAGATTAATTTGGTTGGAAGAGGGTGATCACTACCAGTCCCTGTTTGATTTAACAGAATAAGTTCAGAACTACTTGAACTACTTAAAGTTACATGATATCTTCCTAAATTTTCATGATAACTCATAATATTTACGCTTCTCAAATATGACAGAATAGCAACCAGACATAACTGTTACAAGACAAGAAAAGGCAAGCAATGTCGATAGTTAGATTTGATCAGAACAAAAGCTTAACGATAGAAAATTCAAGCAAAACATTGGGAAATACCTCCCTAACTACTATAGATTACTCAGTGCAAAATGTGTGTTTTGAGCTCGCTATCGATGTATTACCTTAAAGTCCAAAAGGCCACTCAACAATTAGGTTGCTCCTTTGCCCTTGCAGACTTTCGGTAGCTTTTGTTACACTCTTTAAAGGTTCTGTTTTTACACTCTTTAACGGTTCTGCTCGAATGGATTTCTCCCTTAAAATCAGCAGTGATCATCACTTACATAAAGAGTGAGTTTACACCTCTTAAATTCATCGATCCTTCATGCAACTCTTTCAATTTAGTTTCACCATTCCCATGTTCTTGTAACCCCATTAAGATTCTTTCTTGCATGCTTAACCTTTTGTTCTTATTCAGGCTATGGAAAAGGAGTCACATTTTGAGTGTCCAACCTCATGTCCAAGAAAATATCAGGAAACCCGTTTATACCTTCAATCTGGGACTAAACATGAAGCCGGATAAACTCAGCTAACGGAAGTGAACATCCCCCGGCCACCATCTTCTAACCATGAAAGCCACAAAAGAGATGGTTACATAAGCTATCTTCAGGGGAATGCTCATCACAGTACTGACGATGCCATTGCATCTCCATTCTTTCTCTTCGGTAATGATCTGCGTCATGTTTCCATCCAGCCTTTTGTAAGCCATATATCAGTACTTCATATGTACCCGCGCAAGCCGATATCTCATTTGTTTTCATTTGCGACAAAATTTCAAGAGCCTTATCAACTTGGCCAGCTTGAAAATAGGCATTCATAAGGGCAGTGTAGGTAGTCACATTCTGGTCTGCAGACGATAACCCAAAGATATGTTCTGCATATGAAGAATGCCCAGCACAACCAAATCTTAGTATTAAGACTGATAACAGATATGATCCAATATTGCAGCCAGACTTAATCAATCCTTCAACAGTCTTAAGCACCGAATCGAACGAATCATTTCTGATGTATTGACCAAGAAGGCAACTATATGCAGATCTGTTCAGTTCATTGCCTACTCTTAGACTATATTGCAGAACTGTGAGTCCACATGATGGTCTGCAGTTTGCGCAGCTGGCCTGAATTATATCAGATAGGATATGTGATTCAAACTTCACATTTCTCGTGGTCAATTCTTGTATCATTTGTTCGATTGCGGACCAATTTCTAGCCGCCAAAAGGTACATAATCATACTTCTGTCAGTAATGTAGCCTAGATGAGAAAACGTTGGGTCACAGTCAATGCCTTCGGATGCAAGATGGGGATTCACTTCCCGGAGAAGCTCATCACTCTCACCACTAGCTTTTAGAGCTTTCAGTGCTTCCAAGAAAACAGGTCTACGAAGAACAATGAGTTTCTCCTTCATGTATTTAAGAATTAAGGTCATCACCGATGTCTTGCCAGCCCTGCAACACTTCTGGACTAGAATATTGCAGAGTGCCTTGTCTGGTTCTACGCCTGCATCTTGCATGTCACTCATAATTTCTAGGGTAGCTTCGAATTTTCCTGATGAAAATTACATCCATGTCAGTGTCTTATGGTACAAGGATTATAACTCAATGTGGCAGTGCCAATGAACATGAAATACAAAAGTTGAAACAGGAAAAGTATGTCTAGGCAGCCAACTTCACTTATGCAGTGTACATGAACATGAATTTGAAAAATCATCTGCATCCGTTCATGAATTCCATCAAACATCAAGCCAGACGCTAACTCGTGTGTGCACCACGAAACCTACAGGTAAATAAACAACCAAACGGCATGGGTATTCAGTCGAGCACCTGACCTGCGTCAGCGAGATGCTCGATGAGCACCGTGTAGGTCGTGCAGCTTGGCCGCAGCCCCTCGGCGACCATCTCCTCAAACACCCTCTTGCCCTCAGCCGCCCTCCCGGCGTTGAACAGAATTTTCACGCACGCGGTGTAACTGACGAGCGTGGGGCGGCACCGTCCCCCTCCGAGAGCGCATCTCCTCCCACACGCGCATCGCGGCGTCCACGTCCCCGGCGCGCCCCAGCCAGTGCATGACTGTCGTGAAGGTGGCGGCGTCGGGGTCCACCCCGGCCCGCAGCATCTCGGCGAGGAGGCGAAGCATGGCGGGTATGCGGCCGGCCTCGCCAAGGAGGTGGAGCATGGAGGTGTAGGTGTAGCGGTCGTGGCGGAAGGCGGCCTTGGAGTTGGCGGCGGGGGAGGAGGCTAGGCGGAAGAACAGGAAGGCCTTTTGGAGGGGCGGGTGGGTCTTGAGGACTCGGGCGACTATGTGGGAGTCCCAGGTGAGGCCCGGGAGGGAGAGGAGGAGCGGGCGCGCCGCCGACCAGGGGTGCTCGCGGAGTATGTTGGTGACACGGCGCACGATGTCGCGGGTGTATGTCGGAGTTGGGGGCTCGGCGGGCTGTTTGGGTTGGGGCTTTGGGCGGCGGCGGTGCTTCGCAGGGAGGAAGTGGCGTGGGCGGCGGAGCATTTTCGACGGCGACGAGGCTGCGGCGTTCCCTGGCGCTGGCTGGATATATTCGACAGAGTTTCCCCGTTTGAGAAAAACGCTTGCGTTGCGGTCGAAGTTACAAAACCTGAAAATGGTTCACAAAGTTGTCACGCAGTTTTCTACAAATCCTCCCCTAAAGTTTTGTTTTTACAAATCGCCAGCTAAAAGGCAAACAAAAAACAGTTGATACTCCTCCTTTTTTTAATATAAAATGTTTTAACATTTGTCCACATGCACATGCATATAGATGTATGTAGACACATTTCAGTGTGCATGTTCCAGCGCTCGAGGAATTTGTCAAGCCGGCAAGTGCACTTCGGATGACGGTGGCGCAAGCGGTAGAGGGCAGTCAGTGGGTGAGCAAGATCACAGGGAGACTATCAGTTTCGGCAGTCGTGCAATTCATGGAGCTGTGGCAGGCAGTCCAAGGCACAATGTCTTTGGCTACAGGCTCAGATATGTATAGGTGGAAGTTCACGGCGAATGGCGACTATACGGCAAAATCTGTCTATTGATGACGTGAAACACATGTTCGTTGGGAGACCCCAAGAGAAAGGTTTGAAGCAGTGCAACAGCAAGTTTTCCCTCAGTATGAAACCAAAGTTATCGAATCCAGTAGGAGTAGTAGCACTTCAGAAGGTTGTCAACGGCGCCAGAAAAGGTGGTGTTGAAGGGGATCTGGACTGTTGACGTGGAACCTGCACACAACACAATCAAACTATTTTGTCCCAACGAAACAGGAAGATTGTCAATCTCACCGGCTTGATGAAAACAAATGATTAGACGTATGGTGTGGAAAACAATATTAAATTACAGAGAGTAAAAGAGAACAATGATTGCAGTTGGTGGTTTTATCAGTGTAAAAGAATGGACCGGGGTCCACAGTTCACTAGTGGTGTCTCTCCATAAAGATAAATAACATGTTGGGTAAACAAATTACAGTTAGGCAATTGACAAATAGAGAGGGCATGACAATGCATATATATGACAAGATGATTATTATGATATTTATTTTGGGCATTACGACAAAATACATAGACCGTTATCTAACTGCATCTATGACTAATAATCCACCGCCAGGTTAACATCCGTGTCCCCCGTTGGTATTAAGTTGCAAACAACAGATTATTGCATTAAGTAATGTGCATAATATAAACAACACATATGACCGTAGACATAGCATTGTTGTGTTATCCCTAGTGACAACATCACATCCACAATCTTAGACGTTGCTGTCACTCGCCCAGATTACTGGAGACATGAACTCACTATCTAGCATAAATATTCTCTGTTGGAGTTACAAGCATCTACTTGGTCAAAGCATCTACTAGTAACGGAAAGCATGCAAGATCATAAATAACATATAAAGATAGATTGATAATCAACTTGATCATAGTATCAATATTCATCGGATCCCAGCAAACACAACATATAGCATTACAATAAGATGATCTTGATCATGTTAGGCAGCTCACAAGATCTAAACATGATAGCACAAAGTGGAGAGACAACCATCTAGCTACTGCTATGGACCCGTAGTCCAAGGATGAACTACTCACGCATCACTCCGGAGGCAGGCATGGCGATGTAGAGCCCTCCGGTGATAATTCCCCTCTCCGGCAGGGTGCCGGTAAGAGGTTCTGGACCCTCCCGAGCTAGGGTTGACGACGGCGGCGCCTCTGGAACTTTTCGTGGAATATGACTCGGGTATTTAGGGTTTTCGTGTCGGGGGAATAAATAGGCGAAAGGGCGGCGGTTGAGGGCACCTGAGGGGCCCACACAAGGGTAGAGCGCGGACCCACCCTTGGCCGCGCCGAGCCCTTGTGTGGCCACCTCGTGGCTCGGCTCCGTCTCTCCTTTGGACTCCGTGTACGTGTCGGTGAAATAGGGACCTCCGTTGATTTTCGTCCAATTCCGAGAATATTTCCAGAACAGCTTTTCTGGAATACAAAAATAGCAGAAAACAGGAACTGACACTGTGGCATCTTGTTAATAGGTTAGTCCCAGAAAATGTATAAAAATGATATGAAGTGCATACAAAACATGTAACAATTGGCATAATATCAACATGGAACATCAAAAATTATAGATACGTTTGAGACGTACCAAGCATCCCCAAGCTTAGTTCCTTCTCGTCCTCGAGTAGGTAAACGATAAAACAAAATAATTTTTGAAGTGACATGCTACCATCATAATCTTGATCATATAGTATTGTAAAGCACATGTAAATGAATAAAGTGATCCAAGTCAATGGTCTATAGTTTGCTACCAAATAGATAATGAGTAAACAACTAAATCATGCAAGCAAAACTTTTCATGAATAGTACTTTGGAGACATTGTATCCACAGGTTTACATAAGAGTTAACTCATAAAGCAATAGATTCTAGCAAAAGGTATTTAACCAACACAAAGGAAGATTTAAGTTTCAGCATTTGCTTCAACTTTCAACATATTTATCTCATGGATATTGTCAACACAAATCAATATAATAAGTTCAATATGTAGCATATAACAATTGTTGTACCAAAGTTGACACTAGTGTTTGCTTGTGGAAGATAGAAGAAGTAGGAAAACTGACTCAACATAAAAGTAAAAGAAAGGCACTTCGCAGAGGGAAGCAGGGATTAAATCATGTGCTAGAGCTTTTTAAGTTTTTGAAATCATATAGAGAGTAAAAATAAATTTTGGGAGGTGTTTGTTAATTGTCAACGAATCAGAAAATGGAAAGTACAATATGACCCCTGCCAACCAGACTTTTAAGAGCGGCTCCCATGAAGGACGTTATTTCTACCAGCAATGCAGATCATCCCTCTTTCTCTTTTTTTTGAACCTTAAGACTGTAGGGCAAAGCCCCACAACATTTTATTGAAAATTAATGCATAGAACACTATACAGCAAATTACAAAGCTATTTACAAGTGAGCCGAAAAGAAAAAGAGATAGAGTTATAAGCAGAGACTATGGTAAGCTGTCAATCCATCTTGACAAATCCTGAAAATGCTTAGCCTTCACCCTATGCGTATGCATGGTGACATCATGTACAAAACCCCTCCTCCAAGCTCTGAAAGTGGGCATAAGCTGTTGAAAAATGGCTCCGTTTCTCTGCTTCCAGATGTGCCAAGAAGCAATAATCACCACCTCAGCAAAAAAAGGCTTATCAAACTTCAACCTAGCTTGGTGAAAAACATATTCAAACGAGGGCCCCGCATCCCACTGAATCTGGAGGTAGTTCCACACCCTCAAGCTGAAATTACACTGGAAAAAAAGATGCATCCAGTCCTCAGTAACGTGAGTCGGGCATAACACACAATGGAAAACATCAGTGACACTCCAATGTCTGCGACGCAGCATATCTCTGGTATTTAAACGGTCACTGACCAACAGCCATGCAAAAACCTTGAGTCTCAGCATCACTCGGCTTTGCCATATCCAAGCATAAATTTTACTTGCCTGTTGTCCCCTAAAACAATGCTGATAGTATCTTTTGGAGGAATAAGTACCATCCTTCCAAACAGTTGACCAAACATCCTTCACCTGGTTATCTAGCTGAACTTCTTGTAGCACATCCTGAAGTTGTCAAAACTCCTCAAATGCTTGAGTTGACAAAGGCAGGGCAAAAAGCTGAGCTCGATCCACTGAACTGATCACATCCTTAACAGAAATCTGTGCATCCAATGCAAAAGAGAACAGTCTTGGATAAGAGAGCTGTAGAATTTCTCCCTTCCAAATATTAGTCCAGAACAACGCAGTGTCACCCATTCCTATTTTAACTGTACAGAACCCTTGATATATTGATGATAGTTTCATAACATCCCTCCACCAAAAGGAGCCACACAAGTTTGCAGACTGTGGGACTCCATCTGTGTAATGCCGCCAGACTAAATTCACCCAAGGGACCTCCTCCTTATTAAAGAACTTATGAAGTTGTTTCATTAATAGCCCCTGGTTTTGTTTGTGAAAATCAATAATGCCTAGGCCCCCACTGCTTTTAGGCTTGCAGATCATCTCCAAGGAAGCTAATGATTGCTTCTTGGAATCCGGATTATTTCCTCTCCATAAACAGTGTCTGATGATCCTGTAAATTTGCTTAATGATTCCAGGGGGGATTTCCAAAGAACATAGGAAATATATAGACATAGAGGAAAGGCAGGAACCAATAAGTTGCAAACGTCCCCATGCAGATATTTCACTGGCATCATTGCTTATCTGATAAATCAGGGCAAAAATGTGAAGAGAATTAAGCGGTTAAAGTTGTAATTAATTGGGACTGGGCACCCCGTTGCAGCTCTTTTTGCAAAATTAATGGATAAGCGGATGTATATGCCGCTAGTCCGGTGGTAAATTCTATTTGACAGGTGACATAAAGACATCCACCCCGTCCTCATGAGCTTGGTAAACATTGACACAAAAAGGAGTAATAACAGTTTTGAATAGTTTAAAGGTAGCACATGAAAAATTTACTTGGAGTGGCAAGGAAATACCACATATAGGTAGTTATGGTGGACACAAATGGCATGGATTTTGGCTCAAGGATTTGGATGCACGAGAAGCATTCCCTCTCAGTACAGAGTTTAGGCTAGCAAGGTTATTTAAGCAAACATAGACTGTCAACCGGTACACCAAGAATTATATGACAACATATTGCAAATATTATAAGACTCCACACTGTCTTCCTTGTTAACCAAAACCTTTTACTAGAAAATATCTAGACCTTAGAATTACCACCCATGCAAACCACATTTCACAAGCTTTACGGTATTTCTCCACTAATGGGTTTAAACTTACATGATGCAACAGTTTAAACATGACCTACTTGTTAACTCAAAACAATTGACAAGTATCAAATTATTCAAGTTGTGATCTACAAGAGTATGTAAGTCTTTTCCATTATGCCATTTACCACATGCAATATTTTCTATTCCAACCTAACACCAATCAACTTATTTCAATAACTCTCCAAACAAGTATAAGTGAAGTAAGAGAGTACTTTCTTTAAAAGAACTAATAGCTCTGACAAGAGATACATGAAAACAAGAGCTAGAAGCTTAACAGCGCTAGACAAGAATACTCAACAAATATAAGTGAAGAATAGGAGTATTCAAATGAAAAAGCGGAGCGTGTCTCTCTCCCAATCAAGAATTTTAGGATCCAATCAAGTTGATCACAAAATAAAAATAACATACTGAAAATAAAAGCACACAAACGCTCCAAGAACAGCACATATGATGTGAAAGAATTAAAATATAGTTTCACTAGAGATGACCTGATAATTTTGACGATGAAGAAGGGGATGCCATGGGCATCCCCAAGCTTTGACGCTTGAGTCTTCTTGAAATATGCTGGGGAGATCCACGGGAGCCTCTCCAAGCTTAAGCTCTTCACTCTTCTCCATCCTATTATATCACTCTTCCCTCTTGACCCTTGAAAACTTCCGTCGCACCAAACTCAAAATAATTCTCATTAAAGGATTGGTGCACAATCAAAAACTCACATATTCTGTAAGGACGCAATATGGCCGTTACTTTAAACATTAGTTACTGCCACTGATGTTATGTGAAGCTCTTCCACCCAAAAAAGAATTTCACCCAACACTAGTAAAAGAGAGAATGCAAAATAAAAGACATAATTTGTCTAAAACAGAATAGTCCGCAAAGATGAATTTTTTTGAGGCACTTACGTTGCTCGGATCGAAAAATCTTGAAGTAACAAAAGATGCATACATATATCAGGATTACGCACAATTTTTTTAGATTTAATTTACGTTCTGATAATTTTAAAGAATTAATACAGTGAACAGTAGAAATCTGTTCTTGCGCAGCAATCAAAATCTAGCATCATCTTATCATTAGAGACTACTCTTGGCACAACAATGCGATAAAGTAAAGATACAAAGGAATTGCTGCAGGAGTAAACAAGACCTTGACTAAAACTGAAAACAAAAGATAATGGGTTGTCTCCCAAAAGCGTTTTCTTTAATGCCTTTTAGCTAGGCTTGAAGATTTTAATGATGCTCTCTTAAGAATAAGAGTTGAAAAACAAAAGAGAGCATCAAGAGGCAAATATCAAACACATTTAAGTCTAACCCACTTTCTGTGCAAAGGAATCTTATAACAAAATAAATTATTGAAGCATAAAGCAACTAGCATAGAAAGATGAAACAAATATAACTTCAAAAATTTCAACATAAAGAGAGGTGTTTTAGTGACTTGAAAACTTTTACAACCAAATTTTTCTCTCTCATAATAACTTTCAGTAGCATCATGAACAAACTCAACAATATAACTATCACATAAAGCATGCTTTTCATGATCTACAAACACATAATTTTTATTAAACTCAAAAACAGTGGGGTCATTAAACCCACTTTTGACAATAGTAGTATAATAAATATCATTAGGCAATATAGGACCATCATCAAGAGCATTATCATATATAACATTAGGGAGAACATTTTTACTTTCTGCAATTTCCTCTTTTACTTGAGTCAAGGAGCTTGTTACTTCAAATTTATCAAAAGGAGATATTTCAATAGAATCATGACATTCAATAATATAGCATTCTTCCTCCTTAGGTAGGCATGGAGGGTAATCATATAATGTAAGAGTTAAAGAGTTACTATCTTTAGGAGGTAGATCCTCCTTTTGTTCATCACTCTCTTCCTCTTTTTCATCCAATGAGCTTTCAGTTCCAGCAATTTCTTCTCCCACAGGTTCCTGAAAGGTAGCAAGTTGTTCTGGAGAATAAGTTTTCTCAATAAATTCAGTGATATAAGGATTATCATTGTAATATTCAAGGCAATAACCAAGTATAGCATAATTCTCAGTTCTACAAGGAGCATCATCATCTTGAATAAAACCAGCAATTTCATAGGCACCCTTAAAAACAACAAATTCTTCAATTTGTTCAAGATTATCAAAGTCATAATTTCCTTTAGCATAAGCAGCCAAGATTACATTATCATTATAATCACATTGGAAAGGGAGGTGTTTATGCCTCCTACAGCAAAAATATTCATTAAAAGCACCATGATTCATCATAAGTAAAGCACAAGTTTCTAGCAAAACAATTCAATTTATTTATTTGTACCCATAAGTGTTTCCCTTTTTGAGACAAGCGGTATTCCTTATAGTAATTCTATTGTTCCTCTGTGAACCCACTTAGACAATAAGATTTTGTTCCAAAGAGAAAACCCATTGAGAGCGAATAAATAACTAGACATAATAACAAACCGAAATAAACTAAATGCAAGAAACTAATTTTGTGTGTATTTGATAGATTAAAGCAAACAAGACAAGATAAAATAAACTAAGCAAGACAAAAACAAAGTAAAGAGATTGTGACGAGGGGTTAACTCATCAAATCCCATGGTTAAGGACCTAGGGTTGAGATTACGAGGGAGAGAACGTGGTAGAGCTGGTAGTTTCGTCGGCTGACAAGCAAAAGTAAGGATTTACCCAGGTTCAGGCCTCCGGAGAGTAACACCCTACTTTCTGCTTGTCTAGTATTGATCTGAGGGTATATGCGAGCTACAATGGAGTCCCGACGAGATGTCGATCTCGCTAGGTCTTTGGTGGTTCTAGTATTGTGTGTCCTGGATCGGCAGCCCTCCCAGCCTTTATATAATAGGCTGGGTCTCGGGAGTTCGCAACCGACTCAGATTACATGTAAGGAAAGTCTAAACCGACTATGTCTATGCCTAATCTTGGAGGATACTCCATCTTCTTGGGCCTTCTGGTATGGGCTTCATGTAGGCTCTTGATATTTGGGCTTTTGTCGATACGTGCACCAGGTACCCTCACGGTAGGATGCCCGAGAGGTATATCCCCGTTAGTAGCCCCCGAGTACTTGTCTGACTCGAAGAATCGGGCATGGACTCATTCATTGGTGCACGTCATATTCTTTTGTACTTGTATCCATAATTGGAATTCCTCTATGAATAGCACATGCTGGCTATGTTGAGTATTTCATCAACTTCGGTTTTTGCTTATGATAATCAAGGGATAATAGCCTAGTAGGCCCGGTACACTCGACGGATCGGGACCGGGTAACTACACATTCGGCAAAACCTTACTAGCTTTCAATCAGACTCGAGTCCCCGGACTCGAATCTGGAATAGATTGGTCAGACTCGACTTAGGTCGCAGAGGTCTTACTGAATCGTTCTGCAGTATAACTTTGAGATTACCCAATGCGTCCGTCGGGATTTTTTTATCATGTCTGCTGACACGGAAAATTTTAAGGATTAACGTTGCTGAAACGGTCCTTAGCCTAGCTCGAAAGTTCGGCGGGTCTTACCTTTGCACTATGCATGCAGCATCCGAGGTATTTGCGGCGGACGCAACTCGAGAATTTATCGAGTATGATTTGTATTAAATTTTGCCTATCTGATGAGTCGAGTCTTTTGTCAACT
This sequence comes from Poa pratensis, assembly GCA_947311845.1. Classification (NCBI taxonomy): domain Eukaryota; kingdom Viridiplantae; phylum Streptophyta; class Magnoliopsida; order Poales; family Poaceae; genus Poa; species Poa pratensis. The sequence goes on from CAMZMU010000105.1 coordinate 37,224,506, forward strand.
GATTCTTTGTCATTATTCTATTGGGTGCGCGACAACGCTCCCGATGGAAGTAGCCCCCGAGATTGTGCTTTATTGCTTGCAATGGAGGACAATCTCAAATCTGTTTATCCCGCACATTGTCAGTCGAAGAATTTTTTGATACGCTCCCGATGGGAGTACTGTGTTTCAGTCGAAGAAACTATCGACTGCCTTTATGTCTTGTGCTACCCAGTCGAAGGACTAGCCTTCGTCATAAATGTTGAATGACTCGGCCGTCCTATCAGGTATGAGACTTGACTTGACGTCTGCAATGACGCATGCCTCGACTGCAATTTCTGACAAGCGATGGCGTGCTTGGTATGACTGATGGGACACGACACGCTTGTGGGCCCGTTATGCAGTGCTGACCGAGGACAGTGCCGTTTGGACTGGATTTGACCGCTCTGGCGCGATTTTCACGGAGATGTGATGATGACTCCTAGATTCCCGTGTGTAGTGGATGGAGTGGCCGTCGACGGTTGCTCTCCGTGCTTGCCACGTGTACGGCAGGATTCCCCACGTAGCGCATGATCGTGGATTAACGGTTGTGATTGGTTTTGATTTGTGGTAAATAGTAAGGGCGGTGCCGGCAGAGTTTTTTACTTGCCATTTGCTCCTTGCGCCGCCCCTGTTCTTCTTCTTCCTCGCGCTCAACCTCCATTGCTCTTGTGCCCAAGCTTTCTGCGCTCCACCAATCCATCAGTGACGACGAAGAAAGGAGCTGGCTCGAAGCGAGCTGCCACGACTGCTGCTGTTGCGACCGACGCGGCTGCGGTGAAGGGCAAGAAGGTTGCGGCCAGCGCATTTGCTTCCGCCGCCGGCCTGAAGAAAAGCGATGGGGACTGGGTGAAGTCCTCGATCAAGGAGGCCCACCTCGACAAGCTCCGCGAGGATGGCCTGCTGCCTCCCGCAGATCAGTTGTTCGTCCGCGCGCCATCGCCCAAGGAGGTACTCCCCAAACCTCGTGGCAATGAGCGCGTTTGTTTTGTGGAGTTTTTGACTAGGGGGTTTGCGTTCCCCATCCACGATTTTGTTCGTGGTTTGATGTATGCATACGGGTGCAAATCCATGATTTCACCCCTAATGGCATATTACACATCGCGTGTTTTATCACGCTTTGTGAGTGCTTTCTGGGGGTTTCCCCTAGCTGGGCATTATGGAAGTCCATCTTCCTCGTCCGGCCGAACAAGAGAGGTGGTCGCACCTATCCCTTGGGCGGCTGCGGGATCCAGGTGCGCAGCGACACGCGCTACTTCGCCCTGAAGCTAGTCGACTCGGCGCAAGGTGGAGGAAAAAGTGGTTCTACGTCCGCGTCGACCAGGAAGGAATCCCGGCGTTCTCAACTGCCAGTTCTCTTGCGAGGACCAATGCCTGGGACCATCAGCTATCGACTGAAGAGCAGGCGGAGGCAGCGCCTGTTTTGTCGAAGATTGGAAAGCTACTGGGCAATGTCACAGGTGCGCACCTGATTGCCACCTTTGTGAAGATGCGAGTGTGGACGATCCGCGCCCGAGCCCACCCCATGTGGCAGTATGAGGGTGTGCTCGACTCCAGTCGAATGAGCCAGGAGGAAGTGTCAAAGAACGAGGTAGTGGCGCATGTGCGATCCATTACCAGCATTAAGTCAAGCGACCCCTGCAACGTCGACTGCCCTGTCACTCCATATGGGCCGGACAAGCCTTTGCCAGAGGTTAGTACAACCGTATGTGTTATTTGTCATCTGGCATTATCACTCGTTGTGTTTGCATTCTTAGCCTTTTGCTATTATTTGTGATATGCAGGGTCATTCGACTGCGTCAACCCTTCCTCCCCTTCCAGAGAATGGCCCAACTCATGAAACGGAGGTGCAAGAGGTAGAAACAAAGGGAGGGGATGAATCGCCTCTACCTTCGGCTACCACATCTCCTATGGAAGAGATCGAAGAGGAAGAGGTAGACGAGGTGCAGACCGAGGAGCCGGCTGCGCCTGATCATGTGAGCGAGGTTCCTACTCGCAAACGTCGTCGGGTGGCCCAAGGTTTGTCCTCTTCGATGAGCTCACCCGCGAAGGAAGCGGATTTGAAGGATGATGGTGACTCAGGTTCACCACCTCCTGCCAAGGCTGCTCCCCTGACCGTGTGCCCTTTGAGCTTAGCTCCCCCTCCCCAGCCGGGTGAGGCGCTGCTTTTTGGAGGCCCAATTTTTGACGACCCCGACAGTGAGGAGGATGGAGAGTACAGGTGTGCTCCTTTGCTACCTGTACTGCGGTTTTGCTGGATGATACTTTTGCTTACATTTTTTTATCTCTGCTACTCGTAGTACCGAGCGTCCTTTGACTCCTCCAGCCGAGAAGACTTTGACTCCACAGCACCAGAATGCTTCTCGGTTGCTCCAGAGGTTATACGACCAGTAGCCACGGCTACAGCTATTGAAGCGGTCAAGGTTGCGAGTGCCGTGACTCTGGAGGTCAGGACTTCTGCCGCAAAGCCTACGCCTTGGACTGGTTGTGTAGAACTTTATGCTGTTTTTATGTGCTTGCAGCCCTACTTCCTCAACCTGGTGGAATCAGGCAAAACTTTTGTCCAGGTGGAACAGGAGAGGGACAATCTGCATGCTGACCTGGAGCAACTCAGCCGTAAGTTTGTTTGGATCTGTACGTGAAGTTCGTTTGCGCTGCTTCATGTTGTCGTGTGTGAATTACATCTCGCCATCTACTTCAGGTGATAAGAAATTGGCTGAGTCCCGGGTGAAGGAGCTAGAAGAGGCCTTTGCTGCCCAACGCACCGAGTCGAAGAAAGCTTTGGACGCCGCCAAGGACTCAGCCGCCTTGCGCGAGAGAGGATATGCTGAGCGACTGGCTGGCCTCACTCGGGATGTGGGAGGTTAGTAACTTTTCCCTTTGACACTTTTTGTGTAGCTACTGAGTGCTATGCAATAATTTGTGCTCTTGTTGATCTTTGTTGAAGGAGTTATTGGCGCGCCAGTACCGGAGGACATGGTCAGTGATGAATTGTCACTTGACCATGTTATAGGGGATCTTGGCGCCATGTTCGTCCATGCGAAGGACACTCTTGCCAAGTCCACCAGCACTCTCAGCACCGTGTACAAGAATGTGCTCCCCCTAGGCGAGGTACCGGCGACTGTGGATGGCTTCGCCAACGTTCTGGGCCCAGGGACCTCGACTATGGCGAACTTTGCTCGCGCCCTTACAGTACGCGGCTCGGAGTCTACCCTCAAGCTCATATTAGGTCATGGGATAGAGGGTAACTTCGAGGCGGCTACGTCTAAGTTCCCTCGGAAGCCGAACGGGAAGATGGTGTCGCTGAAGCATGTTAGTGAGCCAGCCACGCGACTGGCTAACATATTTATAGCCACTATGGAGCGCCGGGCAGCAGAGATCGCCACTCGCGAGAGCAGGGCTAGGTCGGAGTCCATGTCGTAGATATAGGGTAACCGAACCTTTATTTATGCCCTGTAATGATACCTTATGATCACGCGAGCATGCGTGTTCTTTTGCTACACTTTGTATGGATGTCATCTTTTATGCCTTTTGCGTTTTCACCTGAAAGGCTATGTGTGTAACTCGCCTGAATTATATGCTTTGTTTCTCATTTCTGACATGAGATTTGTGTGATGCTTTGAACAGCCACGAGAACCTGCTACTTCAGTTGGTTCCTCGCAGCCTCAGACTGCCACCCGATCACAGGCTCAGGTGGCAAATGATGCCAAAGTAATGGAGTATATGAAAACTCGATGCGTGAGACTGGAGCAAGAGCTAAAGAGTGCCCAGCGCGAGCTGAATACGCTGAGAATGAGACCAGCTCCGGCCACAGAACGAGAGGATTATGTGCTTGGCGAGATGGACCTTGTAAACAGGCAACTCGAGTGTGAGTACAATCCTTGCTCTGATTATGGATTGTTTGGCTACTCTTTTTCGAGTGACTCGATTTGTTCTTTTTGCAGGTTTTGTCTCTGACTTCCAAGCAGAGCAAGCTCGCGTTGAGAGCGTTTGGATAATGCCACTGACAACCCGACAACTGGTCGTCAGCATTTTTGGCTTGATAGGTTCCGAGCGCGCACACTCGCTACTTTGAAGGATCGAGCTTGGCGAAGCGCTCACTACTCGAGTTATGCAGGGCGGCTTTGATTCGCATCAACCAGACCCTTTTTCCAACAGGACCACAACCACAAGGAATCCATGCCTTGCTCGATCTTTTCCGTCATGCAGGCCCCATCCGGGAGCTGCTTACCCAGAAGCTTGTGGTTGGAGCCAACGCGGCGATGGCGTATGTGCGGAGTCGACGTCCCAACTTGGTGTTGCCGCCACCCGCCATTGGAGCGACTCTGTCTCAGGAGGACCTTGATGGCACCATTCTATCTGCGAGGATGCTGATCGAGCGGACCCACGACCAACTCTTTGGTCCTGTGCTACCCATCAAGGATGAGCCTGAGGACTAGAGGTTTTTTGTGTATAAACTTTGTAGAGGGGGCAGCCCCCGAGTGTAAATTTGCCACTTGTATATAATATGAATTGTTTACTTTGTATTTCCGCAGCCCCCGAGTCTATCGAGTGGGGTTTATGAGGATGTTTCGAGTGTGAACTAATAATTGCGCAGCCCCCGAGTGTTAGAGTGGGGCTGTGAATTATTTGTGATATCTAAAATTTCAACTTTGCTTTGAGACTCAGCCCCCAGCGTGCGAGTGGGGTTTGGAAGTTTTGCGTTCTTGTTTGAACTTTTGTGATCCAGCCTCTGAACGTGCGAGTGGGGCTGAGGTATTTTTCTTAGGGAGCGAAAGCTCGTGTCTTTGATGGCGCAGTCCCCGAGTGTTTCGGGTGCGGCCGAGGTATGTACTAATGAGTTATGCGAATAGTAAATAGAGAGATAGGAGGAACATTGATTATATTCCACTTTTGAATGTTAAGCTGCAGGCCGCCTCATTAAAAACCTTCCAGCCCCCGTAGGTACCCTGGTAAGGAAAAGAGCGCGTCTGAAACCTGCAGCCATCCGACATATCGCCTATTACATTGTATGACTGAGTAGCCTAAGCATAGAAACGGCGCAGGTGCGCAACGTTCCAAGGATTATTCGAAAGTTCGCCTGTCTTTGCGTTCTTCAGTCTGTACGCGCCACCGTCGATGACCTCGGTGACGATGAAGGGTCCCTCCCATGGGGAGGCGAGCTTGTGCACCTTCTTCTGCTTCAACCGAAGCACCAGGTCGCCAACCATGAAGGACCTGGTGCGCAGTCGACGGCTATGGTAGTTGCGGAGATCCTGCTGATAGACAGCTGTGCGAGCCAGGGCCGTGTCGCGTGCTTCTTCGAGCAAGTCGACTGCATCTTCGAGTGCTTCGTCTGCGTCGTCTTCGTTGTATGCTGCCACCCTTGGTGCATCGAACTTTACATCGGATGGCAGGATTGCCTCTGCGCCGTAGACCATGAAAAATGGTGTGAATTGTGTTGAGGCGTTAGGAGTTGTGCGCAAGCTCCACAGTACCGACGGAAGTTCTTCAACCCAGGCACCCGCGGCCCTTTTGAGTGGCACCAGGAGGCGTTTCTTGATTCCGCTGCACACGAGTCCATTGGCTTTTTCACTTGGCCATTGGACTGCGGGTGCGCCACGGATGCATAATTGAGCGTAATGCTTTGCTCTTTGCAGAAGGAACGAAATTCTTCAGCCGTGAAGTTTGTGCCGTTATCAGTTATGATGCTGCTTGGGACGCCGAAGCGGTAGATGATGGTCTTTATGAAGTTAACTGCCGTAGTAGCAGTCGAATTTGTGATGGGGACTGCTTCGATCCACTTTGTGAACTTGTCGACTGCCACCAGGAGATGAGTGTGCCCTCCGTGCGAAGATTTTTTGAGTGGCCCAACCATATCGAGCCCCCACTGGGCGAAAGGCCAGGCCAATGGTATTGTCTTCAATGCTGATGCAGGTGCGTGCGGCTTTGTGGCGAATTTTTGACAGCCGATGCACCTTTTGACTATGTCCTCCGCGTCCTTGAGTGTGTGGGCCAGTAAAAACCTGCTCGAAAGGCTTTGGCTACGAGTGATCGGCTGCTGGCGTGATGTCCGCAGGTACCTGCATGAATATCTCGGATGGCTTTGCCATCTTCGAATGCGATGCATCGTTGGAACATACCTGATATGCTGCGTTTGTACAACTCGCCATTGATGATGGTGTATGCTTTAGCCGTCGAGTGACACGTCGTGAGTCAGTTATGTCGTCAGGTAGCTCGTTGCGGAGTATGTACGCCAGGAAAGGTTGAGTCCAAGTTGGCTCAATGAGGAGTACCTCGACTGGCGGGTCCTCTGTGCTGGGTGTTTTGCTCTTGGCTGGTGCGGTCGATGTAGGAGGTGCCGTTTTTCCTTGATTGATCTGTGCTCAATGCGCTCGAGGAAGACACCAGGTGGAACTTGCGCCTTGGTCGAGCCTAGGTTGGCTAGCATGTCTGCTTCCTCGTTGCTTTCTCTCCCTATGTGCCGCAACTCGCAGCCTTCGAAGCTGCCCTCCATTATGTTGTACAGGTCGCGGTAGGCGATCATGTTGTCTGCAATGGCGTCACAGGCCTTCATTGTTTGCTGCACCACCAGATTCGAGTCACCGTAGATCATTAGTCGAGTGCACCCGAGAGCTTTGGCCATCCGCATGCCATGGATCAAGGCTTCGTACTCGGCCTCGTTGTTTGATGGTAACTCGAATCCCATTTGCAGGACGTAGCGAAGCTTGTCTCCTTTTGGCGATATGAGGATGACACCTGCGCCTGCACCTTCGTTTTTCTTGGACCCATCGAAGTACATGGTCCATGAGTTGGACACATCTGGCGCTCCAGGCAACTGAGCTTCGATCCACTCGGTTGTGAAGTCGGGTAAGACTTGTGCTTTGATGGCCTTCGGGTGATCGTACTGATGTCCCTTGGTCCCAGCTCGATGAGCCATTTGGCGACTCTCCCAGTTGCGTTGGGGTTTGTGAGAATATCCCCGATCGCTGAGTTACTGATTACAGTGATCGGGTGTTCTGCGAAGTAGTGCGTCAGCTTTTGATGACATGAACACGGCGTAGGCCAGCTTTTGATAGTGCGGGTACCGCTGTTTTGATATGGAGAGGACCTCACTCAAGTAGTAGACTGGGCGTTGTATGCTTTGGGCGTGTCCCTCTTCCATGCGTTCGACCACCAGTACGGTACTCACCACCCTGTTGGTAGCCGAGACGTATAGGTATAGCGGTTCCCGTTCCTTAGGTGCGACGAGGACTGGAGGGCTTGTGAGGACTCGCTTGAGTTCCGTGAAAGCTGCTTCGGCTTCCGGCGTCCACTCGAACTTGTCTGCTTTCTTCATCAGTTGATAGAACGGGAGTGCTTTTTCGCCTAGTTTGCTGATGAAGCGGCTGAGCGCCGCCACTCGACCTGCTAATTTTTGTACGTCATGAAGCTTTGAAGGCCTTTGCATTGTCAAGATGGCCTGTATTTTCTCTGGTCCCTCGATTCCACGAGCTGAGACTAGATAACCCAAGAGCTGCCCGGCTGGTACGCCGAACGTGCACTTCTTAGGATTGAGCTTGATGTGGAAGTGTTTGAGGTTGGCGAACGTCTCTCGCAGGTCGTCGAGTAGTGTGTTTTCTTCCCTTGTTGTGATGACAATGTCATCCACATATACTTGGACGTTTCGTCCGATCTGCTTTTTGAGGCAATCTTGCATCATGCGCTGGTATGTCGCACCCGCGTTTTTGAGCCCAAAGGGCATGGTTGTGTAGCAGTAGACCCCGAGTGGGGTTATGAACGCCGTTTTCTCTTCATCTTCTTCCTTCATCCTTATCTGGTGGTAACCTGAGTAAGCGTCCAGGAAGGACAGGCGTGCGCATCCAGCGGTGGAGTCGACGATCTGGTCGATTCGAGGTAGCGGGAAGTGATCCTTTGGACAGCATTTGTTGAGGGCTGTGAAGTCCACGCACATCCGAAGGATATCTGTATGCTTCTTTTCTACAAGTACGGGGTTAGCCACCCATTGTGATTTCTTGATTTCTCGGATGAACCCTGCCGCGAGTAGTCTATCAACTTCAGACTCGACGGCGGTCTTTTTGGGCCGGAGACGCGGCGCATTGTTTGTTTTACTGGCTTGGCATCTGGAAACAGTTGGAGAGAGTGCTCGGCGAATTCCCTGGGGATACCTGGCATGTCGGCTGGACACCACGCAAATATCTCCCAGTTCTCACGGAGGAATTCGACGAGCGCGCTTTCCTATGCGATAGGCAGACTCGATGATACATTGACTGTCTTGGACGGATCGGTCGGGTGCACCTGATGTGACCTTGTGTCATTTGTTGCGTTGAACGCTCTGTCGACTGCCAATTTTTTGTGTTCCGGCATGAGTGTGCGGTCGTTGGAAATCGACAGATCGGCGAGTGCTTCTTCCATACCGAACGTCTCAGAGATTTTGCTGAACTCACGGTCGCAAGAATCGGACCTTTGAAAGTTTCCAGTGACAGTGATGACTCCTTTTGGCCCTGGCATCTTTAGCTTGAGGTAGGCATAATGTGGACTGCCATGAATCGAGCGAACGTTGGGCGTCCAAGTATGGCGTGGTATTGTGACTTCCAGTCGACGACCTCGAACTCAATCGATTCCGTCCTGAAGTGATTTGGGTCCCCAAACGTGACGTCGAGTTGTATTGTGCCTTCTGGACTGACTGCTTTGCCTGGGACGATACCGTGGAAGGTATTTGTGGACTTTGGTAGGTTTTCGACTGACCTGTTCATTTTGCGGAGTGTGTCTGCAAAGATGATGTTGATGCCGCTGCCTCCATCCATGAAGACTTGGTCATGGCGTAGCCTCCAATTTGCGTGTCGAGTACCAGAGTTGCGTGCCCTGGTGATGCATGTAAAATGCATACATAAACTTTGCATCATATTACTTATATTTCAATCATATTTGCATCATATAAGGGTTATATCATTGATTTATATTGATTTTGGGAATATTTCATTGTTTCCCTATTTTTCTGGAATTAATCCTGCACAGGCAGAAACCCTATTTTCTATATTTTGACGTTTCAGGGACCCAAACGACGTCCAAATGACCTGGAAATTTACGAGCATCAGTTTTTGGAAGGAACGAAGCGTGGAAGCGAACAAACGGAGGCCCGGGGGCCAAGATAGGGGGGCCCACGCGGTCAGATTCCTTGGCCGCGTGGGACCCACTATCTTGGGCCTCGAGGCTCCGTTGCCGTCGATCTTTTTTCCCAAGCCTCCGTCTTGGCCTAAAAATGACTATAAAAATAGTCCCCGACGCCCTTCGGAAAGGAGCGCCGCAGAAACACAGAAACCACGAAACAGAGACCTGGAGTTGCAGATTGGAGGGGGAAAACTCCGGCGGGGCGCTGCCGGGTGGTCTCTATCTTCTCCAATGACTTCTCCACCGTCTCCATAATGAAGGGGGAGTAGTCCACCCCCTGGACTTTGGGTTTGTGGTGGTAACTTGATCCAATCTCTCTATGTATGATCATTGTTGAAGTCCATATGATGTACCTTGCATGATTATGGAACTATCTTGTAATTCCTATGGTGGATACTGTGGTATGAGATGATATTATGTTATGCATTTACCATCATATTGGGATTTTTATGGTTTGTCATATTTGGAATACATCTATGTTACATGCAATGGATTTATCTATTCTTAATGCCTTGTTTATCTGCGCTAATGGGGTAGTTGACAACCATCTCGGTGGGTAGATGAGAGGGATGTGGATGCACGTACATTAATAAATCATTGCACTAGTTCTTAGAATATGTTTTCCTTTAAGAGTATGATGTATGTGGGTAGAGAGTGGCCTGGTGACAGAAGGCATAGGCATTAAGTGACAGTAATGTCGCCCAACATTCTTTATCCGGGGGTAAAAAGGAAGAAGTATGATGTGGGAGTGACAACAAACCACGCTAGCCTTACGAGGGTGACACTAGCAACACAAATGATTTTTTTCTTTCAACTATGTGTTTTAGGACATGTAGCCGTCATAGAAGTTTACCATTAAAGCATGACAATTGTGTGTACTTTTTATCTATAACATGATAATCACCATAGATGGGAGAGATGATTGAGTGAACCCATGAACCCATGTCCATTGTTTCTATAAGAGAAAACCTTTGTCTTGTCCTCTTGTATTGAAGAGGATTGGGACACTTCAACGTTCTTGTTTTGTTACATTAAACTTCCATCCATTAAATCAACCATCTTGTTCTTTAAACTTGTTTAGTGCATAATCAACTAAAACTCGTGACACTTTAGTTGTAGGGAATAGATAACTTTTCCTTCTTGCTCATGCGGATCGATACCCTACTTCCACATTGAGATGTGCTACAGTGATCCCCTGCTCTTGGGGGTTATCACCTGGTCGAACTACAGCTGGGGGTGGTCCTCCCGACTGAAGTTTATGGCAGTTTCGGATCCCTTCAGAAATTCAGGAACAGCGAGAGGTGCCATGGCGGCCATGTTCACCTGTCGGGTGCGTAGTTTTTGCTGCCTTTTGGAGGGGCGACCCTTCTGTATCATGTTCACCTGCCCGTGAGGCTGAGGGTACCGATCCTCTTCTACCCAAGGTACGGGGTGTATGGCGCCTGCAACATGTCCGCCTGCGGCAGGCTGTGGTGGTGCCATCAGGGCAGGTACAGTGTTTTGCTGAGGTGCAGTTGCGGCTGGCGCCTTTCTGAGATGCATGTATTCAGATGCAAATTCTTCGAATTCTCTACAGTTTTTCAACGAGTGATTGGAACGCATTTTCCGTCCTCCCTTTTGTACAGGTGGAATCTGCAATAGTCATCCATCTTGTCATCGAATGAGCACTTGTTTTGTGCGTCAGATCGTGGCTTTCGCCACTCTTGCTTCCTGTAGCTGTTACTTCGTTGCTCGTGGTCTCGACTATCGCGGCGATCATCCGGCCTCCGGTCGCTCCTATCTTGGTCGTCATGGGGTTGGGTGAACCCAGCCGCCATGAACTCGGATCTGTCGTCGTCGTGATGATGTTTGGAACGCTTGCGCCTCCGATCATCTCTATATGTGTCCCTGCGGTTTCGACTGCCGCTGTCATGGTTGTCGCGTGGTGAAGAGGTGCGGGTTGCTCGCACCGAGTCTTCTTCGTCTGCCCATTCAGTCGTGATTTTTATAAGGTTGGCCATGGAGGTTGGCTTTTCTCGACCGAGCGCTTCTTTGAAATCTCGCCTGGCGAGACCCATGATGAAGGCGTCCATGGCTCTATCTTCCGATATTGCGCCGACTGAGTTGCGTATGGTGGTCCATCGCACAGAGGTTCGAAGTTTTTGATGAAGTCTCTGCGGAAGTGATCCCACGAGTCGTATGACGACGGAGGTAGCGCCTTGAGCAGTCGCGAGCTGTACCTTCGAGCATGAGTCGTATGTATTGCATAGCCGTATTGTTCGTGCCTCGTTGGCATGAAACGACGAGTCTGTAGTCTTCTAGCCATCCTGAAGGTTCCTGTCGACCTGTGTACTTGGGTTGCTCAGATGTTAACTTGAACCCTTTTGGCGTTCTTGTCTCGCGGATGCGGCGAGTGAAACACAAGGCTCCGCATGGCTCGGGTTCCCGATCGGAATATGAGTCGCTACTTGAAGACCTTCGAGATTTGCTTCTGCTGGACCAGTGTCAGCGTGTGCCTTTCCATGTTTCCTCCGAGTGGCGACTGCGACCGCTACGATCGTGTGCTGCCTTGCGATCTCGACTCCCTCCTAGAGTGTTTGCTTCCGCACGAATGGCTTTCACCTCTAGGGCCAGTGATTTGAGCTGTTGGCGATGCAGGGCTGCGTTGGGGTTGTCCGCCGGAGGCTGCATTGCTTTGAGGTAAGCACTCACAGAGAAAAGAGCACCCGCAACTGTTTTGGGTACTGGGATTCCTTCGTCGTCGTGTGTCATGAAAGACAGGTGGTGAGTAATTGCCTGCCTCTCATCTTCCGGGCGACTTGCCAGCCTCGATCTGCGCCTTGGCTCACCCGCCCTGTGGAGCTAAGTGATAGTTGTCTTCTTCGTGCGCTCGAGATGCTGGCTTGCCTTTTGCGTTCATCGAGTGCTGCTTTGATGTTTTGCAGGAGAAGTGATTCCTGCCAGTTGAAGTACTAGAAGGTCAACATCTCTTCCGGAGTTGCGTCTGCTGGCATCATTGTGCACTCCTTAATTACTTTGTCTGCTTTTGCTGCCATTTCAGCAGTAATTGTCAGAGTTGTAACCCCATCCGGCATAGTTACCGTGCATGGGAATTCTGTAGGCCTGCGGGACGTTGCGGCTTCAGATGATTCTCCGTTGATGGCAACGTAAACCTGGTGGGGGATGACCCGCGGGTACACGTATGTGCTGCCAATTCCTGTCATGGACTCGACGTCTTCATCAAGGCTCATGTCGGAGTCGATATGCCCGTCGAGTGGTCCATCTAGACAGATCTCGTTGTCGATGCGTTCATCGTCTATGCTCATCTCAGCGTCAGCGAAAACGTTGTGGACCTCGGAGTCGAGTTTGTTGTTGTTGCAGATCTCAGAGTTGACGTTGCTGTCATTATGAAGTTCGAAGTCATCGAGGGAGATCCCGCAGTCAAAGGTGCCGTCGAGTGGGAGATCGAACTCGAGATCGTTTTTTGCGGTACGCTGATTCAGCTTCCTCACCTTGGAGTTCTTTCGCCAAGAACTCGTTGATCTCTCGAGTCGACATGGTTGTTGCAGATGAGCAGGCTTCGAGAATCGATGATGGGACGGACGCAGTCGATGGAGCCTCAGGTGCGGCAGTCGCGAGTTGTCGTGGATCTGTCAAGTCCTGCGTACCAATCTTGTTTACGAAAAAATTGAATGCTCCAACAGTTAAATCCAAACCTGACTCGAGACCAACAAACGTCTCTCGGGCATCTGGCGAGTGTGGATCAAATGTGCCTTTTGTTGGTGAAGTTGGCGGGCTGCTAATTTTCGAGTGAGTCGGCGAGTTGCCGTATGTTGACTGAGTCGTCGAGTTGTGGTTTGTCGATGCAGTCGGCGAGTTGCCGTTCGTAGATGCGATCGGCGATTCGCCGTTTTTCGATGGAACCGGCGAAACCTCGAGTCCAACACTACTCTTTCCCACAGACGGCGCCAATTGACGAGGTGTTAACTCATTAAATCCCATGGTTAAGGACCTAGGGTTGATATTACGAGGGAGAGAACGTGGTAGAGCTGGAAGTTTCATCGGCTGACAAGCAAAAGCAAGGATTTACCCAGGTTCAGGCCTCCGGAGAGTAACACCCTACTTCCTGCTTGTCTGGTATTAATCTGAGGGTATATGCGAGCTACAATGGAGTCCCGGCGAGATGTCGATCTCGCTAGGGCTTTGGTGGTTCGAGTATTGCGTGTCCTAGATCGGCGGCCCTCCCAGCCTTTATATAATAGGCTGGGTCTCGGGAGTTCGCAACCGACTCAGATTACATGTAAGGAAAGTCTAAACCGACTATGTCTATGCCTAATCTTGTAGGATACTCCATCTTCTTGGGCCTTCTGGTATGGGCTTCATGTAGGCTCTTGATATTTGGGCTTTAGTCGATACGTGCACCAGGCACCCTCACGGTAGGATGCCCGAGAGGTATATCCCCGTCAGATTGGAAGCGTGAGACTCCCCTTGCAGAAGCCTGCTAGCCCCCCGGCAACGGCGCCAGAAAAAGTTCTGGCGTGTGGAAGGGGAAGCTAGGAGACTACTGAACCGAAGTACTTCCACTCCCCGGCAACGGCGCCAGAAAAAGTGCTTGATGACGTGAAACACATGTTCGTTGGGAGACCCCAAGAGGAAGGTTTGAAGCAGTGCAGCAGCAAGTTTTCCCTCAGTATGAAACCAAGGTTATCGAATCCAGCAGGAGTAGTAGCGCTTCAGAAGGTTGTCAACGGCGCCAGAAAAGGTGGTGTTGAAGGGGATCTGGACTGTTGACGTGGAACCTGCACACAACACAATCAAACTATTTTGTCCCAACGAACCAGGAAGGTTGTCAATCTCCCTGGCTTACTGAAAACAAAGGATTAAACATATGGTGTGGAAAACAGTATTAAATTGCAAAGAGTAAAAGAGAACAATGATTGCAGTTGGTGGTTTTATCAGTGTAAAAGAATGGATCGGGGTCCACATTTCACTAGTGGTGTCTCTCCATAAAGATAAATAACATGTTGGGTAAACAAATTACAACTGGGCAATTGACAAATAGAGAGCGCATGACAATGCATATATATGACAAGGTGATTACTATGATATTCATTTTGGGCATTACGACAAAATACATAGACTGTTATCCAACTGCATCTATGACTAATAATCCACCTCCAGGTTAACATCCGTGTCCCCCGTTGGTATTAAGTTGCAAACAACAGATTATTGCATTAAGTAATGTGCATAATGTAAACAACACATATGACCGTAGACATAACATTGTTTTGTTATCTCTAGTGGCAACAGCACATCCACAATCTTAGACGTTGCTGTCACTCACCCAGATTACTGGAGACATGAACCCACTATCTAGCATAAATACTCCCTCTTGGAGTTACAAGCATCTACTTGGCCAAAACATCTACTAGTAACGGAAAGCATGCAAGATCATAAATAACATATAAAGATAGAGTGATAATCAACTTGATCATAGTATCAATATTCATCGGATCCCAGCAAACACAACATATATCATTACAATAAGATGATCTTGATCATGTTTGGCTGCTCACAAGATCTAAACATGATAGCACAAAGTGGAGAGACAACCATCTAGCTACTGCTATGGACCCGTAGTCCAAGGATGAACTACTCACGCATCACTCTGGAGGCAGGCATGGCGATGTAGAGCCCTCCGGTGATGATTCCCCTCTCCGGCAGGGTGCCAGAAAGAGGTTCTGGACCCTCCCGAGCTAGGGTTGACGACGGCGGCGCCTCTAGAACTTTTCGTGGAATATGACTCGGGTATTTAGGGTTTTCACGTCGGGGGAATAAATAGGCGAAAGGGCGGCGGCTGAGGGCACCCGAGGGGCCCACACAAGGGTAGGGCGTGGGCCCACCCTTGGCCGCACCGAGCCCTTGTGTGGCCACCTTGTGGCTCGGCTCTGTCTCTCCGTTGGACTCCGTGTACATGTCGGTGAAATAGGGACCTCCATTGATTTTCATCCAATTCCGAGAAAATTTCCAGAACAGCTTTTCTGGAATACAAAAACAGCAGAAAACAGGAACTGGCACTGTGGCATCTTGTTAATAGGTTAGTTCCAGAAAATGCATAAAAATGATATGAAGTGCATACAAAACATATAACATTTGACATAATATCAACAGGGAACATCAAAAATTGTAGATACGTTTGAGACGTATCACCTATCTAGCATACTTCAGGGGTACCACTAAAGCTGAATACGCTGAGAATCTGTGGAGTTCCTGGGCACCTCTGAAGGAAAAGCTATTTTTGTGGTTGGCGCTCCGCAACAGGTGCTGGACAGGGGAAAGACTGCGCAGGAAACATCTTCTGGGGTCGGCGGTATGTCCTCCCGAGACCATCGATCATCTTCTAGTACAATGCCCCACGGCGCGATCGATCTGGTTTGAGATACTGTTAGAGCGAGGTTTTGATGCCTTCGTCCCAACACCTGCATCCAATCTGCGAAGTTGGTGGTGCTCGCTGAAGAATTGTCGGCCAAGGAGAAGGAAGAGGGAACTGACCACGGTGGCTGTGGCGACATGTCGGCGCCTGTGGTTAGAGAGGAATGACAGATGCTTTGAAAGGAAGAAGGCATCGATGGAGGTAATCTTGCGGTGGATCAGAGATGAAGTTGCTCTCTAGGAGAAGGCTAGGGCAGGGGCAGGTGATGGGCCTTGACGTAGTTACCTGCGTTAAAAGAATATGGGTTAGGTTGAGACTCCAAGTGCAGAGTGTATAGTATAGGAAAGACGGTTTTCCCCACGAGGGGTGACTCAAGGGTTTAATATCGAACTCTCGGGGAATCAGTAGTGAAAGATTTATCTTCTTATCCTTCTCTTGAAAACCTACAAAACAAAGTAAATTGTTTGTGCCCTCAACCTCACCTAGTGGTTGTCAAGCACAAGGTGTGAGAATGATATGAAAAGATAATGAATGCAAACAGTAAATAAATATGCAATGATGATAAATAAATATGCAAGGATGGTGTAAATAATGATGGATGATATTTTTGGGTTTTGTATTGTGAATGCAAGATGTAAAAGTGTTTTTGTATTTTCGGATTTTTAAATGGCAGAAAATGTAAAGTGGATAAAAGTTGTTGGAAAGGTGTTTCTTATGATTAAAAATGGACCGGGGTTCATGGTTTCACAAATGCACTCTCTCTTTAATAAAGTGGTAGACAATGGAACACTAGAATTGACATATGAGATTGCAACAAAAAGATTTCATGACAAGTTACTAATTATATGGGCATCTCGTCCTAACATAGAGATCTTTTGTTTATTAATCTCTCTTATACTCCACCAAGATGCGAACTAAATCATAACATCTTAATAATTAAGATAAATCAGAGTATAGCTTTAAGTTCTATGACATGAAGTTAAAATAAGAACATGCTAGATCTAGTCATGGAGTAGTGGCAATGGTCACACCCACATCTCCGGTAGCAAGGTATTTTTCTTTATCCCTAGTGAGGCAACAAAGGAAGGTAAAAACCCAAGTGGATCGCGGAACTTTCTCTCACGTTCACCGCACTAGCCACCCCCGTTACTCCAACTAATGCACACGTTCCCCCTCACACGCTCTCATACACATGCTTGATCAAAACAAGTAACAAGAACGAAGTACATAATATGCATCTACTTTTATAACTGAAACAAAACTATTGCAATCTCAAACATATATTAACTCATAAAAAGATCCACCACAAAGGTATTACATAGATGACCGTAATCATGTTCAACAGCTCATACGGTACTAATTAGTGAAGCTCAAGAGAGGAGAGATACATAAGTTACTTCCACAAACCCATAGTCCAGGGGTGGACTACTCCCTCTTCATCATGGGGACGGTGGAGAAGTCGTTGGAGAAGATGGAGACCACGCCGGCAGCGCCCCGCCGGAGTTTCCCCCCTCCAATCTGCAACTCCAGGTCTCTGTTTCGTGGTTTCTGTGTTTCGGCGGCGCTCCTCTCCCAAGGGCGTCGGGGACTATTTTTATAGTCGTTTTTAGGTCAAGACGGAGGCTCGGGAAAAAAGATCGACGACAACGGAGCTCCGAGGCCCAGGTTGATGGGTCCCACGCGGCCAAGGAATCTGGCCGCGTGGACCCACTCAACTTGGCCCTCGGGTCTCCGTTTGTTCGCTTCCTTCGCTCCCACGCTTTGTTCCTTCCAAAAACTGGTTCCCGTAAATTATTAGGTCATTTGGACGTTGTTTGGGTCCCTGAAACATCAAAATATAGAAAATAGGGTTTTCTGCCTGTGCAGGGTTAATTCCAGAAAAATAGGGAAACAATGAAATATTCCCAAAATCAATATAAATCAATGATATAACCCTTATATGATGCAAATATGATTGAAATATAATTAATATAATGCAAAGTTCATGTATGCATTTTACATGCATCAACATCCCCAAGCTTAACCTATACTCGTCCTCGAGTATGAAGGTGATAAAACTAACATGGACTTTGCATTTTAATATTATCAAAGGATATCAAAGATGATTACTATTGCTACATAGAGTCAAATGATTCATTCTTCAAAGGAGTAGCAATATACAAGATAGATTATGAAGTGATATCAAATATTCAATATAAGGATGTTCAATGATAATTCACAAAGTGTAAAATAGAAGAAAGTACTATGGACCAAATGTATGCATGATGAAAAGTAAAAACATCCTATAATCGTCATAGAGTATTCTTGTAAATCTGAATATAAAAGGTGGACACTTTGGAAATATATATAAATGAGTAGAGGTAAAACATGAATAAGTTCCATCTAACTTCCAAATGCTTCTACTTAAGTTAATGTTTGCAATGTGGTATTCATTGGTGTCAAACTCTCATTACCCCTATCATAGCATCTTGAATGGTTAAAGTTTAAAGTGAATGCAAATATGACTAGTATGCTTGACAAAGTATGTGTTGAATGTCTCATGCCCCGTGAATACGAGTACCTACACCACGGTGTTACTCAACTTGGGTCATTTGGACGTCGTTTGAGTCCCTGAAACATCAAAATATAGAAAATAAGGTTTTCTGCCTGTGCAGGGTTAATTCCAGAAAAATAGGGAAACAATGAAATATTCTCAAAATCAATATAAATCAATGATATAACCCTTATATGATGCAAATATGATTGAAATATAAGTAATATAATGCAAAGTTCATGTATGCATTTTACATGGATCAGCAGGCCGTAGGGAGGAGTAGTAGTTAGCGGCAGGCTGCAGAGTGTTGTTCTGCAGTGTTTCGGGTGTGCAGCGTGGTGTTGCGTTGTAACATTACATTGTATCACATGTTCTTCTCACTCTTAATGTCATGACATGCAATCTTTTCATGTTCTTGTAAAAAAGTGTGCATGTTCACTCATTTTATTATGCATGTAGATAATATGTACAACACCTAAAATATCTTATATTAAAAAACATAAAAGTAAGATCTAACAATTGGAATAAACAAAAATTTAAGCGCCAATTTGCAAAATAGTCTGCCATGTATGCGAAGTAGCGGCCGTCACACGAAGTGAGCAAAAAGCTCGCACATGGCAACTTTATGACTTGCTTTTCACGTCTCTGCAAATTCATAACCAAACCTCACATTCTCGACAAGATTACTAAATCTTTGTTTTTCTCATTACTAACTGTCGTGTCACTTGGAAGTAAATATACATGCTTCATTACTGTTAACATCTCGTCTTGTATACAACATATCCACGCCCATGTGTATCATCGGAGTGATGCAACACAATCTTCCGCAGGAGGTCGGCTAACCACACGATATACAAAACACTCAGACGGAATTTTTAAATCACATGCCCCACTCGTTTCGGAAGGACCTGTCAGAATTTGTGGCGGCGATTTTATTGTATTTTGTCAAATTTATCCACACTATACATTTTATTTTTATTCTCTTTTCTAAATATTGGGAACAAGTTAGTTTTGTATTTTGTATGCAAGCACCACCAATTTACTTGAGGACGTGATATTTCTATTGATTCGATAAACCGTGATTGTTCGCTCGGTCGCCGTAAGAGCAAGCTGAGGCAGCGCTACGAGGGGTACTGCATCCTCTACTCCGACTACTTCGCCGATGATCCCCTGTAGGACGAGGTCGTGTTTCGGCGCCGTTTCAGGATGAACCGCAAGCTCTTCCTCAACATCATGCATGCCATCCGGGAGTTCGACAGCTACTTCAAATTGAAAAAGGATTGCACCGATACGGTAGGCTTTACCTCAATTCAGAAGTGCACGATGGCCATGAGGTTGCTTGCATACGGTGCTCCCACTGATTCGCAGGATGATGATATGCGCATGTCCGAGTCCACAACCATTGATTGCTTGAACAGGTTCTGCCGGGCAGTCGTTGCAGTGTTTGGGCCAACCTACTTGCGATCACCCAATGCGGAAGACACTGCTCGGATCCTAGCTTGCAATGAAGCAAGAGGCTTTCCTGGGATGCTTGGAAGCATCGACTGCATGCATTGGGCATGAAAAAACTGTTCATTTGAATGGCAGAAGATGTACAAAGGCCACAAAGGAAAGTGCAGTGTGATTCTTGAGGCCGTGGCTACACATGATCTATGGATTTGACATTCTTTTTTGGTATGCCAGGAACTCACAACGACATCAATTGTTGCAGTGCTTGAATGTCTTCACCAAGCTTGTTGAAGGTCATGCCCCCCTGTGAACTACGAGATCAATGTGCAACAGTACACAAATGGCTACTACCTTGGAGATTGCATCTACCCGAAGTGGTCAACATTTGTGAAGAGTATCTCCAACCCTGTGCCAGGAAGCGCGAAAGCTTGGTTTTCGAAGTGCCAGGAGGCTTGCAGGAAGGATGTTGAGCGGACATTTGGTGCGCTGCAGTCTCGATTCGCTGTTGTCCGGTACCCAGCTATGACTTGATCGAAGGCCAACATGTGGGATGTGATGAACTGTTATGTGATCTTACACAACATGATCATTGAGAGTGAGCGGAACCATACAGTGCCTGAGACCGGTGAGCCATACTACCGGCAGGGTCCTCTTGCAGATGTAGATCATCAGGTGCCGGCAACATGGGCAGCCTTCCTCGCTATGTGCTAGGAGATTCGAGACCCTGCAACACATACACAACTGCAGAATGATCTGGTGCAGCACTCTTGGGAGCGCAAAGGCAATGACACTGGCAATGTGCCTAATTTGATTTGTTCTATTTGCTTGCATTGTTGAACTATTTATGTGTGGATTTGTATGTTGAACTATTCTTATGTGTGAATTTATATGTCGAACTATTTTAAATGTGTCGGTCTTTATTTGTGTGAAATATGTCCAAAATCATCGGCTGGGGGCGGCCTGGGTTCCACGGCTGGGAATCAGCGCTCCCCGAGACGAAAATAGCTCCGTTTTCCAGGCCGACGAAAATAACGCCCGTTTTTCGGCCGGGTCAACGAATGGAGATGCCCAACCATCTTTGTCATTGGCAAATTCTCTAAGCTTTTTTTTGGTAAAAGAGGAAAAGTAATGTAGCGCGTGTCCTGGTCAAACTCTGCTTCCAAGTTCGAGCCCGACCCTTTTATCTGTAGCCCCATGTCCACCTCTAGGGGTAATCCCGTCCATCCAACCCGGATACGTGTCCACACGCACCAAGGAAAGGAAATCAATCGAGTATTAATTGGATGCCCCTCCAAAATCACACAAAAATATTATGGTCTTGGTCTTCTCCTCCCACCCTCCGCAGGCGGCGAAGTAGAACAAGGAAAGGGTCCAATACAAAATTCCGGAGCAGCGACGGCGACGGCGGGGCCACTTGCGGCGCGGGCGACGTCAGCCGGGACTCACCGCCGATCGCTTGGTCGGGTTCCCGGCCGGACAGTGTCAAAAGGGTCGAAAAGCAGCGGGGGATTTCTTCGCACCGCAGCGCACGCAAGGAATCCAGCGAGGAACGGAGCGGAGCGAATGGGACGAAAGGGTTCGGATTCCAGCTGATCCTAGGTTGCGTACCCATATACGCGCAGGACGGAGAACGGAGACAGCCGGTGGCGGCGGTGCTGGGTTTGATGAGGAAGTCTGGTACAAAAGGTATACGCAACCCTAGATCTTAGAAATCTCTCTACCTGCGTCTTTGCTGGCTTCCGTGGCGTCCGGATTAGGTTGGTTTAACAGGTGGGCTTGGGTAGCAGCCAGATTGATCATCGCCATGAGCTACGGGCGGAGGACATTTTTCTCGCTCTTCGGTTGTCAGATCCGCTTTGTCTGAGGGATTTGGACTTTGGCACCGGAGTTTGTCTCAGGTCAATCTGTGGGCCTGTAGCTGTTGTTCTTCGTTTCTGTGCATCTGCCAGAGGGAGGTGCTCGTCGGGAACAGATCTGTCTTTTCTTTCTGGGGATTGCAAAAGAAGGTCTCCATGTGGGTGGAGGTGGCCAATGGCTGAGCGACGAGGACAGTTGACTTGACTTGTGGATGAGCTACTACTGTCTTGTTCTGATGCCATGGCGTTTCAGTCCTGGCAGGAGAGCCAACTTAGTTTAGCTTCTGGTGTGCCATACGTGCTGCAACACAAATCTGCTTGTTTGTAGCCTGGCTGGAAGCTCAAAGTCTATTCTTATTTTGCTACCAAAAACAGACTCAGAATTCAAAGATTTTCTTAATTTGGTGCTGAATTGGTTCAAGGTAGTGGCTGCTGATGGTTGCCTGGGGGCAGTGGCATTGCTGAGAAATCCTTGTTTATTTTTTAACTCTTGCTTATGTGCATCCTATGTGGGGTCTGTGACACTATTATTCTTCAAACAGTATGCTAAGCATTGGTAGTCTGGTGCTCAGCAGCAACCTTCTGTTGTTTTTGTTTTCCAGAGAATATTGAGGGATCCATTTGATTTGAGTGTGCAGTTGCTGTGAATCCATCTTCTGTTTGTGCCGAAACAGGAGGAAGACGATCTGATTTGATGGTATGCACATGATTTTCCAACACTTTGGCTCGTGTGTTGCCATGCTAAAAACTTGTAGATGTCTTCAGTTTTCTACATATTGGTGTTCTGTCTCACATTTGATTTCTAATAACTTCTGCTGTATGGTTCTCTTGGCAGATTCGAGCGTGCAGTTGTACCAGAAGGTTGTCGTCACTTCATAATCCTAATAGGACGGATATTTCGATGACCTGCAAAGGCTGTGGTGGCGACTCAATTTTGGACAGAGGTGGGCCATCCTGTGGCAGCAAGGCTAATACCAGGGGCTTGGAGCTCCCAAGACCTATAGATCCTGAGGTGAGATGGAAGACTGTAAACAAAAGGCAAAGAGCTGCAAGGAGAGCAAGGACCTCCTTCTCTGGAGTAGACATAATGAAGGATGAAATTAGATCTTTCTATGCATGCTCCAGTGCCACCAGTCGAGAAGTGGCACAGGAAGATGCTCCAGTTTCTGAATCTGAGAAGGTCTTTATTTCTCTCCTTGAGAATGTGGTGAAATAAGAGTTAATTGTCAATACTTTCAAGGAATGCCAATTTTCTTAACTATTGAATTATACTTTTGCAGCTTGGGGTATCCATTCTTGGTCGGCGCTTTAGTGATCCCTTGGAAAATGTTCCAATAAAAAAGAGAAGAGTTCACATGGATTGTTCTCCATCACCTCCACCCACTCCACTGCTAGTGGATCCTTATGAAAAAAAACTTGGCAGATCTTGTGGAGGCATCTCATCATATGGCAAGCATCGCAAGGTTAAAACACTTGGAGGCAAGCACATGGACGAAAAGAGAGGGTCTCTAGACGCTGTTGATTTTTCTGGTATATCAATACTGGCTGCTGCTGCCTGTGAAAGTGAAATGGATGTTGCCATGCTAAATGGTGAATGCTCGAAGTCAGCCCACTGTCTTGAAGAAAGAAAGCCCGAGCTTATCTCTGGTAGTTCAGAATTGGGTCTCCTACATGAAATCAAGGGGGGTGAGTTAAACATTCCAGATGCTTCACATAGCAAATTGGACAGGGCAAAGAAGTTACATGAAACAGCTCCTGACATGGAGCCTTTGTTCCCCACTACATTAAACAGCTTGGAATCTGCTCCTGATATGTATCACTTGTTTCGCACAACATTAAAAAGCTCAGAGAATTGTGTTGAATCTGCAGCTGCTCTGGAGGCTAATACATCACTTCTTTTTTCGTTGAGCAATGCAAACAAGACCGATGATTTTTCATCTGTTTCTGATGCTAAATCTTCAGATGTTACCGTATCAACTAACTCAAGTACAGACAAACCAGCTGGCTGCTTCGGAGATACAGTTGAGCATACCAAGCATTCCGATGCTGGTCGTGATTCTAGACTGCACTGGGATCTTAACGTTGCAATGGAGGCGTGGGACATTCATAGCGGTGATGATCATGATATGGTTGGTCCTGATCCTGTAGCTTCTGTAAGCGATTGTAATGATGTTGAAAAGGAGATGAACAAAGAGCAGGCGTGTGGGGATCTTTCTGAGTCAACAATTGCTGTCAACATACTTCATCATTCCGGTGACAAAGTGCACGTAGTTGGTGTAGCTAAAGATGTTATGACAAAGGGTGAATGCGACTTCCCAGGTGACTCATTTCATCCTTTGTGCACTATATCTCCCCAAAACATGCAGCTATTGGAATCTGAATCCTTAAATGGGAATGATTCCTATGGGGAAACAAATGATTTGCCTGATCCTCAGAAGAGAAATTGTGTTTCCAAAGTGAAATTGCATCTAGGATCTGATCCAGATTTGAGTTCTTTCGCTCTTGCTACAGAAAATTTTGCTTTCGCTGCAAATGTGGAGAAACTTGATGTTTCACGCACCTCACCTCTTGATTGTGATAGCTTGTCTCACTTGGCTTCTGAGGATGGCCATGGTGAAGGTAGTTTATTTCAAACAAGTGATCTGGGCTTCAGAGTGAAGCCGATGGCAAGCAGATTAGTTTCCGAGGAAAGCACAAATATTGCAACTGTTTCGAATAAAAGTTGTACTGACATTAGCTGGATCGATGATAAACTTGGGCAAGCACTACAAAGCATATCTGAATTCAAAAATCAGGAGCTTCTGGATGTTGATTCAGGAACTAGTAAAATTGATCAGTCGGTTAATGACGAGGCTGAACATGCCGCTGATGTGTTGTGTGTTGACAAGAGAGCTGCAGTTGCAGACACTGATTCAGACCTCCCTGATTCTCATCCAGAGAAGAACCGGGCACTTCTGATAGCGCTATCTCCTATCTGCATGAAGAGGGTGGTGTGGCTGCAACAATTAATCACAAAGACAGTTTAATTACTTGTGCCAACAGTAGCAGTGCAGAAACACATTACATTGCCAGCAATACTCATGCTCGTGGTCTCAATTCAGAGTACACTAAACAAGCAGCTGCCGACATGGACAGTATTGTGGATTCACAATCTGCATCACAAAGCTATCCAAGTGGTTGCAAACATGACCTTCAGAAGGTTGCATCGAATAGCTGCCGAGAAAAATATCAGACAGACACATCTCATATTAGCAAAGATCTTTCAGTGACTGGAAAAGTTGATGTTGAGGAAGATGATTCTCAGTATGAGGACGGGGAACTTAGGGAATCTGGTGACCGGTACTGGGTGGATGATGGGTATGAAGAAGTTAAATGTGCCAATCGTCAGGTATCTGATTACAAGGATGAAAAGGCTGCTCCAGACATTCATCCTGTACCAGTTGGCGCAGTTTCAAACAATAGGGTTACTGCAGTTGCTGATTACAATGGATCACAGTCCAGAAAGGAAGATTGTGATGTTTCACCGGTCTCCTCAAAGCGCTCATGGTCAAGTAACTGCATCGATGGTGGATCTGGAATAATGTGTTCTGCAACCACTCATAGTGTTCATGTGAGTATGAGAAATGAAACTCAAATGTATGACAACTCTGACCGTGTAATAGCTGGATCTGCTGCGACTGTTAGCCAATCTGAAAGAGGCAGTGATGGTTTAGGTGATGATCCATTGAATAACAGCACAAAGCTAACAGGATGGGATATGTTTCCCAAAGATGAGCGGCACTCTCGACATGACTCAAGGGACAGAGTTGATTCTTCTAACCTGTGTGTTTTAGGCACATTAGAGGCAGCCGAAGCTGGCGAATCATTTCAACAAATGGGGTTATCAAATAGAGACGTGCAATCACGACTTGGTCGGCCAAGATCATTTGAGAGACCCCACAGAAATGAGCAGTGCAGGTAAATTGAGCTACTTCATTTACTTATCATTTAAAAGGTAGTTCAGTTTCTGTTTGTTCCGTATCATAATCCGAATGACTAATGCCACATTCCCTTTTCTTTTAACCAGATCTGATGATGGTTATGGTTCAGGCTCCAAAGCTGAAAGGACCATTGATAAATCACATGGGAGGGGTGGAGCACCCCGTCATATTCAAGCAAGCAACCGAGGGAGCAGTGGGTGGAACCAAACAATTCTCGTTCTACCCAGCGAAGATCACCTGATTATTATATTTATGGCCCACCTGGTCCGAGAAATGCCGCGGAAGCTGCTGTCGCAAAGATGGAGAGCAATGGCTTTGTTGTTGCACCTGATGGCACTTTGGTAAGAGCTGTTGATGCAGCAAATGCAGGTACCATGGCAAGAAGGATGAGAAACACAAGTAGCTCATATCACCCTTTGGCTGGACGGGTTCTCCAGTTGACAAAGATGGAAGTTGTGGGTTATCCAGAGCACCTGCACGTGCTAGGGAAGCACCTCCAGAACGGCGCTTTGGTGCTAGTGGAAACCAGTCTGGTCGATATGGTCCTGAGATGGAGAAAGATCATGGCACTGATGGAAATTTGAGTTCAGTTCGTTGCTCACTGTCTAATAGACAACGGAGGTTCCCACCGCATAGAGCCTCACTTAACCTCTCGCGTGCTCACAGCAGATCTCCTTCTGGATCAAGATCTCGATCCCCACATACTTGGACATCTCCCAGAAACAGAAAGGAAATTCTGGCAAATGGAGGCTCAAGCATACGGAGACATAGTAGATCTCCTAATTACATGACTGAAGTTAGATTTGGTAGAATGACTTCACCTCGAAGACAACCGGGATTCAATGATCGAGTTATGCGTGATAGTCCTTCATCGAGAAATCACACTTGCTCTCAACACGATTCAACATGGGTTGAAGGAAGAAGCTGCTCGACAGTAAATATTTCTGATCATAAGAAACGATGTTCACGGAGGAGCCCACCTCCGAGAATCACCTCAAGAGATGACAGGTTTGATGTAATGGATTCCCAAGGACAGCCAAGATCACGAGAATTCCACCGCACAACACAGGAAAGACTTCCTTATGGCTTTGAAAGGGGAAATAAACATGGTGGGAATGGTGATGATAAAAGGGAATACAACGATAGATATGGAACTGTCAAGCCATATGAACGGAATGGTGTCGTGAAGCAGTTCAGGAATCATACCGGAGATAAACCTCATCCACACGTTTCTGCACCCAGATCACCTGAACCGCAAGGAAGGGGAAGCCCTCGGAGATTTTGATGAGGGCTTTGAGAGGAAGCTGGGGGTGTGTATTTCACCTTGTGGCCTTCAAACCATTATGGTTGAACTGGAAATGACAGTATTGTAAAGCCAAGATGGTATCAGTCACTACTATTTGACAAACGGTCTGCTCAAGCCACATAAGTGCTGAAATCATGCACCTTTTGGAGTCAAATGCAGATTAACTACACAATTTTCCTGTTTTCCCTTGTAAATATTTATATCAGTAGTAGGATCAGAATCACATGTTTCAGCTTTTTGGCTGCTCTTTTTAGTCTATATTTTCTCTCACTTTCCTCACTTTATGTAATCTTATTTGATGGGCATTATCCCCGTATGATGTTCTTTTAAACATGATCAATCAATTAATTCTGAGCTGAAGTGTCCTGGTATCTCTTGCGTGTCTGCTCATCTTCTGTCATTTTGCATCATGGAACTTTCAGTGGTGTAAGCAGTACATCTGTACATGCTCCTGGAGGTGGTTTTAGTTCGCCACATATTTGGCCACCAACACCAAAGTGTAGCGTTTGGATGGGACCGTTTAATCCTCTGATGTACTGCATGACTTCCTTGAGGTGAATATTCTTCTCTCCAATTATTATTTAATTTAATTGACACACACATTTACTTTGATATTCTTTATATGACAGAGGTTGGAATAGCACCTTTTCATATGCGATGGTATGTCACTCTGGTTTTCTTCGGTCTTTCGGGTATATTTAGCAACTCACTGGTGTCTATTTCAAATGAATGCTGTACACGAGTATTACATACCATTTTGTTTAGTGGGACACCTCCATTTGAATAGAAAATGAAGGTAATTATATCCTACATTTCTCTTGTTATTACTGTTATTACTGTTATACTTAGCAATAGCTTCTCACTGGTGTCTATTTCAAATTAATACTGTGCACGAGTATTACATACCATTTTGTTTAATGGGACACCTCCATTTGAATAGAAAATGAAGGTAGTATTATCCTACATTTCTCTTGTTATTATTGTTATATTTGTGGTAAACTAAAATGCTTATGAATGTAGATCTGTTAATAATTTCGTCCTGGTCAAGTCCTGAGTTCCGATTCGGACCGTTCTGTCCTTCCTTACAGTTTCTGTTAGAAAAATACACAGCACAATCTTTGAAAGTGTCAGGAGCTGCTGACATGAATATGGCAATGTAACCATTTTGTTGCACAATCTAATTGACAAGTTGACATGATAGTTTGTTAGGTACTGTTTGTTAGTTTGCAATGCGGTAAACCGGTCAACATGAAATTGTGGTGTGATGAAAACATAGAATGGATGGAAATAATGATGTGTGCGCTAATTTATGAACATTTTAATAGAATTATGTGGAACTGAACTGAATTGTGTCAAGTCAACTATATAAGGGCAGTTGAGCTCAGACCCAATCTACTTATGAAACCATTGTAGAGTGTCACTTTATTCTGATCAAACTTGTAAGCATGTTAGTTTGTGTACTGGCATCATATCATGTTTAATTCGATAGCTGTGGATTAATGTCATCAGGCATTCAGGCGATGGTTCATGGACTTTCTTTTTGGAGAAAGACTTTATTTTCCCAGATTTAAATTTATTGTGGTGCTGTCACTTTCCCAACCACATATTCATATTGCAAGACACTAACATGACAAGGAGGAAGTTACTCGGTGCACTATAGTAGCTGGAAAGAATGTGCCACAGTCCACTTTTCATGCCATGCATACTAAATACTTAATTACCTTGGAAGGGTCTGCATGCTATAGCACTCTGTGACTAACCTAACCATATGAGGTCGCACAGATTAGTGCCTTTTATTTAATTGCTTAGTATAGCTTGTAAAGATTTGCCATGATTCTGAACTTCTGAATAGAGCATTAGCTAATGCGTTGATGACGGGCTCCATGGCGCTCGTTTTCTGAAGAATTCAAAAATACGTTTCCAAGTTCTAAAAAATTCTGAAAACAAATCTTAGATGGTAGATAATGGTTACTCCTACCAGTGTGGGAAAAACCAACACAAAATATTTGTCTGTGTAAAATTGTTAAATTTCTAGATTTGAGGTAGTGAACAATTCAGATTTGAAAAAACTTCACATTTGTCAGGATTTGTCATTTTTGTGTAGGCCGGAATACAAGCTATTTTGGGTTAAAATTTTGCAGGACCATACAATACGTCACTTTAAAATGTCGATTTTACTTTTTTCTCTCCAAAAAGGGACTCCATGGAGCATTTCGCAAGTGCTGCACTAGTTATTTCTTTTTACCTTCTGTCCCATCTAGTTGTTACTAGAGTCTTCTGTCACATGTAGTTGTTACTAGAAGGATCATGCGTGCTTGGCAACGGCTGTTTTTTGTAGCTAGCGTTTCTGGGCCTGTTATGGTGGTCATATGTGTTTGGTGCAGTCATTTGTAGTAGGACGGTGTACGGGTGCACCATACAGTGTCCTCTGCCCTGGAGCTAGGGATAGCACTGCATCGATACAAGTTGGTATTTTGCTCGCATGACAGGTGTTACTGCCTTATGTTGGTTTGTTGTGTGTCTATAGGACAGCTGGAGATGAAGGCACGTGCGATGGATCCTCGGAGAGCATGGCAGCGCTGTTATGTGCAGATGCGGTTGGAGACATAGGAGTAGCTCGGTGTGCATGATCTACAACGACTAGAGGACTGACAAGTGGAGAAAAGGTAAACTGATCCCGAATTTCCATAAGAACAGACCTTAATGGTCAGATACAAAGGTCCAGCATATGCTGAAAAAGATGAGAGTGCAGGTATACTTCCAGTAATTTGAGACCAGCCCAGTGGTTGTTCAAACACTTGGCGTGCACACCTGACCCCTGCAATACAAAAGCTAAAACAAAGATGCAACGAAGCAAAAAAAAAAAAAACTCCTGCAGTTACCGACGCGACAGTGATGTCTTCAGTGAAACTATACAACCAGTAGGGGAAGAGAGACCGAGAAACACCAGCCTTACCACGATTTGGAGCAATTAGTGGCGCCGAGCGGCATGGGCAAGCTGTCTGGGACAGAGACCACCGGCAGCGACTCGAGCTTGCAGTCGAGTGGCGGAAACGGCTTACAATGTCTCCTCCATGTTCTTGTCTACTTGTCGTCGCTCCAGGGGTGCACCTCCGATGGCTCCTTGCCGCATGGCTCTGATGACTTTGGTTCAGTATCAATGTTGCACGCTTGCACTGAGATAGGCAGTGGGAATAGGCTGATATGAGAAGAAAATAACTGTTTTTATTTTTTGTCTTGTGATCTTTTTTTATACTCCTTCCTTATCAAAATATAAGATGTTTTAGGACTACATACGGAGTGAAATGAGTGAATCTACACACTAATATGCGTCTAGGTAGATCCGTATCAGAAAAATGCTAAAATATCTTATATTTTGGTACGGAGGTAGTATTTTTGTAATACTCCCAGCGACAACACTAACTCTTCTACACATGTCCACATAAACAACTGTCTCTTTTACATGACTGTTGTAGTTACAGAAACCAGTTTTAGAAGATTAATAATCTTTGTAGTGATTGCCATGTGGATGCTAGCGCCTAGCATGAATCACATACTGTAAATATAGAAAGCAAGGTAAGTTTTCATAATTGTACTGGACTTTAATGAGAATAGCTTTTAAATGAAAGATCTGTTGAATCTTTTTGGTGCATTTCAAAAGCTGCTGCTAGGCTGTTCTGTGTGTTATGGTTGCTCTCTGTTTTCTCTCGTCTGCTCTCTGCACCGCTGCATATTACTTTCCCTAATTTATACACATGTACTTTTGTGTCATAATTGTTATTTCAATGGTTCCTTAAGTGGTTACTCTTATCGTAGTTAGGGAAAATTTCTACGGCAAATTAGCATAACAAAATACCCCTAATTGCAGTCCATCACCGCAGGGTACTATGGTCTATACAAATATACAATAGTCTGCAATTACAAAGCTTGCGCGCCAGTGTTCACGATGGGTGTTTTTATCCTGAAGCTTACCTGTTAGAAATTGTCTGCTATTACACAACTGGGATGCTCCTTTATTCCATTTTTTACATGCTATTTCACATTCCATTTATGTCAAATAATGAAACTGGGCAATAGAAAGGGAATTTCCGCAGTGTGGATTCCATCACATAAAATCCTGTGTCACTATTATAAACCAACAAAGTATTTAGGATACTTTGTTTGATCATACCATTATGACATTGTGATCTGACATATCTTGGTTGTAGGATCCAAGTGACGCCCTTTTCCAAAAGTTTTGTTTGGAACCGGCTATTTTCCAAGTGCTGAGAATAAGTGATGCTGCCTCAGATGTAAAAAAAGAAAGTGATGCTGCCTCAGAGTTTGTGGGGGGCATGTATTACAATTTTCTCCTTTTTCTGTTTCGACATGCCACATCTTGAAGCGGACCAAGCTGGGAATCTCCTGAACTTTTCGCAAGGTTCTTGAGGAAAAATGCAGGAGACGCGAAGCCGCTCATGGACCATCTGAAGTTGGTTATAGCCTATACAAGTTGTCATTGCAAAGTTAGTAGAAGAAATCGCTGATGGACTGCACGAATCAGATCTCTTCTGCCCAGAGCAAAGAGCCAAAGATTCTCAAATCTAATTGGTGTACGATTAGATTGCATCTGATTACCGACATGTTTGCAGAATATTAGCCAGCTCATTTCATCATCTGGAGCCACAAGATGCTGACTGGTGAATACATTTTATTTCTTTTTCTCCAGTGGGAATACTAGTATAACTAGTTGACAACAAAAATAAATTGACTAAGAAAGCAAGGTTATTTTTGGCTTAAAAACATGTTGGAAGGTGATTAAAATGCTCAATATATGCTCCATGTCCGTATCATTGAAATATAAGCCATATCACCTTAAAATGTCTGGGGCGAAGAAACGTAATAAACATTGATAAATCAGTGATCCTTTAAAACGAGGCTTTTCACTATGTTCAGCTGAAAGCATTGTTCGTCAAGCAAAGATGAATGAAACAAATAAATAGATGAAGAAAGGTGACAAGGCGCACTGCACATTTCACACACATGAGACCCAGAGGCCAAATGCATCTGTTTGTCTTGAGATTTAAGCCACGGCTGAGACTTGTAACTTCATTCAACCATCAGCTGAGACTTGTAACTTCATTCAACCATCAGGTTTTCAGTTTGTAGGTCAAACCTTCTCGAGCTTTGTGATACATGCAATGCAGTCTAAATCTTCTTTGAAGCCACCCTTTGGATTTTGTGTAAGTTGCATTTGGTGGAGACA
Source organism: Poa pratensis (assembly GCA_947311845.1). NCBI lineage: Eukaryota > Viridiplantae > Streptophyta > Magnoliopsida > Poales > Poaceae > Poa > Poa pratensis. Next base: position 37,256,452 of record CAMZMU010000105.1, read on the forward strand.
AATACCTGGTGCAAAGTGAAGAGACAAAACTAGTTTCTGGTAGTACTACCCAGAAACTATTTTTTTTGAAGAGATAATCTAGCAGTTTTTAGTTCCTGCTGAACTTGCTGGATTCAGATAGTTAACCTAGCGTGAAAAATTCAGCGGGGTGATTCAGATGATTTTTTGTTCACGCAAATAAGGCATCCATCGATCTATCTAACTGTTGATATTTCCTAGTGCAGCTGTCTTGTGAATTCTGATCACTCAACTGGTGCGATATTTGTGCCCCTCTTAAGTATTTGCTTATCGTGGCTTTGCAACTGCAACGAAACCGTAAGCCCAACAAGAACACCTTTGCCTTAAACAATCTGGTTCAGTGTCGAAGATATGCTACTTCTTTTCATTTAGTCGAACTCATGACCTAAAGAAACAGACAACACACCACAGACCACTGTGGTACAGCACACTACGTGTAAGGCAGTTATCTTAACTCATTTAGTGGCAAGATTGATTGCTACACCACTTGTACTTAACTAAGGCAGTTATCTTAACTGTACCGGTTTTGCCACTTTATACCAATTCATGCATACCCGCTCGTTCTCCTCCCCCACTAACATGCCACAAGCTAATCTTATTTTAACCAATGCGGCCTCCCCTTTTTGGTCAAAACAAGTCAAAAGCCTTTCTCTGGCTTGTTAATCATCGTTAATGTTCCAATAGTCCCTCATCATTTGTGGAAGGGGCAAGAGACCTTTTTAAACGTTAGTGGCCTAATTTAAAAGAGGAGAGAAGGCTCACCTCTCAAGCAAGCTTTTGAGCACGATAGAACCCTTTCAAAGAACATGTGTAATATTGCAGTAACAAAATCAATCATTTGTTGGAGGGTTAGGAGCGTGGTTGTGCCTCCAATACACTGAAGATGAGTTCCCGCGTTTGTAAGATGTCTGTGGTGACTTGGTCAAGGCGTCATGTGAGTGTAGGCTCATGCGGTAAATAGATTTTGTCCCAAACCCTTATCCTTATAGGATTTTTACACGACGAAGTACGTGCATAACGGGTACCCTAGCCATTCATAAGTGTGTGGAGAGAACTCAAAATCATTATGTTGTGTGTACGGAATAAGCAATTTGACACTACTGGTATGTATGAAACTGAGTTCCTTACCATCTTATAATAAAGTTGCACACATGCACATCAATACCAAGTAATCCACGGAAAGGAAAGCTATTTTTGTTGTTAGGAAGAAAACATTTTAGAACACAAGGCATACTAAGTATATATAAAGACGGTCCATTCTACGAGCTGTGGAGCGTCCGTGCACTGTAGTTGCTACAGTTATGAACAGTAAAAAACAGTACCATGATCCGCACCGTCCGCTGCCGATCCAACGGTCCACGGGACATGCCCGTGACGTTTTTGCAGAAAACCCCTTCCTTTATCGACAAATCAACCCGCAGGCCACACCTTTACGCTAGGAGGGATGTAACTGCAATTCATGTAAAATTGAAGGACCTTCCTGAAAAAACATCACCAAATCCCCCCCTCTTCTCCCCCTCGCGCGCGCGACGCCGGAAATCGCCGGCGCCACCGACACGCCGCACGGCCGCCACGCTCCTCCCTGTCCAAATCGATGGACACGGCGGCCTCCGTCGTCCTCGCCTCCACCTCCCTGCCGAGTTTTGCGTCCTGTCCGCACGCCACGTCAGCACGCCGCAGTCGCTGCTCCGGCGACCCAGAAATGGCGGCGCCGCCACTCCCTGGTTCCCCGCGTCAAGGCGCGTCCACTGCGCCCGCCTGCGCGTCCCAGCTCACCGTGGTTCAACGCCGGCGTCCACGCCACCGCCGCGGCAGCTCCGCCCGTGGGCGACGTCACGCTGACGTCACCACGGACCTGGGCTGGGCAGTGGGCCATGATGACCCACAAGTATAGGGGATCGCAACAGTCTTCGAGGGAAGTAAAACCCAAATTTATTGATTCGACACAAGGGGAGCCAAAGAATAAATATAAGCCTTAACAGATGAATTGTCAGTTCAGCTGCACCTGAAAGTAGACTTCCTCGACACAGATTATCAGTAGCAACGGTGATAACAGCAGTAGTAACAAAGTAATAGCAGCAACAGTGTAACAAAGACAGCAGCAGTAATTTCAGTAAACAGCAGGATTAAAAGTACTGTAGGCATAGGGACGGATGTACGGGCGTTGCATGGATAAGAGCGCTCATGTAATAATCATAACTCAGGGCATTTGCAGGTAAACAATTATAAAAGCATCCTAGTACTAGTCAAACATAGGCATGTGTTCCGTATATAGTCGTACGTGCTCGCAATGAGAAACTTGCACAACATCTACTGTCCTGCCAGCCCGTTTGCAGCGGGGCCTCAAGGGAAACTACTGGCAATTAAGGTACTCCTTTTAATAAAGTACCGGAGCAATGCATTAACACTCCGTGAACACACGTAATCCTCAAGTCAAAGCCATCCCCTCCAGTTATCCCGGTTGCTGTCACTCCGGGGCCTCGGGTTCCGGACAATAACAGGTGAAAACAACTTGCAGATATGATCTAAAACATAATTATTCTCATGCATCAACAACATGTTCAGATCTGAGATCATGGCACTCGGGCCCTAGTGGCAAGCATTAAGCACAACAAGTTGCAACAATGATAAATAGCACTAACAATGGATACTAGGCACCATGCCCTAACAATCTGGCAACTTATTACATGAACAATCTCATCCAATCCCTACCATCCCCTCAGCCTACAGCAGGGAACTACTCACACATGGATGGGGGAATCATTGATGGTTGATGGAGAGGCGGTGGTGATGACGATGGTGATGATCTCCTCCGAATCCCCGTCCCGGCAGGGTGCCAGAACGGAACTTCTGATCCCCGGAATAGAGATCGCGGCGGCGGAGCGTGGATGTGTTTCGCGAAATATGGTCGAACCCCCCTCGATATTTAGGTCAAGGGCAATATATAGTCCAAAGGGGAGCGTCGGGGGGCGACCGAGGTGGCCACGCCACACTTGGGCGCGGCCCCACCCCCAGCCGCGCCCAGCTATGGCGTGGCTGCCTGGTGTGGCCTCTCCGACTCCCCTTCTGGCTCCGTGGGTCTTCCGGTGAAATATGACGATCGCAATTGTTTTCGGAGTTTTTCTCGAAAGTTGACTTTTCTGCACAAAAAGAAGACACCAGGGCAATTCTGCTGAAAACAGCGTTAGTCCATGTTAGTTGCATCCAAATCATACAAGTTAGAGGTAAAACAACAGCAAAAGTGTTCGGAAAAGTAGATACGTTTTGGACGTATCAACTCCCCCCAAGCTTAGCTTATTGCTTGTCCTCAAGCAATTCAGTTGACAAACTGAACGCGATAAAGAAACTTTTACGAACACAATTGCTTCATATGATGTATACATACTTGAATTATGATTATACTTACTAGCTCATGATAGGAGATATGCATAAGATAAAAGCTTGATAAATATGCAGCCATGAAAAGATTCTAACATACTAAAGGTAAACAACATGGCATAAACTAAGTGCAGGATTGCAATGTTCGTAATTGGGTATGGCAAAGTGGTATCTCGCTTGCCCGAATGTGTGCAGCAAAACATAAATGCCCAGGCACCTCTGAAGTTTACAGGCAGACTAGAAATAAAGCTTATCAAAGATAAAAGCATCAAGCTATGTCACTACTAACCTATTCTGGGACAAGCACATTTCACTAAGAATGACAGTCATGCTCTCAAAGAAGTGCTTTAAAGAAGGATGGTGACTCAACATTAAAATAAAAGATAGGCCCTTCGCAGAGGGAAGCAGGGATTAAATCGTGTGCTAGAGCTTGTTAGTTCCCGAAGGCATATAAAGAGTGTAAAAATAATATTTTGAGAAGTGGTTGCAAGTGTCAACAAATCCGCGATAGAGTTCTTGTCATCTTCCATAACTAACCAACTTTTAGAGCGGTTCCGAAAATTCATATAGTTTGCATTATATCATGCTTACAGATTTTTGACACTCCTCCCAACCTTTTCTTCCACAAACCATGGCTAACCGAATCCTCGGGTGCCGACCAACAATCACCGTGGAGGAGTGTCTATTTTAATATTAAATGATAGGTGGACTAACCAGCTCTTTTGCAAAAATAAAAGTGGACAAGCAGATGAAGCTACTTGTCCTTGGAAATCATTTAGCATGGAAGATGACAAGTTATACTACCACATCCTTATGAGCTACACGCAGTGACACAAAAAGGGATTGTACAATTTTGAATAGTTAAAGATAGCACACGAAGAAATTTACTTGGAATGGTTTAAAACCATGCATAGGAATTTATAGTGGACTCTTTGGAATAACTTGGTTTTCAGGATTTTGGATGCACAAGCAGCATTCCCGCTTAGTACAGGTGAAGGCTAGCAATAGACGGGGAAGCGACAACAAGAGAGCACAACTGTCATAATCATACTTGCGACAGAATAAAATTAGCAGTGGCATAAAAGCGATACAGAAACTCTGAGTCACAATAGATCGTCGAGGCTTGACTTTTGTTTTGAGTCATAAACATGTGTAAGCATGTGCCAAGTCGAATCAAGTAAAACATTCAGAGGAGGATACCACACTACAATACCACTCTACGAATAAAACAATGCATGCAAATAACTATATGACATATGGTGCACCTTCAGGAGATTAGGATTAATCATGAGAAAACATGGCTATCAAGCATTCATCAAGTAACATAGCCCATACCATAACTACTAAGCGCAATCATATGGACAGGTATGTGTACAAAAATGAAAACAAATACGGTTCATACCAGCCTCTCACCACATCAAGTTGTCGAATATCGTCATTATTGCCCTTCGCTCGCATGACTTGAATGATATAAAATGAAAACCAAGCTCCAGGTGGAGTCACAGACGGCTGTTGAATCTGAAAAGAACTATACAAAACCAAGAAGAACAACAAATATTTTGGTGTTTTCGAATTTTAAAACAAAGCAAGGAAGAAGCAAATAAAAAGGAAAATATTTTTGGGTTTTTTGAATATCAACTCGAAAATCAAAAAGACAAAATAAAACTACAACTCGAATTACTAAAATAAAAGCATAGAGAAACAACGAAAATATTTTTGGTATTTTTGGGTTTTGAGAAAATAAACACCACAAGCAAGAACAAATAAAAGAAAGCGAAATATGGATATACAAAGAACTGACATGGAGCGAATATAGAAATGAGCGAACTGTCAGTATACGCGTACCTCCCCCCAAGCTTAGGCTTTTGGCCTAATTGGGAGACAATCATCGTGCTGATAATAGCTCCAGGACGGTGCATCGTCCCTGGCGTGTTCGTAAGAACCACTCTGTAAAGCGGGGAAGGTTCCGCTTGCATAGTCAAACTGGTATGAGGAGCTCGCCCCCTCATCATGCGGCTCAGGCCGCTCCTCCTCCGGCTCGGCCGGGGTTCATGCTCCCTCATGTATGCATCCAAGTCTTCTTCCGAGAATGCCCAATTTTCCCTGCCATCCAGGTTAAACAAAACAGGTGCAGGCAAACAAACCAATCGCTCGGAAGTCTTAGATGCAATCCTAGATTTAGTAACAAATACTAAATTATAAGTCAAATTATCGAGAGTAGCCCAGCTAGGAACATAATTATTCCTGATCATGGAATTAATCTAAGCATAGAATAAGCATGCAAGCTCACTTAACCAGCAACATACATCAGCAAAATACTCTAGAAATACAACACTAAAAAAATTCTACTTGGATAATCGAAGGAGTCACATACCGGTGAGTAAACAAGCAAAGTTTCAGCAACTGAAATGGGCTGAGCAAGTAGATCGAAAAATTCGAGCTCAAGAGCAGCAGGAACACGAGTTTGAACAATGGATATGAGTTTGGTCGGGAGAGAGAAAGAAAGGGGAGGAATCTCACCTTGTGGAGGCTCAGGTGGGACCCACGCCACAGGGGGGGCGACCGAGGTGGCCACGCCACACTTGGGTGCGGCCCCACCCCCAGCCGCGCCCAGCTATGGCGTGGCTGCCTGGTGTGGCCTCTCCGACTCCCCTTCTGGCTCCGTGGGTCTTCCGGTGAAATATGGCGATCACAATTGTTTTCAGAGTTTTTCACGAAAGTTGACTTTTCTGCACAAAAAGAAGACACCAGGGCAATTCTGCTGAAAACAGCGTTAGTCCATGTTAGTTGCATCCAAATCATACAAGTTAGAGGTAAAACAACAGCAAAAGTGTTCAGAAAAGTAGATACGTTTTGGACGTATCAGGCCGTCCGCTGGGCCGGCCTGCTTGCTGGGCGCCTGCCTCGGCCTTTTTTGTTTTTTTTTCATCCTATTTTCTTATTTTCCAACACTTTTGAAACATGTGAGATATAGGTCCAAAACAATTCAAACAATTTTCCATATATTTGCAAAAGAAAAACAAAGTACTTATTCTAAATACTTTGTGACCTTTTTCAAGTTATTTCAAATCTTGCAAAGTTCAAATCATACATAAATCTTCATTTGACACCTTCGCGTCATTCGGAAAAATATAAATTTCAAAGTTCCCTTTCAAAATACCCAATTCAGACCAATTTCTAATAAATTATAAAAAAACAAAATACTCATTACAAATACTTTGGAATCTTTTCCAAATTATTTCGAACCTTCGAAATTCCAAATAATACAGACCATCTTACGTAACAAATTCAAAGAAATGACAAATGTTACAAAATCAATATCTTTATATCTATCCATCAAAAAAATATCAACAACGTTTCAGAACGATCAAAAAAATACCAGCCAACTTTTTGTAGCAGAATGCAAACATATTTGAACATTTCAAATTGGTAAACATTCAAAGACAAACTAGATACATTTCCTCTAATTATGTGAAGTTAAAATTAATATATACTCACACAATGCATTTCCTCTACTTATGTAGTTCAATTAAATACTTATGGCAAAATAAATACATATTCCACCAAATCAATTAGCTAAATATTCGGAACTACCCTAAAATACATCAAGATGCCCATGAAAAATTGCTTACTACTCTAGAATATATCGACATGCCCAAAAAAAACAAATGCTAAAAATGTATGGAGAAAACAAACATGTTTTAATATTTTCAACAGGCAAATATTCGGATAAAATCTAATTGCACTTCCTCTAATTACATGGAGTTAAACATATTAAATGCTCACACAATGCACTTCCTCTAATTGTGAACTTAAATTGAACATTTTAATTTGGTAAATATTTGCAAGTAATATGCACCCCCTCTAATTATATGTAGTTCAATTTTAAAAACTTCTCTAATTATGAAATTCAATTGAATAAATATGCATTCCCACAGATGGACTTCAATTAACTATTGATAAAAAAATAGAAACATTTTCCAACCATTTCTATTTCAGATGTACCAACATGCTCACAAAAAATAAATGTGAACTATTTATATTCAGACATTTCAAATTGCTTAATATTAGGAAAACATCCAAATGCACTTCCTCAAATTACATAAGGTTATTGAATTTAATAAATGCTCATACGATACATTCCCTCTAATTATGGACTTAAATTGAACATTTCAAATTGGTAGATATTTGCAAGTAATTGACATGACCTTCCACTAATTATGGTATTCAATTGAAAAAATGTGCATTCACACCCATTGTAGACTTAAATTAAATATTGATTAAAAATTAAAACATTTTTTGCACATTCCAATTTGCTTAAGAATTTGAGCCACTCTAAAATATATCAACATGCTCACAAAATTAAATGCCAACTATTTTTGCCAAAAATACAAACAGATTTCGATATTCCAAATTGCTTAATATTTGAAAAAACATCCAAATGCACTTCTTCAAATTACATGGAGTTCAATTTAATAAATGCTCATACCATGCATTCTCTAACTACAGATTTAAAATGAAAATTTAAGGCAAAATACAAAAATATTCAAACAATTTAAATCGCTGCGTATTTGGAGATACTCTACATATCAAATTTCAATGGATTCCGGCATTTTGAACAACAACAAAATACATGTTCTCTAACTATGGAGTCATTTTACAAATTTATGAAAAAAATACAAACTAACAGATGCCTACAAAATTCAGCAAGTGCGCGCCGTGCCGCCGCGACAAAATTCTACACTATATGAACAAAAACAATTTAATTTGGCCAAAATTTAAAAATACGAAATGCATATGCAATTCCTCTACATATGAAATGCATATGCAATTCCTCAAACTATATATCTAAAAAATAAATTCAGATGCAATTCCACAAATTATATATTCACTTCACTAAATGCTCATATAATGCACATCTTCTGATTACGAAGCTAAATTACTTATTTATGCCAACATACAGCCATAATCAAACATTCAAATTTGCCAATTATTCGAAATTACCGTAGCATTTCTAAAAGTTTTAAATCGTTCAACATTTGGATATAACTCGAACACATTTTCTCTAATTACAGTTAAGAATTCGTGGCAACATACAAACATATTTAAATACTTCAAATTGCTAAAAATTTGGCTATTCTCTAACCTACATATAGCAAAACACAAAGCATAGTTCAACAATTCAAAATAGTCAAAATTTGGATGCAACATAGACGAACTTTGCCCATTTATTAGCATGAATCCAAAAATATGCTAAAATATTATTTGGAGAAAAGAAAAAGCACATTTCAGCATTTCAAATTGCTAAAATATTTGAGGTACCCTCAAATAAATCAACATGCTCGAAAAAAACAAATTCGATACTTGCTAATGCCAAAATACAAACAAACTTAAGCAATTGAAACTACTAATATTTGTATACATTGTCGGTGCACTTCACCTAATTATGGATTAAAAAGTAATAAATGCTCTCAAAATACAATTTCTCTAATTATACTATGCAATCGAACAAAAAAAAACCAACCATTATTTGCGCTACTTATGGCATAGTGCAAACATATTTCAAGATTTCAATTCGACGAATATTTGGAGAAAATCCAAATTAATTCCCTCCAATTATGGATTGAATTTAATAAATGTCCATGTAATGTATTCCATTTGATTATGGAGTTCAATTAAATTTTCAAGGCAAAATACAAACTTACTATATCTTCCAAAACTGTTTAATATTCAGAGACAATTTAGCTGAAACCTCTCCAATTATGCACATAAAATTAAAAAATGCTCCATTCACTAAATGTTCACAAAAAATAAAGACCCATTTCCTCTAATTATGGATTGAATTTAACAAATTCCCTTACAATGCATTTCCTCAGACTATGAAGTTAAATTAAATATTTCCATATTTATAACAAATTAGAAAAATACTTGACCACTCCAATTTGTGGAATTAAAGTAATTCAACGCATGATGTTCATTTACAATAATACATATTTTAGTACAAATATGCAGAGAAAATAAGAAATATTTTTTTCCCATTTAAGTGATTTTGTTACTTAGCTTCTCAGTTCTAAACCATTCCTTTAATACACTTTAGATATATGCAATACTTTAATAAAGCATTGTTCCCCAAATATTACAGGAACATATCGCCAATAAAAATTAAAAAACTAACAAACGATACGCGCAAAAATTCCACTAGTTGTTACTTATCATAATGCCCTGGTGCTTATATATACCTGGCGCAAGCTGCCAGTGCACTCGCACAGAGGAAAACAAGGCCAAAATGGCAGCGGTCATAGTCCTAGTGCTCGTTGCATTGCCACTCTTGTGCTTGCTGGGCAAGGTCATATGGGTCACCGCTTCGTGCTACTACCTCACGCCGGCGAGGATCCAGAGGATCTTGTCCAGGCAAGGCGTCCGCGGGCCCACTCCGCGGCTCCTCTTCGGGAACCTCCGCGACGTCTCTGCCCTAGTCGCCGAGTCCACCGCCGGGGACATGGGCTCTCTCAGCCACGACATCGTCGGCCGCCTCCTGCCGCACTACGTCCTCTGGTCCAAGAAGTTCGGTTAGTGTCCGGTGATTGCATTGATCATGCGCGCGGCGTGGCGAGGCGAGGCGATCGAGGCTGAGCGGAGTTTGTCTTTTATTTTGGCAGGGAGTCTGTTCGTGTACTGGTACGGCAGCGAGCCGCGGGTGTGCGTGACGGACGCCGGCATGGTGCGGGAGCTGCTGTCGTCGAAGCACGCGCAGGTGACGGGCAAGTCGTGGCTGCAGCGGCAGGGCGCCAAGCACTTCATCGGCCGCGGCCTGCTCATGGCCAACGGTGCCAGCTGGTTGCACCAGCGCCACGTGGTCGCCCCCGCCTTCATGGCCGACAAGCTCAAGGGCAGGGTGGGGCACATGGTGGAGTGCACACGGCAGACAGTGCGGGAGCTGCGGGAGGCGGTGGCGCGGGGCGGGAACGAGGTGGAGATGGGCGCCCACATGACGAGGCTCGCCGGCGACGTCATCGCGCGCACCGAGTTCGACACCAGCTACGAGGCCGGCAAGCGCATCTTCCACCTCATCGAGGAGCTGCAGCGCCTCACCGCGCGCTCAAGCCGACATCTCTGGGTCCCCGGCAGCCAGTGAGTCATTGCTCTGCTTTCCTCTGCTCTTCCCCTCGCGCGAACGGACGAAAAACTGCAGATAGTAATCGGTAGATATTCCATCACTGGAATGTTCGATGACAACTAAGCCTACCCGCACGTCCAAGAAGACTGTTGCGAGTGCTCCCATGACATGAATAACCATTTGTCAAATACCCGACCGAGTGAATGTGAATCTTCTTTATGTACATCATCTCACGGTATTAGTGTATTCATTTTATTTATCACGTTTTAGTTAAAGTATATGTTTTTTTGTTTTCCTAGGTATTTTCCAAGCAGGTACAGCAGAGAGATAAAACGGCTGAATGGGGAGCTAGAGCAGATGCTCAAGGAGTCGATCCAGCGCAGCCGCGAGATCGCGGATGAGGGCCGGACGCCCTCAGCAGGTGCGTGCGGCCAGGGGCTCCTCGGGATGCTCCTCGGCCAGGTGGAGAAGAAGAAAATGAAGGACGAGTCCGGCCACGGTGAGCTGGGGTACGACGCCCAGACGATGATCGACGAGTGCAAAACCTTCTTTTTCGCCGGCCACGAGACGTCGGCGCTGCTCCTCACCTGGTCTATCATGCTCCTCGCCACGCACCCGGAGTCGCAGGAAAAGGCCCGCGCCCAGGTCGCCCAAGTCTGCGGCGACGCCCCGCCCGCCGCCGACCACCTCCCCAAGCTCACCGTTGTAAGCCATTAAAATTCAGTGGATCATATATGCGCTCCGGCGCGCACGGTACATGTAGATGTTTAACACATTGATGCTTGCGTAGCTGCAGATGGTGATCAACGAGACGCTGCGGCTGTACCCGCCGGCGACGCTGCTGCCGAGGATGGCGTTCGAGGACATCACGCTCGGCAGCGAGCTGCGGGTGCCTAGGGGAGCGTCGGTGTGGATCCCCGTGCTGGCCATCCACCACGACGAGGCCGTGTGGGGCGCGGACGCGCACCAGTTCAGGCCGGACCGGTTCGCGCCAGGGCGCGCCCGGCCCGGGGCCGGCCGGTTCCTGCCGTTCGCGGCCGGGCCGCGCAACTGCGTTGGGCAGGCGTACGCCATGGTGGAGGCCAAGGTCGTCCTGGCCATGCTGCTCGCAAGCTTTCGCTTCGGCATCTCCGACGAGTACCGCCACGCGCCGGTGAACGTGCTCACGCTCCGGCCGCGCCACGGCGTGCCTGTGCGCCTGCTGCCACTGCAGCAGCGCCCCTAGGTCGGCTTGGGTTTTAGCTGCGTATTCGCGCAGCGTTTGCAATTTTGGGATTCTTTTCTAATGTGCTTTGATTAGAGAGAAAATTTTGTGCTTCGATTTCGGATACACGTTTGAATAGCCTGACATGCATGCAGAAGCAACTTAATATTTGGAGGAGTTGAAATTTTGATGATAACACATTTGTCTCTAGCAAATGGTCTTGAATACTCCCTCCGTTCTAAATTATTTGACTTGGATTTGTCCAAATACGGATGTATCTGCACTTGTTTAGTGTCTAGATACATCCGTATTTGGACAAACCTAAGTCAAGTAATTCGGAATACATCCGTATTTGGACAAACCTAAGTCAAGTAATTCGAAACGGAGAGAGTACTAGCATTGGGCAACGTTCCTCAAGTAAGATTTTGGGCAAGGAACAAATGGTCAACCTCATTCACATGGCTCAAATGGACATGCCAACCTTCCACTTTTCAGCGTGGCCAACCCCAGTGGCGGAGCTTGCCAAAGCTTGCTGGGGGGCAAAACACAATATATGAGAGCGTGGGGGGGGGGGGGGGGGGGGGAAACACACAAAACGTCATATTTTAAGCCCTCCCTCAAAAAAAAAATCTGCATGCATGTGTCAATCTTGGGGAGGGGGGGGGGGGGGGGGCGGTGGCCCCCCTGACCTCAACTAAGCTCCGCCACTGGCCAACCCGCAAATGTTGTGGCCGAGGGGGCTCTCATCTTCTTCCTCCCTTTCTCTCTCCTAGGTACTCCAGTTGAGAGCCGCCTCGCTTCGGCACCTCCCCCTCTTCCCCGGCAGCCTCGCCGGCTAGAGGTGGGAACGGTGAGGTGGCCGGTCCCCTACTATACATAGGTGTAGTCTAGGTTTTTTGCTTTGGCTAGTTTGGTCCCATGTGGCGCCTGGCATTATGCCGCAGGAGTCCTGGGTCCCGAGGCGCGCGAGCCGCGTTTTGGTCGGCGGTGGTGCTACTTCTTGCCATGGTGCTCCGGAGGATGGAGCTAGATGCGGAAGCATCATCTAATGCGCTCATTTTGAATAAGCTCGAGGTTAAACACCCAAAGTCTATGGCCGATGTGGAGGTGGTTGCTGCACTGTCCCTTCTTCTTCTTCTTCTCTGCTGCCATCGAGGTGATGGAAGTGTGGAGGAGTGGGGTGTGGTGCTGTTGCGTTTTGCACGGCGGGTCTCACCCCTGCTCATCTTCTTGGTGTTCACAAGCTGGGGACTTGTGACGACGGCCAGATCCGTATTGCCCCAGCTATCTTTGGTCGGATATACCCTCCTCGGCCATGAGCTGCTGGCCACTCTTCCTCCGGTGTGAAGGATCTTCAGCTCCGGCTCTGCACTTCACGGAGACCCCGGACCAAGCGGTTCTTCCTCGGCGCCTCCGTCTCTGGCCTGGCTATGGAGCTTGGCAACCTGCTACGGTGGAGAACGATCTCGACGACCTGATGGCGTTTTTCATTTTCTTTCCGAGATCCTTTTTGTAAAAGTTAAGGTCCTATTTTCTTCTTGGACCTGTTTGTAATCTGTATGCCTAACGTTAATATATGATGAGCTCCTGGGTCCTTTGGACCCGTTCCAGTTAAAAAAAACCCGCGACATAACCGTGTATAATCTTTAACTAAAAACCTAATTTTCAGAAAATCTACCCTGGAAATTCGCAAAAAAGAAAAAAAATCTACCCTAGAACGGAGAAAAATCTTATGCGACCAGGTCGCTGAGGCCAAATTGGTGGACCACCTCCAGGGGATGACATCTGGCAGTCTGAATCTCAAAGCATCATGGCCAAGCCAACCACGTAATCTAGGAGCAGTTCTGAAGAAAAACGGAGTCCAGAGTAGTGAAGAAAGACGGAGTCCAGCGGCGGTTATGAAGAAAGAAACCAAAGAACAAATTCGAAATCCCAGCAGCGAAAGAGACGGGGGCAATCATACGGGGAGGTCCGCCGGCGGTGCCACGAGCGGAGGCGTCGAGGATGGTCAAAGCGTTGGTGGATGCACCGACGGGCGGGCTAGGCCGTGGATGAGGGAGGAGAGCGGCGGGGATGGAGCGCTGGTGGTTGCGTCGCCGGGGGCGAGCTGTTTCGGCGCTGACGAGCGTGGTCGTCGACGGTAGGGGAGAGCAGCGCGGACAGCTCGCCGGTGGCTGCAGCGGCACAAGTAGCATAGTCGTGAGAGAGAGGTTCTGGATTTGGGGATCTGGTAACGAAGGTATCTGCTCTGTTTGTGCTTTAAGATTCGGATTGCCAGATGTCATCCCCTGGAGTTGGTCCACCAATTTGGCTCAGCGACCTGGTCGCATAAGATTTTTCTCCCCCCTAGAACGGCTCGCAGCTTACGCCATGGTCATGATTTCTGAGCACCTCTGCTCCCCATTGTGTCTCTCCCAGTGCCCCTGTCTCCCATCTCAGTGGTCTCCAACAATTGCTGCTGCCTCCTCTCCTCCAACCACCGATGCCACCTCCTTCCCTCTAACATCTGCCGCCGCGTGCTCTCGTCCAACTATCATCATCACCTTTTCCCCTTGCATCGGATCCGCCTCAGACAGCGCGAGCGCAGGAGGCGTCCTCAAAGCACCCGACCACACATAGCAATATTACGGGCAACACTCTGAGCAACGTCACCCTGCCATCCCAAAGCTCAGCGGCTTGACTAAACCCACGACGGCGTCGACATCTCGGGGAAGCACTGGGGCGAGGCCCTTGCAACTGGTGATGTAGGTGCCCGCCACGATTTACCACACCTGCGGAGGTGGCACCTCTTGCTTAGTCTTATATCAACACCATGGACCCGAGCTCACGAGCATACATTCGCAAGGCTAGCGGCATTCGATAACCTTGTCATCAACTTGATACTGCCCACATCTCCTAGGAGTTTGCGTTCCTTGCGCTTCCTGCATTGCTCAGAGGGAAAGGGGGTGCATGGAAGGTGCTCGAGGGTATGACCAAGCGAGCACAGACTTTGATATGTTATTTCTGCATTGTTCATTGTCTTGAAGCATTGCTTGACACAATGCCGACTTAGGTAATATCTGCGTCGCCGTCACTAGCTCCCCTCCTCGCCTATGGATGTCCATCGAGCTCTGTCTCGTCCGCATTCTACTCGATGAAATGTGATGATGAAGAATCTCGAGCTCCCCATTCCGTGATGTTGCATGGGTTGTCCAGACAATATAAGATATGGACACAATCTGCAGATTAGTTACTTGCTTCACGTGACTTGAATCTCGTATAGCTCAAAATTAATTTGTGTATACAGCAAGGTGTTGATGACCCAATTATCAAGAGGTTGATGATATATTAACAAAGTTGTGGATGATGCAGTTAACAACCCTCCTTAGGATCGGCTATGACTAGAAGATATATGCGGAGTTATGATGCAGTTAACAAGATGTTGATTCAATATTTACTACCGTAATGCTGATGTAATTTCAAGAGACATTTTTAAGCAGTAGCGTCACCACTGGTACACCTGGATATTCTAGTGCCCACAAAGCTGTTTCTAAAAAAAAGAGAGAATATTTTTGTGTTGGGTGTAAATAGACAAAATTCGGTGCTAAAATCTTTTCACGAGATTTTTTTCGTATTTTCTACACAAGTCACAAAAATATCGATTTTTCGCGAAACTATGCATGCACACATAGAATGTGTACGCGCCAAAAAAAAAAAATCGGAGTTTCTTGACAAATGTCTTTTTCTGGCAGAAGCATATGCTACCACCGCGTGCCTAAGTGAATTTCTCGCTTGGTGCAGTACTCAGTCGAAAAAAATGCTTAGACTTATTTTCGTCTTATCATAATGTGTGCGTGCGTGTGAAGAAGCACGCGTGGATCAGCATCGACGTAGACCTGAAACTGTGTAATTTTCTTGAAAGAAATAATTGGACGGACTACGTTATAAAGTTAGCGCATTCTTTGGAGATGCATGCATCTCGCCCAGCCACATATTTCGTCACGAAATATCTGCCAGATAGAGAAATGTAGACTGCTGTTTTCCATTGGAGGCGTCAAGAAAAGCATCGCTTCCATCTCGCCGGCGAACGGCCGGCCGGTACCATCGTCATTCTACAGTCTACACGCACGAGCTGCAGATCAAGGTAATGTTATGCGCGTGCAGAAAGAAGAGCGTGGCGGCCGGTGGAGCCAACAGGACGGCTCCGGCGTGCCTTAGGTATTTTAGAACAGCAAAAGCGTGCGCACGCCCCCGTGGGTGCTATGTCCAGAACAATCGAACAAGAAATCATGAGTATTTTTTTTAAAGGGTGAACGCATGTATATATTACTAATTAATGGTTATTCTAATATGGAGACTTGCCCATGAAGCTATTCGGTACGGCGTCCATATTTTCCTTATAGGTGGTGCAGGGTGACCAATTCCTCTATGCATGTGGAGAATCTTTTCATTATCCAAAAATTCAAAATAAATTATCTTTCAAACCGTTAATCTTCGTCTTCACTGCTAGTTTCGTCTCGTCGAGTACTTTAAAATAAAATAAGATCTCATCTTAATATTTTTTATTAACGTTTTTTATCGCTAGTTGCCAAGTTATAATATTTTAATTACCATATTACCGGTTAACGGTTACCAACCAAATAATTCATAGTTACCAGCTAATTTTTACATTTTTTTTGTCATAGCTACAATCTACATGTTCAAAAGTGAGTTTTTTGTAGCGATACTATACACGTAAAATATGAAACTACCACAAAAAAAGATTACCATGGTGAGTAAAACAACTCAATAAACCAGGCGACCATTTGATTTTAACTTGGTAACCAACTTGGCAGTACCTGGTCACTAAGTGAATATAGTATGGCAACTACGGTCGGAAAAAAACTTATCAAAATATATCAATATGAGATCTAGTTTTGAAAATATCATCGCAACAAAACCAATTGTGAAAACGGATATGAGTTTTGAATTACGGTCTAAGAGATAAAACATTTTAAAATTTGAAACCAAAAGGAATCAACGTACATGGTTGCATGCATGCATGGCATAATTAACATATTCTGTCCGTGCCCACGAAAAAGAAATCTAGGCCGGGCACATGCCCTTATTAGCACGGTCCATTAATTAATAATAGTTCAATCACCGTAGCTGCGTCAGCATAACAAGCTGGCCCGTTTGGAGAAAAGGTAGATTTGATCATCCCTTCAAAATTTGAACAAATTGTTCAGCCTTGAATGGGCGAATCGAATCTAACGACACGAGCATCGCGGTACATTTTTCCTGGCTTTTTTGCGGGACTCTACGTATCTTATATATATTTTCTAATTAGAGGCTCCCTACAAAGTTCTAGGTTAATCCTCGTGTAAAAATAAATTTTATATGTCCGATTAGCTCCCAAGTCATCATTTCTAATATATTTATCAATTGGAGAGTCCCTACCAAGTGCCACGTTAATCCTCGCGCTGCTGTCACAATCGCAATTCTCAAACAATGTGTGTGGTTAAATCAATGTTCCAATTTCGGTTGCTTATATTAATTAAAGTTGTGGTTAAAGCAATGTTCTAATTGTGGCTGCTTCTATGTAGGGAAAATATCTAGTGATCCCACATCTCATATGCTATCATGATACCATTTCTTAAAGCTCAAATTTTGAAGTTCAATGGACAGTACATCAAAACCGTGAACAATTATTTCAAATAGGCTTAACATTATTTCTCTTTTTGGACATTTTCATACAGAGTATATTTCGGAAGTTAAAACATAATATTCATGAGCTTTAAGTATTTTCATATAGTTCAAAACATTGTTCAGGAGTTTAAATATGTTCGTAACAGATGAAAAAGTGTTCATACAAATAAAAATGTTCGCATGATTTTAAAAAAATCGTTAGTTCATAAAAAATGTTTGCACTGTAATAAAAACTTGTTCGCGAGTTCATAAACAAATGTTCACGGATTATCATGCAATAACATCAGAAAATCATATATGGTAGTAAATTTAAAAAATAGTTCATAAGATTAAAAAAATCAATTATCATGCAATAACATCAGAAAATCATATATGGAAAAATTAGTAAATTTAAAAACTTTTGACGCATTTGAAAAAATGTTCACGGATTTAAAAGATGTACATGAATTTTTAAATGCCAGCGTATCCCAAAATTTAAAAATAATTTCAACAAGTGTTCACGAATTTAAAATTGTTCATGAGTTCAAAATAATATTTACATCATTAAAAATATGTTTTTTTATAAAATCACTTAACATACGATAAACGATATTATTCATATGTATTTTGAAAATATAAAATAAAAGATGAACTAAGAAAAGTAGAAAAACTAAAATAATATTATTTTTATATTCAAATACATCAAAATTAATATAATTTCTTGATTACTGGTTCAGCTATTGAACCAAACAAGCGGTCGGACTAGCGAACAGATGAACCGATAGCCTAACCGGTTCGATCACCGGTCCGATTTTTAGATTATGTCCCTAGGTGACGCTATGGGCGTCAAATATGAATTTCAACCCATGCCCCTAACCGGATGTGAACTCTGGATTGAAACTGTTTGTAACGGACTTGTTCAGGCCCATAGCCGACCATAGCCACCCATTTGCCATGAGAACCAAATTTTTGGGAGAGTCAGGCCATTAACACCTGAACTAAACGAGGCCTAAAGCAAAAGCCAACCCAGCACACCTGGTCGAGCTAAAACCATTCCATGGTTATGCCCAGCCAGCGAAACCTCATCGAATTAGAACAAAACTAGAAGGAAATGGCGCGCTTTGCCGCGCCTGATTGGATTTATTGTGTTGCGTTTGTTTTGTAATCACTTTGTTGCAATTTTTCTCCTTTTCATGCATAGGCCCCAAAAATATAAAAAATTATGTATGTTGTGTGTGAATACTCCTCAAGTGCCTTACACCTCACTAATGGAATTTCATCTAAGTTTTTTTTTCTTATTTCTGATCAATTTTTTCAATTGCTCACAACACAATTGATTAGGAAAGGCTAAGCATAAAATATAACTTCTTAGAAATAAGAATCAAGTATGTCGTACCAGAACAAGCATACATTTGGAGCAAAGCAGTTACATTAGCCTAATTTCTGTGGAGCAAAGTGACGACAACAAAGTAGATTGACATAAATATATCAAACGATCATTGCATAGAAAAGTAGCTAATCCTAGTAGGCGGGCAGCTTGCACAATAAAAATAACATGCCTAATATTTGTGGAGGTTACCAAATTAGTTAAAATTTCAAGCTAGTAGGCGGGCAGCCTGCACACAAAAAAAACGTGCCTAATATTTGTGGAGGTGACCAAAGTAGTTAAAAATTCAAGCAACATGAACCCAAAGTGACATGCAAAGCTCCACTATAGAAGCTGTAATTGTTGTAGAATAAGTAACAAAATAGAGGAGATGTAAGAAACCACAACTACAATCAGGGAAGTAAATTTGTGAAGGGTAAATACTGAGAATATTTCCAGCCCATCCATGCTATTGCAGGACTATCTTTTTCACGAATGCAACAAAGATATGATGGATCGTACGGAATTAAGAACATCTAGGAAATAAAAGAAGAACTGAAATGTTGTTACTGCACCAAGTCTTGTAAGAATCAGACTAAATTCTTGTATGACTTTACAGTTTTCTCAAGTTGATGTCAGACATCACTAAGTTTTCTTTAAGCACATTATGAACCATGTCATGTCTCGTACACAAACTAAGGGAAAGAATCACCTCAAAGGTGTGCTAAAACATGATCTATAGCTCCATATGAAAATGCAATGTTGCGAGAATTAATACGTTGGAAGTAACATAAAACAACACCGTATCTATTTGTTTGATGTAGACATAAGCTGATCAAAGCTTAAATTGGCTCTAGTGCTTGAATGGTACTATTTCTTTTGGAGATAAAGAAATGTAAAAAAGCATCTAAAAATATATGGGGTGGATGTAAATTAAAGTTAAAACATAAGAGGGGTTGTTATTATCTCACTATTTAGATAAAACGTGAAATGAAGTGAAGTATTTTTTTAATCAAAGTACTAAAAAACCAAGCGAATCAATACTTCAGTACTGGAAAAAGAGCAACGACACTCTTTTTCATATACTTCAAAAACAGTACAGTTTGATAAAATATTGAAACATATGTGTACATTAGTTTTGTTTGCTGAATTGTTATTTTATTTTTATTCATCATGACATCATGCCATTGCATATTTGTCTAATAAAATCATTTTTCCTAAACTCTATTTTGTTCTAGAAAATTTTATCCTAAATGTTTTTTGCCAAACGGTTCGGCGTTCCAAGTTGCTTTGCCAAATGATTTTCAAAGCGCGTAAAAATGATTTTCAAAAATAATAATAACAATAAACAAACATTTTAGAGAGAGTATGTGTGTGAGCAGCCAGCAGTCCAGTCAGGCCAATTCCGGCTCAAGGCCCAGCCAACCAAAACCCTAATTTCCCCTTGCCTTTTTCCTTTCCCGCCCCTGGCATCTTGCAGCCGCCCTCCTCAATTTGTCTGTTTTCGCATTCAGGTCCTCCCACCTCTCTTCCTTCTCTTCCTGCACCCAACACACAGCACGCACGCAAGCGAGCACACAGACGGGAGACGCTCCCTGCACCCGAGCGCCTCCTCGCGCACGCGCCGCAGCCACGCGCCAGCGCCGCCACCTTTCTGCTCCCTTGCTAATCCCCGCCGTCGGCAGCGCCCAGCTCCTTCATGTGCTCCTCTCTATTTCCTCCTCTTCACCTTGCTCTCGCCGACTTTTGGACCGGCCGGCGACGCCGCCTCCCCGACGAGCTCCTCCACGAGCCCTGGCTACAGCCTTGAGCGCCGCGCACGGCCGTCGTCGATCTTTGCGCACGACCATCGCTCCTTCTGCGCGCGGGCGCCGGGCCGCGTCGGACGGTGACGCCATGGTGCTTGGACGGTAACGTGAGAAACCGACTATGCTGAACCGACAAAACGGATGGCTGAGATGGATTCTTTATTTGTTCGACAAATCAGGAACGTTTATAACTGACAATGACGTCACGGTTAAGGAGAGCTCACCAATCCCTGGGAGCTTAGTTATCTTAGAGATTCCCCTATCTGCCACTGCCACCGTGGAAAGCAGAGTTTAGCCACCAGTGCCCTTCTATTCATTGCGACGCAGCCTGAGAAACCTGCCGCTGTGTCTGGGATAACGACCACAAGCCTACAAGACTTCTTGCAGAAAACAAAGCCTCCAACTCGAAGACGAGGCTGCACTGATTAAGTAACCATATATACACTTAAATCTGAGAATGGTTTTGAAAAAACCGGGTGTAACAGTTCAGTTTTCCTGTATGGTTCTTTTGGGTTCGGGCGCTAATGGGCTGAGCGTACAAATGGGTGGGTTTAGTTTAGGCCCGTGAAAAAGCAGGTCGGGTATGGTTAGGTATGGGGTCAAACCTGTGGTGCCGAACGGGTTAGAAACTTGTTCCTTCGCCTGGGTCAATGGATTAGGTCCCGGCCATCGACGTCGCCCGCCGCCCGCCGCAGCCTCTCCGGCCTCCGCTCCCGGCCATCGACGCCGCTTCCTGGCTCGCCGTTCCCGTCCCCGACCCGTACACCCGCCTCTCGCGGCTCACCGTCCCCGCCCCCTCCGCCGCCGCTCGCGCCTCGTCTCTCCCCTCTGGTCGGCCTACCGCCGAATCGCCGCCGCTCGTGCCACGTCCCTCCCCTCCGGTCGGCCTTCTTCCCCAACGGACAAGGACCTCTAGCGCATCACTAGATGAGCTAGTTCCTCCAAAGGTGAGCCATCCACTCCACATCAAGCACGTATTCTTTCCTCCATTGGAAATATCCTCTTTTTTTCCTCAAAACCTTACAGATTTTGTTCTCTGGCGTTGTGCAGTGAGCATGGTGATTGCAGGACCAAGTTCTTGGAGGTCCTTGTACTGAGAGACGACTAGGCGTCCCCTCCCTCCTCCCCTTCCCTGAACATCAGGTAGGCAGTTGGGTTGTTTAGTGATTTCAGAAGAACAATCACAATCGAGTACTTAATCAGTAGTGTAAGCTAGCCAGCGTATAGGTGATGGAACCTTCTTTGCTGGTTCTTGGTCCGTGCACATGGTAGATTTTTTAGATCCAAGGTCTAGTAGGCAGTTGTGCACACGGCAGTTCTGTTCTCAATCCATATATATTATTCTTGTTAGATACCAATTGAAGACGTCTAGTAGGCAGTTGTGGATGGATTAAATATCAGTTACAATTTACAATATTTGTGTATTCAGTTTTCTTAGGGAAATAGAATTACAAAGTTGGTGTGTTAACTGCAGTACGAGCTTGACGCGTACTTGGAAGAAGCATGTGAGGAGGATGGTGCTGACTTTGATGTTTTGCTGTGGTGGAAGAGGCATGCTGAAAAGTTTCCTGTATTGGCGTCTATGGCCCGTGACTTTCTCGCAATTCCTTTGAGCACAGTGGCATCCGAGTCAGCCTTTAGCTGTGGTGGGAGGATACTTGGCGATACAAGAAGCTCTCTAAATCCTGGTACGCTAGAAGCGCTTGTTTGTGTGAAAGATTGGTTGTTCATACCAAAGGAGGGTGAGTTACTACTACACATGATTTCTGTTTGTAGCACATGTCAAATAGCCATCGATAGAGTATATTTCGATAGAGCTAAACCTTTCATGTCAAGAACAGCAGTTCAGTTTTCCATTTTTTCAGTGCTCTCGAATGATGTTTATGAAATTTGGTTCATTTGCAGGACAAGGGCAGTAGGGCGGATAGAGCAGGTTCTCTGCAGTCTACAAGAGAAAGTAGGTACGTTATAGGCATCCATATATTTCTATAGCATATTGCTTTGATAATATGGTAAACTGGTTGTTTGTTGATTTGTCATTATAATTCTGCTAGCAATGTAGAGGAAAACATACAGTATTGCCTGGATTTCTGTTTTCTTATGCTCTGCTACTCTCAGTGTCAGGATGTCATGTCCCCATTTCCACCTTCTTTCCTTATTCGGGTAGACAACTGATTCGAATTTTGCCTGAAATCTGTTCCATATTTTCTTCCTGATGTTACCTGAATTTTTCAGGATCATCTGGCAGTCGTGTACTGGTGCAAACACGTGAGTTCTACCATTCTCAGAAGGCGATCACAGTCATGCAACACCCAGCTATCTTTTGTGTATGCGATTGAGCATGCTTGTGTATGCTTGTTGCAAATTAAACCTTCATTTCTGTGTTCGCATGTACCTGTTGAAGCACAAATTTCACGTGGAGGATATCTAAATATTATATTTACACTTCATTTGACTACCTGATGCTATTTCAGATGTATATTACTTGTGGGAAAGTTTTGTATATCCTCCAACAAACATGACCCCGTGGTTTCATTCTGCCAGAATCTTTTATTTTTTCTCTGCCTGTTATTTGTTTTTTCTAGTCAGCAGAACTGAAAATGTATGCTGTATCCTGAGCACTTTCCTTTGCATTCTTTTTCTCTTCTGTGCGTCTTTTATTTTTATTTGTATGTTCGTCCTTTAAATAAGGTTAAGCTGAAAATGTGAAATATGGGGATCGAACCTGTTACCTACAGTTAATATGGGAACCAAAGCGAGCGATCAAAGCGTGGGTGCGAAATGGGTGCGAAATGGTTAATATGGGCACAGTTACGTGGTGGGTTTAAATAGGTTTGAGTGTAAAATGTGGTGGGTTCAGGTTTAGTTGGGCCGAAAATGACAATAAATGGGTCCAGTTCGGATTTGGTTGAGAGAGAGAGTTGTACGGGTATGGTTGAAGTATGGCCCAAGTATGGAACCATTCTTAATACACTTCCCAAAATGCCTCGTCATCAAACTAAAGTTGACAACCTTGATATGGACCAATCTTCGGAATAAAGATAGTGTTACATTATGGACGTACATACCTTCATGATGTTCATTCACTGAAGAGGAAGTAATGGAAGGCTGTCTTTTGTGCGGCAAAACTTGAAATGGTGAAAGTGTATGATATCAAGGAGTGTACCTATTTACAGGGTATTATGTGAAAACTTGGCTTTGCTGAAAATTGGACCTCACTTATTATGAGGTGTGTGATAACCGTGAGTCTTGGAAAGTCATCGTTTGTGGAAGAGAGGTGATTAACAAAGGTTTCGTTCGTAGTATAGGAACAACAATGAGTCAATGACAACCTTATCTAGGAAAATCAATGGATCACAAGGTGCTTGGCCTGAAGTCTTTAGTACCTAATGGAGATTAAATTCTAAAATTTGTAGCTGAGCTCATTGATCAAGCCTCTGGACAATGGTATGCGAAAATGGTCAAAAAAATCTACCAATCAGATGTTGAGGCGGTTTTTTGCCTACCGTATGTTGGTAGAAAATATGGCCCATTCGGTATGTTGGTGACCGTTTTATCAGCAAATTGTTGGTAAGTTGGGAAGGCATAGAAGTAGCGGCTAGGTCGGGAACCCCGAAGATGATTCTTCAAACTGATTGCAGCTCTTTGGTGAATTTGTGGCGGAATGAGGTACTTTTTTTCCGAATTGAAGGGCCTCGCCCCCGATTGTTTTTAAGGGAAAACGCTGACGCAGTTCCTTATTAATTAAATCACACTTACATCGTCAATTAACAACGATATTATTAAATCAGGCGGATCCTCAAACCAAACATTCAGTTGAGAATCACACGCCTTAGCTAACAAATGAGCAACAGAGTTTGCATCTCTAGAACAGAAAGTAAAATCTACTTTTGTAAAAGCCGTAGCACGAATGCATATGTCTTCAATGATAAGCTTCAAGCGTTTCAGGTTCTGTTTGCTTCTATGTAATACCTAGATTTCTGACGGATGTGATTTATCTCGTTCAATAAAGCAGGGGATTTTCTTTTAAAAAAGGTCACCTAGTACTTGCGGAAGGAGGGAGCACAAGATAACACGGGCGATTGATTTTGGGAACTTGGGTTACGGCAAAACATCGCACATGGTCGGATGGGCCTCGCTGATAATACTAGTGGTGCTGAATCTTCCATTATTAATGCTGTTCATGTCCAGTGGAGCGACTCTACTGCTCACGGATCGCGAACGCAATGATTTGGACGCACCCACGTAGCAACATCTCGCACTAACAGGCCCATAAGTAAAGCTACTACTATTTGATTTGTTCACATCACATGCACCCCTTCTTATTTCCTCTCCCCTTTGCCTCCTCGTTCCTGACCTTATAAGCTTATCAATCTCGGTTCCTATCCTAGACTGTACGTGCGAACTATGTATTCTCGGTAACTCCCTCGACAAACAAGAATTTAAGCAGAAAAGTCCGAGCGGATCATGGGCAACGCCATTGGAGGGAAGCGGCGGCGGACGGCGCGGGTGATGACGGTGGACGGGACGACGTACAAGTACCGGCCACCAGCGGCCGCGGCGGCGGCGCTCCGGGACCACCCGGGATACCAGCTGCTGGAGTCAGAGGACGTGAGGCGGCTCGGGGTGCGCGCGCGGCCGCTCGACGACGACGCGCCGCTCAAACCCGGGAGGCTCTACTTCCTGGTGGCGCTGCCCCGGCTGGCCCGCGCGCCGCGCAGGACGTGGTCGGGCCCGCTCCTCCACGTCGGCGGCGCCGGGGAGCGGCTCGAGAGGCTGATGCTGTCCTCGCGCCGGTCGGCCTCGGACGTGGCCGCGGCGGTGATGGCGGCGTCCCCGCGGTGCTCGTCCGTGGAGGCCGCGGCGGACGGCGCGGTGCGGCTGCGGATGCGGCTGCCCAAGGCCGACGTGGCGCGGCTCCTCGAGGAGAGCCGAGACGCCGCCGACGCCGCCGAGAAGATCATGCAGCTCTGCATCGCCAGAGATCACCGCTCGGCGCCGGCCACGCCCTTGCTGCCGCTCCCCCTGCCGATGCCGGCGCTCGTCTCGTCGGACAAGAAGCACGCCGCCGGCGGCGGCAAGAAAGAGGTAAAAACTCTCTCTTTGCTCCAGTTTTTTGCGGGAGAACTATTTTGTTCCGTTTCGCTACCGCATCAATTTAGTTCCATGCCAGATTCCTTCGGAAATGCTTCATTGCATATCGCGCATACAAATTTGAATTGAGTAGCTAGTTTCAGCTTCATTCCTTTCTTGGTTTGGCGACGACTATCGATCGTCCTAGTTAATTAGTGGCCATGAAAAATCAATTAGCTAGCGCCATGCACCATGAAAGTATCTTCATGTCATGTGCATGATCCGCTGACTTCTCCATCCCATATCCCACTTGAGCAAGAAGTTGAGTAGTGCTCCACGTGCATGGTTGGGCAACAAAGCGGTGCAAAGTAGTGATCCATCGGACGGTAGCTTTCCGTTCCTCTAAAATCTCATACCTCAAAAGTGTTGGGTCCTGAAAAACGTTTTTTATGGTACGAAACGAGCCACGACAGAACACATACCATAAAAACATCCATTTTTTCTTTCTTTTTCTTCTCATCTTTTCTCACGAAGTTTCTAATGAAACCAACGCCTACCGTTGCTCCTCCTACTTCGGCCACCACAACCCCTCCCTTCTCCGACATGCTCTTTCCCCCCTTCGGTCGTGGCCTTCGCCGGCCCAGCTTCCCCGCGCCGCCTCCGCCATGGTCGCCCCCGCCACCGGCATGGCCGCGACCTTGCCGGGCCTTTTCCGCCTCTGGCCTGGCCAGCCTCGCTCCGCCTCGGCCCTGCCTCCTCCCGTGGAGGTGCTCCGATGGAGGTTACTTGACCGTAGAGCTCCCATGGAGGTGTTCATATGGATGGGCTTAAAATTGTCCGCATTTCGATCCATCTTTGTGAGGAATCGGTCGTAATCAGGGTGGCTCGCCAGAAATTGCCGAGGATTTGGCCGAAATCGGAGCGCCCTTACGGGATTTTGGCGCCGGTCCAGTGACGGTTGGGCTAAAGTTTCCCTCCCGCCAACCGCCGTATGGCTTTTCAGTTTACCTAAAAAATTCACTCAAATCCTCAAAACATGAGGTATTGGATTCTCGTTTTTAAGTATACCTAAAAAGAATTACGGTTCAACCTGATTTGCGTATCTATTATTCGGTATACTTTTTTGCTCAAAACTGTAAGCAAATGGTTATTTTGCGGTTTTGGCCCCTTTTGCGGGATCTGCTTGCTAGAGATGCTCCTAACAGTTTAACTGACGAGAAGGGAAAGGGAGGCAACGTATCGTATGCTGCTAGCCAAGAACAGTTTGGGTGATGTGGCCATGCATGTGGCGAAGGGGACAGGCACCATGGGAGTACTTAGTACCACCGCTAATACCGTATACTGTAGTACTGCTTAATGAGGCGTTGTATAGTTGTATGATTGATGTGAGTCGTCATCTCCAACCCCGCAAATTCAGGAGGAGCAACTGGGGGTCCATTTCAGGGCCTCGGGGGGCATGGCCATTGAAGCACAGGTGAGCGAGTGGTTTGCCTATCTATCGTCTTGCCGGTGTGGCATCCCTCTTGTCGGCTTGACAGCCAGAAGCTTAATTAAATCGCGCATTGTTCTAAGTATAGACGTTGATCACGTGGCACCCGTGGATTGTCTAGGACTTGATTATGTCACTTCCTCAATTCATATTAATTGTCGCAGATTTAGTATAACTTTGTATTAAATCTGTGACAATTAATATGGATCGAAAGAATACCTAGCTTTGTGCGTGTTGCCTGTCCATGTCCTAGCCTCTGTTTAACAGTTCGGTAGCTTTCCGGTTTAGTCATCCTTTTTCCTTCTATTTTTAGATGTACCGAGAACAACTTTTCAAGATGTACTCATTTACGCAGTGCATAATGCATTCATGGTAACCACAAAATTGCCCCATATGTATGTGTGATTATAGACCGCTTTTGAGAGCAAGGGAGACTTTACAAGGTGAAACGATCAAGTACGTTCTAGTGCACTACGTGCCAAGCATGTGGTTAGATCCTGAACTGTGAAACTAAACTAACTTTTTAAGCAAGGAACTGAACTAACTTAAACTAAGCTAACCACCATTTAGCGCGCGAATCGATCGAGACAATGGCTCGTGCTAAAGATGGGTTTTATTGCAAGCGTGGACTTGATCACCAGCTAGCTTGTGCGCAGAAGCTTCGGCATGGTTCCCAAGGTACATACAGCTAGCGTCGCGTCAAAGCATAAAACAAAGCATTTGCTATAGTTTCCATGCTGCGATCCACCGAATATATATAGTCTTGGATAGATATCATGCTTCCCAAGAGTTGACATATAGACGGCACCATATATATGGTGTAGTATTTCGAGATTCGCGGATAACCCTTGTATAGATATCTAAGATGTGACCTGAAATTAGTTCTTCAGTTTTCTTAGGACGTTGCAATACTTTTGTTGCGATGAGACATTAGATTACTCATGTGCAATGATACTCCTTACACATCTATGCCACCGGATGTCTAGTGTTCTCAAATGTTCAGATGCCACCGGACAGAGCATTATGCCATTATCTCTCTCAGTACGTCATTTGATTCGACTAACCAGATATTTCAGTGAATTGGACAGACATAAAACTGCTCATCTTGTTCTCGCAACGAAATCAACGCATGCCATTGTTGCTTTGTCCGGACAATCAGGCTTCAAGATCGATAGGAAGCTTTTGTTTCAAGCAAAATCCTAAAAGCTGCCGCGACCACAAAGCCATGACCTTGATTCGTGCCTAGATTCATAAAAGCAAATCTATAAAGTCAATTTCTAGAACACTTTGTGGTTGCAGCAGCAGGAGCACGTACCATTTCCTGTTCAGCTTCTTTTCCACTACGTACTGAGAGAGATAATGGCATAATGCTCTGTCCAACTGAACCAACTACCTGTTCCATGATTAGATTAAAAAAAAGAACTAAAAGGAGATAAAATTTGGTGTCTGAATCTTTCTGAACACTTTGGTGTGCTGATTTATCTTTCCGACTTCCTTTCAGAAGAAGGCAAGGTTCGAGGCCGTGCCAGACGAAATCATCTGGTTCTGATTCGTCGAGATCACACGAGCTCGATTGTCACAGTTTTGCGGCCCCTCCCTCACTGCCCAGTTGCCGCAGTATCTGAAGAACAATACCACGGAGCACCCATGATGCAGAGATGTGGTCTCTCGGCGAGCGTAAGAGAAATCTTTACGTGCACGCAGGTTGGCCGGGAACACGAGAAGCTGCATGTGAAATCAAGAATTGCTTCCTGTCTCCCTGGCCTGCAGTTGCTTGCTAGAACACCTCAGGGTTATAGCTTTCGTGTGTGTGCTCATTGTACATATTGGCTGTTTAGTGCGAATCTCCTTTTTGTTTGGATCGTTTGCCCTCTTTTCACGTGTGCGCCCACCTTGCAGCATTCATATGATTATGATCATACGTATAGACATTTGCCAATGGAGGTTTTAGCTCGGCTTTATAAATATTTTGCTAATGTGATATAGTAGTTAATCACTACAGAGTGAGGTTGTAAATTAACTGCGGACAAAAAGAGTCCCCAAGCAAAGGACCCCAAAACTGACATTTGTTCGGAATTTTTCCACTGCCTCCACCCTCTTATCCACTAAACCGGGGAAGTGGGTGGGGGGGGGGGGGTTAGGGAGTAGCGGACATGTCTGTGTCTGCCTCCAGCCCGGCGGTCTGACTGCATGGCCCAACCTATTAGTGGGAGAGAGCCCACTTATAAGAATCCACTCTCTCTCCATCCATTGCCTCTCTATCCTCCCAAATTGAGCCGCTACCTCCCATTCTCCTCTGACGTCTCGTGATCCCGTTAGAACTCGATGACAATGGACGGGAAGCCGGGGCCGCAAGCATCCGTCACAAGCCAAGCGCGAGCTCATCGCCACGTCGCAAAGGAGATCGTGGAAGTTGTCGGCGTCGAAGTCGCCCTCGGCTAGCAACTAGCCGAAGTATTGATCGTCACGATGAACCAAGCGAGCTCGGTTCCCCGGGACAGCCTTGTGTGCGCCTCATGCTTTGACTGTGGAACATGTTTTGTTAATGGATCTGCAACATTTACATCCCTGTGTACTAATAGCTAGCCTCACCTTCTTGTTGTGACTTACACAGAAAAATTGGATCCTGACGCGTAGGCTTATTTTTGCACATATTTTTTTAAAGTTATGGTTATGTCCTCGAGAGCGCTTCCACAGATAAGGATTGCATGGAACACATCAAAAAACTAGTGTCGGCTTCATCGATGCATATGACTGATGAGGATAGAGGTCGCACTAGTCTCTTGAAAGGGCAAAGGGGAGAGCCCTCGATCGACATCCCTTGGTTGTTGGAGCTAACTTAAATCCAAAACAATAGTCCTCTAATCTTTACAACATGAAATTGATGTGTGTTCTATATTTTTGTATATGCTTACAACATCATCGCAACATTTTTCTCATTGTGTGTCAAAACATGCAAAGAAGCATCACAATATTCCAAAAACACTCCTGCAACAAATTTGTGTATGCAACAGATCCGCACTAGTCGCACTGGAATCCCTGAGAAGAATCATCGCAACATATCAAACTACATTTGTAGCAATGGAGAACAATTTGCATCATGAAGGCAACGTTTGCAATAGACCCCTAGAATCCTCGTTACATGTCACCCATGTATATTTTAGCAGATGAAAAAGAGCTTGTAGCATGTCTGATAAACGTTCCCAGCATCAACACTTCGACCTCTGACCTCGCCGCCATGAGCTCGTTTGTGAAAAAACTCTTGAACCCCAAGACCGGATCTGGTGAGCCTAAGATTATCCCCCCCCCCCCCCCCCCCCCCCCCCCCTCATCACTGATTTTGGTCACATGAAGAACTTCAGTAAACCAAGCTTCAACTTGTGACCACCAAAGCATGGCTGCATGCTCGAGCATTGAGCATACGCTGCTCCATGCGCTTGCTGCAAGGCTTTTCCTCCACGCGTGCTCCTGCAAGGTAAGAACTCCTCATGTCAAATCGCCGCTTGACGCCTGCATGATTTAATAAATGGGCCTCATATGGCGGTGCCCATCAATATCTATTTTAATATAAATCTTTGAATATACATACTTCTTATAAATAAATTTAATACTAGGAAAAAGTGAGGGTAACAAATAATGTTCCATAAATGTTTACTTCTCGTCTTTATATAATAAAAAATGTTCATGGCACTACAAGTTTCATACATGTCAAAATTGATGTTTTATGTAGTTTGAAAAAATGTTTATGTATTACAAACAATAAGAACATAAACATGAAAATAAAAAAATAAAAGCAAACAATCTAAAAAAATAGAAAGGAAATAAAACATAACATAAAAATATAGAGAATAATAGAAAAGCGGATAGAAAATTAAATTAAATAGACATATAAAGAAAAAAGGAAAAAAATCCCTGCGTGGTCCTGGCTCGGCCCATAAATAGAAAGTAGGTTGCGGTCGCTTCCCTATTTACCGACGAATCCTATATGTCGCCCGCAACGACGCAGGATGGTCGCGTCGCTTGAAGGATCCCGCTGATGGCCGACTCATTTGGTGCGAGATTTTTTCCTGCTTTTGTTCTCTGTTTCTCTTTCTTTTTCTGTTGTGTTTCTTTTCTTTACTATGTTCATGGCACTACAAGTTTCATACATGTCAAATTGATGTTTTATGTAGTTTGAAAAAATGTTTATGTATTACAAACAATAAGAACATAAACATGAAAATAGAAAAATAAAAGCAAACAATCTAAAAAAAATAGAAAGGAAATAAAACATAACATAAAAATATAGAGAATAATAGAAAAGCGGATAGAAAATTAAATTAAATAGACATATAAAGAAAAAAGGAAAAAAATCCCTGCGCGGTCCTGGCTCGGCCCATAAATAGAAAGTAGGTTGCGGTCGCTTCCCTATTTACCGGCGAATCCTATATGTCGCCGCGCAACGACGCAGGATGGTCGCGTCGCTTGAAGGATCCCGCTGATGGCCGACCCATTTGGTGTGAGATTTTTTCCTGCTTTTGTTCTCTGTTTCTCTTTCTTTTTCTGTTGTGTTTCTTTTCTTTACTGTTTGTTTCGTTTATTAATTTATTTCAAAAAAGCTTCAGATTTTGAAAATTGTTCAGATTTGAAAAATGTTTGAAAAAAGTTTCAGATTTTCGAAAAAGTTTATTATTTTAAATTGTTCAGATTTGAAAATATTTAGATTTTGAAAAAAAAAAATCAAATTCAAAATATTGTTCAATTTTGAAAAATGTTCAAGTCAAAAAACGTTCAGATTTTGAAAAAATGTTCGAACTCAAAAAGTGTTCAAATTTGAAAAATTCAAGTTTTAAAAACATTCAGTTTTGAAATTTGTTCAGATTTATAATGTTCAGATAAAGGAAATATATTTTAATACTGTTAAAGAAGAAAACGAACTGTAATATTTTTGTTGGGTCGACCCATGAAGCAGTCGCTTGAGGCGACCTGGGCGAGTCGCGTCGCCTGAAAGCGAAGCTACCCTATTTGCCGCACTCGAGGGTTCGTAAACGAAAGCCTCCTTTCATATTGATCAACGACCAGCAGGCTTATCTGGGCCTTTGGTCCATTCTTAGGAACTAACGTTCCGGTACATATAGGAATGACCCGCAGGGCCCTGAAAACAAAGGAATGACCAGCACGAACTCTAAACCAAAGTACAGAGAGGATTATTTGTTGTTCAAGTGTGCCATGCGTTAGATTAATATATGCATTCACTCGCAAAAAAAGATTAATATATGCATTTGGATCTGCCAATACAGGCGACTCACAACGATTTGGTGGTACGTAGAAGTCCTCGGAAAGAAGACAAATGGCTGCGCGGAACACATGTTTACTTTCTCTAAGACTGTAGAATACCAACCATTGCGCTCCTTGTAACCTCATACAGGAATAAAACAGCGTGGCAAGAAAGTTTTTGCCAAGATGCCAAGTAACCTTATAGAAAGCTCGTACGCCTTTCTAGACCTTAAGGCCTTGTTCGGCTGTAGTGTATTGGGGTGTATTTGGGTGGTGTTTTGGGGTGAAAACACCCCTCACACCCAAAACACTCCAAAACACACCAAAACACTTGTCCAGCAAAAACACTCCAACAAAATGTTGTTTGGTAGACAGGTTTTGCAAATAGGTGTTTTCACACATATCTAGTGCATACAATTACAAAAGTGCCACAATTCATCCAACATTACAAAAGCTTATACTTTTTCACAGCCACACACAATTTAAGCAATTCATATAATTAAGTAAAAATAACTTATGCTCCCCAATTTTATCTCAGGTTATTATAACACAATTTGATAAAAATTCATCCAATTCTTCTCACAAACAATATTTTTGCTTCTCAGGTTTATCCTAGATTGTGATGGTGACATAAACAGAACAAGGAGAAAGAAGGTTCCAGCATGAAGATCACCACAACAGGAAGATCATCTCAGCTAGAAATTTGCTTCATGACTCTGCAAACAATGTAGACATGTGTTATTGCAGCAACAATGTAAACAATGTAGACATGTGTTATGAACAGTTGTTTCTGCAAACAATGCAAACAAGGTAGACATGCTTCATGACAAGTTGTTTCTGCATTTTATTACTAACATCAACACCAAGGGCATGTGCAAATGGTCACCACCATGACAATGCAATTCATCCACTGGAGGTCTCACTGCAGCAGTACTACCTTCATCCAACATTTGAAGGTCATCATCAACATCCTCCCTAGCAGTACTACCTTCAGCTCTCTCCATGTCTTCTTCACCATCACTTTCAATTTCTGTTACATCTGATGGTGTACGTGCTGAGGTTGGATGTGTAGTTGAAAGCTCCGGTTGCAATGCTACCTACAAAATGATGTAATTATAGCAACAACCATTACGAAATTCGAACTGCAAGCATGGATGCATGGAAGACTAGACAGAGGCAAACACACTTCAAATATATATAGGTTCTAACCGAGGCATACGAATCAGCTCTCCATACGAATCAGCTCTCCATATAGAGAGGCAACAAGTTCTAACCGAGGCATCAGCATCAGCATCAACAGGATTAAAATACGACTGTAGCTAATCCGACAAGCATATCATGAGTGAAACAGGGGAAGGGACTAAATTAATCAACAACAGAACTGAGGCACCAAAGCAACAGCAACAACAGGGGATGGAGAATGCACATAAGTGCTTACCTTCATAGAGTTGTGCTAGTGAATCATAGAGAGGAAAGGCCTATGACAGTGGCTACAACTACTCAAAGTCATTCCACATCTGAAATGTTATCTGGTCCCTCAGAAGGTTGCCTTGCACATTGTTTTCTTGATGATTGTTTGCTATCTGGTTATCATCATCATCATTGGGCAGATCCACAAAGTAAGATGGGTCTATTATGGCTTCAGGTTGGTTCTCAAGCCATTCCTCATCTCCACCATGCATTTTAACAACATTATGGAAAATTGATGTGGCTACTGGAATCTTGATTTGATTCTCGATCGGATAGTAGGTTGACACTAAGAATAGGAAATCTCTTCTTTAAAATACCCAAGAGCCTTTCTACATGATTTCTCATTACGGCGTGTCTGTGGTTGAATAGTTCCATGTAGTTCTGTGGTTTCCTATGCCCATGGCCCCACTCTTTCAGATGATACCGCACACCTCGGTATGGAGCAAGAAATGATGGGGTATTTGCATAACCACCATCTACAAGGTAGAATTTCCCTGGAGGTACTTTAAAACCTTTCAGCATGGCAGAGCTGAGTACTCTTGCATCGGTGGCAGATCCTTCCCATCCAGATGATATGAAGGTGATATTGAGATCAAAATCACACGCAAACATCACGTTTTGGCTAAGGGACCCCTTCCTATTCCGCCAAGGAGCCTGAAGCTTAGAGTTTATACTAATAGGCACATGAGAACCATCAATGGCACCGATGCAGTTCTGGAAGTATGGAAAAAAGCGATTATCCATGGCAATTTTCGGATGTGGTTCATCTACATATCTAGGCCTTAGAAACCTAGTTGCTAGGATGGGGATGATGTTGAAGAATTCTTTGATATAGCCGTGGAAGGTGGAGTTGCTATGTTCAAACATCAATTGCATATCTTGAAATGATGCATTGTGTGAAAGCATGTAGAGGAAAAAAGCCAACTTTTCTTCCACCTTGAGAGTACTATCCTCAATCAGACCCTCAGCTCTCAGGTAAGATGCTAACCATCTGAATATGTATGGTTCCATCCTAAAAGCTACCAAGCAATTCATGAGGTGGCCATCTAGCAGTTCCCTAACTCTGTTCTTGCCATACAGGACAGAGCTATGCCTCTTGATCTTTTCTGTGTGTGAGAGATGGAAGTAAAGTGCAGGAAGAATGAAAAACAGCAACTCTTCTTCATCATCAGCTTTTCTCTTCCTAGCACGCTCTAGACTCCGTTCATTCATTGCAGAACTAAACTACGATAAATTTAAGAAACTAATAAGATGAAACTGAAATATAAAAGGGCACAAACTGAAATATAAAAGCCAAGGACATGGACCTACCGTGATCAGGTGTGGTCACAGGACTCCAAGACGGCGGCGGCTCGTCCACCCCAACTAGAACAGGAGGTTCGGGTAGCTACAAGGATACAAAAAGGAAATAATTCAGTATTATGCTAAGAAGAAGAAAAAGGTGGTATGTACTACTAGAATTACAATCGTATTATGCTAGAAGAAAAAGAAGGTGGTATGTACTACTAGTACACATGTATAACAGAACATAACAGCATACAGTTTTCAATAATACAGTCGAATGTTCAGCTGGTGCCATGCATACAAGTAGCAGCGAATGCATGATAAGACTTTCTCAGAAAGCAAGACATCAATCAAACAGAGGTAAACACACAAAGGTCAGATTTCATCAGCAAAAGAAAGCTAGCATAACGGCGATTCTGAGTGGACTCATCACATCGCAGCAATTTATTCACAGTTTTTTAAGCGGTATTATTTGAAGGATGTGGTAACTGCAGCACTATGAGCAATGTGGATAGAAGTTGTACACAAGCATATCCTTACCCTATCCATCTTGACTAGTTTAACTAATCCTAACGAACCATCTATAATTAATCAACCTTTACTTTATCAGCAGAAGGCCAGATCGAACCGGAGCGCTTAATTAACAAGCCCACCACCACCAGCACCATTTTTCAAGGAGAAATCCGTAGAGCTTGCTTGCAGCGTGCTTGATTAGTTAGATTAAGTACAGCAAGAACATGAAACATCGTGCTTGCATTAAACCACGAATAAATTCTACAGGCCTGCTCCCGTTCTGCCCGTCGATCTAGCCAAGGACATGGAAAGAGAGGAGGGGACGAGGCGTACCTGATAGAACTGGTCGTAGTCGGCGCACGCGGCGGAGATCGAGAGGTGAGGCGGCGTCCGGAGCTCCGGTGGCAGCGGGATCAAAGATCCGGTCGGCGGCGAGAGGGGGCAAGGCGCCAGGAGATGAGGAAGCTCCTGAACTCGGGGAAGAGAACGTCGGCGAGGGGCGGAGGCGACGAGCGACGGCGGAGGCGGAGGCGGAGGCGGAGGCGACGGCGACCAGCGATGGCGACGAGCCGCGCGCCGCCAGAGCTCCAAAACACGAAGAAACGCGAGTCGTCCTCGCGTCTTCGATACCCTCGTACCCGACGTGGGTCGACCGGGTTTCCTGGGGCTGGCCCTGCCAAGCCCGGCCTGCCGAACGTGCACGGAGTGTTTTCCTGTGTAATTAATTGGGCCGGTCTTTTACACGCAATACACGACCAAAACCCATCTGCCGAACGAGGTCTAAAGTGTCTTCGCCACTAAGAAAGCTGAAAGCTTTGCAACCTCGGATCAAAATGCGAAGCAGGGCTCAAGATAACGAAATATGACCAGCCTGCTTAAGTACCAGCGTTGCCCATCTTTCGCCTTAACAGTTGAAGCTCTTGGGCGAACTGCTTGTATGGAACTCAATGTCATCAGAGCATGAGGTTCTGATGCAAAATGTTAAAAGTAGTACTTGCCCACCTTTTCCTAAAAGAGCTTTTGGGTGAACTTGGAACTCAAACACAACTTGAGATTAAGGCAACAATAAGGAAATTAATCCAATCAAGGAAGCAAGATGTTGCCAGTTCTTTCTCTTGCTGATCATCTTCTACCACTTTTCCGGTCATAATCGGCACCAACTTCGGCAAATACAGCTCCTCAGCACATGTCATCACACAATCAGAGAAAGCGAAAGATTCCTTGTACCCAACATTTCCGATGGCTTGTAGGTTTCTAGCCAATCCTAGTTTTCAACGAAGTTTATTCAGATAGCGATTCATCTATCCGGAAAAATATTTATTGTTCTTCAACAACAAGAACCTTAGCTATTAGATGCATGTCTTTCCCCAAACCTGATCGCTTTACATTTCTTCACCTTTTCAGTTGCATACGGCCAGGAAGTATTAGATGCACGAGTGCAGTCATCATCTCTTTCATATTGTACGATAGGCGTGTGCATAATGGTATTTCATAGTAAAGTAATCATAATTTTGTATGCTAAGTAAATCTTGATCTTAATTGTGTTTCTGTACATTACATCTGGCGATCTAAATGTCTTAATCCTGGTGTGACTTGTGATATGACAAGGATCTATTTTTTTCGTGAAAAAAAGGGGAACATTGCTGATCCATTATTTCTGCACGTCATAGTTTAACCTGATCCTGTTGTTTTCTGAAAGGCTACCTAGCACGTTGGGTGCTGTGGTGATGTCACCTCGAGGTTTTGGCCATAGAATCTCTGAATGGCTATCTTGCACAGTTTACTCTCTTGCTTTCAATACCTTTTTTCTTGGCATTTTCCTTCTTGTTCAAACAGAGCTCAAGAGATAACATTATTTTCTTAGTGACAATATCTGTGCCTAACTTTCTTTCTGAAAACAATAATGCCTGATGTTCCGCCCCTTGCATGCTTACCTCATTTTATTGGGGACTTACTTTTGTTTTAGTCTACAAATTTGGGATGCAAAGAAACATATTTACTTTTGTTAAAGGAGAAACACATTTACTTTACTTTGTTGTCTTGTTTTTCTGGTTAAGTAACTTTTTTTGAATAAGTGGTTAAGTAACTTCCATGCAGATGCTTCAGGGTAAGCTTTTCACTTTCACAATTGACCTACTGTTAAGTGAATACAGAGCAAAGCTGCAAACTGTAGGGGCAGCTAAGAACTGCCAGGCTTTCGAAATTGTCTATCAGGCCAATAGACCATACGCTTAGATATTTTCTACCCAGATGGCTGACCTTTTGAATGCAATAATTGGCCTTAACGATTTGCAAGTTAATGTATTTTTGTACTGTAAGAGAATATGCACCAAGACAATGTTCTTAATTAAACCACTTGTC
Source organism: Poa pratensis (assembly GCA_947311845.1). Lineage (NCBI taxonomy): Eukaryota > Viridiplantae > Streptophyta > Magnoliopsida > Poales > Poaceae > Poa > Poa pratensis. The sequence goes on from CAMZMU010000105.1 coordinate 37,294,435, forward strand.
TGAGATTCAGACGGGACGCATCAACTTGCTGCACAGATTCAGATCAAATCCAGACTTTTCTGGGTGCCCTCATGCACATGCCAATCTTCTAACCTACTTGTGTTATTCATTCCTGATCCTGTACTACAAATTTGAAGTGTCGTGTTATCCTGAGATTCCAATGGCATCCAACATGATACATACATGGTCAGAGATCACAGAGCATCCACTTATTTTCCGATGTCCGCGCATGCAAGCAAAATCATTTTTCGGTGAGCTGATATCAGTCACCCATTAGGTTGGCAAAAAGAACTTCATAACAAGGAGGTCATACCATGAGCTCGATGAAAATGACAAACAAATGAGCTATCCGAGTTTAATCCAAGAACATTGTTTGAGCCCTATAACAAATCCCCAATTGGTGATCTTGACATCCGTAACTGGACATGAGGTGACCACCAAGCAGCAAAGGAATGGCCCTAGATGATCCTGACAACCCAGGCAACCTGACCAAAATTTTGGTTCAGGAAATCCAGCTGTTGGAACTTGGAAACCCTACACCTAGGGCACAGGTTAATATCAACAGTTCAGAACCACCCAATATGGTCCAACAACAGTGCCCATGCAAGGGTCTCAAAACAATTCCCGTCATGCGTACAGTTGCATGAGCTGCTCAACCATCAACTATAATAAATGGATCAAGCTCATTCCATGGCTACATTCGGTTTCCTGCAGCTCATGGAACGTGTAATGGCGACTTGAGAGAGTTGCAGATAAGGAGGGCTGGAGGACAAATAGAGAAACTTGGGATTAGATTGCAAATGTGTCCCACTCTAATGCCTGGAAGTGCTTTTTATGGGGTCGTTATATTTGTGATTTGAGTGTATGACTTTTGTGTTGGGACATCCTCCTGTTGGTGAAAAGGGTCTGAATTTTCATTAAAAATCTGAAAATTGCTGATGAGGTCTTCAGCTTAATTGGAGCCTTGGATGCTTATATTCTATTGGAGGGAGGAAAATATTATAAACTGTGATCTGTCTGACAAGTACTGTCATAAGATCATGTTCCCTATCCCAGGTGGTCTTCTTTTTTTCTTTCGAGGAATCATTACAGGTGACTGTAACGGGAGCTGTAAAGTTGAAGGGCTGACTAGACTAGGTAGGTCGGCAGCGGCAGTTGACGTAGGAATTTCGTAAGGAAAGGAATTAGTGACAGCATGTCCAATACATGATCAATTTTAGGGCATCTTAAAAATGGGATAGGGCACCAAATATGAGTTATAGGACACAAAAATTGTTTCTAGCTCAGCAGATGATATAAAATATGGGCACCAGAAATGTGTTTGGTCGACTCAAAAAAAAGTGTGTATGGTTAAAGGAGGTCTCGGCCGGCAGCGACGACTGAGGTGACGCGGATATGTCGATGGGGAGTATGAGCTGGCTTTGTTCACACTGGAGTTGTAGTCGGTCGCTCGCAGTCGGGGGAGAGCGACGCTGATTTGGCTCGGTGGCGGTCGAGGCGGTCGTTTTGACATATGAGCGGGGGCGGCGGTCGATACAACGTATCGAGGGGGTGGTAGGTGGATGGCCGGGGTGAGCCAGAATCGAACAGAAGGTGTGGCGGCTAGGAGCGGGGGTCGATCCCAAATTGGCTGAGGACGGCTAGGAGTTTGTGGGAGTCAGTGGCGGAGGAAGGCTAGGAGTCGGAGCTGATATGGCGTTGTCGGAGACTAGTCCCAGGAACTAGGGGTGTCTCAAAAAAGCCAGGAAACGAGTAAGGGGCTGAACACAACGTCAAACAAATCCTCAACAACCTCGGCGATGATGCTCGTCGAGCTCGGTGAGAAACATCACGACAGAGATGGAACACGAGCCACTACCCAGGTTCAGGCCCACCGTGAGGTGTTAAAGCCCTACGTCCTGCTAAGATGTATTGCACTGCTTGGAGTGGTTCATAGTACAAGGGTGCTTGCCGAGGGCACAGTTGTGGCTATGGTGGACTATGGTGGAATCAGCTCCGTCTTCTCCTTTAGACGTAGCTGCTTGGGTGTTGAATGAGTTTGTGAATGCCGGATCCCCCTCCTTCGTCGTACACTGGCTCCTTATATACTGGCCTCGGTCCTCTTCCCCGAAAACCTTAGGCGGGAAGGGATACCACAATGCCGCCAAGTTGGAGCACAGCGCACAGCGTCGGGGCGTCCATGGACGCGGTCCATGGCAGAGAGTACGTCGTCTTGGGAGAAAAGCCACCGTCCATCCAGGACGGTGGGCTGGCGCTGCAGAGCTCGGTGGCGTGCCCCATGGTGACATCGCAGTTGGAGCATAGCGGTGGCCGGCCGCTTTATCACCAAATTGGCAAGTCTTGGAGGCCGCTTTGCCACCTCCAGCTTTGTTGACTGCTTTATACACGAGAATGGCAACTGCGGCGTCTTCGTCATCGCGCGCAGGCGCGCGCGTCACTCTGCAACGGGCGCAGAGCCCATGTGCGCTCTGCAGCGTGTGCAGGAGCTTGCTTCCACTTGAAGGAACTCCGCGAGGGCTTGGAGCCTCGCCGAGGTTTTGTAGCCGTTGACTCCTCGCGAGGGAAATCCTCGCGAGGGTGGCGCGCAGACGCGCCAGGACCTGATGATCTTCTGGGTAGGAGAGGCCTTCCTGAGGCTGAAGATCCTCTCGAGGCCCCTTAGGCCAAATGTCTGGTCCTTAGCAGAAATGCTCAGTCGAGCAAAGAAACCCTCACGAGGGAAAATCCCTCGCGAGGCTCGTCAGGCTGAGCGCCTGGTCCTTAGTAGGATTTCTCGCGGAGCGTTCAAGGGCTGTGGCAGGCCGGCCCAGGATACCCTGGTTTCCATTGGGCCGACAGTAGCCCCCGGGCCCGCGATGGGCACGCTGGAGCTCCTCGGACGGAGACGAATCGTCGTGGGCCCAAAGAAGCCTGCGAAGCCCGAGACACATGGAGCACCGCCGCCGGGCACGATCCCACGATCTCCTCTGTAGTAACGGGCGCAGTAGTGGTGGGCCCCGCCACGCCCTGGTAACGGCTCGATGAGCCGATAAAAGGCGGAGAGCTCGGCGCAGGCGGCCATTACTCCACTCGTTCCCCTTTCACCTCTTTCTTCCCAGCGCTCAATCCCAAGCTTCTCCTTCGCAATCCTGCTGCAATGGCGCCCAAGAAGGCCACCGCGTCCTCGAAAGGCAAGGCAGTGGCGCGGGGCGGTGAGCCTGTTGCGGCGCGGCAGGACGGTGGGCTTGGGCCAGCTCTGGCCGGCTCCCGCTTCGAGAAGGTCGCGCAGCTGGACAAGATTCGTCACATGGCAGCCTCTGCGTCCAATGAGCACGACGCTCAAGGTGGCGGGCAACTCCTTTGGCTGCTTCTACCCTATCTTCATGCACAGCCTCTTCGCCGGGCTTGTGCCTCCCTTCTCCGACTTCTTCCTGGCGGTGCTGGAGCGCTACCAGATCCAGGTCCTTCATCTCCACCCCAACTCCATCCTCGTCCTCGCCATCTTCGCCTACCTCTGCGAGGCGTACATCGGCATTCCACCCTCGGTGGACCTCTTCCACAGCTTCTACGCGCTCCGGGTCACGGTGAACAAGGAGCGGACGGGGTGCGTGTCCTTCCGCATCACTGATGGCATGAAGGGCGTCTACATCCCCATTGCGTGGAACGGCGAGAACATTGTGACCAGCGTGACGAAGAAGGTGGCGGATTTCCGCAAGCGCTGGTTCCTCATGAAGTTCGGGAGCGAGGATGCCTTCTTCGAACTGCCTGAAGCGCCCCCGACGAAGAAGGCGAGCTGGTCTTCCAAGGCGCTTCAGGGCGCAACGCTTGGCCCCGTGGTGAGGCGCTTGAAGGACCTCCGCGAGGTGGGCCTCACCGGGCAGATGGTGGCCAAGGATTTCGTGAAGCGTCGCATTGCTCCACTCCAGAGGCATGCAGACGCGATGTGGCTGTACTCCAATCATAAGGACAGGATGCGCTTGAGCGCTTCCCTCTTCACGCCGGAGGAGGTGCACAGCATCATGGACACCCTCTTCACATCCCCAGATATCCCCGCGCCCTCCGACAAGGCCGCTCCGCTCCACAGGGTCGATCTTGGGCGCCGTGTCTCGCACGTGGAGACAATGCCGAGGTTCGACCAGTGGGGCCTGGTGCCTGAAGGACACGTCGGGCCTCGCGAGGACCCGGAGGCCGCGGCGCAGGGCGCGCCCGCCGAAGGCGATGAAGAGACGACGGAGACACCCGCGGAGTCTGACGCGGGCGCGACAGGCGCCTCTGGAGGCGCCGCTTCCTCGACGGAGAATTCGAGCGCCTCGAAGAGAGCTGCGCCTGAAGTTGAGATCCACGATATCTCCTCAGGCAGCGGTGACCAGTTCGTGGTCGCTCCCTCACGACGTGTCGATGGAAAGGTGGAGAGTGACGATGAAGATACCTCATCGGGCCACTGCGAGCCCCGCTCCAAGGCGATCCACGACAGGAACGCTAGAGCTCAAGAGGAAGCAGAGTCACAGAAGAGTGCGGAGCCCAATGCTCCGCCGGCGCGGCGGATGAAGAGGAGATGGGTCGACACCGCGGTGTAAGACTTGTGTTTCTTTCCTTGCTTGATGTCGCTACTGTGTAGATTTCTTGAATGGTTTTTGAACCTTTTCCTCTCCAGGCGCCTCGAGGAGCCAAAGCGGCGGAGGCTCTGGAGGCTTGGGGAGATTCCCAGCGCTGCAGCGGCGTCTGCAGCGTCTACGGCTGAGGTGGTGACTCACGAGGCCACCGCCTCTTCTCCCGAGCCGCGGCACCGCCTCCTGAGGCAGAGGAGCGCCACGAGGAGAAGGAGGGGGAGGAGGCTGAGGTGACGACGCCGTCTCCCGCGCGCCTGAAGCCTCTCCCGCGTGGCAGGAGCAGGTGACGGAGGAGGATGCGGCTAAGACCGCTGTCGTGGGTTTGTCACGTCAGGTGTCATAGATGACTTCGTAGGTGTGGGATTACGCGAGTCAAGCATCTCCGAGCTTGGGATCGCAGGAACAAAGATCAACACAGATTTACCCAGATTCGGCCCCCTCAATGTGAGGTAAAAGACCTACTTCCTGCCTACCCTAGATTGGTATTGATATGATAATCGAGGTGTTACAATGGAGGCGATCCGATCTGGTACTCGCCGTATGAGCTAGGGTTTAGGGCTTGATAGCTTGACCCGCTCTAAGTCCTGCGAGTCCTCTTTATATACACAGAGGCTCGCTAGGTTACAAAAGAAACTTCCCCATAAGGAATACATCCATAGAGGCCTACTCGGAGACTACTTGGTCTTCACGTCCTCCGGGATATGTCTTCTAGATCTTTCCCCTTATGGCGGTTCAATATTGGGCTTGCTCCCAAGTGGGCCTTTGTCCGTGCGAGTAAGTTAAATCGCACTGGGCCGCGGGTTAATCCAGAAAGTATTCCCCCGACATTAGCCCTCAAAATTGGTTAGGACTTTACGGTGAGAATCTTCTGACCTCTTGAAATGGTCTCTGAGCCGCACTGTAAACGTTCTGACCAATCTCCTGACTTATGCAATTCAGAGCTACGACTTATCTGCGCGACTCATCTCCCTTCTGGAAATATTCTGTTTCCTTTAACTGCGGGCCGTTACTCGTTTTGCGAGCGCAAATTGTGCCGTTGGTTGCGAGCGCAGATAGTGTCGTTATTTGCGGGCCCCTTCAGTTATAAGCTGCGGCCACCTAGGTCATTATCCACTTGCCCTTGCAATCTCCTCATCCCTAGCCGCGCCGTCTTCTTCCTCGACCCGAGCCTAGTTCCCCAATCCAATCTCCCCTTCGCAATGGCGCCCAAGGCGAAGCCATCTGACGATAAGCGCAGGATCTCCTGCAACTGGGAAGGATCCTGGGTAACGGAGGAAACTCTTGCAGATCTGGCCGAGGCTGGCTTCTTGCCGCCGAAGGAGGACGGCGTCTGGCGGGCGCCAGGCAATGAAATCGAGCCGCGCCCCAAGCCCAACGAGCTGGTGATGTTCGTGGAGCACGTGGAGCGTGGATTCACGCCGCCAGGTTCTCCCTTCTTTCGCAATTTGCTGCAACGCCTAGGCCTTCGTCTTCACGACATCGGGCCCAACTCAATACTCCTGGTGAGCAATTTTCATGTGTTGTGCGAGGACTATCTTGGCATAGCCCCCAACATCGATCTGTGGCTGGGCTCTTTCACCTGCAACAGCCAACTTGTCTCCAAGGGCGGCGCCATCTCTCTTCAATGCCATAGAAACTCTTGTCTTCCCAAGCTAGCCCTGGCAAATCGACCCAGGGCTTGGCAAAAATCTTTCTTCTATTGCCAAGATACTTCACCGGAGGGCGAAACTCGCCTTCCCTCCTGGTCTAACACCCTCTTCGTGCCTACCGAGGCACTGAAATCAAAACCCCGTGACTCGGCCATGCCCTTCATCAATGAGTCGCTGATCAAGGTCCGCGCCTTAATAGGTCATGGTCTTACTGGCCTTGATCTTCTCTCTTGCTGGACCAAATGGCGCATTCAGCCCGTGAGTCCACGACAGCGATCCTTCCTTGAGTGCACAGGCACCTCTGCTGACGTCGATCGTATCAAGGCTTCGGACTGGAGGCCTGAGGATTGGGTGGAATTTGTCACCCGCGTGACTGAGGAGAAGGACATCTCCTTCGATAAGGTGGGGCTTGCCCTTTCAGTGTTAACAACAAGCCTTTTGAGGTAACTCCTCTTCTCTGTCTTTTCGCCTTCGTAGTTGAGTCGCATTCCTTTTCTTAATACTGCAACTTATATCTTCTTGATCCAGGCTGATGAGAACTATTGGTCGCTGCCTGCGACTATTCTGGCACTGCTGCTCCCAAGCGTGCCGCACGAAAGAAGTTGCTGCCCACTCTAGAGGGCAGCGAAACTGCTGATATCCCCTCTGTCGCCTCTGCGGCCTCAAAGGATGAAGAGACTGAACTGGACGAGGATGACAGTCCAGTGCCAGCCGCGAGTTCTGTTGCCGCGACTGAACCAACTCCCCGTAGAGCCTCCAAGAGGCTATCTCGTGAGGAGCCAGAGGTTGACGCTCTGGAGAATCCTGAGGCCACGAAGCGCCGCAAGCCTGCTACGGGCGCAATCTCTTTTGCTGCCAGGCGTGTGTACAAAGCCACCGCCTCAACTGAAGAAGACATGGGTCCCCACTCTGGTAATTTCTGTTGTCTTGTCATCTTGAATGCTTATTCTTTTTCCTCTACTGACACGCAAAACTTCTGCTCGTAGATTCTGGGACTCAAGGCCTGTCCTCACCGTCAAGCGGCGAACTTATGGCCTTTGTGAAGATGGCTCCAGAGTTAGTGACTTTTCCCTGTGCTTATAATACTTTTATTCTGGCTTATGTGCTTCTTCTTCACACAATGCCCTTGCTTTTTGCAGAAGTGCGGCTAAACCCGCGGCTGAGCCTGGAACCGCGGTTGAGTCGCGTTTATCACCTGCGGCTCATACCGCCATGGTAGAGGGCGTGGCCACCACTGATGACCTGGCCACGGTCCCTGTTCTTGACACAACCACCCAAGAGGTGGCTCTGGAGGATAGAACGGATCCCCTTATGATCCAGGACGTGGAGAAGGTCAACCCCTCCTCCATAGATGTAATGGCCAAGGATGCTGATGCACCAGTGATTGAGTCGCCAGCGGCAGACAACCTGTGGTCGCCAATTCTGCGTGCTGAGGTTGCTTCTTCCTCCTCCACAAGCCGCGCTGAGAGACTGTCAGAGGCTATCATTGCCTCAAATGACAAGCAAGCCATGGAGCTCCGCAAGGCACTGTCTGACCTGTCTGCGGCTTATAAAGTAAACTTCTATCTCCAGTTATCTGTCTCTAGCCCCCAAGGATCAAGTTTCTTCTTTGACTGTAAAGGGAGACTTGATGCTTCTCTTTTAGCTATTGATATATACTTGCAACTGATGTACCCTTTGTAGGAGGAACTAAGCTCCATAACAGCTGCCAAACTCGCCTTGGAAAAGCAGCTGGGGGATACTCCCTCTGAACTGGAGAGGCTGCGCGAGCTCCTTGGCCAGCGTGACGCTGAGCTGAAGAAGAGGGAAACCAGGATGGGCGAGCTATCTGATGAAAGCTTCAAGTTATCTGAGCAAGCCAAAGCCACCGAGCTGCGGCTTAAAACTGTTGAAGAAAAGTTCCAAGAGAGGGTCCAGCAGCTGGACCTCCAAGTCAGTGCTCAGAAAGACGCCATTGCTGATGCCAACGAGGACGCAAGGCTTAAGGCTGTTTCCATTGGCGAGCTTGAGAAAAAGTTGAAGAAAGTTTCTGATGCCCATAACCTTGTCCACGCCAAAGTGTGCATCATGACTCAAGAGTTAACTGGTATGTGTTGCGACTCATATCTGCATTTGTTTTCTCTACTATCTTTGCCTGTATGTTGTAGATCTGACGGAGACATGCCTCGATGTAGGTGAAGATGCCAAGGAGCAGCGCGGCAGTACTCAAGAACAGCTGGAGTATATCCGCGATTTTTCGCGAAGAACTTGTGATGCCATGAAATCACTGTCTAAGTGCCTGCTGCCGACCAAGCCAGTCCCCGGTGATTCTGAAGGGCTGCTAAAAAGACTGCTTAGGGCACCTCAGTTCTTTTTGGACTGGAAGGAGTCCTCAGCTCGCACCGGCGCGGCTCATGTTCTTGCTTTGGCCAAGACATACTATCCTTCTTTTGATGCTGCCAAGGTTGCAAAAGGTAGGCCCTCGAAGAAGGTGGATGGCACCGAACTGACGGCCTCAGAATATGCGACGACTTGGAAGGATATGCGCGGCCACGCGACTGAACTGGTGGAGGGGATAGATCTTGCGACCTATATGGGCAAGTATAATGCAGATGGAAGCAGATGGGAGAAGTTACCCGCTTCGTCATCCAGTGCGGTGATTCCACAGGAAAAGAACCCCTCTCCAGGCGTATCCAGCTCTGCAGCCCCCAAGCCCGCGACTGAAGAGCCCTCCAGCGAGCCTGCGATTGCTCCTTCTGGCAAGCTTGGTAAGCCGCCTGTTCCTCCTTCCCACCGGCCAAAAGCTGCGCACAAGTGAAGAAAAGAAAACAATGGTTTGATAATCTTGGCCCTTAGCGGCCTGTAATAATTGTTAGAATTTATGTGTCATAAGACAATATTATGGTTTGCTTAAGTACTCTTAGCAGTACATGTTTCGACCAATAGGCTGGTCCTTATGATTTGTCTCGGTTTTTCCTCACTTAGGCCCTTGCGCGGCTCAGTATTTCCCAGGTAAAAAGTGCGTGTTCAGGGTCGTGAGCGGCCATGATAGGCAATCAAACTCGATTGACGCCGCACCCCCAGTACTTTGGCCGCATAGTGCAAGTCGCATCCAAGAAAGGTTGAGTATAATCATGATAAATGCCACTTGTTTGGCGATCCCAAGGAATAGGCCGCGCTAAAAAGCTGCCGCACCCCCAAGGGACCAATGATTAAAAAATAAAAGACTCACAGCTCAATTGGTAGTTTGAGATGCTTTATTTCAGAATCATTATATGATACATAGGGTCGGTCGCGCCTAGGTGGCGACCAGAAGTGATGCTTGGGTCGGTTGCGCCTAGGTGGCAACCAGAGATGTTACATGGGTCGGTCGCGCCTGAGTGGCGACCAGAATTGGGTCGATCGCGCCTAGGTGGCGATCAGAGGTGTTACATGGGTCGGTCGCGCCTGAGTGGTGACCAGAATTGGGTCGATCGCGCCTAGGTGGCAATCAGAGGTGTTACATGGGTCGATTGCGCCTAGTGGCGACCAGAATTGGGTCGATCACGCCTAGGTGGCGATCAGAGGTGTTTATTGGGTCGGTCGCGCCTGAGTGGCGACCAGAATTGGGTCGATCGCGCCTAGGTGGCGATCAGAAGTGAAGTTTTTTAGCCCTGAGTGGCCAGCTTGATGATGTAAACTCTTAATAATTTTGTTGCGGCTGCTGATGGCAACTCACAATGCCTGGGATGTGTCCTTATTGGCGATGGCTTGTAGCCTTTGACTTCCTCGCCTCCCTTGCGGCCGTAATCTGAAGTCGCAAGTCAGGCAGGTGCCTCTTAGCCTTCACGATGTCATCAAAATTCTCCTGCGACTCGTGCATGGGCGCGCTCTCTGCGATGCAAGCTGCTCTGGCCATGGCCTTGTCGCCTTCTTCGCATTCTCGAGCTATTCTTTTGTCGCCATTGATGGTGATGACTCCCCTGGGGCCTGGTATTTTAAGCTTTAGGTACACATAGCACGGCCTAGCCATAAACTTTGCGAATGCTTCTCTACCGAACAGCGCATGATACGGGCTCTAGAAATCTACAACTTCGAACCAAATGTACTCGCTCCTGAAGTTGCTTTGTGTCCCAAAGGCGACCTCCAAGTTGATTCGCCCCAATGGCTGAGCTGATATGCCTGGCACGACACCGTGAAACATTGTTCTTGATGGGTGTAGCTGCTTTTCTTGGAAGTTCATTCTTTTGAAGGCTTCATAGTATAATATATTGATGCTGCTGCCTCCATCCATCAGTACTTTGCTCAACTTGTACCCTGCGACTTGAGGGGCAACCACCAGCGTGAGTTTTCCCTCTTCATTTATTTCTCCTGGGTGACCTCGCGGCTCCAAACCACTGGCTGCTCGGACCACTTTAGCCACTGTGGGACGGCTGGTACTATGGCATTAACAGCCTGATTGCGTCGTCGCAGCTTTTGTTCCCTTCTTGAAGTATTCACCACGATGGTATGATACTGACCTAACTGTTTTGGGAACTGTGGCTGATCTGGCTGCGGATTTGGGACGGCGTTGTTGTTGTTATTGCCTCCGCCATGGTTACCTCCCTCGTTGTTTTGATGATTGTTATTCGTGTTGAGTGGTTGTCCATCCTTCCACTTTTTGTAATGATGACACTGTGCCTTCATGTGGTTGGGTGGTTTCCCATCTTTTCCTATATGGATGTCGCAGGGGCGGTTGAAAACCTCTTCCAAATTAACTGGGTGAAAATTCCTTCCTCTGTGATACGTCCAAAACGTATCTACTTTCCCGAACACTTTTGCTATTGTTTTACCTCTAACTTGTGTGTTTTGAATACAACTAATGCGGACTAACGCTGTTTTCAACAGAATTGCCCTGGTGTCTTGTTTTTGTGCAGAAAGTCAACTTTCGGGAAAAACACCAGAAAAGATCGCAAACCTCCTATTTTACCAGAAGACTCACGGAGCCAGAAGGGGAGTCAGAGATGGGCCACGAGTGGCCCAAACCACAGGGCGGCGTGGCCAAGGGGCCCACCGTGCCAGCCACTGAGGAGGGCGACTCGGACACCTCCCCAAGTCCCCCTTTCGACTACTTAACCCTCTCTGACCTAAAACGCGAGGGGGTCGTCCACTTCATCCAGAAACATCACCGTACGCCGCCGCCATCACGAAACCTATTTCGGGGACCAGAAACTCCGTTCTGGCACTCCGCCGGGATGGGGAATTGGAGGAGATCATCGCCATCATCATCACCGACGCTTCTCCATCGACCATCCATGTTTCCCCCATCCATGTGTGAGTAATTCCCTGCTGTAGGCTGAGGGGGATGGTAGGGATTGGATGAGATTGTTCATGTAATAAGTTATAAGATCATTAGGGCATGGTGCCTAGTATCCATTGTTAGTACTTATTGATGTTGTTGCAACTTGTTGAGCTTAATGCTTGTCACTAGGGCCCGAGTGCCATGATTTCAGATCTGAACATGTTATTGTTTCATAATGATATGCACTGTTTATTGATCATACCTGCAAGTTGTATACACATATTGTTGTCCGGAACCCAAGGTCCCAAAGTGACAATAATTGGGACAGCCGAGGGGAATGGCTGCGATGTGAGGATCACATGTGTTCACGGCATGTTAATGCTTTGCTCCGGTACTTTATTAAAAGGAGTATCTTAATTACCAGTAGATTCCCTTGAGGCCCGGCTGCCACCGGCTGGTAGGACAGAAGATGTTGTACAAGTTTTCATTGCGAGCACGTACGACTATATACGGAACACATGCCTATGTTTACTTAGTACTTAGATGCTTTATCATTATTATCTGCAATGCCTATGTCTTGATTATTATATGAGCTATCTTATCTATGCAGCGCCCGTTCATCCATCCCTATGCCTACAATGTTTTAATCCTACTGTTTACTGCAATCACTACTGCTGTCTCTATTTACTGCTGCTATTATTTCACCGCTACTACTGCTATAAAACTGTTGCTACTGATAATCTGTGTCGAGCAAGACTATTCATAGGTGCAGCTGAATTGACAACTCCGCTGTTAAGGCTCTCAAGTATTCTTTGGCTCCCCTTGTGTCGAATCAATAAATTGGATTTTACTTCCCTCGAAGACTGTTGCGATCCCCTATACTTGTGGGTCATCACTCTGCCGCTGCTTTGTTTGTAACGAGTGTTCGTATTTGTGACTAACCCTGAGTTTCCTTCCTCGTTTTTGCGCTTGTTATAACTCGCATTGGCATTGCTAGCTTGTTGTTGTTGAGGCTTGCTACTGGCCTTCTTTCTCTTGCCAGTGTTTTCCTCTTCCTCCCCATCAGATGCGTCCCTGGTTTTATCCGAGCTAGCATACTTGTTGGCCACCACCATTACCTCGCTTAGGCTCTTGACTTTATCCTTCATGCGACCTAGTTTGTGGACTAGCGGCTCAAATTTGCAATTCTTCTCCATGACAAGGACTGCTGAACTGGGTGGTATGTTATCTGAGGAATGTATGATCTCGGCGACCCTTCTCATCCAGTGGCGACTCGACTCTCCTTCCTTCTGTACACAATGCTCAAGGTCCTCTATGCTGCAGAGTCGCTTGCATGTTCCTTGGAAATTCTTGATAAAAGCTTCCTTCATCTCATCCCAAGAGTTTATTGAATTTGGTGGCAAATTTTGCAGCCATATGTGAGCTACGCCTTCTAACATCATGTTTAGGTAACGTGCGCAGATCTCTTCGGATGCGTTTAGGATGCTCATGCCCATCTCGTAATTGTTGAGCCAAGTAACAGGGTTCATGCTTGCGTTGTAATCGGCGACCTTGCGAGGCCCTTTGAAATCTGCAGGAAACGGTTCAGACCTGATTCTTTCGCTGAAACAGACTGGGCCTTTGAGTCACGACGATAGGTTGGACAAAGCTGGTCTTCCTATTGCATTAGCCGCCACGCGCGGCTGCACAACCTCTATGGGTTGAACCTGCTGAGGTTGATTTTGAGCCACAGGTTGATCTTCCCTTTGCCGCCTGGCCGAACTCGAAGTCGCAACGTGTGGTGACTCCGCATGGATGCTTCTCTCCGCCGTTGCTCTGCTATTGTAAGGGGTGGAGTGCAGCCGTCCTGCGTGTTCGGACATATTTGCCTGTTGTATTACTGTTGTGCTCAGCATCTCAATGGCACGCCGTGCCTCTCTGTCTATTGGCGTGTTCCCTGCTGGCGCTAACCTGGCCAAGATGTTTGTGGCCGCAAAGAGATTCTCCACTGGGCTAACATAATGCCCTTGCGGCGTGTGGAACCTTTGAGGCTGCTGTGGCGATTGCTGAACAAAGGTTGGCTGCGTCAATGGCGGGGGCATCATGGCCCTGTTGTTAGCCTGCACTATGGCCCTCGATCCAGGTATCTCTGCTGCTCTTGGTGCTGCGAAGGATGGAACCGCTGGTACGATTGATGGTACAGCGTTAGCTTGAACCGCGGGCGCAGCTAACGGGGCCACGGACCGCATAACCATGGCAGATGGTGCCATGTGTGTAGGTACCGCGACTGAAGGTTGTGCGACCCCTGACCACGCGACCGGGTGCGCTGTATTGGTGGCGACTGATGGGATCACCATTGCTGGTTCAGCGGTAGGCGATTGGAACAACTCCATAGGGTTTACTGTTCCTGGCTGCAGGTGACTCGCGTGGCGTCTGTGTGGCAAGGTGGCCTGTATTCCTTGCAGAGTATTGGTTTCCTCGATGAGTCGCAGTTGCTCCTGTTGGAGGCGCTGTTCCTCTCGCGCCAGCCTGGCTCTCTCATCCGCGATTCTCTGGACTTCATCATATAGCCCGATCCTGGTAGCCTCCAATTCTGTTACCCTAGCAGCCGCGTTAACCGCAGATATTGGCGTAAGCAACACGCTTCCTTGTGGCGGCGTGACCGCTGGATTGGGGGCTACCCTTGACCCTGATTCCACAGGCGCGACTCCAGATGGAGTTTCTCTGTTTGCGACTCCTGAGGCTGCGACTCCTGGTGTCATCGCGGCGGATGTCGCGACTCCAGATGCGTCTAGCGCGGCTTGTTCTGTTGTGTCCGACGGTGTGGGGGCTAAACTGCCTGGTGGCATGCCCAGCCCTTCGTCCGCTTCTGTGGTCCTGTAGACCCCTTCAACATGCCGATCTTCTACAGAGGGCGAGCCACTATCCACAGGGCCTTCGCATAGCCTTTCCTCAAGGACATATTCAATGGATTGGCCTTCTTTGTCTTCAAGAGGCAGCGACTCGTAGTTGATAGATTCTTCTTCTTGGTCCACTATTGCAGCGACTCCCTCTTCTGAGTCGCCATGTTGCGATGGATCCTCTGACTCACCGCCAATGAAGCCGACGAAGACGTTGATGGACCCGAACGGGATGACGTGGCCGGTCTCCAAGTAATCTGCTTCTGGTCCCCAGCTTGAATCGTCGATGAGGGGCGTGCCATTGACCGTGATGATACGGCCAACAACAAGATCTTCAGCTCCCTTCATGGATTCTGCGCGGAACGTGACGCTCTTGACCGCATGCCCCACGGTGGGCGCCAACTGTCGTGGGTTTGTCACGTCAGGTGTCATAGATGACTTCGTAGGTGTGGGATTACGCGAGTCAAGCATCTCCGAGCTTGGGATCGCAGCAACAAAGATCAACACAGATTTACCCAGGTTCGGCCCCCTCAATGTGAGGTAAAAGACCTACTTCCTGCCTACCCTAGATTGGTATTGATATGATAATCAAGGTGTTACAATGACCTACTTCCTGCCTACCCTAGATTGGTATTGATATGATAATCAAGGTGTTACAATGGAGGCGATCTGATCTGGTACTCGCCGTATGAGCTAGGGTTTAGGGCTTGATAGCTTGACCCACTCTAAGTCCTGTGAGTCCTCTTTATATACACAGAGGCTCGCTAGGTTACAAAAGGAAACTTCCCCATAAGAAATACATCCACAGAGGCCTTCTCGGAGACTACTTGGTCTTCACGTCCTCCAGGATATGTCTTCTAGATCTTTCCCCTTATGGCGGTTCAATATTGGGCTTGCTCCCAAGTGGGCCTTTGTCCGTGCGAGTAAGTTAAATCGCACTGGGCCGCGGGTTAATCCAGAAAGTATTCCCCCGACAACCGCGTCACCGGCAAAGGAGCCCACGGCAGAGACAGCGGCGTCGTCTGAGGCGCGCGCTGATGTGGAGATGGAGGAGGCCACCGTGCCGTCGCCTCCACCAAGCGCGGGCCCTGGAGGGCCTACGATGGCCACTGAGGCTGCTGCGGGGCAGCCTCAGTAGAGAAGACCGGCCCTGCTCCTTGGGAAGAGGAGAGTACTCCCCAGGGGCAGAAAGATGGTGGGGCCGAAGGCGAGGGCACTGCGAGCCCCCAGAGAGCCCCAGCGTGGAACAAGAGGGAGGCTCCCTCCAGAGCCCCCAGCAAGCCCCCAGGGTGGAAGGAGAAGGAGGCTCTCTCCAGAGCCCCCAGGCGCGCATTGAGAACACTCAGAGCCCAAGGCGCGACGCCCCGGGGTCCTCGGCAGGCGCTGGTGCTTCCAGGCCCTCTGGAGAACCATGGGCCTTAGCTCTGCGGGGTCAGCGCCCAGTCGCAGCTCGCCGAGAGGCTGTCCTTCGCTCGGCGAGGGAAGTGCTTGATGGGCTCGAGGCCCAGCTCATGGCGGAAGACCACGCCAGGGCGGAGGAGCACGCCGAGCTTGCTCGCGGCTGGGCTTGCCACCAGGAGACCGTGGAGCGCTGCCGCCAGAAGGACGAGGCAGCCCAAGCTCAGCGTGAGGCAGCGATGCGCGATGCTGACGAGATCCGCATCAGCGTGGTCCGCGAGGTCGAGGAGACCCTCGCGGACCTGGGTGCTAGGCGCGAGGCTCTCGAGGCGGAGACCGAGGCCTAGCATCAGGAGCTAGCGGTGCGCGAGGCGGCGGTCTCCACCAAGCACAAAGAGCTTCTGGGCCGTGAGGCGAGGATCATCACCGACTCGAAGAACGTGTGGCAAGATCTGGAGAGGTTCCGCGAAGACCTGCGTGTCCGCGAGGGGCTAATCGTACAACGCGGGCTGGAGCTTGACTCCCGCGAGCATGAGTTGCGCAAGCGCGAGGAGCAAGTCGAGCAGGTCGAGAAGGATCAAGCCGCGCAGCGGGAACACCTGGAGTCTCGCGAGAGCAAGGTGATCCAGGATGAGGAGTTCTACAAGAAACGCCTCGCGCAGACCAACGAGAACCTCCGCAAGAAGGAGGAGCAGATGGCTGAGGAGTCCGCGACCAAGGAGAAGCTCTTCCGTGACAATATCAGGAATGAGTTCGCGAAGAAGGCCAAGAAGCAGGAGGCACGCTTCACGAAGAGACGCAACGAGCTTGATGCTCGCATCAAGGAGCTTGAAGCTCAGAGGAAGCGTTTGGACTCCCGCCTCCAGGATGCCGTGGAGGCCGGAAGCACGCGGAGCAGGACCTTGCCTCCTTGACGCTGGACATGAATGAGATGCAGCAGCAGGTTGGGCCTGTCGTGGAGCTTGTCGAGGAAGCTCGGCAGAGCGCTCTAGCTGCGAAGGTCTTGTCGCGCCAGCGGGAGCGCATGTTAGTCTCCTTGGTGAGGCGTGCGTGGACCGTTGCGGGCCGCCTGGGGACTGAAGCCCCCAGGCTTTCTGTCGAGGGGAACTCCGACGTTGCCACCTACTTCGGCTTCTTCAAGCAGCTTCTCACCAGGCTTGAAGGGGTCGTGACGAGCCTCGACGACCTGATCGACAACGAGAGCCGCGAGCTCCTCGGCGTCACGGTCGGCCAAGTCTTCGCCAACCTTGCACACCTCCACCCCGGCTTCGACTTCGCATCTGTGATGGAGCCCCTGGAGAAGGAGCTTGCCTGAAGCTGGACGCCTCGGTGTGGGACGACGTGGAGAAGTATATTCAACGCTTCAAGAGGGTCGAGGTCGAGGAGAGCGATGACGAGGCAGGCGCTGAGGAGGTGGATGATGAGGCTGTCGATGGCGACGACGACAACCCTACTGCTTAGGTTGCCCCTGTGGAGAGATGTGCCAAGGGCACCAGTTATCTTAGAACTTGTTGCTTTATTTTGTACTGGTTTGTAAAGACACTTTATGTTGTGCAAGTGTGGGTGCCCCTCGGGAGGCCTTTTATCTGTTTTCTCATGTCTTTTTTGCTCTACGTCGTTAGGACCCTGCTCTTAGCGCAAATAACACCGCCATGTCAGAGTCAGGGCTCGACAAGGCCGGGGGGTGCGTAAGGCTTAGAGAGGTGAGAGCTCTCGAGGCACGATGCTCAGGAGCTCCCCTTTGACGTTCAAGCAGCCCATGAAGCATAAGAGAGAAAAGAGAGGCTCGAGGGGTGACACAAACCAGCGAGAGGGGAAAATTCGTGAGGCGTAAGTTCTGGACTTAGCTTTTGCGAGACTTCCGCCTTGTAGAGGGTGTTTGTGTACCCTGACGAGGAACGCCTTGTAGAGGTTGCCTGAGGCTGGTTTGGAGCTTTGCAGCCTTGTAGGGCATCTTGTTCCCTGCGTTGGAGAGAGGCATACCCACAAGCAATGCATAGCTGTACAACTCATGCACGCTCATAGGTTTCCTCATGTGTATCTCGCGAGGAAAGTAAGCACCAAGGTCCTTGGTGAGGTGACGTGCATGGGAGTAGGCCCATGAGTCAAAGCTCTTTGGTGAGATAACGGTCGTGGGCGGAGAACCACGAGTTAGAGCTCGGATCCTTTGGGTTTTACGATGCTGCTGGGATGCTCCCGAGGCACAGACACCGTGCTCAGCCCCCGCTCGCGAGGTGCGCATGGGGAAAAGTGTGAGCACGAATGAACGTAAGGAAAATAACTCACCAAGCAATATTACATAACGGCGCAGAGCACAAAGGTTCATTGTGACCTGAAATTGTTCATTACACTTTGCGTGGCCAAGACTGAGTCCGCCATGTCTGGGCATGGGGTTCCACATGGAGTGGCTGAGGCCTCTCGCGGCCCGGCGACGTGTGTAGAGAGCTCTCAGTGGAGATGGCCCTCGTGAAGGGAAAGCTTGGTGAAGCTGGGAGGTGAAGACGCGTGCTTCCCTCTTGAGACAAAAAATGCCTGCCGCGACGTGATCACGGGTAGAACTTGCGTAGGTGCTCGATGTTCCATGGATTTTTGATTGGATCGCCGTCTTCCGTCTCGAGCCGCACCGACCCAGGCCTGGCGATGTGTGCGACCCTGTAGGGGCCTTCCCACATGGGTGAGAGCTTGTGGAGGCCCTCTCTGGAGAGGATCCTTCTGAGGACGAGATCGCCTGTCTCGAGGGTGCGCGGCCGTATGTGGCGGCTGTGGTAGCGGCGTAAGTCTTGTTGGTACTTAGCCGCTCGGAGCACGGCACGGCGGCGTAGTCCATCGAGCAGCAGCAAGTCATCGTTGTGGAGCTCCTCTTGATTGTCCTCGTTGAAAGCAAGGATCCGTGGGGACCCATGCTTGATCTCGGTGGGGAGGACTGCTTCAGCGCCATAGACGAGAGCGAACGCGTTTCTCCAGTGGGCTTCGTGGCGGTGGTGCGGATGGACCAGAGCACGAGGGGAGCTCTTCGATCCAATTCTTGCCGTGGGCCTTGAGGCGATTGAAGCTTCTTGTCTTGAGGACTTTGAGCACTTCCGCATTCGCTCGCTCAGCCTGCCCGTTGCTTCGTGGATGAGCCACCGAGGCGAAGCAGAGCCGTGTGCCAAGACTCTCGCAGTAGCCCTGAAGATGCCGCTGGTGAACTGTGAGCCATTGTCGGTGATGATGCGATTTGGCACGCCGAAGCGACAGGCCAGGCCTCTGATGAATTTCACCGCTGATCTCGCCGGGATGGTGCGCACCGCTTCAACCTCCGCCCATTTGGTGAACTTGTCGATGGCGACGTAGAGGTAGCGGTAGCCCCCGCTGGAGCGTGGGAAAGGTCCCAGGATGTCCAGCCCCCAGACCGCAAAGGGCCAGGAGAGCGGGATGGTCTGGAGCCCCAGTGCAGGCTGGTGGACTTGCTTGGCGTGGAACTGGCATGCCTCGCAGGTCTGGACGATGGTGGTTGCATCTTGAAGCACTGAGGGCCAATAGAACCCCCCTGAAGACTTTCCCTGCAAGGGTGCGTGATGACGAGTGGTGGCCACATTCTCCACTGTGTATGTCCTTGATCAGCTGGCGGCCTTCTTCAGGGGGGACGCATTTTAGTGCAACTCCATTTGGACGCTTGCGGTACAGGTCTCCCTCGTGAAGGCAGTATGACTTGGCCTGGCGAGCAACTCTCTCTGCTTCTGCATCCTCTTCAGGGAGGACTCCATCCCTGAGGTACTCCTTGAGCTCATCGATCCAGCCCGTCTCTTGGTGTGTCATGGCCAGTAGCAGGCGCTCTCCTGAGGGTGGACCGCAGCTCGGTGCTCCAGATGTTGTGGTGGTGGGAGCTCTCATCCGTGTCCATTCGACCACTTCTCTTGGCTGTTTCACCGATGCCCTGGTGAGCCTTTCCTCGAACACGCCCCTGCTGGGCTTCCCTGCGTGATGCTCGCCTGGCGATGTCGTCGGCCTCCTGGTTCTCCCTTCGTGGGATGTGCCTGAGCTCCATCCCCTTGAAGTGCTTCTCGAGCTTGCGGACCTCCTCGAGGTAAGCGGCCATGTGGCCGTCCTTAGGTGTATAGCTCTTGTTGGAGAAGTTGACGAGGAGCTGGGAGTCACCCTTGATGAGTAAGCGCTTGATGCCGAGGGCGATTGCGGCTCTGAGCCCGGCGAGGAGGCCCTCGTACTCGGCGATGTTGTTGGAGACCTTGTCAGTCGTGAAGCACAGCTGGACGGCGTAGTAGAGCTTGTCGCCCTTGGGTGAGGTCAGGACGACGCCAGCCCCTGCGTTTCGGCATGCGAATGCTCCATCGAAGTGCATGGTCCAGTGGCTTGGCGCTGTCTCCCCAGCTGGCGTGGTTTCTGCCTCATGAGGCTCTTCTTGCTGCGTGTCCGTCCACTCGGCGACGAAGTCCGCCAACGCCCTTCCCTTGATGACCCTGGTGGTGTCGAAGCACAGGCCAAATGGCTGTAGCTCGATGTTCCACCCTGCGACGCGATCAGTAGCGTTGGGATTGCGCAGGATCTGCTCCAGAGGGAAAGAGGTGACCACCGTGATGGGGTGGCCCTGGAAGCGATGAGTAGCGCGAGGAGGAGCTTCTGCTGCATGGTGTACCGCTCGCGAGTGTCTCGCAGCACCGTGCTGACGAAGTAGACGGGATGCTCGACAAGCGTTGTTGGTGGTATCGCAGCGCTGGGCTCCTCGGGAGCCCTGTCGAGGCTCTCTTGAGGCAATCCCTTGGCGAGGGTGCCTGCTGGTTGTGCAGGCTCGACATGGGGCTCGGGGCCTGGGGAGGGAGCTTCCTTCTCGGGAGGCTCGGGCCTGGCGTGGCTGTGTCCTTCTTGGCGAGGACTGGCTCTTCCCTTTCTGCCACCAAGGCCGCGCTCACTGTTTGCGGAGTGGCTGACAGGTATAGCTTCAGATGCTCGCCGGGCCTTGGGGTGACCATGACAGGTGGGCTAGCCAAGTATTTCTTCAGGTCTTCAAATGCCTTGTCTGCCTCTGGGGTCCACTTGAACGTGCCAGACCGCTTCATGAGTTTGAAAATGGCAGGGCCCTCTTGCCGAACTTGGAGATGAAGCGGCCTAGGCTGGCCATGCATCCCGCCAGGCATTGCATGTCCTTGAGGCGGTGAGGTGGCTGCATTTCTTCCATGGCTCTGATCTTGTCAGGATTCGCTTCTATGCCGCGGTGAGACACTGGGAACCCGAGGAGTTTTCCTGATGGTACCCCGAAGACGCACTTGGCGGGGTTCAGCTTGATGTTCACTTTGCGCAAGTTGGCAAAGGTCTCCTCGAGGTCCTCCATGAGGGTGTGTTCTTCGCGAGTCTTGACCACGATGTCATCGATGTAGGCCTCTGCGTTTCTTCCCATCTGAGCCCCCAAGGCCTTCCTCATGAGCCTCTGGAAGGTGGCTCCGGCGTTCTTCAGGCCAAAAGGCATGCAGACGTAGCAATACACACCACAAGGGGTGAGGAATGTTGTCTTCTCCTCATCCTCCTTCGCCATCTTGATCTGGTGGTAGCCTGAGAAGGCATCCAGAAAACAGAGGAGGTCGCAGCCGGCGGTGGAGTCCACGATTGGTCTATCGAGGCATGGGATACGGGTCCTTGGGGCAGGCCTTGTTGAGGTCGGTGTAGTCGATGCAGAGCCTGCCGCCCCCGGTGTGCTTGGGAACGACCACCGTGTTGGAGAGCCATGTGGGGTGTGGAACTTCCCTGATTATGTGTGCTTCTTTAACTTCTCTACTTCCTTGATGATGAACTCTTGCTTCTCTGGCGCCTGGCGCCGTGCTTTCTGCTTCACGGGGCGTGCGTTTGGACACACGCTAAGTGGTGCTCGATCACCTCCCTCGGTACTCCAGACATTTCTGACGGTGTCCATGCGAACATGTCAGAGTTTGCCCTGAGGAAGGCGACGAGTGCGCTTTCCTATTTGGGAGGCAAGCCAGCGCCTATGGTGACGCTAGCCCCCGAGCCGCTGGCGTCCAGCGACACCTTCTTCGTGGCTGCCTGCTCCTGTGAGAACAGCTGCTTCTTCGCGGGCCTCTCGAGGGGCTCCATGTCCTCATCAGCAGGGAATGCCACGGCAGCGGCCTTGTACGGTCTCGACAGAACGCATCGCATCCTGGACTTGACCGTGGATGGCGATGGTGCCGCCACTGCCTGGAAGCTTGACGATGTTGTACGCGTGATGAGTGACCGCCATGAACTTCGCAAGGGCGGGGTAGCCGAGGATGGCGTTGTAGGGCAGGCCAATGTGTGCGACGTCGAAGTCGATCTGCTTGGTGCGGTAGTTCTGCGGCGTGCCGAACGTGACCGCGAGGCGTACCTGCCCAAGCGGTGTGGTGGAGCCACTGGTCACCCCCGTGAAGGGCCTGGAGGGCATCAGCCACTCATATGGCACTGAAGCTGCTCGAAGGTCTCGACAGAGATGACATTCAAGCCTGCACTCCCATCTATGAGCGTCTTGGAGACGACGATGTTGTTGATGATGGGAGTGCACACCAGAGGGATGGTGCCTACAGCCTTTGTCGACTTGGGGTGGTCCTTAGAGTCGAAGGCGATGGTGTACTACGACCACTTGAGGGGCTGGGATGCCTCAATCCCTGGAAGCGCGGCGTTGACCTCGCGAGAGAACTGCTTGAAGTGGTTGTTGGACTTGGGCGCCTGAGACCACCGAGGATGCACGCGATTGCCCCCTGAGGGGCCTGGTAGCCCCCAGGGCTCTCGTCGGGGAGGTTGCCGTTTTGCCCGGCGAGGTTCCCCCGAGTCCTCTGCTGGAAGTTGTGGCGGCCACCGCCGCGGCCGCCACGGCCTCCTCGGCTGCTACGGCCTTGGTTCTTCTTGCGCTCCTTGCTGAGCTGCTTGAGCTCCCAGCAGTCCTCTGTCGCGTGGTTGTGCCTGTTGTGGTAGATGCAGAACGGGCGATTGTCTGCTTTCTTCTCGTCAGCCGCCGAGGAGGCCTCGCGAGGCTGTTTTGCATCAGGCTCTGCCGCGAGGATGGCGGTGGTCTTGCGCTTCTCAACATGCTTCTTCTTGCTCTTGGACCCCTCTAGAGGATCTTCCTCCGTTTCTTTCTTGACGAAGAGGAGGCCCTCCTCAGCCTTGGCACACTTGTCAGCCAGATCGAAGAGCTTCACCACCGAGGTGAGGGTGTCGTGGATGCCCAGCTTCTCGAGCATCCGGCGGTTCGTGACGCCCTCCCTGAAGGCGGAGATGACGTGCGAGTCCAGGATGTTCGGAATCTTGTTGCGGACCTGGCTGAAGCGCTGGATGTATCTGCGGAGGATCTCGTCAGGCTTCTGGCGCACTGCGCGAAGATCGTTGTAGGTGAGCGCGCGCTCGTACGTGCCCTTGAAGTTGGCGACGAAGGCCTTGCAGAGGTCCTCCCACGTGTCGATGGTGCTCTCGGAGGTTCATGAGCCATGAGAGCGCGGAGTCCTTGAGGGCCATGGAGAGCCAGTTGGCCATCACCTTGTCGTTGCCTCCTACAGCTTGGATGGAGACGGTGTAGAGCTGCAGGAACTCCAGAGGGTTGTTCCTGCCGTCGTAGCGCGGAGGGAGGTCTGGCTTGAACTTCACTGGCCAGACCACGCGACGCAGGTTGCGGGTGAAGGCGGTGCAACCCGTGGCGTACATCACGGCGCCACCAGCAAGCGCGCCACAGTTCTGGCGGCCGGCAGCCGCAATCTCCTGGACGACTCGGTTGTGGCGGTCCCTCTGGCGCTCGATCTCCACGCGCGCATCCGCCGGAGTTCGCTGCACAATCTGGCAGTCGTGTGGCGAGGATGCGTGCGACACGGCGCGGTGGTTCCCTGCTGGAGCCGCAGCTGGAGCAGCAGCTGGAGCAACAGCCGGAGCAGGTGGAGGCGGAGGAGGAGGAGGAGCGCCATGCGCTATGTTTCCTCCGCGTCCAGAGTGGTGCACCAGGGAGCGAGAGGGCGCTGGCGTCGGAGCTGGTGCAGCTAGAACAGCGGCGGTGTTGATGAGCTCCTCGAGGCGCTCGAGCCAGCTGTCGTAGCCCGCCTGCGCGGGGCGGTAGCACATCAGCTCCTGCGCCATCAGTAGCGCAGTGGCTGGGCTGGGCGCCACTCAGCCCTACGTGGAGGCGCTCTCGCGCCTAGATGGGTGCAGAGAGGAAGCTCCCTCGCCCTCTCCATCGTCGTTGCCGCCGTCGTCTTCAGGGTGCTCGACGTGGGGCTCGGGGCCGCGCTCTGAAGCGCGGTTGTTGCGTGGGCGACGTCCGCCGTTGTTGTTGGCGGCGGGCTCGGTCGTAGCTCTGCCAGACGTCCGCCGCGCGAGACGCTCTTCTCGCGTGTCAGTCATGGCGCGGAGAGGTTGAAGAAGTTGAAGACGTGCCTCAGCCCCCTACCTGGCGCGCCAAATGTCGGAGACTAGTCCCAGGAACTAGGGGTGTCTCACAAAAGCCAGGAAACGAGTAAGGGGCTGAACACAACGTCAAACAAATCCTCAACAACCTCGGCGACGATGCTCGTCGAGCTCGGTGAGGAACATCACGACAGAGATGGAACACGAGCCACTACCCAGGTTCAGGCCCACCGTGAGGTGTAAAAGCCCTACGTCCTGCTAATATGTATTGCACTGCTTGGAGTGGTTCACAGTACAAGGGTGCTTGCCGAGGGCACAGTTGTGGCTATGGTGGACTATGGTGGAATCAGCTCCGTCTTCTCCTTCAGACGTAGCTGCTTGGGTGTTGAATGAGTTTGTGAATGCCGGATCCCCCTCCTTCGTCGTACACTGGCTCCTTATATACTGGCCTCGGTCCTCTTCCCCGAAAACCTTAGGCGGGAAGGGATACCACAATGCCGCCAAGTTGGAGCACAGCGCACAGCGTCGGGGGCGTCCATGGACGCGGTCCATGGCAGAGAGTACGTCGTCTTGGGAGAAAAGCCACCGTCCATCCAGGACGGTGGGCTGGCGCTGCAGAGCTCGGTGGCGTGCGCCATGGTGACGTCGCAGTTGGAGCGTAGCGGTGGCCGGCCGCTTTATCACCAAATTGGCAAGTCTTGGAGGCCGCTTTGCCACCTCCAGCTTTGTTGACTGCTTTATACATGAGAATGGCAACTGCGGCGTCTTCGTCATTGCGCGCAGGCGAGCGCGTCACTCTGCAACGGGCGCAGAGCCCATGTGCGCTCTGCAGCATGTGCAGGAGCTTGCTTCCACTTGAAGGAACCCCGCGAGGGCTTGGAGCCTCGCCGAGGTTTTGTAGCCGTTGACTCCTCGCGAGGGAAATCCTCACGAGGGTGGCGCGCAGACACGCTAGGACCTGATGATCTTCTGGGCAGGAGAGGCATTCCTGATGCTGAAGATCCTCTCGAGGCCCCTTAGGCCAAATGTCTGGTCCTTAGCAGAAATGCTCAGTCGAGCAAAGAAACCCTCGCGAGGGAAAATCCCTCGCAAGGCTCGTCAGGCTGAGCGCCTGGTCCTTAGTAGGATTTCTCGCGGAGCGTTCGAGGGCCGTGGCAGGCCGGCCCAGGATACCCTGGTTTCCATTGGGCCGACAGGCGTGGCGTGGCGAATCAGCGACAGTGGCCGGCCGCGGTATGGGTAATCGGCGGTGCGGTGGCGGGAGAAGATGTGAAACTTCTGCGCAGAGGTTGCTGCAGCCTTGTTTTGGATATAGTGAGATGGATCAGTGATATATATTTGCATCACCAAATGCTAAAATCTGGGGCATGCTAAAGAAAATTATATCACCTTAGAGGGACGTATCATCTTCTAGAGCACGTTTTTTTGTCTTTGGTGCCCTATAAATTATTTTTTGGGCGTGTGTCCTAAAATAGATCATCTATTTGAGATGCTCTTCTATACTAGTATAGTGTTGTTGTGCGTGTGTGTTCTCGTTCCCTCGAGGGGCTTGCCCCCCCCCTCGAGCACGCACTTCCTCCTCTTCTAGCTCATCGGACCTCGTAGTCGCGTGGTGCCACCCCCTGGTGTTCTTCCTTGCTCGGGTGTAGAGGCTCTCCCATATACTTGGGCAGAACTGATGGGCGGCGTACCAACGAGGGTGTGGACCGCCTCTCGGGAGGTTGGTGTTTCTGTGGCCATGTTGGTGGTGCTCCGGTAGCCTTGACCTAGAGCCGTTGGGCTAGATCTGGGCTAGGCAGGACCGATCTGCATATGTGGGTATAAGATATGAAGTGTTGTAGCTGGTGCTCTGAGTTGGGACTAGTGCACCAGGCTCCCCGAGGTTCATAGGCCGGTGGTTGCGTCATGGTCTGTCTTCTTCGTTTCCTTGTGGCGATGATCGGCTTCTGGTTTTGGATGGGCCTCGGTGATAACCTTGCAATGCATGTGGCAATTGCTGGCAACGACACCACCTACATGTGTCGTTCCTCTTGTTGAAGGCGTCGCCATGAAGACCCTAGCTCCTTTTTCTGGATTGTTGGATTCCGTCTCTCCATCCGTCCGGAATTAGTTGTGTCGTGGGTTAACACGGCAGATGTTACCATAGGGTAACTTGTTTGTTGGGGCAAGGCGCCTTGGTCCTTTAGGAGATTGTCACGCTCGTTGAGGAAAAAGGATTTACCTAGGTTCAGCCTCTCCATTGGAGATAAAGACCTACTTCCTGCTTCTATGTTATTGATCTCGAGGTCTCGATAACTCGGCTACGACAACAGAGCCGGGTTACGAGACAAGTTACAAGGGTTTCGCTTGATAGCGGTGATATCGAACTAGGGTTACAACTTATGACTTCAGGCTTCGAACTCTCCTATCTACGTTCTGGGAGCCCGTTTATATAGACACCGGGTCTCCCTAACTTACAATGAGTACCGGGTTACATACGAGCTCGGAGTCCTACTCTAGATTCTCCTGGACCTTCCGTAGCCTCCAAGTCACCCGGTTTCTTCCTTCACTCGGACTCCAGTTCTTCTAGGTCCTTCCATCCAGGGACGAGTCATGTTAGGCCTAGTAGCCCAACTATAACCCGGCCCATATCTTGTACACTTCACTCGGTCCAGACCTTGGACCGTCCGACTGATTATTCCTTGGTCATAAGTATACCGGGTTATTATCCCCCCAACAGTAGTCCCCAAGTTTGACTTGCATAAGCTCATCAGTTGCTTCACTTGATACTCTTGATCTTGATTTAATTACTCGAGGGTAGCTGCTGATGAGATTATCCGAGTTAAACTCCTGAAAACAAAATAAAAAGCATTAACACTGAATGGCCGGGTTATGTTTCAGACCAGCTCCTTTTGGCGGTTCTCTTTATAACCCGGCATTTCTCTCGTACTCAACTCTCTCCAGTCAACAACCAAGAGACATTCTCTGACAGATTCTCTCGTATCTTTGACCTATGGTCAACCAGAACCTTATCTCTTCGTTTTTCACGCTCCTAGGGTTTTCACCCTGGGCTATAAATAGTGGACCACGGTGAAAGGGTTTCACTTTCCCCATTCACCGCGCCCTTCATCTTCAACCTCCTGTTTTCTCTCTCCTCGAGCTAGGGTTAGGGTTCCTCCGAGCTTGCCGCGCCGCCGCTGGACATTGGAGCCCCGCATTGCCGCAGCTAACCTCCGAGAAATCAGCCCCGCATCAGATCTCCACAAGCTCCGGTAAGTATTTCATTCCCGCATTTGGTTTCCATCTAGATCTTGAATCACTTTTCCTCGGGCTGTTCTTGAGCTCACTGTTCTTCATTTCTTTTCTGGGTATTTTCCAGATCTTCAGATCTCATGGCACCCAAGGATCCGAGGAAGCTGAAGGCCAAGGCCAAAGCCGGTGATGGTGCCACCGCATCTGCATCAAAGAAAATCAAAAAGACCACCAAGCGCAAATCTGGGATTACGGCCAACTGGGCCAAATCCATGGCCACACAGACCAAGCTGGAAGAACTGGCAGAGGCCGGCGTTCTTCCTCTTCAGTCGGAAATCGAGTGGAGAGGGACTGAAGAGGAGACTCGGCCTTCCCCCAAGGAAGGTGAAGTTATCTGCTTTCTTGAGCATGTCACCCGGGGTTTTCGTCCCCCGGGTCATCCTTTCTTTAGGGATCTTCTTCGTCACTACGGCCTCCGGGTCTTCGATCTCGGACCCAATTCCATCTTGAACATCAGTAATTACATAGTTCTTTGTGAATCATATTTATGCACTCCTCCCAGCTTAGCTCTTTTCCTGGAGCTGTTCTTGTGCAAACCTCAGCGTGAGCACAAGAATGGCCCCCTCTTAGTCTGTGGCGGTGTTTCCATTCAACGCCGCAAAGGTTCTGCCATGCCTTCTCTAGAACTTCATACCCACGTGAAACATTGGCAAAAATCATACTTTTACTGTAAAACCAAGATACCAGCCGGTGAACATCCCTTACCGGGTTATTCAGTCGAACCCCTCATTCTTAACAACAACATGAAATCCTTTGCCTCTGACACCGAGAGAGAAGCTATCCAGCCTCTTCTTAAGAAGATCTCGGTTCTTGTTGCACACGGTCTCCGTGGGATTGATCTGATCAAAACGTGGATGGGTTGGCGAATTCAGCCCAACAGTATTCGCAAGAAGCTTCTTTGCGATTACTCGGGCCATCTGACAGATTCCCTCCGTTACTCGGAAAAATCCTACCCAAACACTGCTCTGAACAAGGCTATCAAGGCCTTCCTTGCTGAAAAGGTTGAGACGATCAAAGAAAATGGCCTTCTGCCATTCAGCAAGAATAACCCGGCACCACCAGTAAGTACCGACTGACAAAAATCTCGATAACATATTCTTTTCTCAATTGTATACTGATTACTTTGCTTCTACTTTTTCACTAGGAATCTGATGACTGGTGGCAAGTTGAAACTCCCCCTGCCACTCCTGAGGCAGACGATGATGAAGATGATGATGACGAGGTTCAGTCCTCAAGTGAAGAAGAAGAGGAAGAAGAAAAGGAAAAAGAAGAAGAAGGTGAACTCGACTCCCTTGGCCACTTCTTCACAAGCTTGATTGAGAACGAATCTCAAGACAATTTATCCACTGATGTCCACTTTGTGATACCAGAACCGACTGAAAAGGCAGCCACCCCTTCACCCGGCCATAGCTCTGAAGCTACTGAATCTGCTGCTACCGGAAAAAGGAAGGCTCGCACCATCTGTGCCAAGGTGCCATATTCTCGCATGTCCATAGAACCATATTCTTATCCTGCTATGCTAAAACTCAACCAAACTCTTCTTCAAAAATCCTCGCAGAACTCTGCTGAACCCTCTCTCAAGAGAAGAGCTACTCGGACCTCCCCTGGTGAGGATCCTCTTAACCCGGGAATCCCAAACATTCCCTCTCCACGCCGTCCTGGTACTTCCTTTTCCAACTTCGAACCACAAAAACATCCCTCTGATAGTTATCCTTTAGCTGGTCAAATCCGAGTTTCTAAGTCATACTCCCTTACAGCTTCATCAGGCTCCAGTAATGACCTCCCCCGTGACTTTCAAGTCAACACCGGGTAATACATATAATCCTTCTATTACTTGTACTTACCACCTTTGCTTTCTTTTGCTCTTTCTTATATTACTTTCATACTTGCAATTTCAGGGCAAAAGCTACTCTTAGCGGTGATCCAAGCCCTCCCATAGCTGAAGAGGAGAACTTGGAAAATACCCCTGAAAAACATGCTGAGCCGACTGATAAGGGGCAGACAACTGACCAAAGGAACGTTTCTCCTCCTCCTGCTGACAATCCGACTGATCCAGAAGTCGTGATCACAGGAGCTTGCTCCACTGAGAAGATCTCTCCCGTTAAAACTGCAACCAAGTTTGTTGCTCCTGAAGAAAGGTCGAAGCCGACTGATAAAGGCGAAGGCTCCACTGTGCCACAATATGGCCATACAAACTTTGAAAATCTGTTGACCAAGTTCAACACATACAAACTTGCTGAGGGCAAACTTGTGGATTCTCTTGTCCAAGAACATCAGGTACATATCTTTCCTCTTCATATCTCATATACCAAACCCAGTCCCCAAGTATCGAGTAAACTGTCCTCAGTCACTCGGTACTTGAAAGTATACATCTCTCTGCCATCATTTTGAAAACTTCAGAATATCCCAGTCCCCAAGTTCCGAGCTATCAGTCTACGATAACATGGAACTTGTTTTACTTTCTGATTTCAAATCCTCATAACCCCCAAGTTCCGGGTAATATGTTAACAATTTATCTGGAACTTTGAAAATGCATTACTGAATAACTTGCAAAAATTTAAAAGACATACCAGTCCCCAAGTGCCGAGTGATCTGCTTTTCGGTCACTCGGAACTTGTACAAATATTCTACCTGCATATAGTTTCACTGTCAACTTACTATTTCTTTCAATTGCCGACTGAAATATACTCAGTCCCCATGTGTCTAACTTGTTATTCTTTTTTCAGAGATATGTGTCCCAAAATGACCAAATACTTGCCAAGACCAACCAACTCCTTGAAGCTGAGACCAAGCTGCGCAAAGAAACTGAAGTTCATGCTTCAGACTTGGAGAGAAAATTGAGTCTCTAACTGCAGAGAACACCAAACTGAAGAAGGAATTGGAAGAGGCTGGAGATAAATACAAGGTCTGCTATGACAAGATGATCAGTGTCCAGAAATATTTGGACACTCTGAAAGACCATATCAAGGATATCCTCAATCCACTTATTGGTAAGCACCACTTCTTTTCACTTTTTCTTCTTTACTCGGCTTTTCCATACTAACCCACATCATACTTTTCAGGCGAACAGAATGCTGCCATCAGGAGATCATATCCAGAGAAGTTGAATTGCTTGAACACCATCATCCGGCAATTCCAGTTTGGCACTGCTGAGATCATGAAGCGTGTTAAGAGCAACTGTGCTCCTCCCCAAGTGATATATGAATCCCTGCATCAACTTTCCACGATCCCCGAGTGGTTAGATCTCTGGGCGCGATCAGCATGCCGGGTTGGCGCAATGCGCAGCTTGGCTCTTGCCAAAGCTTACAACCCACGCCTTAACCCGGCTCCTTTTGTCAAAGGATTTCCTCAGTACAACGCTGATGGCACCAAGTTTGGAGGAAAAGATTTCAAGGAAATTTCTGCCCAAACCCGGCCTATTGCTTGCAAAATAGCTGAGGGTCTCAATCTGTCGGTTTTCCAAGATGCAGTGGATGAGAATAACACTCCAATCCCCACTCCTGAACCCAAGCACTTTGATCTATTGGCCAAGCTGAGAGATTCCATTGCAAAGATGAAGAAAGCTACAGCGCCAAGTACCTCTACTCCAGTTGTCCCTGCACCCAGCCGTGCCCCTACTACACCAGTCATGGAAAAGCCGGCTGATGTTGCTAAGGACACTGCAGAAGATCAAGGGACTGCCCCGACTGATTCCCAGGCCAAAGCTCCTGAAGATAACCCGGCTTCTGCCGAGGCTGAAGCTGCCAAGGGAACCACCACCGATAACCCGGCTATCTGAGCTAGCTCTCCTGTTTCACCTTTTCCTGCAAAACAATTATTCGGCCAACGGGCATTGTAATATGCTCTGAAATACTTTGCCTTTTATTTGATGGTGCGTCTGTGCACTATATGAAATACTCAATATTTTGTAATAACTTATACTTTTTATGGTTTAGATGACCCTTTTGGTTTATCTTTAGCTTCTTATCAGTCGGTTTTCACATGACTTTCTCAGTTGCTACTTTTTCCTTTGCTAAAACAGGGTCAAACTAAGTCCCAGCATGGGCATCATAGTTGATTGAATTAACAAGTAAGCAATCTGGTCATAAAATTGTGAATAACATCAAACTGATAGGCAAGTTTAACCAAGAATAAAATTAAGGCTTAAAAGCCGGGTCTTAGGATTAAAACTTATGAACTTATAATTCACAAGTCCCCAAGCCCTGAATCAATGTTTATAAGTAAAGGCTTAAACTATGCATCATTACCCCATTGATCTCAAAACATCTCTATGCGTGCTCTCTTGGGCAACAGCTATAGGACTTCTTGCTAAGCACTCCTTTGGGCAAAGCTTTGTAAACATAATCTATGCATAAAAAGTAAAACAGTGGAAAAAATTTCTTCTCAAAATTCTTCTTTATTAAAGATACACCAGCAAGCCGCCTCATTAAAAACCTTCCAGTCCCCTTAGGTACCCTGGTAAGGAAAAGAGCGCGTCTGAAACCTGCTGGGGGTTACATCGTGTGTTACATAACTTGGCCTAGGTTCATGTTCACTAGGTATAATATGGGCGAAGATGAGCAATGTTCCACGGCCGCTTCGTCTCTTCCATAGGAAGGATAGCATGGTCCGTGTTGTTCTCTTCACCTTTCTCTCTCACATCTATCAGATAATATGAACCATTATGCAATTTTCGACTGATAAGGAACGGCCCTTCCCATGGAGGAGTTAGCTTGTGCATCCCCGACTGATTCTGTCTGAGCCGTAAAACTAAATCTCCTTCCTGGAAAGTTCTTGATCTTACTCGGCGACTATGATAACGCCGCAAATCCTGCTGATAAACTGCGGACCGTTCCAATGCTAACTCACGCTCCTCCTCGAGGGCATCAATCGAATCTTCTCTTGCAATTGCGTTGCTTGACTCAACATACGCCGCCACCCTTGGCGAGTCATGACTATATCACTCGGTAACACTGCTTCTGCTCCATATACCAGAAAGAACGGTGTACGTTTGGTTGATCTATTCGGGGTTGTATTGATCCCCCAAACCACTGCGGGTAACTCTTTCACCCAAGCTCCATACGCCTTTTCAATCGGAACTCGAAGTCTTGGTTTGATTCCTTTCAATATTTCCTGATTACTCCTCTCTACCTGCCCGTTGGCCTGTGGATGTGCCACCGAAGCAAGGTCTAATCTAATTCCCTTCTCTTTGCAGAATATCTCTGTTTCACCGAGTGACATGTTAGTCCCATTATCGTGATGATACTGTGAGGATAACCAAACCGACTGATAATTTTCTTCAGAAACGTGACAACTTTGGAGGCATCACAACTTGTAACTGGCTCCACTTCAACCCACTTAGTGAACTTATCAACAGCCACCAAGAGATGAGTTTTCTTGCACGATGTCATCTGAAAGGGCCCCATCATATCAAGACCCCAAACTGCAAACGGCCAAGTGATTGGTATTGTCCTCAATTCTTGAGCTGGCACATGCTCCTGTCTTGCATATCTTTGACATCCATCACATGCCCTAACAATCTGTTCTGCATCCTTGAAAGCTGTGAGCCAAAAGAATCCATGCCTAAATGCCTTGGCCACCAGAGACCTAGATGAAGCATGATGACCACAGTCCCCAGCATGTATCTCTTGCAAAATTTGCCTTCCTTCAACTGATGAAACACATCGCTGATAAACTCCAGAAACACTGCGCTTGTACAACTCACCATCAATTACTGCATAGCCGAGTGATCTTCGAACAATTTGTCGCGCCATAACTTCATTACTCGGCAAAATCTTCCTTATCATATAATCCAGATATGGTTCAGTCCACTCAGGAATCTCATGCAACGCTGCAACTAACTCGGAATCTTGATCTGGACTTTCATCTTCCTCTTCACCCGGAAGTTGGACTGATGGCTTCCATAACTCGTCCAGGAACACATTTGGTGGAACTGGCTCTCTACGTGATCCCAATCTTGACAAGCATCTGCTGCCTCGTTTTTCCTTCTATCAATATGATCCACCTGGAACCCTGAAAAGAATCCAGCTGCTTCATCAACAGCCCTCCTGTAAGCCGCCATCTTCTCATCTTTCCTATCCCAAGTCCCAGAAACTTGCTGCGCTACAAGATCCGAGTCACCGAAACACATAATCCTTTTGATGTTCATCTCCTTGGCAATGCGCAAACCATGTAACAAAGCTTCATACTCAGCAATATTATTGGTGCAATCGAAGTGAATCTGAAGAACATAACTCATCTTATCCCCTTTGGGTGAAGTGAGAACCACTCCTGCTCCTGACCCTCATACTGCTTGGATCCATCAAAATGCATAACCCATGACTTATAACTCGGCGCCTTGGGTGGTGCCGTGCTTAACTCGTCCAATCATTGACAAAATCAATCAAGGCTTGTGACTTAATCGCTGTGCGAGGCTCATACTTGATGTGATAATCACCCATCTCAATCGCCCACTTGGCTATTCTTCCAGTAGCTTCAGTATTGCACACAATGTCTGCCAATGGTGCTCCACTTACCACTGTAATGGGTGTTCTTGAAAATAATGCTTCAATTTCCGACTGGCCATAAAAACGCCAAAAACTAACTTCTGCCACTGGGGATACCTCTGTTTAGCCGGAGTCAAAACCTCACTGACATAATAAACCGGCCTTTGAACCAGATGCTCCTTTCCTTCTTCCTTTCGCTCTACCACAATAACTACACTAACTGCTCGGGAATTCGCAGCTATGTACAACAACATGGGCTCCTTTGGAGCTGGAGCAGCTAAGATTGGCGCTTTTGATAATGTTTCCTTCAATGCCTCCAGGGCTTTATCAGCTTCCTCATCCCAAACAAACTTATCTGACTTCCTCAAGAGTCGGTATAAGGGAATTGCTTTCTCTCCCAGTCGGGATATGAACCTACTCAACGCAGCTACGCAGCCCGTGATCTTCTGGACTTCCTTCAATTCAGTCGGCTTTCCCAACCTATTGATTGCTGCTATCTTTTCCGGGTTTGCTTCAATCCACGCTCGGATACAATAAAACCGAGTAACTTTCCTGATGGAACTCCAAACACACACTTTTTTGGGTTAAGCTTCATCTGAAACCTCCTTAAGTTAGCAAAAGTTTCTCTCAAATCATCGATAAATGTCTCAGCTTTCTTTGTCTTGATCACCACATCATCAACATACGCATGCACGTTCCGATCTATCTGCTTCTCAAAACAACTCTGGATGCACCTCTGATAAGTTGCTCCAGCATTCTTCAGTCCAAATGTCATGTTCTTGTAACAAAAAGCTCCAAATGGGGTGATAAATGATGTTTTCTCCCAATCTTCCTCTGCAAGCTTGATTTGATGGTATCCTGAATATGCATCCAGGAAACACAAAAGATCACTACCTGCCACAGCATCTATGATTTGATCAATCCTTGGTAACGCAAACGGA
The DNA here is from genome assembly GCA_947311845.1 of Poa pratensis. Classification (NCBI taxonomy): domain Eukaryota; kingdom Viridiplantae; phylum Streptophyta; class Magnoliopsida; order Poales; family Poaceae; genus Poa; species Poa pratensis. The sequence goes on from CAMZMU010000105.1 coordinate 37,329,255, forward strand.
TCCTTCGGACAATGCTTGTTCAAACTTGTGAAATCAATACACATCTCCACTCATTGTTCTTTTTCAACACTAAAACCGGGTTAGCCAACCACTTTGGATGTAACACCTCCATAATGAATCCTGCGGCGAGTAAACGAGCTATCTCTTCTCCTACAATCCTTCTTCTTTCCTCATTCAACCTGCGCAATCCCTGTTTAATCGGTCTTGCTTTAGGATCAACATGTAAGCGGTGCTCAGCGAATTCAGTCGGTATGCCTGGCATGTCACTAGGTTTCCATGCAAAGACATCCCGATTCTCACGGATGAACTCGATGAGCGCGCTTTCCTATTTGTCAGTCAGATTTGACCCGATAGAGAACTGCTTGGACGAATCACCCGGCACGAAGTCAATCATCTTGGTATCCTGAGCCGCTTTGAATTTCGCCCTCTCTTCGGTCATTGGTTTCTTCAAAATTGTCCCATCATCCGGATTTGTGGTAGCTTTAGTAATTCAACTCCTCTTCCGCACAGGCTTGTTCTGCCATAACAGCATCACCTTGCTCACATTGTAACGCCAACTCACGATTGCCATTGACTGTGATAATACCTTTTGGACCTGGCATCTTCATCTTTAAATACACATAACACGGCCTCGCCATGAATCTAGCAAAAACGTTACGGCCAAAGAGAGCATGATAGGGGCTCTTCAATTTGACCACCTCAAAACAAATCATCTCAGACCTAAAATTATCCTTTGATTCTCCAAACGCGACCTCCAATGTTATTGTTCCCTCTGGTCTTGCTGACTTTCCAGGAACAATACCATGAAAGATAGTACCAGAAGGGTGAAGCTGCTTGGCTGTAAACCCATCCGGATGAATGTATCCCAATACAGATGTTGATGCTACTACCCCATCCATAAGAACCTTGTGTAAAATATAACCCGAAACCTGAGGTGCAACACTAAAGCCAACGCTCCAGGTGCATCCACTCGGTCCGGGTGATCCTCTCTAGACCAAGTGATCGGAAACTCGGACCACTTCAAATATCTCGGAACTGCGGGAAGAACGGCGTTGACAGCTCTCTTCTTTAATTTCTGATCTCTCCGACAATACTGGAAACTGTAATATGATACTGTCCTCGATTTAACTCTTTGGGGTTTTGCTGGAAACCTAACCCGGCTGGTCCATTATCGGGCCGGGTGGTCCTCCATTATTTCCTCCAGCTTGTGGTCCGTGGGCCGGGTTATTTACATTACCCGGCCTCGGACCGTTTCCTCCCATATTCATCCTGGCAAACTCCTCGTTCTTCCATCTCTGAAGATCAACACACTGGGCCAAAGAGTGATTTGCCGGTTTACCGTTCCTACTATGACGTGGACACGGCATGTTGAATGCTTCCTGGGGTTAGCCGGTCCTCGGAAATTTCCCCTGTAATTGCCATTGTTGTTATTGCCTCGATAATTGTCATCTCGCCGCTGAAACTTGTTATACCCGGTGTTTGTGTTTGCCACCAAGTCTGAACCACCTCATGCTGCCTTTTGGAGTTATTCCCATTGTTACCATTGTGATTATTGTTCCCATTGTTGTTGTTACCATTGTTGTTGTTGCTTTTTCCCCGTTGTTGACGTTTCCTTTTCCCTTATCTTCATCATCATCCCGGGTCTTGTCTGTGGATGCGTGCTTATGAGCCGCTTCCATCAGCTGTCCCATGGTGATGGTTTCTGCTTCGCCAGTGGCCCTCAGTCGACCCATCTTCTGGATTACCGGGTCATATCTGCAGGTTTTCTCCATCGACGACACGGCCGCAGCTGGTGTAATTCCCTTTGACGAGTGAATGATGGCTGTGACCCGGCGCATCCAGTGACGCGCTGACTCGCCTTTCTTCTGGAAACACCGTTCTAAATCTTCTATAGTGAACAACTTCTCACACGTGCCCTTGAAATTTTGACAAATAATGCCTTCAACTCATCCCAAGAATTGATAGATTTCTCAGGTAATCCATTGAACCATAACTTTGCTGCTCCTTCACTCATCATCAGGTACATGTATCTTGCGCACAAGTTGGCGGTGGCATTGCGAATACTCATCGCCATCTCGTAACTGCTGAGCCATGTTTCTGGATCCATGCTGGGGTCATAATTTGTCACCTTACTTGGCTCTTTAAACTTCTCGGGAAAAGGTTCGCTCTTAATAGCATCTGAAAGACATTTTGTTCCAACCGGGTTAAGTAACGAAGAAACTAACGGCAAACCTGACCCGGTATTTGGTGCGTGGCCCATCACTCCTGCTTCAGGTTGTCCTCCGGCTCCTCCGGCGACACCTAAAGCCGGGTTTGCGCTCGCCGCACGCCGTGCTCTTGAACTGTTAACAATTGCTTGGGCCACAGACTGGGCCGGGGCCGGCTGATGCGGCCTCGGCACCGGTTGATTCTGGGCTGGTCTCTGCTGATGTCCCGAGCGCTGAGGCTGCGGCGCCGGGTTACCTTGATTCTGCTGGCCGTTCCTGATCCATGCCCAATTCCAACCGGCTCTGGATCAGGCCGAGTGACATTGGGAGCTCCGTTTGGTGATGCAAAGTTCAATCTCGTCGGATCTAAAGTCATGCCTGGCATCACCCGGGTTTCATGCCTCCTCCGATGTACTGCTGTAAGATCTTCATGGTGATTCTGCACTGTTATCCTTTCTTGCTCCACACGGGTGCGATCACGTTCTATCTCTTGTTGCTCATCGTACATGCGCTGTTGCTCCGCCAATAAAGCCTTCTGTTGATTCTCCAGCGAGATTCGTAACGTATCCAATCGCTGCGCCCGGGTTGCAGCGTTATCTGGTGTGACTGGGGTTGTAACTATTGCTGCGTCAAAGTCCAAGGGCCTAAAAACTGGTGGGATTTCCATCACAACCGGCTGTCCCGAGCCTTCACCCGGTTGAAACGTTGTTAGACGTTGAATTCTTTCTCTGTTTTCCCTGGCCGTTCGCGTGGCCTCGTCCTCGCTTACTGAAGTTTCTGTTCCATCATTGTGATTCCGCAGAGTATACACCATCGCATGCTTCAAGGTCCTTGGCTCTGACTCATAATCTTCCTCATCAGCCACATACCCAAATCTCTCGTCAAACAACGGTAAAATCGATTCAGTATCTGTATCCAGATCTTCCTCACGTTGGTACTCCGGCTCGCAAGCCCGGATGTCCGACTGACGTTCGAGACCTCCAGTTCCGACTGATTTTTCTCCATCAGATTGGATGATGGTGGCTGCCCCTGAAACGGAGTCGCACATAACCTCGTCATCAAATTGCTGAATTGCATTAACCATACCTACGAAGACGTGGATCCGACCGAACGGGATCACCCGGCCGGTATCCAGCAGATCTGCTTCTTCCTTCCAGCCGAAATCGTCGACGATGCGGTTTCCGCGCTGATCCATCCTGACTTCGCCGATCGCGAGGTTCTCCATCCCTCGCAGAGCTTCTCCCTTGATGAGGACAGCTTTGGTCGCAGGCCCCACGGTGGGCGCCAACTGTCGTGGGGTTAACACGGCAGATGTTATCATAGGGTAACTTGTATGTTGGGGCAAGGCGCCTTGGTCCTTCAGGAGATTGTCACGCTCGTTGAGGAAAAAGGATTTACCCAGGTTCAGCCTCTCCATTGGAGATAAAGACCTACTTCCTGCTTCTATGTTATTGATCTCGAGGTCTCGATAACTCGGCTACGACAACAGAGCCGGGTTACGAGACAAGTTACAAGGGTTTCGCTTGATAGCGGTGATATCGAACTAGGGTTACAACTTATGACTTCAGGCTTCGAACTCTCCTATCTACGTTCTGGGAGCCCATTTATATAGACACCGGGTCTCCCTAACTTACAATGAGTACCGGGTTACATACGAGCTCGGAGTCCTACTCTATATTCTCCTGGACCTTCCGTAGCCTCCAAGTCACCTGGTTTCTTCCTTCACTCGGACTCCAGTTCTTCTAGGTCCTTCCATCCAGGGACGAGTCATGTTAGGCCTAGTAGCCCAACTGTAACCCGACCCATATCTTGTACACTTCACTCGGTCCAGACCTTGGACCGTCCGACTGATTATTCCTTGGTCATAAGTATACCGGGTTATTATCCCCCCAACAAGTTGTCTTTGAATGAGTGTATCTAGACGTGTTTAAGTGTGTAGATTCACTCATTTCAGCAACATCTCATTTCGAACGGAGGAAGTACAATAAAGCGATAAAAACAAATGAAAAGTTAGCAAAAATATAGTGTGAAAATGAAGAAAGAAAGGGAAAAAAAGTAGTAGTAAGCACTTTTGTACTTACTAGGCAATTGACTGCGTTAGGGGTGATAAGTTTTTTTTGTCAGATTTGAAAGTAGCGAACAGTGCAAAATTTGAACTCTTCCAAATCTATCAGATTTTGTCATTTTTGTGTAGCTCAAAATATGAACTATTTTGATTTGATATTTTGCACGTTGAGGGAATTCAACATTGTCTACACGCAGGAATTTTTTCAGAATTTTTTACAACTTTAAAATGTGGTTTTCAAAATTTCGAAAATAAAGGGCTCACTGTAGCCCGGGTTCCATTTGTGGTTTCGATATTGACTAAATTAGTTAAGTGTAGAGAGTGATTGGAGCGGAGCCTAGCAGGAAAGGAAACCTTTGAAACACGAGACACAGAATCACCTATTTATTGACATGGAATCATATCGATATTTTATGTTTTCTCTCTACGATATTTTTTGAAAATAACTTACATCATGCAATATTTCTAAGAAGCACGATTTTGTTTCCACGACAATTTCTTGCAGTATTCATATTTTTTTGAGGGAAAAAAGAATACTGTAAAAAAATGTCGTGAAACAAAATTTCTTGCAGTATTCATAAGAATCACGAATTTGTTTCAGCTGGAATCCTATCGTCTTAATCAGCCGTGAATGCAATCTTTTTTTCTTTATCGAAACACCCTTCCTCCGTCCGCAATTAAAGACCCCACCGTCCACTTCCTTCCTACTACCTCTCTCTCGTCATTCTCACCGCCATTGCCGAAAGCTTTTCCCCTCTCCCCCCCCCGCTCCTTCTGCTCCTCCTCATCTCCGAGCTCCCAACTCCTCTACAGCCATGCCCTCCTTCCTCTGCGTCGTGATCCCGCGCGTTAACGCCTGGGAAACACCTGCTGTGGCGCGCTCGTAGCGCAGCCGCACGACGGCCGGCCAGCGACCCGACCTATGCTCCCAGACCAGTCGGGCATTGGCTGACCCCCAAATGCCTCACACTAACTAGCCGCCGCTTTTACATAGACACTACCACAAAGTCGAAGAAGAAGACACAAACATAAGAAGGATTCCCCGCTCGTTTTACCGATCGGGCCGCCGCTGCCTTCTCGTCGCCGGAGAGGAATTTTAGCCTCGGCGGACGCAAAGGCGTGCATCATTTTTAGTATATCTTTGTAGGGTTTTTTGTTTCCTTAATCCTTTTTTCGGATTAAAATTCACGGTTTGCTAGCGATGGGAGTGGTGGAGTTCTCGGTTCTGGGGGCCGTGCAGAAGTTCCGATCCCTCATCACCGGCTCCACGCCCGCCGTCGACGAAGAAGCCCGCCGGGCGAGCGCTCCACCGTTGCCCGCGACGCCGCCGCGCAGCGGGGCCGTATCCCCAGTGGATTCGCCGCCGCCCGCTGCGAGATCCGGTGGCAGGCGCGCCATCGCCCTCCGCCGTCAGATCTCCTCGCCGCAGCTTCTCCGCTGTCACGCTGTCAGGTAGGGCGGCATGGCTCCGGTTCCACCGCCTTGTTTTTCTTTTTTTGTCTTGCAATGGAGGAAAAGGGAGAAGTGGGATTGAGGTTGCTTTTAGTGTGTGGTTTCTCAAAACAAAAACAAAAACCAAGAGAGTTTGCTTAGTGTTTTGAAATTTCATTAAGCAGATCACCTCAACATCTTAGCGTGCTAGGTGGATTATTATTAATTTAGAAGGGAAATGAAAATCCGTGACTAGATCATGAGTAGTGGAAACATGCAAGTAACTGTCAGTCTGTCATGGATAATTATGTTTGTTGACCTTGTGTTTTGTAAGCGATTAACTCATTGTGCTGATTGTTAGCTGAATCATGGATGCAGGAGAGCAGATGACGAGGAAAATGATGAGACTGGGGTTCAGTTTTTCACCCCAGGGAATGACTACTTACATGACTTCTCAGATACTGAGTCTGTTAGTGTTAGTACCGCTAATGAGCTCAATCGGTCTACAACCCTAAGCCCCTTGGAGAGCCCTACCTGGATGGCCTGGCAGAATGATGGCACACAAACGTTCAGGAGAAATGGTCGTTTCAGCCTGGATTCTCCTGATTATGGTACTAAGCGATATGGTAGTGTCGCTGGCAGCTGTGTGGATGGGGACACAGCTGGACACCCAGTTGACTTTCATGCCAATATTTGGTGCCCACCACTGCCGGAAGATGAGGGTGATGACGTCGAGTCGAGACTATTTGGATTTGACGATGAGGATGATGAGGCTGAGGAGTCGAGCAATCTTCTTGCTCTTGGCTGCTTTAGCACTAACCAAACAGTTGATGTTGGCATGATCACGGACATCGCTCATAAAGAGGGTCTGAGGAATGCTGTACTTGGCCATTTTCGAGCTCTTGTGGCTCAATTACTGAATGGAGAAGGTATCTGTGTGGGGAATGATGATGGTTGCATAACTTGGCTTGAGATAGCGTCCTCCTTATCCTGGCAAGCTGCGAGTTATGTGAGACCAAATACAAAGAAAGGTGGCAGCATGGATCCTACTGATTATGTAAAAATCAAATGTATAGCATCCGGGGATCCCATTGATAGGTATGACTTTCCTGCTTTTACACTGCTATTTACATGATCATACTTCCCAGTTTCCACCTGTGAAACTCATCTGTAGTTCCTTCTATGCAGCAATCTTGTTAGAGGAGTCGTTTGTTCCAAGAACTTAAAACACAAACGCATGATCTCTGAGCATAGGAATGCGAAATTGCTCATTTTAGGGGGGGCTCTTGAGTATCAGAGGGTCACTAATAAATTAGCATCTATTGACACTATACTTGAACAGGTTTGCACTTACTATTTAGTTGCATCTTTATATTATTGATGTTATGTTTCGTTTGCTAAAGAAATGTCGTTAATGCAGGAGAAGGAGCACCTGAGAATGATTGTTGGAAAGATAGAGTCTCGGCGGCCAAATGTGCTGCTAGTTGAGAGAAGTGTCTCATCTTATGCCCAAGAACTTTTGGCAAAAGATATTTCACTAGTTTTAAATGTTAAGAGGCCCCTTTTGGAGAGGATATCAAGATGCACAGGAGCACAAATTGCCTCATCAATTGACAATATTGCTTCAGCAAGGCTAGGCCAGTGTGAAATGTTCAAGGTGCAGAAAATTCTGGAATTTCCATCAGGAAAACGGACAAACAGGAGGTCAACAAAGACGCTGATGTTCTTTGAAGGCTGCCCAAGACGTTTGGGCTGTACAGTGAGTATCTATTTGCTGTTCCATGAACATTTAATTGAAGTCATGGTCCCAACATCAAGCGTGTAACACTTGGTTGTTTGAGGACCAATACAGATTACTAATTAGCTATTTTTAAACTGAATTTCTAATTTTCTCACTCATTTTATTAGGTTTCTGATATTGTTTTCTCAATTTATTTAGGTTCTACTAAGAGGGTCGTGTCGGGAGGAACTAAAGAAAATTAAGCGTGCAGTACAATTAGCAGTATTTGCCGCTTATCACCTCTCTCTTGAAACATCATTCTTTGCGGATGAAGGAGCAACTCTTCCTAAAGTTCCCTCGAGGCATGTGATAGTGGTGCCAGATATGCAAATTGGCACCGACTGTTTTACTGTATCTACTGGTGTTGATGTGCCTCATAAACTTAAACAACTACATGGCAATGATTCACAGATTATGCTTGAGGAATTTTCTATATCACCTAGTCCATTATCTTTGAATGAGGAAGGTGAAGGTATCATCTTTGAGCACAGGAAAACTGAGGACAGGGAATTTGAGTCACCTGCTGAGCATAGAAGATCTGAATCTCCTGCTGATCATTATTTATCCCATGCAATCGATTCAAGAATATCGGGTATTGTGATGCACTTTCAGTATTTGCATGACTCTGCATTGTTTTCGATAGCAAACAATAACCATCAAGATGTGGTACCAGGTAAGAAATGTCAAGAAGTAGACCATTGGAATCATAAACCAGATCATGGCTGTCCTTCAGGAGACCTGAATGTCCAAAATGAGTTTTCTGGTGAATACATTCCTACCGCTGAAAACCATCAGAGCATCTTAGTTTCCCTGTCAAGCACTTGTATCCCCAAAAGTGTGGTATGTGAGCGTCCACAGCTCTTCCGCATTAAGTTCTACGGAAGCTTTGATAAGCCACTTGGGAGATACCTCCGGGAAGATTTATTTGATCAGGTATTTCCATACTCATTTGTACGTTGATGTTCAATATACAATTTGGAACTTCTCTAGTATTTGAGCATAATGTTTTGTCTGTCCTTCATCAGGCATATTGCTGTCTATCATGTAAAGAACCATCTGAATCACATGTAAGGTGCTATATTCATCAGCATGGGAGCTTAACAATTAGTGTTAGGCGGCTTCTGTCTCAGAAGTTGCCAGGTGAGCATGATGGCAGGATATGGATGTGGCATAGATGCCTCAAGTGCGAACCTAAGAACGGTGTACCACCTGCTACGCGGAGGGTAATTATGTCAGATGCTGCTTGGGGCCTGTCATTTGGGAAATTCCTGGAGCTAAGCTTTTCAAATCATGCTACTGCTAACCGAATTGCATGCTGTGGGCATTCTCTCCAGAGGGACTGCCTTCGTTTCTATGGGTATATCTCGGCTATATACCTTACGAATTATCGTTCTTCAATTCTCAAATGAAATATCAACTTACTTGTTAATCTACCAGATACGGGAATATGGTGGCCTTCTTTCGGTATTCTCCTGTTGATATTCTATCAGTTAACCTCCCCCCTCAGTATTGTGTTTCTGTCATAGTCCACAAGACTGGACTAAAACGGTGGCAGTTGAGGTATGTGATTTTCTAAAATTTATGATAGTCATGTTCATTGGGCTGCATCCTATGTTTTTATTAATTTTTTGTGGCCCCAAGAATAATACTATATCAATGTACTTCATTTAAAGATATATGGCCAAATGAAATCCTTACACTGGGAGATATCTGATTTTCTCCATCGCACCGAAAAGAGTATTCTAATTGAGGATGAACCTGTCAAGACTGGTATTCAAAGGCAGATAATTGAGATGAAGGATTTGCTCAAAATGGAAAGAAATGAATACGAGGTGATGAAATCAGATTTTTCTCGTCTTACATGTATTTATCAAGGGTTACAAATACGGAAATACCTATGTCGATTTTGATTTTTTTTCTTATGCAGATTTTGCTCTTACCAGTTATTAGAGACAGCTACATGCAGGGATCGATTGATATTCTGGAGCTCAACCGCTTGAGGCGTGGTCTTATTCTTGATGCTTACCTTTGGGATCGTAGGATATGTTACATAGATTCACTTCTTGAAACAAATGGTCGTGTTTCAATGACCAATCCTTCTACCGAAATTCTCTTGGACGTCAGACTGAAGGAGTGGAAAACAGATTTCCTTCAGGTGGATACAAATATTGGGAAACCCACATGTTTGTTGCAGTCACCAGGAAGTCTTTCTTTAGGAAGTCCAAGAAAATCTTTGTTATCCAGAGAGGGCTGCTTGAATGATGATGAGTACAGTATGGCTGAGAAAACATTGCAGATTGATCTGGTTGATCATTCTACCGATGATACAGAGGATCTTGACAAGGTCTTCAGCAGATTCAATGGAGAGAATGAATGGACAACTACTAAAGCTGCAATTGATATGAAACCTGTTGAGCGGTTACCCTCACTTGCATCTATTTTTTCTGATAATATTGATTTGGCATGGACTGGATCTAGTGAGTTACAGTATGATCTTCCTCAAGGTTTCACAAACATTGATGAAAATGGATCCTTTAATTTGTTGGACAATCGAAGTTACAGGAATGCCCCGTTAGAATTCACTCATTTGATTCTACACTGGCATCCCGTAAGCGAGAACGTACTGGATTAGCTCCTACTTCATTGCATCTGTCGTCATTCAGACCCGCCGAGTACTTTGGGGGTTTGACAAGCATGACAAGAGATCCAATGCCAAACATGAGGAGGGCTTGTTCTCAAAGGTCACCTGGGGCCATAGAGAAATTAAATGTTATTCTTACTCGTACACCCAAGTATATCTCATCTGCTTCACATATGGTCGATGATGGGGCACGCTTGCTCTTGCCTCAGATTGGCAATGAGGATGTTGTTGTTGCAGTCTATGATGATGAACCCACCAGTATTGTTGCATACGCCATGACTTCACAAGAATATACTCAGCAAGTCACGTGGAAACTAAATTCAACTTTGAGTTTTTCACATCTTCCAAATGCCACCGAGTTCAGCCATGGACTTGAGGGTCCTTGCCCTCACAGGAAGACAATCTGGAATTTAAGGGAACACATTTTAAGTTTTCTTTCGACGATGAAACACCTCTTCCTGCAGATAAAGCGAAGTTCTCTGTGATTTGTTATTTTGAAAAGCATTTTGCTGCTCTTAGAAAGAAATGCTGTCCAAAGGATATTGATTACATCCGTTCACTAAGTCGCTGCAAGAGATGGTCTGCCCAAGGCGGGAAAAGCAATGTTTACTTTGCAAGGACACTTGATGAGAGGTTCATAATCAAACAAGTCACCAAAACAGAGCTGGACTCTTTTGTAGAATTTGCTCCTCAGTACTTCAAGTATTTAATGGAATCCTTGACCTCTGGCAGCCCAACTTGCCTGGCAAAAATTGTAGGATTGTATCAGGTATGTTTAACTTAACTTGTCGTTCCATGATTTATCCCATTGCTAATTGTAAACACTAAACTATGTCCCTTTGATTTTGCTGGCTTTGCTTGAATTCAGGTTAATGTCAAGTGCTTGAAAGGTGGGAGGGAGGTAAAGATGGATCTGATGGTGATGGAGAATCTTTTCTTTGAAAGGAAGATACCTAGGGTGTATGACCTAAAAGGTTCATTACGCTCTCGTTACACATCCGGTGATAGTAAAGTCTTGTTAGATTCAAACCTCATAGAAGCATTGCATACAAAGCCTATATTCTTAGGGAGCCGGGCAAAACGAAGGTTGGAAAGAGCTGTCTGGAATGATACTTCATTTCTTGCGGTATGTTGTTGTTATATGCTTTGTGCATACTTTTTAACCAATAGATAAAAATCTAATAAAATTTCATGTGGCCACAAAATTAGCACCAATTACACTTTGCCATAATTTATATTTTGTACTATATATTTCTTTGTGCATACTGTTCAACCAAGTCGACAGTTCTTTTACGGAGGTCAACATTTTTCGAATGAACGAAGGCTCTGTTTCTGTGATATTTTCATCTTCCACAAGGTGCATGCCTTGCTTTTAGTTCGGAAATAATGTTAGCAACTATAATGAGAACCATCCAGGTCCAGTCTTCAGCTTGCTGAAACAATCTTATTCTTTTGTTGCACAAAATTTCATGTTAATCCAACTCCTTCCTCAACCCATTATGTATTTTTTCGAGCAATTTACAGTACAAGCGATTCTAGGAGTTCATGCACATATCATCTTGTCCCAGTATGTCACATGTATTGCTCAAAATATGATGATTGTAATTCTATCAACTTTGCAGTCAGCGGATGTCATGGACTACTCGCTTCTTGTTGGAATTGATGAGGAGAAGAAAGAACTAGTTATTGGCATCATCGATTACTTGCGCCAATACACGTGGGACAAACAGCTAGAGACCTGGGTGAAGGCCTCTGGCATCCTAGGGGGGCCTAAGAATGAAGCCCCCACTATCATATCTCCGTTGCAGTACAAGAAGAGGTTCAGGAAAGCCATGTCCAAGTACTTCCTCACCGTCCCTGACCAGTGGACCTCTTAACAACTAACTGATTAACCAGATCACCAGAAGCATTATCACAACAGTGAATGTTGCGTAAAAGTCTGTGCTGACGCGTATAGTCTTTTCCGTGTGCCTGTTGTGGGAAGATTAGCTGATTCATTTGTATCCAGCTGTATTGTGCTGTGGGCATAGACAGGATCATCCTCTCCCTGGATACCAAGCATTGTAATTCTGGTGACGCCAGATGCACCAGAAAACTAGAGTAAGGGCCGTCCACAGATTTCTCGCCTCCTGGCGGGTGGTCGTCTGCTCAGTCCACCATCCTACTAGAAGCGAGTCCACGTCCGGCATCCACTCGGGCTTACCGCAAAAAGTCGAGGACAAAGGCCCAAACCTCTTGCGCTAGCACACACCGAGCAGCAAGTGATCACACAAAGGGCAAACCGCTGGATGAGGTAGTCCTCTATGCTGGAGTCAGTCCGCAGTCTTAGCATATGTTCTCTAAGACCTTGTTTGGCACCCATCGTTTCATTTCATTTGACAGAAATGAAATGATTGGAAAGTGAAATGACAGAGTTAGAGATATAAATTGGCATAACACACAATAGACATTTGTTGGAATTTCAAATAAATGACATGTCAATTCCATGCCGGCCAAACAGGTTGAACATGGAATCACAAATGAATTCCATGATTCCATCTTGAAACGATGGGTACCAAACGACCTCTGAGAGGCTTGATCGTCGTCGTACATTGCTGATCAACATAGATCGGATCAGAAAGGTACTTTTTATCAAAAGACACTGTAACATGCATAACGAGTGCATGTTCTGGTAGAACTGTTACGTTTTTCTGAACTCGTCATTGCGGCCGCCTATGATACGGCTGCATTCCTCTCTTGCTTGAAATAACAATCGTGAGAATACGCAGTAGGCATCTTGAAGCGTCGCCGGAAGAGAGCCGGTGGATACACTGGGGTTCTCTGACTAGTGTAGACCGTCACTATGTTCACGGGTCAAAACATGCATGCATTGGCATCGGAAAAGGCCTGTCGCCCGACATTGTCCTAGATGTGGGAATGGCAACTGTTCTATATGTTGTTCTCTTATATTGGCAACAATTACAAAATACAGAATCGTCATCTAAATGTCGACTTTGGCTTATCTGCACCGTGGATGGAGCCCCACTCCTTATTGTCTTCACAACCTCCGCTCTGTCACTATCCTCAATGCAGCCCTACTACGCAAATCCATGGAAAAAATAGCGCGCTATAACTCCTCTAATAGCACACTATAACGTTTTGATAATTATCTCGTTAAATAAATCAATGTACAATGTCTCGCTAATAGCACGATATAATGCGATACAACATGCTAATAGCGTATTTTAAGGTTGACGCTATTTTACTATAGCGCGCCATTTTTTCCTTGATACAAATGCATGATCTTGACCATGCCAGCTTTACTCAATCGTTGACGGAGCCCCGCTCCTATGTCTTGATGGGCTCCACATTTTTTATCAACATCTATGCACCCTATACAAAGTAAGATCCCGGGGAATCGGCTTCACTTCCTACGGACGGAGACTCGTTCTTACGTTATCACGACCATTGCATCGTCGCCGACTTTCACCTCTCCCTAAGGACAAAGGAATGCATTATTCAACATTTTAAAAACAAAGAACTAAACTAAACTAAACGGAGTAAAGTAACCAGAGTCAAATGAACACGAGAATATTACAGATGAAATACATTATCAATTTTTACCCTATCCCCCATCAGTATTCGTACAGAAGTAGAACGGATCTTTTCTGAAATATAGCCTAGAATGGTGGTATCATTCTCTAACCGAACGCACCACCTCTTTCGAGCGAATAGACAAAACCAACTCAAGTTGAGTATACAACAACCTAGGCTAGGCAGGCCGGCGAAACCAAAATATCAGTATGAAAGCTAGGTCTACGAAAGCAATCGTTAAATGCTTTGGCAATTTCCCTGGGTCGGATGAAGCAATAAAATTTTGAACCAGACCTTTTGATCTTTGCTCAAACCTCCAGGATCTAAACAACTCACTTTTCGCCCATGAACAGTTTGTGTCAATGGATTGCTTTGATCAAAAACTTGAGATAATGGGTATGTGCAAAAAAGGTGCTAAGATACAGAACTCTAAAAATGATTTAAGCACAATAACTACACCAAGTACTATTTTAACAAAAGGCGCTACCACATCGGGTCTGAAATGCATCAATCCACAATACTAGTACCTGCCCTCCAATCTCGGTGGTTAATGATGCATGTAAGAATGATGTTACTAAGCTATGCAACTACACATAATTAAACATGCTCATGTGCTTATAACCTTTGTTGATGTGGGAGCAGACGTCGGCCACACACCTCTGAGGCAGGGTCCCATCGTGGTGGTCGCCGTCGCGAGTGTCGCAGGGGACTTGCAGGACGGTAGCTTTGGATGGCCTTAACGGCACCGGACGGGGACAGCGTCGGAGTGACGTGATAGGAAGAGAGTGAGGCGGCTAAGGTTCGGAGTGGTTGTGACGAAAGGGGATGATGCCATAGATAGGAGTTGTGGGCTTCGGGATGACAAGTTTTTGCAACGTACAAAATACAAACGTCATTACCATTGGAGAGTATCTTCAGCAACAGGTAACTATTTCTATCTGTTGCTAATACATATGGTCCTACAACCTACCCCATTGGCAATGGACATTTGCGACTGTCTGTTGCCAATGCCTATCACCTAGCCACAACCCTCTACAATATGGTCGGTTCGGCCACGCACAAATATTTTTAGCCGTGGTCCTTTTTACCCGTTATTCCCGATTAGGTGTCTTTTGTGTCGGTAATGCTGTTTATAAGGAGTCTGCTAAAGTTACTTCTAAGGCCCCGGTTGGAATGCTGTTTATTCCCATGCTCCGTAATTTCCTACGGTAGCTGTAAATTTTCTAAGAGACAACCAAAAAACTTGTATGCTTTATGCAATAGGTTGTATTACCACCCCCGAGGCGGCGGCGCTGCGCAGCCCCCGGGGTGCCCCCTCCTCGCCGCCCTTCAAGCCTCCCCTCGCGCCCCTCCTCTCTGCCGCCGCCGCCATAGGCGTCGCTGGGCAAAGGCCCGTGTGGCGCGGCGGCGGCGGTGGTCTCCTCGATCGCCGGATGGGCCAGGGCGGCGGCGATCTAACCTTCCTCTCCAGCGAAGGCGGCGCGGATGGCGGCGATCTGGACAAGCGACGGCCGGCGGCGGCACTAGTAGACAGGGGCAGAGCGGGTGACGGGATGGATCTTGGCCCGCTAGGTCTAGATCGGACCTCGATCTCACGCACCTCTGCTGCTACGTCGATGATGGTGTGGAGGCTATCCGGGGCCATTTTTGCATCGTCGAGGACGCCTCGAGCAGCTGCTCCGGGCATGGTGGTGGTGGTCTTGTCCTTCGCCGGACGTGGCCGACCGGGTTCGCGGTTGGATCGGCGGATCCGTTCCGTCATCCAGTCCGGCTGGAGTTGACCGGCGGCATGGGGGCGTTGGTCTTGCGAATAAAGGTGGTGGTCCTTGGTTCTGAATCACGTAAGATGAAGATCTGCTTGACGCCGGTACCTTGATCTGGCAAGAGTGTCGAGTTTCGGAAGGCTCCGCCGGTGATCTTTCATGGGCTAATTCCTAGAGATTGCTGGATCGGAGGGATTCGGTCGCGCCGAAGGGAGCGGTGTGAAGCTTTGCTTCTGTGCCATCATGGGCAAATCCATGGTGTAGTCAGAGGCGGGGAATGTCATGAAAGCTGAGATTAAAGGACTAGCAAATGGTGATTGGAGGCTTTGCGGCGATGAGGAACTTGCTTGGAGTTGCAGGAGGCGGAGCAGCGGTTTGTTAGTGAGGGCAACATCACAGGTGAAGTTTAAAGTCCTACCTTTCAGAGTGAAACCCTAAGGTCTGGCCTTAATTGGTTGTGCCTGGTAATGGTCTTGCTGAAGACATTGTTTTGAGAGCGGGGACTGTCTTCAGGGTGAAAACCCAAGGTCTGGCCTTAATTGGTTGTGTCTGACACTGTTCTTCTTGAAGGCGCTGCTTTTGAAGAATTGGACATCAGGTGGTGTCTTGGTGGTGGTTGTGCGGCTGCTGCAAGGACTGTAACTTTGTAGCAGGACTTTTCTTTTTTATTTCTTCTTCTTATTGTCTTTCGGCTGTGTGCATCCGTAATAGCTTTGATTATTATGTTGTTGCAGATGCTGGATGTAATTTGTATTTCCGCGATATTAATATACATTCTTTATCTAAAAAAAGTAAATTATACGGTCCAAATCAGCTCCGGATTTCTTCCCCGCCGAATCGATCGTTTTATACGACAATCCAAGCGGGCCTTAATGCTTTTATTTGATCATCAGAACTTAGCCTGGTAGCTGAGTTTCTGGAAGAGACGCCAAGTGCCCCCAAGACCAGGACACGAGGAGGGGTTGGTGCATTGCGTGCTAGCCGACGCGACGAGATCACGTGCCTTTGGGTGCTGTCTAGCTGCACCCACAAGTCAAAACGTACCTCACCAACGCAACACACATGCACCGCACACAGGGCAATGCTCTATCTCCGAGCTATCAGCTAGCTAACCGGCGACCTACAGCCAACCTCGTCTTCCCTGAGCTGAGGCCGGTCATAACGGGCGCTTCTCCCGCTTATAAAATGCCCCCAATTGCATAGGCATATAGCTGCAACATATATTGGTCGTCGTCCTCCTCGCAGGAACTCACGGCCGGGTTAGCAAAAGGTACGTATAGACCTAACGCAATCAGCCAGTAGCTGCTGCTATTAGATTGATGTACTAGCCAACTATCTCAAAAGTCCGAACTAACAGAAAGTGTCGTGCAATATATTATATTTCTGACACTGCCCGCACGTCCAGGCTGTGGACTTTTTCTTCACGAGTCCAGGATGTGGATTTGGGTGTCCGCTGATATTTATTTTAATACTGCGTTGGCTAGGATTTGAACTCCAGACTTCTGGCTCTGATATCATATTAGATTGATGCACTAGCCAACTATCTCAAAAATCCGAACTAACGGAGAGTGTCGTGCAATATATTATATTTCTGACAGCTGCATGCATGCAGCGTACTACGTAGAGTAGTACCTGATGATCTGTTACGTCCGCTTTCTGCAGGGTTCTCATTAGTTGATGTGAATATTGGTGGTGCTTCGGATGCTTGGCATGTATATGTATCTGGGTGATGTGTTCCTTGCCATGATCTTTGTCAGGTGAACAATCCTTTGCTGTTCCGGCCTCGCCTTCGTTGTCTGTTCGACCTCGATCCATCGTATCATGCATGAAACCTATCAATTGCCAAGTATGAGTGGAACAGAAACTGCTTTCTCTTTCATTTCATTTTTGGGTTAGATCTAGAATTAAATGTTAGGTTACCGGCGCGAAGAGCACCTTCCAGATGGAATTGGACGGTTGTGAGCCATTGCAAGCTTTCATCTTTCCTTCTTTTTGTTTTGACGTGACTTTCATCTTAGATTTCACTACACCACAACGTCGACTAGTATGCATGTAGGATGTTTGTGTGTTGTCGATCTCAGGTTTGGACTTGATATTTTGTCTTTTGTCGATAATCTTCGAGTCATGCCCATGAAATTTTGGTTTTGATTGCATGAGAAGATACCCCGAAGCATAGTAACAAAAAATATTCTTAAATTGATCCCTTAATACTTCTCAAATCTCATGTCATGATTTGCACATGCATGCATGTGTGTACTATTAGCATGTACTCCCTCCGTTCCACAATATAATATGTTTTAGCTTTTTGTCACATTTACATGCACATATATGTATCTAGATATATTTTAGTATACATGTTCACTCTTTTTTGTATGAATATAGACAATATGTGTAACACCTAAAACATCCTATATTATGGAACGGAGGGAGTACGTTTCACAGGAATCCAAAAGCCTCCCGAGCCAGTGAGTCTATTTTCCAAAAAAAAATCTATCTTAAAACCACATTCAAGTTTGAAAACATCCGTGATAAAAATTTAGGTGTAAAAATAAATGTGCACAATTCTCAATATAGATTGACCCGCACATTAACTTTTTGTGTGTACCCACAAATGAAACTATGTCTTCATGGAAGTTTAGGGGTACACATTGACATGAAATGTACATGTAGACACAATTTCAGAATATTTTGAACCATGCTTTTAAATCTATGGAAATTTTGAGCTCATTAATTGGATCCCGATGCTCAACACTCTAAAATTAGACAATTAATTAATATGAAAATTCGTTTACATTAGTTATGCAGAATAGGTACCACGAGATTTGTCATGAAAAAAGTTTCATAATATACATTTTTGTAGCATTTCACTCACATACTCATTCTAACTGATGGTCGAAGTGTCATGTTATTGATATTGTGCAAAGTTTAGGACCTAATGAATTTTGGTTGGCTTGGCACATTCTTCATACTTCAGTAGTACTACAATTTATTTGAACATGTATCTCCTCTCCATGTATATTACACCTTTTTTGAATGCATGAAAATCACAGCAATACAATTTTCTGTAACAATATTCTTAAACGATGCAAAACCTACTTAAAGTCAGGACGACACATGTTTCAAATGAGATAGGCCTTATCATAGAAAAAAAAGGGACGGCAAAGTACATTGCAATTTGAACCGAGGTCGAATAGGTAGCGAAGTTGAGGTTCCTGCCGAAGGATTGTCTATTTGACAAGGCTAGGTATGGAATAAAACATCATCATGTGAAGTCTATTTGACAAGGCTAGGTATGGAATAAAACATCATCATGTGTGCTATACATGATAATTCCAAGGAAATACTAACATCCTTTGTGTTTTCGGTTTGTGATCATTGGAATTAGAGCAATGATGTTGATCTTCATATTAAAGGGTCGAGGTTCGATTGTAATCGAAATACCAGGTGATGGGACTTTATCTCTTGATTTGCAACCATGACACTCGATTATTATATATACAATTATTTAGAATATGTTTCGACCTTTCTTGGGTTATGAAGGGTATGGGTGACATATATTGTGCATCATCCAAGTCCTTCCATTACACTAGAACCAAACTAGCAGAATCAACAACTATATGACCTAGGTTGGAGAGCATTCCATACCAATAGGTTGAAGCTCAAGAGACAACAAGAACATAGAAGATACACAATATAAGACCCGGGTAGGAGATCATTCCGTGCCAATGATAATCTAGGTTGAAGCTGAAGAGACAACAAAGATACAAAACCCTTCTACCGCTGCACAGTGTAACAGATCATTTCCTTTATTTATGTCTCGTTTAGGTCCCATAATCAATCCTGCAGTTCGGAAACTAAAACATATTCTAGAAATGTGACTGTTTGGTTTGCACAAGAATTGTAAGTATAAGATGTATTATAACCTCAGATTCAATTTTTGAGAGCACACAAACAAACTCTTACTCTCTCTAAGAATTAATGAGATTCATGGTCCAGCATGTGGAAACGATTTAGCACACATGGCCCCGTAGTAGTGGTAGTGGTGGACGACGAACTTGAGCCAATATAGATAAAATAGCTAGGTCTTTATAATTGCTGTATTAATCTAATGTAGCGGTAGTATTGGATCGGAGTGATGGATGCAAAGGGAGAGGACAAGAGAGGATGAGGATAGAGCGAGAGAGATAAGAAGATCGAGGACGCAATGCTGAGAGGGATGCGGCGGTGTGAGTGGAAGAAGTTGTCGCAACAGTGGAACATGGGGTTCCCCTTATGCTGCCAAAGTGGGTCCACCAGCCGTGGGCCCACCACGAAGATGGACAAGGCCAAGACGTGGAACCAAGTAGGTGGGTCCGTCCACCTATCTCACAAGATCTACATCGACACCAGGCGGCTAAGGACCCAAGACCCGGGGCCCTCCCGAGTTCCTTGGGTACCCGGAGAACCAGGACCGTGACCCGAGAAGCGAAGTACCCGGAAGGCCGCTGGCCTCCCTCTCGGGTGCTCCTCCGTACAAGCGAGGATAAGCATGCCAGCCGGTGCTGGAAGGTTCAAGAATACTTGGGCGGCAAGAAGACGGAGGCGACAGGTGACGTCGTGTGGGGGCAGGGCTAGAAGGACTGTCAGCCTTCGTCCACTCCGCTCCTCCTAAAGGAGGACGCCCTCACCTAACCAGCCGAGGAACGAAAGGACCAGAGGAGGCCACGTCACCCCCTAAAGACCACCACCACCATCGAGGAATGATGAAAAAAAATCAGATCCAACAATACATATTGTTTTGGACATTTGTAAATTTGTTGGTAGAAGTATGTACTACATTATGGCATCCAACAACATACAAAATATTTGTGTGAGCAGTGTAAGAATAACAAAGGTTTCCAAGCTTGCATAGGTCGATGTACACAAACTGTAGTCTGTAGGTCGAGGTGCCCACCCGCTCACTGTCAAGGACCTGCTCTGGCTCAGCTTCCCCTCAGAACGCTCACTCCCTGTTGACGAATCAACTCATGAGCTTTGCCTCTGGACGCTCACTCCTTGTAGAAGAATTAAATTTGTTTTCTAGATTCCTAATCCCAGTGCAAGAATAGGTACAAGTTCACAAAACTGAAAACCGTGAGCGTTCAGAGGTTGGTCTGCATGGCAGCTTGGGTGGGTTCAGGATCGCTTCACGGTCCCCCATCTAGCTGACAGACCACGCCGGCAGCCTCCGGGCAAGCTCAACCGCTTCCCTCAGGAACTGCGACGCGCCCTGCCCATCGAATATCAACGGCTGAAGCAGATACCCATGGTGAATCCAGCGCAGCTGAATTTCATGACATACAGTACAGCTGCAGTGTTCGATTTTGTCAAGCACCGCGCCTTCTTGTTGGATTGGATCGGGAGAAGATGACCAACGAGCTAAGTTGTAAATCGCGTGCCAATCTAGGCAATGAGGATGAGGACATCGAGCTTGAGCAGCGGGCGCTCGAGTCCGTTGACATCGCCCTGCACTGACGGCCTCCCTGTGCCATCGCCGGTAATGGCGTTGGATGCCAGCGGCCGGCGCGCTGGGAGACAGGGTCGTCGTTCGGGCCACCCCTCCTCATGGATTCGTCCGCGGGGTCGCCGTTCCAGAGCCTGCGCGCGGAGTGGACTCCGTGGGGCGGCGCGGTGGGCTCCGGTGGTGGGGGCGTCCCGTTCGCGTGTGCGCTGCGGATCGGTGACATTCGATGAGAAAAGAAATCAATTTGTTCGCTCGGAGAGAGAAAGAAGCGTAACAGGACGAAGCGGTACATAATTAACAATGACAGTGTGGGTAATTTTTTTAAACTTTAGAGGTAATTACAATAACTTACCAAACCAAACCGCAGAAGGCTGGTCCTACCCACACACGAGAAACACCCAAAACATCGAAATGCCAAAACCTGAGGGTACTTCGGTCTTCTTACCCAAACCAAAAAAGGCCACCGCATGCCTGGACAAAAGCAAACAAAAACTATTAAAGCCAGATCGCGGGCGACCATAAGAACTCCTGCCTCGCCACGTCATCGATCTGCGTGCACCCACGCTTCCAACCGTCCGATTGCGTCGACCCGCGCGATCTCATCCCTCCCCGGTACTCTCACTCACACTCTCGAGTCTCGACACGCATGTATCCGAAGCACCCGGAGAAAAAGAAAAGGATAAAAAAAGAAGCGGCCCATTCATCACTTCGTCCTCGACATTTCTTATCTATTGTGATCCAAATCCTCCTATCTGCGCACAGGCCTCTCCTCTTGGGAAGAAAAATTCCCCATCTCTCCCTTTCCTCTGCACCTCCTTCCTGCTTGCTCCTCCATGGCCACCAAGGAAGTCGCCAAGTCGCCTCCGCTCCCGCCATATCCCGAGGTACGCGAGAGGATTCTTGGTCCGCCGTTTCTCCCTGTGTCTCTGTTTCTGCTTCTTGGTCTGGCTATGATTTCCAATAATATTATCTTGTTGGTTTGAGACGGAGCTGGATTTTTGACGCTGATCTGCTTTCGTGGAGTTCAGATGATCCTGGCGGCCCTCGAGGAGCTGAACGACAAGGTCGGGTCCAACAAGTCGGCGATCTCCAAGTACATCGAGGGCAAGTACGCCGATCTGCCGCCAGCGCACGGTTCGCTGCTGACGGCGCACCTGGCGCGCATGAAGGAGTCCGGCGAGCTCCTCTTCCTCAAGAACAACTACTTCCGCGCCGACGCGCCAGATGCGCCGCCGAAGCGGGGCCGCGGACGCCCGCCCAAAGCCAAGGACCCCAACGCGCCACCGCCGCCGCCAAAGCCCACCTCCCCCCGCCCCCGCGGACGCCCGGCCAAGTCCCAGGACCCCGAAGCTGAAGCTGCCAATCCGCCCAAGAAGCCCAAGCCCGCTCCTGCCCCTGCTGCGGCCGACGGATCCACGCCCGCCAAGCGCGGCCGCGGCCGTCCCCGCAAGGTACAACCTGCCGAGCCGGCGGCGGCCTGACTCTCCTCTGTGAACCGCTGCAATTGGTATCTTCGGATTATTCGCTTGCTTGTTAATCTAGGGTTTCAGTGGCTATCTTGTACTCCTAATCAGTACTTCTAATTGTCCGTGGCTGCAGCGCTCGTAGTGTCGTTTAATCAGTTCATGCAGTAATTAGGATGATTTGTGTGTTGCCGTTGCTGTCGTGGTCGTAGTGTCTGCTACTTCTCCTCTAGTGCTGTTGTTGTAATCTGAGATTATTTAGGATGATAATTGGGCTGATTATTCAGCTTAATGTGGTTGCGTTTGTAGTACATTTGATGTGATCGTTTGACCTTTTTTAATTAGTGATGGTGTGCCTGTGCTAATCAGTGGCTGTACCAGGTGTCCACTCATCAGTGACTGGTACTCCGGATAATTTTCCTATGTTACAACGACAACTATGGAATAAACATAATCATTCGTAAAAATTCTTGTGTTTTTCTTGTGTATGCAACCAAGAAACATCCATTAAACAGTCCTGTATTTTCAACTCCTGTAGGATATTCAAAATGTCTGTTATGGAAATCCTGCAAACCAAAGAAAAACACTAGTTCCACAGGAAATAATTAAATTCCCATGGGTATTTTTAGAACTTACCCCATTGCTTAGAGTCTCTTGCGTAATGCGTGTCTTCTAAGCTACTGATCAACTGTCATGTGGGTCCTAAGCTTAGGGTATAACTGAACAATTTCAGATTTGAGCAGAAGGTGGTTCAGGCACTATCTGTACCGTCCTGATTCAGAAGAAATTCTCCACCGGTGATACAAATGGTGTTAGTGAGGATTTGATTGTATTAGGACGTTCTGACATGCTGTTAATTGTGAGGAACAATACATATCACTCATCTGTGATTTCTTGACTCCGACGCAGGTGTCGACTGAGGACGTGTTTGGTTCGGCGATTTCAACCCGTCATCCAATACCACCGGTATCTGAAACCGTTAATCGTGTTTGTTTCGGACGGGCCGTAATTAGATGCCGCGTAATCAAAGTTTCGCCCCTACTATCAGCTGATACCGCACACCCCTCACCGGAATTTAAGAGCATCTCCAACCGGAGCCCCAAAGCCCTCCCAAACATCCGGGCGGACCAGCATTTGGACCAGAAACCGCCACCCAACCGCACCCCCTATGGTCAGTCCAAACGTTCGGGCGGTCCGGCACACCCCAAAGCCAGCCCATATGTAGGGTGGGTTTCGGGCCGCCGGGATGCGCCCGGACGCGTCCGCCACGTCGGACCTGGCAATGCGGGCCTACCCATTTTTTCCCCTAAATCGGACGGAAACCTTGCTTCTTCCTCTTCCACCTCCGCTCTGTCCAGTTTGGCCGCACCACTCTGCTCCGCCGCCGGCCCCTTCGACTGACCGCCGCCGCCCCCAAGTCACAGCGTCCGCGGCCAAGTCCTCTGCGGTCGCCAGAGGAACCTCATTTGGACGCCCCGCTCCTGGTACGTTTAGCATCGCCCCGACCTCCACCTCGCTCTCAAAGTGTTTGTGTAAATGCCGGCACCAGATTTTGATTAAGTGTTTCATGCATGTAGTCATGGATTCTTCGTCATACGAGGAGTACGATTACTCGGCCATGGATGAGTTGGTTTACAAAGAGTTCATCGACGGGTCCAGTGATGAAGACATGTTTGACGATGGAGACGAGGAGGCTGCCATGTCCATGATGAGCATTCAAGAGGAAATGGAGAAGAAGGAGGAGCATGTTCTCAACTTCAAGGGATCAATTAAGGGACAGATCACCGTGGACCGTGACAGGCTCAAAGGCGCTCGAGATCTCTATGACGATTACTTCAAGCGCCCGAAGCCAGATAGTGCAATATGGGGGCCGAGATCTCTATGACGATTAATAACGTGATGTGAACTATTTATTTAGACATCAAAACTATCTCTATGATGGACGTGCATAGCTTGCATGTATTTGGGTATCAATATTTGAACATTGTGGATGTAGGACACTAGTTTTGGGGGTGGTCCGGTCGGTATCCGCGGACGCGGACACTATGGGGGTCAAATTTAGAGCCTCCGACTGGAGATGCTCTAATTGCGTTACCGAGCCAGCTTCCTTGACCTACCCGACCCCTCCTGCATGATCTGCTACGTGCCGCCACCACGCCTCCCTCGATTTTGCTCGGCTCGCTCGAGCAAGTTCTCCGCCCGCCGGCGACATCCATCCCCCGCCGCATCTATCCACCTTCCCCAAGACCCCTGGCCACATGCCCCAAGATCCTCTGCTGCCTTCCCCGAGATCCGTTGCCAGAGCCACCTGCCCCAGGTCCCTGCCGGCCGACGAGCTCCACGACCTGCTCAACATGGCCGACGAACTGCTCAACCTAGCCGAGAGCTCGTCCAGGACAAGAGCCCGCCGACCAGGATGATCCTTCCCCAAGATTCCATTCTACCAGCTCCAGAATCCCCTGCCAGCCGACGAGCTTGACCCAGCTGATGACCTACTTGACCATGGCAGGAGCCGACAACCCATGAAGCTCTCTCCCTCTCCCTCTACAAGGACCTCTACCTCGCCATCGAGCTAGCTCCGCCTCGTCTCTATACCAGCAAGGCATGTATTACCGTTACACAGCTGAAACCAAACACAATCTAGTTTATCCAGTCCGGAGCTATTACAGAGTGTATTTTGTTAACCATTACAGTACGTTTTTACGTTTTTATTTATTTATCATACTTGTATTCATACTAGAGGAAACCAGTACAAGGCTAGATTACAAGCAAAGAAAAAAGCAGGAGAATACAGAGAGCAGCACCGCTGCACCACGCCATCCTCAACCTCGACGAACTCCAGCCGGAGCCCGCATCCATGGAGCAGAAGAGCTCCTAGCCCAAAGGCGTTGAAGAGCCTCATCAACCACCAGCTCTGACGAGCTGGATCTGAAGACGGTGGTCGTCCATCGGCCGGGGGCACGCCCCAAGCACCTTCTGCCCTGGATCTGGGCCTGCGCCGCACCACCTCAACGGAGGTGGCCAGATCCACCACCCGCACGCCGCACCACCACGCAGCAGCCGCCTCGCATCTCCACCTCCAGCCTCCTGCCCACTCGTCACCGGACTGCCGCCGAAGCCGAAGAAAAGAGCGACAGAACGGAGACGCACCTGCAGCTCGAGAACACCGTCGATGACGACGCCAAGGAGGGGGAGCCGCAGAACCGCAAAACGACGACGCCGGCCTCCCCGCCTCAGCCGCGCCGCCCAAAAGCTCCCTATCTACACGCCGGAGCGCAGATCTGGGGATTCCCCATCCTCCCGCCGCTACGTTACCACTGGTCAAAACAAACACGTCCTGAGTGTTTACGTGGTACTGTCGCTATGGTAACGAAATGTACTTTTTGACTAGATGGCGACCTGCCAAGATGCCCACACAGTAGATAGCCGAGGTATTAGCACAGGAGATACAACAAGTTGCATCGCGGGAGCATTTTTATACAAGAACTTGCAAAAGTGGACAAACTCATACAAAAAGTTGTAATGCGGATTCAAACTGGTACAAGTCACTGTGGAGATGACATTTGGCTGCCACGGTGGAAAGGAACGTGCACGCGTGGCATGTATCTTTTGCGAAAAAAACCCCGAACTTTCTGAATCATCACAGACAAGTACACCCTGTATATTCCCCTGCTCCACTCTGTCGCGTTGACCTCGAGCGCACTAGTTTCCCCTCCTCCCCATCGCTCCCGTCGCCGTCGCCTGCCTCCACTGAAATCCGGCCGCCGCCGTCCATCACACCTCAATCCTGCACCACACCACCTCGCGCTCAGCTCACCCACCTGGAATATGGAGGTTGAGCAGGTCTTGTACCTACAGCCAGGGACACCGGAAGCGCAGCTGAAGGAGGAGGAGGCGGCTGCGTTGCTTGATTTGCTGGGTGCCGAATGAAGAGTTGAAGCAGCCTCACTCCTTAGCCGATCTCGTGGCGATGGGGACCCAACTGAGGCGCAGGGGCCGCAAGCTCATCGTTCGAAGGGACGCTGATTTCAGGGTGGTCATGCTGATGGAGTTTCAGGCTTGCACTCTTGCAGGTTACAGGGCTCGCGCGACAGATGCGTGTGCCTCCTCTGAGCCGATGTTAAACGTGCTGAAGGCCACCAAGTACAAAGGAGAGGAAATGATGGTGTTTGAGTTCGTTTCGATGCAGGAACTGAAGGATTTGGTGGACCAAGCTCGGCAGTTCAAGCCTCCTCGATTGGGCTGCCATATTCATGGACTCTGATACGTCTCAAACGTATCTATTTTTTATGTTCCATGCTGTTATTATATCAATTGCTACATGTTTTGGCTATACTTTATATCATTTTTATGCATTTTCTGGGACTAACCTATTAACAAGATGCCACAGTGCCAGTTCCCTGTTTTCTGCTGTTTTTGGTTTCAGAAAATCTATTAAGGAAATATTCTCGGAATTGGACGAAACAAAAGACATCGTCAATAATATCACGAGGAGATCACGGAGTCCAAAGGGGAGTCGGAGCAGACCCACCAGGGGGCCACGCCACACTAGGGCGCGGCCCAGGGTGGGCCCGCGCCCCCTATGGCGTGGTGGCCCCCCTCGGCCACCGACGCCGCCTCTTCGCCTATATATTCTCCGCGACGCGAAAACCCTATTACGGTCGATCATATTCCACGAAAAGTTCCGTCGCGGCCGTCATCGTCAATCTCAGATCGGAGGAGTTCTGAAGCTCTTCCCGGCACCCTGCCGGAGGGGAGATCATCACCGGAGGGCTCTACATCACCATGCCTGCCTCCGGAGTGATGCGTGAGTAGTCCACCCCTGGACTACGGGTCCATAGCAGTAGCTAGATGGTTGTCTCTCTACCTTGTGCCTCCATGTTTAGATCTTGTGAGCTGCCTAACATGATCAAGATCATCTTATTGTAATGCTAGATGTTGTGTTTGCTGGGATCCGATGAATATTGATACCATGTTTATTCAAGTTGTTTATCTATGTGCTCTTGATCTTGCATGCTCTCCGTTGCTAGTAGATGCTTTGGCCAAGTAGATGCTTGTGACTCCAAGAGGGGGTATTTATGCTCGATAGTGGGTTCAGTCTCTAGATATCTGGATCAGTGACAGAAAGGTCTAAGATGGTAGATGTGCTGTTGCTACTAGGGATAAAACATTGGTGCAG
This sequence comes from Poa pratensis, assembly GCA_947311845.1. Taxonomy (NCBI): domain Eukaryota; kingdom Viridiplantae; phylum Streptophyta; class Magnoliopsida; order Poales; family Poaceae; genus Poa; species Poa pratensis. The sequence goes on from CAMZMU010000105.1 coordinate 37,356,839, forward strand.
TGTCCAAGGGCACTTGTATTGATTACATTACACACTTTACTTCATGCAATAATCTGTTGTTAGCAACTTAATACTGAACAGGATGCGGATGCTGCCTTGAAGGTGGATTATTTAGGCATAGATGCGGTTGGAATAACGGTCTATGTACTTTGTTGTAATGCCCAACTAGATTTCATAGTAGACATCTTGGCATGTATTGCATTGTTATGCCCTCTCTATTTGTCAATTGCCCAGCTGTAATTTGTTTACCCAACATGCTAGTTATCTGTTCTGAGAGAGACACCACTAGTGAACTGTGGACCCTGGTCCAATTTCCTCATACTGTTTACACAACCTGCTGCAATCATCTGTTTCCTGTTACTTGCTGTTTTTCCTGCTGTTTTCCACACCATACGTTTAACTCTTTGTTTCTGCAAGACCGGAGAGATTGACAACCTCTCTGTTTCGTGTTGGGCAAAGTTCTGGTTTGTGTCTGTGCAGATTCCACGTTGGTGCAAGCTCCCTAGCGCCAGGGGGAGTCAACATCAACAACCTTCCGATAGATCGTCAAGTCCTACTGGATTGATAACCTTGGGTAGATTTCTCAAGGGAAAACTTCTGCTGTCTACATCATAACCTTCCTCTTGGGGTTCACCAACACGTAGCCATCAAGCTGTTTTCTGGCGCCGTTGCCGGGGAAGTACTCATCATCACCATCATCATCATCCTCAAATACTCTCCCGTCAACCAGGCACCAGCTGTTTTCTGGCGCCGTTGCCGGGGACTTGGAGGCTATTGGAAAGGGGAGTCTCTCAGTTCCAATCTCTTTACTTTGTTTTTGTCTTGTTTTAGTTTTGTTTTGCTTGCTGTTAAAAATCAAAAATCCAAAAAAATTAAATTCCTGCATCTAGTTTATTTCGGTTTGTTATTATGTCTAGTTCTTTGCTTGCTATTCATGGGTACTTTGCTTGAAACTTGTCCTATGGCTGAAAACAACTTGAGAAACCTTTATGAAATTTATCTTGAGCTAGGACATGATGTGTTTGAAGAGAAAATTAAAAAACCTATGGAACTTTATTTGCATGATAGTACCAATGATATTGGTATACACTCTTTGAACATGGTTGTTGCTAATGCTATGGAAAATATTAAGCTTGGGGAAGTTGGTAATGATACTATTGAAATAACTTCTTTTGATAAATTTGAGGTAGACAAACATTCCTTGACTCAAGAGAAAGCAAAAATAACAGAAGTACCAAATATTTCCCCCAATGTTGTTTATGAAAATCCATGCTATTTTGATAAGTCTTATGATAATCCTCTTTTTATTCCTAATTTCGAAATGCATGGTAATGAGAGTGTTTGCTTAGAAAATGTTTATGATAAAGCTCTAGATGATGGTCCTATGTTGCTTGATAATATTATTAATTCTACTATTGAGAGTGATCAATCAACTTGTTTCAATATGTCTAAAAGTGGGTTTGAAATTTTTGATCCCACTATCTTGCTTGATAAAAGTTATGTGTTTGTAGATCATAAAAAGCATGCTTTATGTGATAGTTATGTTGTTGAGTTTGTTTATGATGCTATTGAAAATTATTATGAGAGAGGGAAAGATGGTTTTAAAAGTTTTCATGTCACTAAAATACCTCTCTTTGTGTTGGAAGTTTTAAAGTTGGATTTGTTGCATCTTCCTATGCTAGCTGCTTTATGCTTCAATGATTTGTTTTACTACAATATTCCTCTGCATAGGAAGTGGGTTAGACTCAGATGATTTTGATATTTGCCTCTTGATGCTCTCTTTGTTTTTCAACTCTTATTCTTATGCGAGCATCATTAAAATCCTAAAGCCTAGCTGAAAGGCATTAAAGAAAAGCACTTGTGGGAGATAACCCATGTGTCAAGGATGCTTGTTTACCTCTGTAGCAACTCCTTTGTATCTTTTATTTGCTGTTTTGTTGTGCCAAGGAGAGTTACTAATGCAAAGTTGGTTTTTTTTTCGGGACTGCATTGGGACAGATTGCTGTTCGTCACCGTTTAATTCAGTAGAAAATCAGAAAAAATCGAAAAATGCTGAAACTTTTTGTGCATGTTCCTGATGATGTTACGCAACTTTCATTATTTCAAAAGTTCTTCATCTGAGCATCGTAAGTGCCTCGAAAAAATTCGTCATTACAGACTGTTCTGGTTTGACAGATTCTGTCTTTTATTTTGCATTCTCTCTTTTACAAGTTTTTAAGTGGTTTCTTTTCGTGTAAAAGTGCCCACTTGAGCCTAGTAACAGTGGCTAATGTTTAAAATAGTTGGCTTGTGAGTTTTGTCTTTGCTAGAACTTTGAAGTATTATCTTTTAGTGCACTAACCTGCTAATGAGAAAAGCTGTTAAGTTTTGGTGTGAAGGAAGTTTTCAAGTGTTGATAGAGGAGAATGATATTACATGATCAAGAAGAGTGAAGAGCTTAAGCTTGGGGAGGCTTACCTCCCCAGCATATTTCAAGAAGACTCAAGCATCTAAGCTTGGGGATGCCCAAGGCATCCCCTTCTTCATCTACAAATTATCAGGTCATCTCTAATGGTGCTATATTTTTATTGCTTCATACTAGTGTACTCTTCCTTGGAGCGTCAGTGTGTTTTTGTTTTCAGTTTGTTTTGTTTTGTTTGCTGTGCTATACTTGTTGGATCCTAGTATTCATGTTTGGGAGAGAGACACGCTCCACTTTTTCATTAGAATACTCTTGTGCTTCACTTATACTTGTTGAGTATTCCTGTCTAGTTGTGTTATTGCTGTTAGCTCTCAGTTTTTCATGTATCTCTTGTTAGAGCTTCAGTTTCTTTTGAAGAAAGTACTCTCTTGCTTCACTTATATCTGTTTGGAGAGTTGTCAAATAAGTTGATTGGTGTTTGGTTGGACCAGAAAAATGCTATGCATGTGGTAGTGGTATAAAATGCTTACATGAATCTTTTTAGATCGTTGTCTTGAGTAATTTGATGCTTGCCAATTGTTTTGAGCTGTCAAGTAATTAATGTTTAAGCTTGTGCATCATGTAAGTAATGGCTATTAATGAAGAACTACTATAAGGATTTTCTGCTATAATAATCTGTTGCATAATTGGAAGTCCATAGTAGTCTAGATAATTTTTGGATGAAGGCTATGTGTTAACAAGGAAGACAGTGGGAGTCTATGGTTCGTCAAACCTTGTGTTTTATGTACACTCTTGCTATTCCAGTTGATAATGATGTTTGCTTATAATAACCTTGCTAGCCTAAACTCTGTACTAAGAGGGAATGCTTCTTGTACATCCAAAACCTTGAGCCAAATCCATGCCACCTGTGTCCACCATACCTACCTATTATGTGGTGTTTTCACCATTCCAAGTAAATTTCTTCATGTGCTATCTACTAACTACTCAAAACAATTTCCTTTTTGTGTCACTACTTGAAAAGCTCATAAGGACGTAGTAGTGAGATTTGTCATCTTCCATGCTAATTAATTTACAAGGATTGGCAGCTTCATCTGCTTCTCCACCTTTTATTTTGCATTAAAGAGCTGGTTAGTCCACCCTATAAATAAATAAATAGACACTCCTCCATGGTGAATGTTGGTGGGCACCCGAGGATTCGGTTAGCCATGGTTTGTGGAAAGTAAATGGTTGGGAGGAGTGTCACCAATAAGTGCTTGTTACAAGTGCAGTCCTAAAAACTCTCGGAACCGCTCTAAAAGTTAGTTAGCCATGGAAGATGACAAGTACCTGCTATTTGATTTGTTGACACCTGTATACACCATTACCTTACAAAACAATATTTTATGCTCTCTATATGCCTTCGGGAACTACAGCTCTAGCACATGATGTTAATCCCTGCTTCTCTCTGCGAAGGGCCATTCTTTTACTTTTATGTTGAGTCAGTTTTCCCACTTCTTTCTTTTTACTTAAGCAAACATCATTGTCAACTCCAGTGTAATGACCCGTAGTTCAGAGAGTAGAAAGGGGTTAAATTAGATTTGTGCATTTGCATAGCATGCATCTGAAAATACGAGAAAATTTAAAACTTTTTCAACGAAGTCATAGAGTGTTCAACCACCACTCGAAAGACTAGTTGAGAATGACCATAGATGTCGAATAACTTAAAAACTTGGAACCAAACTTGTGAAACATACATCGAGGTTTCGCTGATGTTGGTGGATTAGACTTAGTCATCAACATGAGTGCTATAAACTTCAAAATCTTGTCTTATCTAAATTCTCAAACATTGGTTACAAACGAATAATACAAGAAACTATAAATCAAATGATGAGTATGACTTACATCATTAATCGAATAAGTACATATCTTAAAGAAAAGAAAAGAAGGAATATACGGAAGGTGGATAAAAGACTAAACTAAATCTTAATCTAGATCTACTTATCCTATCAAGACTATCTTATCTTCTTATCTCCTAATTTCTCAAAATCATTCTACAAGAGAAGGCAACACAAGAAAGGAGGAAGTTCAACAAGAAGATTATGAAGAAGAATTTCTTTGATATGCATAGAAGTATTATGCTAGTCCATTACTAAGTATTTGGAAACTCCAATATCAAAATTTACTCTTATTAACTTCTCTACAAATAGTGTGATATTCTAAGGTTTGTGTTATATAGAAGTAGTTTGGTAACAAGCCTAATCACCTTGTTAACAAATCACTCTTGTATGCTCAAACAATTGAGTGTCATATACAAATAAATAGAAGGTCAGATAATTCAGAACATCTCAACCTTTGTAATATATGAAGTAATTTGGTGACAAGACTTATCTTGTTAACAAATTCTTTTGTATGCATAAGGCAAATTGAGATGTCATAAAACACATATACATTCTTCTATCACCAATTAATGAAATCACATGAGTTACTTCACTAATTCATGTGAGTGTGAACATGTCTCATAGGAGAGGAGTTCACAAGTTCATCCAGTGACAAGAGCCACTTGGCTTGTTCAAATATTTATTCTCATGATGAGATGAATTTGGACATGTGGTAAATGGAACCCATGGACTAACTGATAATCCCTTGTATAAGCAACTTGCTTCCACACACATAAGAATTTGATCTTTAAAAAGGGAGAATATCATTTTTGTTATTATCAGTATGAGTGAGAGAATCAAGTATGATTCTGTTCTCATCATTCTATTCATCTATTTTACCATAAGTCCTAATCACAGGCAGGATATCACTACCTTGTGTATCTATACACATATGATCATGTTTTCACATGATTAAGATGTCAGGTATCACAAGTTAAAACCACTGAGGCAATATTTCATGTGTGGCATGGAGTTTGTTAAAACATTGTGCATACTCTCTGCAGGCACCACAGTGTGACTTCATGCATATACTGATGGACCATAATTTGGGTGTTGCCCAATATTTTATCAAACACTTAATCCATCTCTTGGACATCTATTGAAATCTATAGTTTGATTACCTATAACCACCTACTTTGTGAATTCAAGTAAGAAATATTAATTAATATTGAAAGTAGCAAATACTCACAAACAATAGTATAGCAATGTATGTATTCATTTATGTTGCTATAAATATAACCCCACAAAAAACTCACAACTTATACAATTGTGAGTAAATAATAAATCCAATTTGGTTAAATTCCTTTTAATTGGAGAATGAATTCAAAGTATGCAAAATATTCACAAATGATCATTATAGCAAAATACATATTCATGTTGTTATTAATGTCCCACCAAAAACAGAAGTTATAAGAAATAACTTTTGTAGTAGAAAATAAATTCCACTATGACCAAAACCATTACCATTCCAAATGAATTTATAATATAGCAAATTCCCAAATAATCAAATGGTAATAAATAAATTATTATGCAAATAATGCTCAACAAAAATATAAACTGTAAGCTACAAATTTAGTAATGTAAAATAAATTCAATTATGCCAAACACATTTTGTAATTCAAATAAATTCAAATCATGCAAATATTCTAAAATAATTCAAATATTTATGTCCTTAATGGAAATAACTCAATTTTAGGATTCTAAACTGTCCAGGGACTTCTCTGTAATTTTATAACCAAAACAGTCCAAAAACAGGAACCAGGGGCCTGTTTACACTGATTCTGCTATTTCCCGGAAACCCAGGGGGTTTTTCGCAAAATGGCATTTCCTTTTCGTTTTCCTCTTCTTCTTCCTCTTGCCAGAAGGCAGAGGACGACGTCGCTGCCACCTCCTGCTTGCCTTCTTGCTTGCGGGGATAAGAAGCACGGGAGACGTCCCCATCTCTCTCTCTACCTCACCTCGCCTCTCTATCTTCCTCTTTCCCCAGAAATCAACGGGAAACTCTAACCCTAGCCGTGCGGGAGCCGCCGCCGTGCGCTCGATTCCGACCTCCCCGTGCTTATTCGAGGGGCTGGGAAGCTCCGCCATGCCTCCCTTGTCCTCCTCATCTACTCTCGCGTGCTGGGAAGCTCTAGGGAGGGAGAAATCCGTCGTCTTCTCCAACTCCGGCCGCCGAGCTTCGCGGATGATTTCGACGCCGTCCGTCTTCCTCAAGCCTCGCTGAGCCAACCAATGTACTCGTGGTGAGCATACAAAGCTCCCTAGTCCTTTAATTTCTACAATCGCACACGGGTTAGTGGTCGTGCTGTGCGCCACCGTTCGCCGTCGCGCGAGCTCGTCTCCGGCGATGCTCCGGTGACGATTTGCCAGCGGCGCCACCACCATATGGTTCGCCTTGTCGTGCTCTGTCTTCTGCACACTCGAATTCGTCCGGGAACACTCGAAATCGTCGAGTCCGTGCTCGACAGTGGAGCACCGGCCATTGCTGACGTCATGCTGACGTCAGCAGACCAATCAGATTATTCCCTAGTTTTCCTTTTCAAAAATAAATAGATATATGACATGTGTACCCCACTGTCAGAATTATATTCATTTTAGAAATTAGTTTAGTAATTATTAAAATTATGACATGTGGGTCCAACTCAAATTGAGAATTTTAGAAATTGTTTAATTTCAATTTAAACTTTGAAATTTCATAACTAAATCATTTTAAATCAGAAAAATACAAATAATATACCAAAATGACCAGAAAAATAGAATTTATCTGTTTATGTAAACAAAATGCTTGTTTAGTTAAAGTTGAATCATTATAAAATTGAAACAACAATTTGGTTATTATTTGAAATATGGAATTAATTTAAAATGCTAATTTAGATACATTTTAATTTCATGTAAAATGTTTCACATGCTTCACTTCAAATTCTAAAATAGGTTTTCACCATAACATATAATGTTTTATTTCAATAATGATTAATTAAAATGATACTCTATTTAAGAAAATAATTAATAGGATTATTTTCATAATTTTGAAAATGAAGTTATAAGCTTTTGAAATTGTTCTACTACTATATAATAATCATTTCAAATAAATAAGAATCCAACAAAACTTTGAACTACTAAGTTCTGTTGAATAAATGTTTCACATATTTCATTTCTCTTTAACTCATAGTTTGGTTAAGTAAAGAAAATAGGAAACAACTTAAAAGTTCACAAACACTAATATAGCAATAAAAAAAATGTTCTACTCTAAAAAACAAATCCTTCATCCAAAAATAAACAAAGCTAAGTATAAGTTAGTAAGTACTTGATTAATTAAAATAATTATCCTTATGATATGTGTTGATACCAACAAATGTATATATTATTTATTTCTTCAAAAGTTATTCTTTTTGTATTCATGAATAATAAAACTACACCACTTCTTTAATTAATTCAAGTCAATACATGTTCTTTACAAACATAGAGATTATGATCAACCCTAAAACAATCACTTAATACTATGATATCGTTTTACTTTATTCTTATGTTTAACATGGTACTTAAAAATTAGAATGTTAAATTCATCTTTCTTGTGAAGTAAACTTGAAGACAAAACTAATCTAAAAGTAATCACCAAACTCAAACAACCCTCAACCATCGAGAGTTAGTTACGTAGTTTTAAGCGATGCATCTCATATTTATGCATAATAGCATATTGCTTCTTCAAACATTAGTCCTTACCGGACCAATGATGTTTTTCCAGATTTTGGAGTCTTTATTACATCGAAGACCTTGGCTGCATAATCTTGCAGTCAAAAAGGCAAGTTCACTCTTGCTCATGTCCTACCTGATTATGTTTATCAAAGTAAATGCAAAATACTATGATTTATCATTGCATGAAAAAGTAAAACCTATTTTCGAATGATGTGAATTGCTATATATATATTGTTGGCTGGCAGATGGAACCATGGTATGATGTGGTTGGTGGAGGTTCCATTTGCACGGGAAAGTATTACCTAGGACTTAAGAACCAATGCCGTCAGCGTTCTTGCGCCGTATATGAAGCGTTAACCATGAGACTTGGAATGGGACGGGAAAGTCATCTGTGATCTTCTCCCTTTCGCATGTCAACGGGCAGCCAGAGCCGTACGCTGTAGATCTAGTGCGACTACATGCACATGGGTGGGACCCCTTAATGCCCACGGACTCTGGTGTCTATGATGGTCTGCAAGAGGATGCCTAGGTATCTATCGTGAGGGGTAGAGCCAGGGGTGATTCTGCTATGCATGAATTGGGTGGGCATGCGGGGTTGTTGGAGAAGCACGGCGAATGGCTTGGATCAACGACTGGGCCCCACACCAAAGGAAGTGTGGACGGGAAAGACTCGCCCGGTTGTGCAACAAGGCGTTGGTCTCTTATGGGTAAAGTAACGCACCTCTGCAGAGTGTAAAAATGTGACATGTTACTCCACGTTCCAGGAAGGAACGGCGAACGCTGCAGGAAAGGAGGCTCCTCAAGGCCCTAGCACCTGTGAATCGATGACGGGCATAGTTTTCTGAAGATAAAATAAATCTTTTCCTAAAAATGTTTTACAAAGTTATGCATGTTCATCCATGACCTTTTGGGATGGATGGTAGCTAGTGCATAAAACACCTCATTCCTATTATATGAACTTGCTGAGTAACGCTCGTGTTGCTCACCCTTTCCTCCGTTGACCCCTGCTTAGATTATTGGAGACAGCAGAAGAAGGACAGGAATCCATAACGATGTTGGTGAGATGTTCGACAAGGAGTCAAATCAACCTGGTGGAGCCTGAAGGAGTCAACCTCTACTTTGCCAAAGGAGGAGTGGCGACAACAGTGCAATGGTGGACACGACGCCAATAATGCTTACTGAGAAGACAAGAATTATAGGAAGGAGGAGGACTACACCAGACAAAGATATTCCAGATGGATAGATAGGGCTGTGATAACAGCAGTAGTGAATTAGGAGTTAGAAGTAGAGCTGGTATCCAGCTTAGTGCTTCGACTTGGATCTTTTGCGAGTTTCATTTGCATGAGACCTACTTCTGTATGTAAAGGAAGTTCTCGAGATTTTGTACTAAATAGTGTTGTTATCCTATAGTGTTACCTTGGACCGGCTATGTTTCTGTTGTACTACTCTGAAGGATGTAATATTTACGGAATGGTCCTTCCGTGAGTATTATGTCAACGACTTGTACACTACAACATGCAGTGGTGTGCTAGGTCACTACAGGTGGTATCAGAGCGAACGACCTTAGGATTAAAACCCTTTTAGGAGACTTGTAGGTTGGTAAGACTATAGGGATTATCATATTTAACTAAACTCTATATTTCTACAACTATGATGGGTATTCACCTGAGAATAATACTGTCATACTTGTATACACATTTTCTTACCCAACTGGAGTAGATATTCTTATTTACTATTCTATAGGTATAATATTCATCTACCTTATTTCTTTTCAACTTGGTATGACCAGTTAAGGATGTCTTGTACCAGTTGATACACCTAATAGATTACATCTAAGTCAGTGTTACCTACATGGTATTATTGATAACCCTATCCTATGAAGTAGAACCCTATCATAAGTTCGTGATGGAGGAAGTTAGGAGATGTTTGATGATAGTGGAGAATCATCGACATTCAGCTATGAAAAGTATGCCAATACCCTAATGATGAAGTTCAAAGGGGATTCACCTGAGTATAGTATAGACTGTTAAGGAAATAGGAGATGGCATAAACAATGACGGAAGCTACATTACTACTTCTGTTGTACCATGAGTAACTACATGGAGGATACAGATATGTCTGCAGACGTTTGTTCTAGCCAGAGGAAAGATTCAATTTACATGGAGTTTAGTTCCATAAGAAACCAAGCCATACCACAACTACTCTTTGAGAACTTTGTCTTGGGATTATTCCGTTGCAAATGGGCAACTGGTGTAACTACTGAGGCAAAGAGTTGTTTTAGCATAGGACTATAAGGTAATATATACCTATATTGTAGTGTATAGCATCTAAGCCTGGGTACTTGAGATGTTTTTACTCAATGTACTACTTATTTTACGGGCTTATGTTGCATGATTGATATATAACTGCATTTGCGATTTATTGGATCTTATTGGATTTTTGATTGGCTAGGTTGGTACATGAAGTTAGAATTTGATGTACAATGACATGATTGTCACATTGAGTTCTTTTCTTGATGTTACTGATCTAGAGGTAAATAGGATTCGTGTAAGGGAGAGACGTGCTCTCAGAAGTTCCAAACATCAATGAAATATCATGAAGAGAAGAAAGTCAGGATGATCAAAGTAAACGAAGCTACACGTGGGGATGAACCACAAATCATATCATATTTGGATTCGGAGGTCAATAGCATCAGAACATGGAAGAATGGAGGAACTATGAAAGTTCAAGGAAGAGCACCATTACCATTGGGAGAAAGGTTAATCAACAATGATGACAGGAAAGCTACATGAGAAATTCTACCGAGACTTATCCAAGGATGACGATTAAAGTGAAGGACATCGAGCGGGAAATTGAAAGACGCTGGGTTAAGAAGCCACATGATGTAGTCATATATAGTAGGGAGTTATCGTAACTTGACGGAAGAAATAGGTGTTAGAAAATCATAAGGCATAACTGATATTTGGAGAAAGTTAGAGAAGAAGTTGTATAGAACTTATATGTCTTAAAGAGCCATGAAGTTGAAGGTAGAGGAGTATGAAGCAACAATCCAATACTTAGCAGACAACAACAAAGTCTGATAATTCAAGCAAGACAAGATAGTAGTATCATCGAGAACAAGGCAACAAGAGTTCAAAGTTCAATGTTCCAAAGAACACACATCAGGACCATGGGAGATGAGTTCCTAGATTGTCGATAGCCCAAGGAGTTAGTTATTTGGCATGTTGCCAATAGAGACATGTGATGTCAAGATATAGTGAAGTCATCATTTATACGGGGTAGCAGTAGAGAAGGATGGATTGCCATTGGATTGCCATCCTAAGATCCAAGGAATCAGTTGGAGGTTGAACCAACATAAGATTGAAGAGGCACATCGTTTGATAAATCGAAATAAAAGAATCAAATTCCAGCAACAGACAAATGAAAGAGTTGTTATATCAGCCGAGTTTGGACTAGATAACCAACAACCTATTCTATTTTAGAGTTATGTTATCACCAATTGCACCCTGTTGTGCAATAGGTCTTCTTCTCTAGACTCTAGGTAAGCCAACTGGAATGCTAGTGAGAGTGATTATCTGATTTACCGGGAGATCTTATTGGTTGTTCGCGTCATGGTGGACTTATCAATTGTTCTCCGGAAGTTATTGGATGTTAGAAAGGATATCTCTTAACCGGGGAATTGTTGGGAAATCACAACCTTGTGGCAGTACCCTGAATTCTTCGAGAAACCATTAGGTAAATTTGATGGACGTTTGAATAGAAAGGTGGAAAGTGAAGGCAGATCCATTCAGCGGTATAGATTTGGTTGTTACTTGGTGTTGTTGGAAGAAGGTTTGGAGAAGATGATATTGTAAGAAGTGATTTACACTCATCCATACGTGAGGGAAACCGCAACTTCGGGACGAAGTTGATTTTAAGGGGGAGATACTGTAATGACCCGTAGTTCAGAGAGTAGAAAGGGGTTAAATTAGATTTGTGCATTTGCATAGCATGCATCTGAAAATACGAGAAAATTTAAAACTTTTTCAACGAAGTCATAGAGTGTTCAACCACCACTCGAAAGACTAGTTGAGAATGACCATAGATGTCGAATAACTTAAAAACTTGGAACCAAACTTGTGAAACATACATCGAGGTTTCGCTGATGTTGGTGGATTAGACTTAGTCATCAACATGAGTGCTATAAACTTCAAAATCTTGTCTTATCTAAATTCTCAAACATTTGGTTACAAACGAATAATACAAGAAACTATAAATCAAATGATGAGTATGACTTACATCATTAATCGAATAAGTACATATCTTAAAGAAAAGAAAAGAAGGAATATACGGAAGGTGGATAAAAGACTAAACTAAATCTTAATCTAGATCTACTTATCCTATCAAGACTATCTTATCTTCTTATCTCCTAATTTTCTCAAAATCATTCTACAAGAGAAGGCAACACAAGAAAGGAGGAAGTTCAACAAGAAGATTATGAAGAAGAATTTCTTTGATATGCATAGAAGTATTATGCTAGTCCATTACTAAGTATTTGGAAACTCCAATATCAAAATTTACTCTTATTAACTTCTCTACAAATAGTGTGATATTCTAAGGTTTGTGTTATATAGAAGTAGTTTGGTAACAAGCCTAATCACCTTGTTAACAAATCACTCTTGTATGCTCAAACAATTGAGTGTCATATACAAATAAATAGAAGGTCAGATAATTCAGAACATCTCAACCTTTGTAATATATGAAGTAATTTGGTGACAAGATTATCTTGTTAACAAATTCTTTTGTATGCATAAGGCAAATTGAGATGTCATAAAACACATATACATTCTTCTATCACCAATTAATGAAATCACATGAGTTACTTCACTAATTCATGTGAGTGTGAACATGTCTCATAGGAGAGGAGTTCACAAGTTCATCCAGTGACAAGAGCCACTTGGCTTGTTCAAATATTTATTCTCATGATGAGATGAATTTGGACATGTGGTAAATGGAACCCATGGACTAACTGATAATCCCTTGTATAAGCAACTTGCTTCCACACACATAAGAATTTGATCTTTAAAAAGGGAGAATATCATTTTTGTTATTATCAGTATGAGTGAGAGAATCAAGTATGATTCTGTTCTCATCATTCTATTCATCTATTTTACCATAAGTCCTGATCACAGGCAGGATATCACTACCTTGTGTATCTATACACATATGATCATGTTTTCACATGATTAAGATGTCAGGTATCACAAGTTAAAACCACTGAGGCAATATTTCATGTGTGGCATGGAGTTTGTTGAAACATTGTGCATACTCTCTGCAGGCACCACAGTGTGACTTCATGCATATACTGATGGACCATAATTTGGGTGTTGCCCAATATTTTATCAAACACTTAATCCATCTCTTGGACATCTATTGAAATCTATAGTTTGATTACCTATAACCACCTACTTTGTGAATTCAAGTAAGAAATATTAATTAATATTGAAAGTAGCAAATACTCACAAACAATAGTATAGCAATGTATGTATTCATTTATGTTGCTATAAATATAACCCCACAATTTGAAAACTCACAACTTATACAATTGTGAGTAAATAATAAATCCAATTTGGTTAAATTCCTTTTAATTGGAGAATGAATTCAAAGTATGCAAAATATTCACAAATGATCATTATAGCAAAATACATATTCATGTTGTTATTAATGTCCCACCAAAAACAGAAGTTATAAGAAATAACTTTTGTAGTAGAAAATAAATTCCACTATGACCAAAACCATTACCATTCCAAATGAATTTATAATATAGCAAATTCCCAAATAATCAAATGGTAATAAATAAATTCTTATGCAAATAATGCTCAACAAAAATATAAACTGTAAGCTACAAATTTAGTAATGTAAAATAAATTCAATTATGCCCAACACATTTTGTAATTCAAATAAATTCAAATCATGCAAATATTCTAAAATAATTCAAATATTTATGTCCTTAAATGGAAATAACTCAATTTTAGGATTCTAAACTGTCCAGGGACTTCTCTGTAAATTTTATAACCCCAAAACAGTCCAAAAACAGGAACCAGGGGCCTGTTTACACTGATTCTGCTATTTCCCGAAACCCAGGGGGTTTTTCGCAAAATGGCATTTCCTTTTCGTTTTCCTCTTCTTCTTCCTCTTGCCAGAAGGCAGAGGACGACATCGTCGCTGCCACCTCCTGCTTGCCTTCTTGCTTGCGGGGATAAGAAGCACGGGAGACGTCCCCATCTCTCTCTCTACCTCACCTCGCCTCTCTATCTTCCTCTTTTCCCAGAAATCAACGGGAAACTCTAACCCTAGCCGTGCGGGAGCCGCCGCCGTGCGCTCGATTCCGACCTCCCCGTGCTTATTCGAGGGGCTAGGAAGCTCCGCCATGCCTCCCTTGTCCTCCTCATCTACTCTCGCGTGCTGGGAAGCTCTAGGGAGGGAGAAATCCGTCGTCTTCTCCAACTCCGGCCGCCGAGCTTCGCGGATAACTTCCTTTGGTGTGGGGCTATGAAAAGTATGCCAATACCCTAATGATGAAGTTCAAAGGGGATTCACTGAGTATAGTATAGACTGTTAAGGAAATAGGAGATGGCATAAACAATGACGGAAGCTACATTACTACTTCTGTTGTACCATGAGTAACTACATGGAGGATACAGATATGTCTGCAGACGTTTGTTCTAGCTAGAGGAAAGATTCAATTTACATGGAGTTTAGTTCCATAAGAAACCAAGCCATACCACAACTACTCTTTGAGAACTTTGTCTTGGGATTATTCCGTTGCAAATGGGCAACTGGTGTAACTACTGAGGCAAAGAGTTGTTTTAGCATAGGACTATAAGGTAATATATACCTATATTGTAGTGTATAGCATCTAAGCCTGGGTACTTGAGATGTTTTTACTCAATGTACTACTTATTTTACGGGCTTATGTTGCATGATTGATATATAACTGCATTTGCGATTTATTGGATCTTATTGGATTTTTGATTGGCTAGGTTGGTACATGAAGTTAGAATTTGATGTACAATGACATGATTGTCACATTGAGTTCTTTTCTTGATGTTACTGATCTAGAGGTAAATAGGATTTGTGTAAGGGAGAGACGTGCTCTCAGAAGTTCCAAACATCAATGAAATATCATGAAGAGAAGAAAGTCAGGATGATCAAAGTAAACGAAGCTACACGTGGGGATGAACCACAAATCATATCATATTTGGATTCGGAGGTCAATAGCATCAGAACATGGAAGAATGGAGGAACTATGAAAGTTCAAGGAAGAGCACCATTACCATTGGGAGAAAGGTTAATCAACAAAGATGACAGGAAAGCTACATGAGAAATTCTACCGAGACTTATCCAAGGATGACGATTAAAGTGGAGGACATCGAGCGGGAAATTGAAAGACGCTGGGTTAAGATGCCACATGATGTAGTCATATATAGTAGGGAGTTATCGTAACTTGACGGAAGAAATAGGTGTTAGAAAATCATAAGGCATAACTGATATTTGGAGAAAGTTAGAGAAGAAGTTGTATAGAACTTATATGTCTTAAAGAGCCATGAAGTTGAAGGTAGAGGAGTATGAAGCAACAATCCAATACTTAGCAGACAACAACAAAGTCTGATAATTCAAGCAAGACAAGATAGTAGTATCATCGACCCCTTAATGCCCACGGACTCTGGTGTCTATGATGGTCTGCAAGAGGATGCCTAGGTATCTATCATGAGGGGTAGAGCCAGGGGTGATTCTGCTATGCATGAATTGGGTGGGCATGCGGGGTTGTTGGAGAAGCACGGCGAATGGCTTGGATCAACGACTGGGCCCCACACCAAAGGAAGTGTGGACGGGAAAGACTCGCCCGGTTGTGCAACAAGGCGTTGGTCTCTTATGGGTAAAGTAACGCACCTCTGCATAGTGTAAAAATGTGACATGTTACTCCACGTTCCAGGAAGAAACGGCGAACACTGCAGGAAAGGAGGCTCCTCAAGGCCCTAGCACCTGTGAATCGATGACGGCATAGTTTTCTGAAGATAAAATAAATCTTTTCCTAAAAATGTTTTACAAAGTTATGCATGTTCATCCATGACCTTTTGGGATGGATGGTAGCTAGTGCATAAAACACCTCATTCCTATTATATGAACTTGCTGAGTAACGCTCGTGTTGCTCACCCTTTCCTCCGTTGACCCCTGCTTAGATTATTGGAGACAGCAGAAGAAGGACAGGAATCCATAACGATGTTGGTGAGATGTTCGACAAGGAGTCAAATCAACCTGGTGGAGCCTGAAGGAGTCAACCTCTACTTTGCCAAAGGAGGAGTGGCGACAACAGTGCAATGGTGGACACGACGCCAATAATGCTTACTGAGAAGACAAGAATTATAGGAAGGAGGAGGACTACACCAGACAAAGATATTCCAGATGGATAGATAGGGCTGTGATAACAGCAGTAGTGAATTAGGAGTTAGAAGTAGAGCTGGTATCCAGCTTACTGCTTCGACTTGGATCTTTTGCGAGTTTCATTTGCATGAGACCTACTTCTGTATGTAAAGGAAGTTCTCGAGATTTTGTACTAAATAGTGTTGTTATCCTATAGTGTTACCTTGGACCGGCTATGTTTCTGTTGTACTACTCTGAAGGATGTAATATTTACGGAATGGTCCTTCCGTGAGTATTATGTCAACGACTTGTACACTACAGCATGCAGTGGTGTGCTAGGTCACTACATCCAGTATAACAGTTTTTATATAGCTTTGTGTTTGGTTGATCATATTCTTTGCATTGACATTATCTATATGATATACATGTTGAAAGTTGAAGCAAAAGCTGAAGCTATTATCTTCCTTTGTGTTGATACAAACACTTTCATGTTGAGAATTATTGCTGCTGTGAGCTAACTATTATGTTAGACTATTATATCTCTAAATGTTTTATAGTATTATTCATGAAAGTTTGCACTTGTGTGATAACTTATGTTTACTCTTTATTTACTTGCTTGCAAACTATAGACCATTGGCTTGGATAACTTCATTCAGATAATGTGCATTACATTGTTATTTGATCAAAAATTGTGTTGGTAGCATGTCACTTCAAAAATTATCTGTTTTTATCGTTTACCTACTCGAGGATGAGCTGGAACTAAGCTTGGGGATGCTTGATACGTCTCAAACGTATCTATAATTTTTGATGTTCCATGCTGTTATTATATCAATTGCTACATGTTTTGGCTATACTTTATATCATTTTTATGCATTTTCTGGGACTAACCTATTAACAAGATGCCACAGTGCCAGTTCCCTGTTTTCTGCTGTTTTTGGTTTCAGAAAATCTATGAAGGAAATATTCTCGGAATTGGACAAAACAAAAGACATCGTCAATAATATCACGAGGAGATCACGGAGTCCAAAGGGGAGTCGGAGCAGACCCACCAGGGGGCCACGCCACACTAGGGCGCGGCCCAGGGTGGGCCCGCGCCCCCCTATGGCGTGGTGGCCCCCCTCGGCCACCGACGCCGCCTCTTCGCCTATATATTCTCCGCGACGCGAAAACCCTATTACGGTCGATTATATTGCACGAAAAGTTCCGTCGCGGCCGTCATCGTCAATCTCAGATCGGAGGAGTTCTGAAGCTCTTCTCGGCACCCTGCCGGAGGGGAGATCATCACCGGAGGGCTCTACATCACCATGCCTGCCTCCGGAGTGATGCGTGAGTAGTCCACCCCTGGACTACGGGTCCATAGCAGTAGCTAGATGGTTGTCTCTCTACCTTGTGCCTCCATGTTTAGATCTTGTGAGCTGCCTAACATGATCAAGATCATCTTATTGTAATGCTAGATGTTGTGTTTGCTGGGATTCGATGAATATTGATACCATGTTTATTCAAGTTGTTTATCTATGTGCTCTTGATCTTGCATGCTCTCCGTTGCTAGTAGATGCTTTGGCCAAGTAGATGCTTGTGACTCCAAGAGGGGGTATTTATGCTCGATAGTGGGTTCAGTCTCTAGCTATCTGGATCAGTGACAGAAAGGTCTAAGATGGTAGTTGTGCTATTGCTACTAGGGATAAAACATTGATGCAGTGTCCAAGGGCACTTGTATTGATTACATTACACACTTTACTTCATGCAATAATCTGTTGTTAGCAACTTAATACTGAACAGGATGCGGATGCTGCCTTGAAGGTGGATTATTTAGGCATAGATGCGGTTGGAATAACGGTTATGTACTTTGTTGTAATGCCCAACTAGATTTCATAGTAGACATCTTGGCATGTATTGCATTGTTATGCCCTCTCTATTTGTCAATTGCCCAGCTATAATTTGTTTACCCAACATGCTAGTTATCTGTTCTGAGAGAGACACCACTAGTGAACTGTGGACCCTGGTCCAATTTCCTCATACTGTTTACACAACCTGCTGCAATCATCTGTTTCCTGTTACTTGCTGTTTTTCCTGCTGTTTTCCACACCATACGTTTAACTCTTTGTTTCTGCAAGACCGGAGAGATTGATAACCTCTCTGTTTCGTGTTGGGCAAAGTTCTGGTTTGTGTCTGTGCAGATTCCACGTTGGTGCAAGCTCCCTAGCGCGAGGGGGAGTCAACATCAACAACCTTCCGATAGATCGTCAAGTCCTACTGGATTGATAACCTTGGGTAGATTTCTCAAGGGAAAACTTCTGCTGTCTACATCATAACCTTCCTCTTGGGGTTCACCAACACGTAGCCATCAGACTCCAGGAGTTCCAGGGCTTCACCTGCCCGGTTGCAGTGGTAGGCATTGTAGTACTGAATCTAGGTTGACTTTTGGGCATGGTTGTAGTTAACTGAAGTAAGCTATGTAATGCTTGTAACTAGGCATGGTAGTAGGTAGATGATGATGGTAGTAGTTAGATGATGATGATGGGAAGAATTAAGCTATGTAATCTTTGTAACCCGATGTTATGAATCAATGAATGGAATATCTTGGGAGAAAAAAACAATGTGTTCAGTTTTCCTTGTACTTGTTGTGAACGTGGTGTGCTAATTCAGTTATGTCAAAGATAGATGACTTGATTCATAGTGACATCAAAGATAGTTCAGATAGTGACTTAATTCGACATATGAAACATCAAAGCATCTTGTGTTCATAGGTACAAGATAGTTCACATATGAACTCAAATTTGCATTGAAAGCATAAAACAAGTTCAGTTTGAACTAAAACGAGGCAAGTTCTAAAGTAGATGATCTAAGAAGCTGCAGGTGCATCTTGTGTTGACTCTATTTCTTCTGGAGCTACTTCATTCAGGTCTGGTACAGTTACTTGTGGATCTTGTTGCTGCTGCTGTTGTTGGTCATTACCAAACAACAAATGGTAAGCAGAACCTGGGCATGTATTGTATCCTTGTCTTGCTTTTGTTGCTGTTTGTGTAGGCTGTGAGCTGCTGCTAGCTCCTGCACTTCTTTTCTTCCCTTCTCCCTGCCTCTGCCTCTACCAGTAGGTTGTGTTTGTTGCTGTGGTGCTTCTCCATCCAGTTTAGAGGTGTTGCTCCTTCCTCTTCCCCTTCCCCTAGTACTGGATGTTGCTCTTCCTCTGACCATTGCAGTAGTAACCCGAGGTTGTGGCAGAGCATTTCTTGCAGCAGCTACGAATGCACTCTCCTCAGGCAGAGGACCATTTTCCCTGGATTGTGGTACGTGTGCTCTCTCCTGCAAACATAATTCCAGTAAAAGAAGGCTAGTAAATCATGCAAGCTTGTGTAAATTCTGTAATGTGCTGTGAAGTAGTTGTAGGCTAGGATCAGTACCTCCTCACACATCCTGTACACCATACTCTGTACTTGTAGGCTAGGATCCATTGCAGGGTTAGTACGCTGGGGAATAATGTGCTGTGAAGAACATAAATAAGTTTAATGAATTAGCTAAATTGTGGCAAGGTGATCACATACACAAGTTCCAGTTATTTGAATAATTACCTCTAAAATTGAAGGGTTATCTTTGTCCCCATTTTCATCTTCAACTATTGCAGTACCATTGTTCTGTTCTAGCATGTATTTAGCATGCCCTTTTTTGTTGTGGCCTGCCTTCTTGCAAACTGAGCAGTGCATTGTTAGACCTGCCCTTGTAATGGATTTTGCCCCATTTTTCTCTACTTCTTCTGGAGTTTTCCTCTTGTTCTTCTTAGGCCTGCCCAGTACTTTCGTAAACAATGGAGGATGCACAAGAACATCATTTTTGCTTTTCCCAATGGCATCTAGCTTTGAGTGGTGCCATGTTGTGAGCATATGCCTTCTTGCAAGTCTCAATCGAGTAGCAGCTGTGCACTAGAGTCTCAGGATTAATTTTGTCTGTTCTGCAGCAAGCAATTGCATGCCAGCAAGGTATACCTGTCAGCTGCCACCTCCTGCAGTCACAAGTCATAGCCTTGAGGTCCACACAGTAGCCTCCTTCAAATTCAGATGAAGCTACTTTGTAAAGCCCTCCACCAGCACTCATCACATCAGAATTTGCAGCCCATTCAGTTGCTTTGTCCAACTTCTTCTTGATCTTTGGACAAATCTTACCATGCCATGTCTCAAGTTCATTTTGCTTGGCAACAATTCTATGCAATATCTTGTAAAAGATATTCTCAAGCATGGATAACATAGGCATTTCTCTGGCATCTAGAATATAGCTGCCGAGGAACAAGTAAACCCAGTCAGTGATGTGCATGTGCTTTGTAAACCAACAAAGTACAGTGAGGGAGTTTGAGTAAATTGTACGTGTTGAAAACTTCGGAGTGGTTGTTCAACAACATGTCACATTTCGAGAAGTCCTTGAAAAAAGCCTTAATCCATGTATTTTGGTCCAGTTCCTCAACCCAGTTCAGAGCTTCCTTACTGTCAGCTTCCAGTATGTCCATGTGTTTTCTCCAAGTTGGAATATTGCATGATCTAGCAATGGCCCATAAATCTTTCTTCAAAGTTTCTCCCTTGTGCTTCTTGTTAAAATTTTCATACAAGTGCCTTACGCAATACCTATGTTCTGCATCAGGAACATAGTCTTCACTGCGTTAATGAGGCCCTGTAGAATGCAAAATAAACAAGCAAATAAATAAACAGCTAATAAAATAAACAAGCAAAAAAATAAACAAGCAAATAAATAAACAAGCAAATAAAATTACCTTCTGCCTGTCACTCATTATTGTGTAGTGAGAACTATTAGTGATATTCAGATCATCTTTTAGTGTGGTTAGAAACCACTCCCAAGAACCTGTACATTCCACTTCGGTTACCCCCATTGCTATTGGATAGATGCAGTCGTTTGGGTCAACACCAACTGCAGTTAGTAGTACACCCTTGTATCTGGTCTTTATATGGCAACCATCAATGCAAATGATTGGTCTGCATCCTTCAAGAAACCCTCTCTTGCAAGCATCATAAGACCAGTACAATGTGGTCAAATGTTCCTTCACTACTCCTTGCTCTGTTGATTTATTTGTGCTCAAAAAAAATTTAGAGCCAGGGTTGGAAGTCCTTAACTCTTGCCCATAATCCCACAGCAAGCTGAACTGCTCTGCCTCATCCCCATGTATTCTCAGTAGTGCTTCCTTTCTTGCTCTCCTTAATTTCCATCTGTTAGGTTGCATGTTGAATTTTCTCTGGATTTTAGTTGCAAATGTTGTCAGATCCATCTTGTGGTTGTCTCTGAACTCATCCATGAAGGTTGCAGTCAAGAAAGGAGCTGTCAAGGCCTTTAGCTCCCAAACTCTCTAACACTTGTGCACACCACAATATTTTCTCACTACCACTGCTTCAGTCCTGCTATCCATAGATGCCTTCAAGAACCATGAGCAACCACCTTCACATTTTCCTAGACACACAACATCAACCCTGCTTGGTTCATTTTTGGTTTTATGTATCTTAACCCTCTCCTTGATGGAATATGAGTTCAGAGCTGCTCTTATCTCTTTCATACTGGAAAACAGCACCCTCACCTTGAAATCTGGATTTTCCATGTCCACTTCTGGGTTAAATAAGCTGAACTTGTACTGCAACTCATGCTGCTGCTGTATTGACAGTTGAATATCTTCATGTTTAAGTCCAACATCATCCTCTACTTCCACTATTTCAACTGGTTCATTATTATCATTCACTTCCTTGTCAACATTAGCTGAAAAAGGTCATCATCACGAGCTTGCCCACGAACCGCTACGGGGGTGGGACCCACCATCCGCCCACAGAGAATCCATGAGACCTTGGCGGCGCGCGCGCGCACGCAATTTGGCTCGTGTGCTCACCCGACCCGACGTGGGGCACGTGTCGACCCCTCAGGCACGTGGGTTTGGGCCCACAGGCAGCTCAGCAAACGCGATCCCACCGTGCTCGGACGTATTTGAGCCCACGACAGCCCGGGCCCACGCGCTCTGGACCCGCATGTCATTTGGATAGTTCCGCAGCTTGAACCGGCGCGCATGTGGGGAAGCACGTGGGTGTGGGGGCCTAGTCCGTAACCACGTGGAGGCCCACTGCCATCCATCCAATGCCCATCTTAATTTATTGGGCCGAGTAATAATTAACTAACTAATCATGCCTCTCTCTCTCCCCCCATTGATTTCCTTTTGCTAAATCTCGCAAATAAATAAGAGCGAGGGAGCGGGAGCACAGCATTTTTAGGGAAAGAAGAGGAAAGTAGGGTGGGGAAGAAAAGTCAAGCAGGCATCCGGCCCCGAGGAGAAGTAGAGGCAGAGAGAGAGAGAGAGAGAGAGATCCGAGAGCTCTCTCTTCGGTTCGTCGCCTCGCGTCGCGTGCTTCTTTGGCTTCTTCTTCCATGGAGAGGGACTTCCTCGGCGCGATTGGGAGGAACAAGGAGGAGAGCGAGATGAAGGACGAGGAGGCCGGCAGCAAGGCGGCGGAATCAGGTCGGTGCTCTCTCTTCGCTCCGGTCGGCGCATGGTGAATTGATTTCTTGATTTCAGTTACCATGTCGATGTGTTTCTTGTTTCTTGGACAATTGGAATTCGGCATGTGATCCGCGGGCTCTGTTTTATCTTAAACTTGTGATCCGTAGCTTCTGCGGCTGGCGGCTGCGGATTTGGGCTGATATCGATAGGACACAAAGTCCGGACCTTTCCTTTCCTTCTTGCTTCCTCCCCTTTTTTTTCGTCCCTACCTTTTTTTGCAATTTCCATTCGCCAATCAGCTTTTCGCATCGTTATCGATTTTCTCGTGCTAACGTGCATGATTTACTGAATTTTCAATTCAGTCGTGTTCGTCGTATGATACGTTTCGCAACATGTAGAAGACGTGCGCGTTTTGCTTTTATGTTTCCACCACTTAGTAAATTCAGCTGTCTGTTCTTCAGATTACCTGGGAGGAGCGACCGCGGCGCAGTGGCAGTTCCAGGCCAAGACCGCCGCCGCTGCTCCGGCGTTTGTGCCATTCAGGCCAGCGAGGGAGGACCCCAGGGACTCGTTTTCCGGATTCCGGCAGCAGCCGGCGGTCGTGACGGCCGGCGATATCGTTGACGGCATCCACAAGCAGAGCTCTTCTCGGATGCTCCATCATCAGGTTTGTCTCAGCTCAGCTCCAAGTGGAAACAATCATGTTCATACCATTAAAACATGCTAGGCGATAGTAGTCTGACCTGCTTGCCGTTGCTTTTGCAGAGGCAGCTAGGATTCGATGGTCATGTCAGCCCACAGCAGTACGCCGCTGCAGGATACGGCCACATTGCGCAGGGTATTGATTCATACGACGTGTCGGCTCGTCATCTACTAGGTGGATCCAGGCCGTTTCACCAGCCGATGCAGTTCAATCCGGGCAACCCGATGCTCCGGGTACAGAGCCTCCCAAGTGTTGCAGGCGGTGTTCCGATCAAGAATCAGTATCTCATGATGAACAATTCCGTCCCTAGTTCTACAGTTGGCCTGTACGGTCCAAGGTAGATAAATCTCTCTTGAAACAATGTCATAGTAGTGAATGTCTAGTAAAAATCGTGCTGACAAGTGGATGGTTGACATGTTAAAGGGACCTACAAAATCCAAATTCTGCACAAATGACTATATTCTACAACGGTGTGGTGAACGTATTCGATGTCCCGGTGGAGAAGGTAATAGCTTTATGATGAATGAAATATTGTGGTGTCATAGGTTTGTTTACTGATTGTGTTTCAACTATGGCAGGCACAGGAACTTATGGTTTTAGCAAGCAAGGCATCCATTTCCAGCACACACAGTGCAGTCCAGAAATCTGATTCGCTTGCTTCCACCGATACAAGATTTGCAGCACCTGAGGTTTCACCTGCAAGGGAGATCATAATTCAGAAACCAGAAACCTTTGTGCCTCATGTATCAGGCATCTCTAGTCCAATCCCTGTCATGTCACAAGCTGTGACTCTCCCCAAGAGCACATCAAGCTCTAACAATGAGAGTGCAGATCCGACATCTTCAAGCATAACGTTAGTGGTTCCTCCAGTAGGTCAGGCATCCTCGGCTCAACCAATGCAACAAGCAATTTCTGCTGCTGCTGCTGCTGCTGCTGCTGCAGCTGTTACGCCAAGAGGTACATAATATAGTTATTGCCTGCCTGCACTGACCGTTACTAGTTCTGCATCTCAATTTGCATTGCGAGATCATGCCTAGGAAGGTTTTATTGATTCATGTTCTTGTTTCAGCTGTCCCTCAAGCTCGTAAAGCGTCACTTACCCGATTCTTGGAGAAGCGAAAGGAAAGGTATAGTTCGTGTTTTCTGGTGATTATAGAACTTCGCAAGCGGTGGTGTCTGAATGCTACCGAAAAACCTGTTGTACTGATAGCATCTCTCCTTGAACTAAACGTCTTTTTGCAGAGTTACCAGTGTCGTTCCATACCCATCGTCAAAGAGCCCACTGGATAGCAGCGACACCTTGGGTAGCACCAGCACGCCAAGCAAGTCATCCGGCACAGACGTTGCCCCGCCGATCAACAACGAGTCTATGAGCTTAGGGATCCCCAGGAACATCAGCTTCAGCAGCGAGAAGGTCCCCAGCACAAAGTTACAGATCTGAAACCTGACCAACTGTCCTTACTTCGAAGTCCATAATATAGATTCAGGGAGGGCCTGCTGGCCGACATGAAACTGGCCGCCTTATTTTAACAGAGACGGTGAAGATCCTATCATAAGAAGATGAGGACATGAGCTTTGTGACATTGCAGGTTCGAGGCTCTTGTAGGCTGATTTTCGCCCAAGACCCATCACCGTACTGCAGCTGAGAAATACGCCGTCTTTTGTCGCTGCTGTGTCTCTAGACATACGAAGCTAGCTGCAGTAATTCCAAAGTAAATGGACAAATTTATAGGAAACTACATGTTCAGTACTACAATGCTGGTAATCTTTTGTTTGTATATGCATCACTCGTGGAAGTGATTCCTCGATCTGCACGTTAAACATGTGTTAAATTGCCAGAACAATAACGCACACAAATTTGACATATTTTTGGCACATCAAATTGAAGAAACAGGAACGAACATGAATTACACCTTAATTCGTTGAAATCATCATGTCTAGTTGGTTATCTTACAGGTTGACTTTGGCGAAAAATCGCAGAAGACCAAACCTGCATATGTTGGACTTCTGTTCTTTTTTTGTTAGGAAATAGGGGTTGCCCCTCGATTCTATTTTCATAAATAAAGACAAAGTGACAGGTTTTGTTGTACAAACAACAGCAAAAAGGCAGAAAATCAATCCGAGGAAAGGTCTCCACAAAAGTCTTCTCTTTAGGGGAAAGACTTCAGGCATAAACTAACCAGGGACCAGTGAGGTTACATCATTGATTACAGCGAGAAGTGTTATAAGAAATCGAGAGTAACGAGAGAGACAACAAAATGATTCGATGGGTTCCTTCATTGATGGATTACATGGAGTATTTATACAGAGACAACCGACTATCGGGAAATCGGTAACACGAAAAGACGCCTCTAGGAGGCATGTCGGTTTGAGCATATCTACAACCGCTTAAGACGGTTATATCTATTCATAACACTCCCCTTGCACAAAGCTACGTCATGTATGTCTTGTATCCCTTGTATAATCTTGATAATATTCCATGTAGTCTTGATGATCTTTGAAGTTGATAATATCTCCCCCAAAAACCCTGTGGAAAAATATGAGGAGAGTATTGTGTATGATATGTTGCTAAAACTCGTTTAACCCGGTGGGAAAATAAGGAGAAAATGATGCAACATATAATGGTTATTGTCACTTTGATAACTCATATGAGAAAATCTTAGAAAGGGAAACCCATAAGTGAGTTTAGAGAACAATAAATATGCCTTGTATACTTCCTTTAAAACCCCGGTGGAGAAAACATGAAGTATGACATATGATGTTTGATAATCTACCCCAAAAACCCTTTGGGAAAAATGTGAGGAGAATTGTATTTGATATGTTGTTAAAACTCCATTAAAACCCAGTGGGAAAAGTAAGGAGAAAATGATACAACATATAATGATTATTGTCTCTGTTAACTCAATATGAATGAAATCCATAGAGTTTAGAGGACAATAAATATGTCGTGTATACTTCCGTAAAAACCCCGGTGGGGAAAACAGAAAATATGACATATAATCTTATGTTGATACTACCTCATTAAAAACCTTAATGAGAACCTGTAAAGTAAACTCATAAAGGGAAAAAGAGTGTAATATGATGCTTTGAACAGGTTATCATTCAGGATGATTCTCCCCCTGAACCTTGCAAATCACGAAGTCATCGTATACCAATCCCATGAACATGAATGTTATAGTTGGTAGAGACTTGGTGAATAGATCAGCGAGGATATCGCATAATTTGACTTGCAATATATTTATTCCCCGACTCTACATGAGCTCATGGGGATAAGAAGCGCAATATGCTTAATGATATTGCTCTTTATCAAACCTGTTTGCATCCGCGCAACATAAGTAACATTATCTTTGTAGATAATGATAGGTGATTCGAGAGAACCAATACCACATGACTAATGTATGCGGTTTATCATTCCGTGAAGCTACACGTGTTAACATGAAGCATTGCATCTCAGAATGATTATGGTAGGTATAGTCACCAGCGTCTATTTGGAAGACATCAATGGAGTGACAGTTCTACCATGTATCTACACAACGTGGGATCGTGTAGATAGCCAATACGTGAGTGAAGGTGCTCGAGTTGTATTCTCAACCACTATTTGGATTTATCCAAACTCTTCATCTCAAATCCGTCTTTTAGATGATCACGTGTTTTGTCATTTAGGAGTTATCCTTATCTATGACATACATGCATGGGTAATCATCATGGTAGAAGTAATCCTTGTGGATAAGGAACTCACTATGCCGGTTGTACCAAAATATACCGACAACAATAAGCCATGTGGTGACTTATTGATTATTACATGGTACATGTTGCATTCACATTTCGATTCGGACATAGATTCCATCGGGAATCATACATGTCGGAATCTAGTGATCCACATGAATATGTTGTCACTACACCTATCAACTGCACAGATAGACGATTTTGTACTGCCAATGATATATGTATCGGAACGAGATTTCACTCATGTCTGGAGAGTAGGTCTCGGATCTCTGCGGAAAACCTGACCTTATACTACAAGCCTTGCTTTCTCACCACCTTGTATTTCTCATTCCATTTCCGGAAGAAAACAAATTGAATAATCCCATAGAGAATTCATTTGTAAGAGCGAGACTATATCTGCTTGGATTGCATCCTTTGATGAGTTCAGTCCTAGCAAGTGTGTTCACACTCTGCCATGGCCATGGTCTTTGTATCTGAATCATTGTGAAGGTTGTTTGCAATCATACAAGAGATGTTTGTCGATAGTTGTAGGCTTTGGTTATATGATTCTCCAGAATCGATATAGTTGGAGCAAATATCATGCACCCATGATAACTCTTCGTGATTTCCCAATACGCGTGAGTCTGGGTGTTCCGATTTCGCAGCCAGTGTGTGCAGGCTGGAGCTGGGGTTGTGGAGGTTTCCCTTCCACTGGGTGTATACTACCCATTAGGTGTTCATCAATGCAAGGTTGACTTGCATTTACTGATTTAGAGGATGTATCCTCGATTTCCTTTTGTTGCTTTGCGAAAAGCTGGATCCTGGTTAGAGGCCGTACTACTCCCACTCTTTTTATAAAACGGGGAGTTGAGTGGTTTTTATTGGTACATCCACTCTTTCGGGCGCATTTCTAACCGGGCTGAAGGATTTTATAACACCTTTGAGATCAGTAAATGAATCTGGCAGGTTATTTGCATGTGTTGCAAATTTGTGAATCCGAACGTAGAGTCCAGATTCTTGAGTACGTGGGTATGAGGAGGAACGTGAAGTCCCAATTGATTTCCTAGCATTCGATGTGGTACTTGAAATCTCCCCCTAATGCCTGGAAATAATCCTCCTTAATATAAGCAATCAGTGTACTGGGCCATGAATACATCCCTTATGAGGGGTTCGAGGTACTGGGTTATCGACGGATATCTGTACCCCACATAGATTCCTCATATGTGGGCCCATGATGTACACTGCGGTGGTGAGATCGGTACACGTGAAGCACTTTCGAACTTACGCAGATGGGAAATGCTCAGAGGATTTCACGTATCAATTGCAGAGGGGAAGTACTGCTATATGCAGTTAGTCACTAGCAGCGTGTAAAACTGCGTGACTCCAACGTTAAGTTGGTAGATTGCAATTCATTAACATGGGTCGTGCAATGAGAAAAATTATTTTGGTCAGAGACGGAGCCAAAAACAATTGTGTATGGACACGTAGGACATTGTGCTGAACTTCGATCCTCGGAGCCATGCACTAAATAGTGGAGGTATGTGAAGAGAATTATGCAACATTATTTGTCCATTCAAATTGATTTAATTCGATTTTTAGTCCAAACAATGGTTGGTTGGGACCACAAATACCACCTTGAGGGACTGAAGTGATCCATTGGCACAATATGTGAAAACCAAATCTCATGACTAGGGATTTGCTCATGCAAGACATGACCGATGGAATTGCATTATATGCAACATGTGCTACGAGTTGGATGTACGTGTAGTACAATCCAGACAATAGAGCGGGTACATTTTCATATACTTGTTCCACATCCATCGGATTGGCACTCGTAGAAATCTATATATAGAATTGAAGAAGTTCCAGTATGGAAATCTTTATCAGATATATAGAATGTATACAATCTTATTTATATCAAAGTGCTGATATAATATATATGTTCTACTACAGCAACACAAATGGACATTAATAAAGCGACCACCAAGGAGATAGTGGGACTAGACGAAGTCTCCAAACATGTCGGTTGAGGCGTTTTCAACCATCATGTCCTCCGTTCCTGTAGGGTCCTCTGATGGCTGGAGAGTTACGGTGTTGCGAGGTACAAAAGGAACCTCGCACGAACGACCAGCTCCATTGGTGCCATCTGGATGAAGGTTGAAGTTGGCTTCAAACCATTTCCCTCGAGGTGCGTTGCGTCCATGGGATTGCTGGTAGAGAATGGCCAGATGCTTTGGGGTTGCACTTGTCAGTGGGGTGCGTGTAGCATCCACACTTGTTGCAAAGTTTAGTTATTTCAAATTCAAGCTTTGCGGTGCCTTTCCCGCGGTCTGAGTTTCTAGGCTTCCTGTTCCGGTTACGCTTTCGCTTACCATTGAAGTTCGAAGGCTTGCCATTGAATGCAGCATCAAACTTTTCCCGTTCATGACATTCATATGAACTTCAAGTAAAGGTTGAGAACCAACCGGGTGCTGAGAGCCATTCTTGGCGAGCAACTCATCATGCTTTTCAGCCTGAAGTAATATATGAATGAGATCGGAATAAACTTGGTAGTTACGAGCACGGTACTACTGCTAGAGGATCCTGTTAGATGGGAGCATAGTAGACAAAGTTTTTCTATCTCGTTTTGAGGGCCTGAAATAAGGTAGTAGGGGATTCTTCCTCCAACTACTCAGACTTGAGATTTGGATGAACATGGTGCCTTATTATGTACTCACTCCGTTCCAAATTAGATGTCTTCCATTTGTCTACATACGTATGTATCTATACTTATAACATGTCTAGATACATCCGCATGTGGACAAATGGAAGACATCTAATTTGGAACGGAGGGAGTACAAAGCAACATATTTTTTGTTTATCTGTCAGTGGCGTGACTCCAGCCGGGGGTAGAACATCCGGAGCCAGGATTGCACGCACTAATCCAGAGGACGCAAGGGCGATCTTGATGTCCATGGCCCATATAAGATAGTTGTGGCCGTTGAGAGCAAGTGCATCAAACTGTTGAGCCATTGTTTACTTATATGGGTAAACCAGAGAAATATAATTTACCTTCGGTAAATTAAAATCCATTATGGTTATGTTGTAATGAACTATGCAAAATAAATGTAGTTTCAAGAAATGAACTTGAACTCATTAGTGTGAACCTCAAATTGTTAAGTATGACACGTTGTAGATAATCTCCAATTGAAATTTTGGAGTAGATCTAGCAGCATTAGCGGAGTATAAGATATTCACACTTCGAATGCCTTATGTCATAACTTAATTAAAATGTATGAGAGAGCACATTGACAATCATAATGTCAAAAATGACAAAATGTAGGTTTAAACAGTAGTGGTAGATAAATCTACACACCAACATCATGATCCCAAAACATCAATTCGAAGAAATGACTTTGAATTTTGCATCTATATTTGCAAGAAATTTAAAAATCTCAATTGCAAATAGTCGTAATTAATCTCGACATGTGTCGAACATGGAAATATATACATCTTATAAAGATTCTGGAATACATCGTACTCGACAGAGAAACAGTACTATAGGTACTGAAATTATATTTGCAAGAAATTAAAAATCTCAATTGCAAATAGACGTAATTAATCTCAACACGTGAAAAACATGGAGATATATTACATCAACTTAGGATCTGGAATACAGCGGTACTCAATAGAAAATAGTACTGAAATATATGTACCAATTTTAACAGGTCTAAAACAGACTAAAAACTGCTAGAAACAAATGCTAGATGACTTATTTGCTAATATGCTTAATCAAAGGAGCGAATAAGCAAAGATAGTAATATCTGCTGGTTGCCTAAATTTCCAGCCGCATGCAGATGTCCACGTAAGGCAGTCAATCTGTCTATTCAATCGAAAGGATAAGGAGAGAGACAGGGAAATAAATCCCCAATTACTCGATCCCAGATCCTCACGAGACTGAACAGGCGTAGAGCACACGGCCGGCCGGCGCCAGCTCCACGCACACCGCCGCAGCGGCGGTCACCGGCGGCGAGAGGCGCTCCCTCCGTTCTCGTCCTTGTCCAAGGTTCCTCCAGGGAGCAGGGTGCCCGACGCGACGCCGTTGGAGGCGTTGGAGGCGCCGTTCGCAAGCCCGAAGGCGGCCGGGCTCCAAGTACCCGCGCGCACGGCGCGGCTGCTCGACGGAGGTCCCGATGCCGCTAAGCCGAAGGGCATAAGGCGGCGGCGAGGCGGATGCGTGTGGTGGGCGTCGGGGTTAGCAGGCGATTCGTCGCTCGCGGCCGCTCGATGGCGATCTCACCAACGGGACGCCAAGGGCCACGAGGCGACGACGCTCGCTCGTACGCGACGAACGAGGAGGGGCGGCGGGGGAGCCGCAGCGCGCGGAGGATGGCGTGAGCGGTTATCCCGGCGGCACGGCTCCTCAACTGCGGGTGTTGGCGATAGGAGGCACGGCGACCTCAACGACAGCTGGGGTCAGAGATGGCAGCGGCGCGGCGACCTCGACGGCAGCAGTGGCGAGCGACGGAAACGGCGGCGTCGTCCGTCAATGGCGAAGAAGGCGAAGAACCCAGCCTTCGTGGTTCTTTCTTACCTTTTTCCTATTGATCTTCCCTGTCGATTTTGTTCGATTCCGGCGAGTTCTTGTTCTTTCGATTCTCAGCGCTGAATTTTCTGGCTGTTGTCGAATTGCTCGTGGTCGAGCGTGCTGATAACGTGTTATAAGAAATCGAGAGTAACGAGAGAGACAACAAAATGATTCGATGGATTCCTTCATTGATCGATTACATGGAGTATTTATACAGAGACAACCGACTATCGGGAAGTCGGTAACACGAAAAGACGCCTCTAGGAGGCATGTCGGTTTGGGCATATCTACAACCGTTTAAGACGGTTATATCTATACCTACTAATAAAGTCAGTAAGGCTTCTTCTCTTCCGACCTTAAAAAGACGATATTGCCCTCGCGAAACAACGGAATTATAGCCACGGCCACCGCTTAAGTGATTCCGTTTCCCAAGTTCATTTTGCAAAAAAAATCCTAACAAACTGGGAAACTAACCCGCAGTCCACAAGGGAAGACGTCCTACTGCCTTATCCGCGATTTACCGAAAACCCACGGACCTTTTTGCAAAAACGCCACCGAAGAGGTACGGGAGAATCTGGAGCGTCCGTTTAAGTTGCAACGGACGGCCGAGATTAATCCGCTTTCTAAATTTTGTTTAAATAAACATAGAACACACTAAACTTTGTAAATTCATAACTTTCAACCCACAACTCCAAATTTAATAAACTTTACATCAATGCAAAGCTCTGACCATGTAGTTTAATTTGACATCATTACTTTTCCTTTTTTGCATCTGTTTTAGTTGATCAACATACAGAGATGCATTTCGGACATATAATTCAACACTTGAGTTCTAAAAATGTTTTCAAAATGAATCCTTTTGTTAAATGTCAAGAAATGTATCCTCTGTCCAGGGGAACCAAAGTTATAAATTTGGAAAATGATTTAATGACCCAATTAATCCGCTACCATTTTCTTCTCTTTTTAAAACACTTCACAAGTAATTCGTTACGAAATTTAAATCCAAACTGAAACTCTGGTTTTTCCTCCCGTAGCGAAGCGCGGGCACTTTGCTAGTCTATTCCTAACAAGAAGATTAAATTGTGTGGATCACTCCATCCCAGCAAAGTACTCCCTTCATCACCAGTGGCGGAGCTTAGTGGGGGCGAAAAGGGCCGTCGCCCCCCCAGCCCATGACCAAAACAGTAGAGAACACCTCACAAATTGGCCCATCTGTACAAGAAAAATCAGCTCAAAGCATAAAATCTTGCCCCCCCCCCCCCCCCCAGCCCAATGGCCCCTCCAACAAATGGGCTGAAGCTCCGCCACTAATCATCAGGGTTTACACGGCGCGGTTCCAATTCCATGCAGTTTCACAATCGGAAGGATTTTAGGCGTGTTTGCATTAAAGTCTGTTTTAATTAGAGTGCGGTAAATGAAATCAGGC
This sequence comes from Poa pratensis, assembly GCA_947311845.1. Lineage (NCBI taxonomy): Eukaryota > Viridiplantae > Streptophyta > Magnoliopsida > Poales > Poaceae > Poa > Poa pratensis. Next base: position 37,390,128 of record CAMZMU010000105.1, read on the forward strand.
CCACGGTTTACTCTCTTTCCTTTCTTTTCACTGGTGTGTACGCGCGTGGGATTTCTGCATGCAGTGGAGACATGAATCGGTCCACGTTCTCCACCAGTGCATGGCTAGAGATTTGCTAATCTGTTGGGCGCGGTTGGAGGTAAAATTACGTCCAGGGATTAGCTTTTTTTACCCAATCAGCTATTGTCTAAATCCTAGAGAAACCTCATGCGCGCCGTGTAAACCGTGACGGAGGGAGTATAGAGTTTGTATGGTAGTCTACACTACTAATAAAACAGAGAACTTAATCTTTCCTATGTCCACTAAAACAAGTGCACACAGATCAACCAGGGCCCTTCGATCATGCCATCCAAGAGTCCGTATTACTTTATGATCGGTCAAACAGAGCAATGGTCTAGATCCATCCTGTCGACCGCCAGAACACGGTCTGCCAAATCTCCACCGTCCGCCTTCCATTCCCACGCCTCTGACCCAATGATCCGTGATTATCTCTACCATAAACGGCGACCCGCCCAGTCGCGCCCTTTATTATCGTCTTAATAGCTAACTAATGCACCGCTAATTTCTCCCTTCTCCCCTCAATCAGCTGCGCTTCAACCTCCACCTTCGCGCAGCACGGCGCTACTCATAACCACCGGCGCCTCATGGCTCGGCCGTCGCAACTCCTCCACACACGCGCTTCGCTGCATAAACCAGAAGCCGTTCTTAACCATTGGCCTTTGCCCCCGACGTGCTGCCATCCTCGCTCTACGCTCCCTCGCGCCTGCCCCGACCGTATTGTTCGCATTGTATGGGCTAGCTGAGGAATGAGACCAGGCCCCATGGACGCAGCAGACGTGCCAGGAGATGTGGCATCTCCGGCCGTGGTGCGGATGTGCATGGTACCCACAGCTGTGGATTCGACCGCACGACGTGTTGAGGAAGCGTGCTCGACCTTGGTTGTGGCTGCTCAGGGCTTCCTGCAGCTACGCTGCTTATGGAAATGCTCAGCGAATTGAGAGGCGCAGACCAGGGTCAAGAGCGGGTTGGAGGAGGTCGAGTTTGCCGGTGTCAAGTGAACCTGCACACAACGATGGAGGGAGGTCGTGTTATATTGTTAAATGGTTCAATATATTTTGATCATTCCATTTAGATATGACAATTGCAGGCAGTGGTGGCTTGGTGTTTATTTTTCTGTATTCCAACGAGGTTGGGCATTGTCCGCGTGAACTGATACATGTAGGCTACAGGCTGGACCAGTAATGCATTGCTTTCTTCATGTTTATCGTTCCATTATGAAATTGTTCATCCTGTGTGCAGTTTCTTTTTTTGTTTATGCGGCAGTTATACAATTGCTTTGATGCCCCTGTCGACTATGAGTTTTCAGAATACTAATTATAAAAAATCTATAGGTTTCGGCAACTCTTTATGTTTGTAGATCTATTTTAGTTTTGGAGAATGGGCTATAATGCACAATCTTAATCTAGCGCCATCTTATTTGTGCAAAGTGCAACAACATAGCGAGTATAGGCCTATTGTTATTCCTGACGATGTTGCTGAAAGAAATCTTCACCATAAGGCAACCAAAAGCTAGCAAAGGTAAATCCTTCTATCTAAATAGGTTGCAAAACCTGTAGAGTTTCTGTTCTAAATCACTTGTTTTAAGACCTGTAGAATTTATGTTCTAGATCAACTATTTTGTTGCGATGTTTGTGACAGGTTTGTACTTTGTAGTTTGTACTCACATGCATAGGGCTTCAGCCGCCACTTCAATATTTACCATATATTATGTGATGATACTAACAAGGTGTATGAAATACTAAGTTGAGGTTAGCCATCACTCAGAAAAACTAATCCGCAGATACAACTTTATTGACGACTTAACGACACTCACATTCGGCTCTTTTCTGCAATTATTTTGTCAGTTCAAGATCGCCCTCCTATGCATGTATTTTAATTTGGCCCAACTCCGTCAGTGCATCGTGTAGTGTTTCTTTTCCTTTATTCATAATCAAGCATCGTGCGGGATCTTGCAACATAAGACTTGGGTTGCCTGTAGAGCAGGTCACACCGGTTATTAGTGGAAGTGTTTAATTTGATGTTATGAGAACTGGATATCCTTAATAGTACTAATTACTGAAGTAAAATCTTTGCTGTTAATCAAGTTGGTTTTGTATAGTTTGGCTTCCATCCTATATTCCTATATATTAATGTCATATATTTTCTCCAAACAAGCCTGTTATGTCTATTTGATTCCTGCAGGTGATAAAGATTGACAAGAGTATATTATTATGGATAACACTTACTTGAAGATCATTTCAGGTAGTGTTCCCATTGTGCAATTGTGGATAAATAGTTGGACTTCTTTTTTCCTTCAAGTGGTTCACATCAAGGCCTTATACATGTGATATATTTTTGTTGAAAAAATAGTTTGTAAAATTTCATGATAGTTGTAGTAGAATCTAATGTGCAAGGGGCATATAATGATTTTTTGGTAATGATAACATGTTATTAAACTCTTATTAAATATTATATTCGAGAAAACAAGACAAGAGCCTATATTACTGGCAGAGACGTGCGTGCACATGCATGGTTACTAGTTAATGAAGAAAGCACTAGTAGGAATGTGCTTATAGCCACCAGCCTACTGCTGGCGGACGACATTTGCGTCCGCCAGCGTTACGACCGCTGGCGGGCGGTTTTCCGTGACCGCCACTGGTTCTACCCGTACCGCTGGCGGACGTCCAACGGTGCCCGCCAGCGGTAGTAGCAGGCAGATGCGAGGAGGCGGAGCTAACTACTGCTGGCGGACGACCCTGGTGTCCGCCAGTGGTAGGAAACGTACCGCTGGCGGACGGTATATAGCGCCCGCCAGTGTTAGTTGAATCGGATGGGGAGAAAACTAGCAAATTACCGCTGGCGGGTACTAGACACCGTCCGCCAGCGGCAAGTGAAATACCGCTGGCGGGCAATCCACACCGTCCGCCAGGGGTAACTTAGTATGTAAATTCATATAACTAGAAAATGGTATTTATAAAAATAATCTGTAAATTTCCTTTGGAACCATTGCTTCCTATACCAAGACACACCTATGTGTCGAATATGAGCACTTTATCACAAACTATGCGTTGAGAATTGACGTAACTTGGTCATTTGGTTCAAAACTTTTATAGATGTTTATACATGATAGTGCTTTTTGTGAAGAATGTTTCAGAAACTTTTGTCAAAAATCAAGTTTATCATTTTACATAGCAACTAAGTACACATAAAAGGACTTTATGCAAGAGGATATATCTTTTTGAGTGTCTTTTCACTTTATTAGTTTTTTTACGAAAAACTGTCGATCGAAACGGCCGGCCACCAGGACTATTCACCAAAAGAGGTCAAAAGAGTGGAGGCAGGATTATTCATACATCTTTATTTAATCCAGTTACATAGCTCGGGTCCATTTTTATTTAACTATAATACATCACGAATAATATCACTAACTTTTGCCGGGTCCTAATCCGCGGGGTGCTGAGCGGTCGGCGCTGCGCACCCAAAGAGCAGGAACCATCACAGGGTCCATACTCACATGAGAAGGAACCCTATGAAGAATCTGTCATCTACTGTCATACTCCACTGGCATATCCAACATAAACACGTAGCGATGGTCGTGCTCGTCCTCCTCGCTGATACGGCGACGCACTACCTCCTCGGGGGCTGGCTCCCTCTGCACCGAGCATGGCCCACGCGACTTCCAACAAAGAAGATCCGGGTCGACGACGTCACCTGGATTCCTCACCAAGCTACGCGTCCCGGAAGATACCACCTCCAAGTGCCAGCCCGGCGGAGCCTAGTCCTGGACATCGCCCATGTCCAACAGGGACATCGTCGCCGAGATCTGAAAAAATGAGTGGGGAATTTGATCAAACACCTAAGGTGCATGCAACCTAGGTAGGGGAGGTAGGGGAGGGAGAGGGCAGCACCTTGGGGAGGGGACGGAGGGGAGGTCCACGGCGGTGTAGGAGTAGTGCGGCACCGGCGGAGGACACTGCAGGCTCGGGCGGCGCCGGACGCAGAGGAGGGCAGCGCCGGCGCGGAGGATGGCAGGCTCGGGCCTCTGCTAGTCCATGGCCTTATATATAAGCAAAAGTTAAAAGAAAAAAATAATTCAAAAACAGGAAAAAAAAACCTAAACCCTAGACCTTACCGCTGGCGGACGAAACACACTGTCTTCCAGCGGTACGTTTCCCTCGCACGGGCCCACCGCGGCCCACCCACCTTATCCCCTCCCCACCCGCGCGCGGCCGCCCAAACCTTATCCACTCCCACCCGCGCGCGGCCGCCCAAACCCTATCCACTCCCCACCCAAGCGCCGCCGCCGCCGGCGCCCCCCACCGCCGCCCCCACCGCCCCTTCTCCCTCTACCGCGACCGCCGCCGCCGCCCCCCTTCTCCATCTACCGCGACCGCCCGTCGCCGCCACCCCCCACTGCACGCCACCGCCCCTGAGCCGCTCCTCCTCCACCGCATGCCACCGCCCCTTCTCCCTCTACCGCGACCGCCGCCACCGCCCCCCTTCTCCCTCTACCGCGACCGCCGCCCCCCACTGCATGCCACCACCCCCTACTGCACGCCACCGCCCCGAGCCGCTCCTCCACCGCACGCCACCGCATGCCACAGCCGGAGCGCGCCCCCACCGCAGTCGACCTCGAGCGAGCCCCCACCTCTCGCGCCCGAGCGTCGACGCCCTCGCACGGCCCCGACGCCCACAGCTCGGTTGCGCCCAAGGTTCGGCCTCCCTCCTCTCCTTCTACCTAGCACACCCGCTAAGTGTTCGCTAATATGCCTAGCATAAAAATTTATTCAAATTGTTATGCTTAGTTTAGTTTAGTTTAAAATTAGGGTTTAGATTACTAAACTAATTCAGGTACCCCGCCGCCCAAAGTTATGTTTAGTTTTGTGAATATGGATGTGAATGTCTGCAGGTACCCCGAGAGGCCCTTGAGATTGCCGGAATGTTGATTAACTTCCATTCCGGCAAATTCGGGTACTCATAAGTCCTATTTTTAGCCAAAGTCATGCCGAAATTTCTCGTGAATTTTGGCATGACTTTGGCCGAAATGTTGTTATTTTTTGTATTCTTATTACATTGCCGATGATTAAAATGTTGTGGCACTATGTGATTCAGAGGTGGTGTGAGTGAAACTTGTAATATGCACAAATATAAAATTTCTGCAGTCTACTAGTTTCGCTAACTCCATCTCTGAATAATTTGTGTGTCCACTCTAAGTATGAGGCATGCTTTAGAGTTGACCCTATTTCATTTTTATAGAATGCCGATGATTACATCTTTCTATACTCAAATTCGTTGTGTAACATTTTTTATTTGCCTTGTATAGAGCATGCCGCCGCGACGCCGCTCCATGAGCGGGTTCATTGGCGTCTGTCACCGCCCATCTGGTCGCTGGTCCGCAGAGATCACCGTGGACGGCCAGCGTTGGTATTTGGGGACCTTCGACACGGCGGAGCTTGCCGCGCGCGCATTCGACGCGGCAGCCTGAAGGTTTGGACGGCCGCGTGCTGAGCTCAACTTCCCAGACGTTGAGTCCCGGGAGGAGGCTGAGTTCCTCGCGCCGCCCATGGAGATCGTCGACATAGACGAGACGCGGCGTAACCGCCACCAGGGGATAGCTCGCCGCGCTGCCGAGATCGACGAGTGGCGGATGGACGCGCTGCGCCGCAACCGCCCCGATCTGGTGCAGGCGGAGCTGGAATTCTACGCCTCGAGAAACAAGAAGAGGCAGGCGAGCTCCGACGTTGGACCTCCACTGCAGCGCCGGCGCCCTGCGAGAAGACCGGCGACGATTCGGACTTCGCGTCGAGCTTCTGGGATGATAGCTCGGACTCATCGTTCGACTTGAGTTCATGCTGGGGACCTTGAATAGTTTTAGGTTAATTTCAAGTTAGCTTAAGTGATGAACTAATGCATGTTGTTTAGCCTATCGAAGTTTAAGCTTAAGTTCATGTTGTTTTAGGTTTGTAATGCCTGTGTGATGAACTAAAGTATCTGTGTATGACACTTTGATCATTTGTATGTGGTCTTGTCTATATTTATGTTGTTTATTCGGTGGCTGTACGTAAATTTACTGTATTTATAATGTATATAATGTTGGAATACGATTTTCCAAAAAAAAAATCCCAGAAAATATACCGCTGGCAGTCGTGCTGGATTACCGCTGGCTGACGCTTGCCCGCCAGCGCTGGACATATACCGCTGGCGGGCGCAATTTCTGCCCGCCAGCGGTAAGGGCGCTTACCGCTGTCGGATGGCTGGCCGCCAGTGGTAATTATTACCACTGGCGTAGTGATCGCTGGCGGGCGCCCGCCCGGCAGCGGTAGGCCATTTCCGTCCGCCAGCGGTAGGCCTTTTCCTACTAGTGAAGAGAGTGTTGTTGTATCTTAGCTAACATACAACACTTACACGTGGCCATAGGCAAAAAGTGTTTCTAACCCAATCATACTCACAACCCACAAGAAACAATGCATTGTACTAGTCGTCTCTTAAATTTTTAATATTCCTATGATAATGTGCTAAGAGACGATGCATTGACACAGGCCTAAGCATAACGATTGATGAGCCAACTTATTACCTTCTCTTGCACAGTGCTCAAATTTGACTTCTCCAATAGCATGCGCCAGCATAAAACAGTCCGCTAGGATAGCGGAGTATGAGTTGCATGCTTGGACTAGCTCCAAGGAAATCTGTGCATATGTCGTGAAATTTAATTTGGTATCCGGTCAGTCTGATGCGAGCATGGGTTCACGCGGCTAAGGATGACCACCATATGTCATGCGTGATGATATCTAGCTACTTTTTTTTTTTTGCAAGGACGATCAAGCTACAGGGCAGACTTTTGTGTCCAAGTTTTCTTAGGTGCACTTCTATGTTTCAGTTGAACATGCACACGACACCGATAAACTCGTCTTGTGCTGCATATATCCATAAAGCATACGGGCCTTCTTTTCACGCATACAGTATACACACACTCCGTAACAAACAAAAAACAAAATTATGGTGTCAAATACTAAATGTGCATTCACGAGCGCATTAAAGAAGAAAAGTGCAATTGTTTTTCCAGCAAAAGTGTGTGTGCCAAATTGTTACACGAGAGTGCTGAAAAGAATGACATGAAAAAGAAGACAAACACTGAAACACACGGGCTTTCTACTAGGTTTAGTTGTTGCTATTCCAATGAAAAGGCAGATCTCCTGCCGCGTTTCAAAGGAAAAAAAAAGGTTGTTGCTATTCACTTCGAGCTCTAGCAGTCTAGCTAATGAACACATCGCACTACGTACACTATTGAGGTTCATAGTAATTAACCTGAGAAAACAGTGGTAATTAGTAGGTAAAACACTGTAAATTCAGTTCAAAGTGGTGGGCGGGTAACTAGAAGAGCTCGAGCTTGTTCCATATCGCCTCCTGCTGGTCGAACGAAGCACTGCGAATAAGATATGGGTAAGCGCTGAAGGTGTCGTCCTCAAACGCCACCGCCGGCTGTGGCGGTGGCTGCAGCACCAGACAGTCCTCCCACGGCGCGGACGCCGCCACGATCATGTCGTCGTCCAGCCCCGTCAAGCACGTGTTGTCCGGCCACTCCACGATCGGGAACAGGGTGTCGTCATCACAACCGGTGGACGCCGAGGAGGAGGAGTAGGACGACGTCGTCGGCGTCGAGACGGCGGTGCAAATCGTTGTTGATGCCGGTGGCAGAGGCAGGGGTGGGTCGCACAATGGCACCACGATCTCGTCCGGGTGGAGCATCGGCACCTCGTCGGTGCAGAAACCGGGGGACTTGGTCAGGATCAGCTCCTCATCATCCACATCTCTCTGGTCCCTCTTTTCCGTCTCTGTAAGCTTCTGCTCCGACGGTGCTCCCTCAGTTTTCAGTGGAGGCTGGTGCTGGGGAGAAGCTGGCGGGAGCGGGAGGGGCTTGTGGGTGGGCGGGTCGATGCCGATGTTCCTGAGTTTCTTCTTGATGTGAGTGTTCCAGTGGTTCTTGATCTCGTTGTCAGTCCGCCCTGGTAAGTGCGACGCGATCTTGGACCACCTAATTTATTTATTTTTGTGAACAAAGAGGAATACTACACTTTTTTAGTAATTAAGAAGGCACATATATACAACTTTTAGGGAGAAGGCAGCACACCGTACCTATTGCCGAGCTGGGCATGTAGGTCGACGACGAGTTTCTCCTCGGCCTCAGAGAGGAGGCCCCTCTTGAGGTCCGGCCGCAGGTAGTTGGTCCACCTGAGCCGGCAGCTCTTCCGCAGCGCAGCAGTCCGGCGAGCTTGGGCACCGCGCGCCAGCAGCATTGGCCGTGGGCGAGGATGAAGCTGACGAGCCTCTGGTCCTCCTCCGCCGTCCATGGCCCCTTCTTCAGCCCCACCTTGTCGCAGCACGGCTGCCTCCCCATTGCACTCAACCCTGAACTCTGATCGAAGAAGCGATGCTCACCTCCTCCTTATATACTGACGACGAGCCGAGCGATCGAGCTAGAGACGGGACAAGTGAACAACTAACTGCAAGCAGTAATCGCAGAGGATATATATCGTGTGCGTGCTCTGCCTCCCTGCTGTGATGTACCCATGCACAGGTGTCGCGACCGTGAGGCTGTTCGTCGGCAGTGTACGTGCCAACCTGCGGCAGGAGCTGCTGCTCATGGGTCCCTTTTGCTTGCTTTGCAATTGCAAGTGCTGCACTACAAAGCCTTCTTTACAAGATTATCATCCTCGGACAGCCTTCGATTTTATTTTTCCAAGGAGCTGTCCATGCATCTTAGACTATTTCTTCAATTCTACGCGAATATTTCACCGCTGACAACTCTTCTTTCTTTTACACATGCTTTGCTTTTCGGATTGAGCAGTTACCGTGAATCTTGACCCCTGCAAATGTGCGGTCATTGTTCTTTCTTTCTAATAAAGTTCAGCCGTCGTTGTAGACCTTCGACACAAGAGGTCCTTGCTTTTTTTCTGAATATTATAAGGTACTCGGACGAAATGCCCATATATATTGGGTACCAAGCTTTGGTCAGCAATTCAAGAGGTTTGTAGCTGCAGTCTACACTACTTGTTTGACAAAAATAAATAAATCTGGCAGCCAGCATCAGGCTGCGAAATACGAATGATGCAAGCCATACAAAGGTCAACACTTTTATCTTCTTTTGTCAAGATATGGAACTTCCCATGACATCAGTTCAATGGAACGCTCCCGAATTGTGCTAGCAAAGCCCCAAACGTCTTCACTCTGTTCTATAAAGAAGTTGTGAGCAATAGCACGTAGATGCGTATCTAGACAAATCTGTGTTAAGTAACTCGAAACGGAGGGAGTAGTATTTTGTTCTATTAGTTGACCACTTGACCTTGGATTTATCTGATCCACTCACTAACAGTACCCATAAGGACTTCATTTCTGGAACTGGCCGAATTATCAGTTCTCTTTGCTAATGTAAAAGGGAAAGAAATAGCGGTTCACTTCAGCTGTTGACTGACTTTTTCCAGCAAGCATGATGATGTTGGTGCTTAATGTGAAGTGAACTCCCGGGTCAAAACAGGCCAAGAACACAAAAATTATCCTAGCTACTCGGAATCACGATGATCGTATACTATATGTCAACATCAGCATGACGAAACGCTCTCGGGGCATTCCATGGCTCGGAACCGACCCCGTCGGCAAACCGTGTTTTGGTGTCGCCCCAAGGTTTCCGGTTCTCGCACTCACAAGAAGTAGAAAGTCACAAACAATGGACATGGGGATGTGAAAGCTTCCTGCTGAAGATGGAGAAGGGCCAGGTCCCAGGTGCCACTTGACAGCTTCCACACAAAGGGAGAGCTGGATCACTCATGTTGGGTGGATTGGGTTTGGAGGGATGGTCCAAAGATTGTGTTCTCCCAACCAACGCCTCCTCCTCCTCCTCCCTCTGACTCTGAGAGTAGTGAGTGGTTCATGAAAGAATCAAGATCGTGTGTGTCTAGCTGCTCATGACACATGTGTTGCTCCCGGTCACAAAGCTCCCTTTCTCTGCATGCGAATCGAATCCGGTCTGTCTCCGGACGCGTGTACTCGGGGACGTTAGTGCTCATGTAAATGTCGTGTCTTTGGGTGCATACCTGATACACCGACATGCGGGAAAAGGTTTTCATGAATTGCTACGTAGCTGCTGCATTTTCTGGTGCGGAGAGAGGGGTGGCCTTCACTTGAGTTCATGGCAAGAAGGAGCAGGGAATTGGACGGCCCACCTGCTGCCTTGCCTTGGAACTCACTGGTTATAGTACTAGTTAGGTTCCCTTGTGTGAAAATTTTCCGTGAGCTCTATTTTCAATTTTATAGTAATGTTTTTGGGAAACCTGTGTGGTTATGAAATTCCAGGTGATCGTACTCGTGAACTGTGATGTTTGTCGGCAACTACAGATTTTGGGCGTGAGGTGGGAACACCCATGTCCAATTTGAATCCCAGAGGAATCATGATCTTACTATCACCTTTACATGCGGTCTGAACTCTGAAAGACTTCAAAAGTTTGGCATCAGACTTCATTGTGTGTACAGCAAGAGCTTATTTTAAACGACCAGGGATGCGACTGATACAACGATGTTCACCAGTGGTGTAAATTTGGTGACGTGAAAAAGTACTAATTCCTGGAGGGCTACACTATGATGCATAGAGGTGGTATGCTCTAGCATCCTGGTACGATATTCTTTCGAAACCTAATCTGCTCACTAAGTGACTAACCACAGGTGTAAAGTTGAGATATAACTCACAATTGTATTGATTGGATTCGGTTTACATTGTTTATATAGCAGAGGAGAGAACCGACTAGGCCTAACCCTAACTTGGGCTACAAGACGTATAAGTCCGTATAGGAATACAATATAATCTAACAACAGGATCAACCTCGTAGGCTTCTTTGGCTGTTCTTTGTTGCTCAATCTTAGGCCCTTTGGCATGTCCGTAATAAGCTCGCAATCGAAAGGAAAACGATTAATCACCCAACAGACATCATCTTTAAAACCATGCTTTTCTTACAGCTGTGGGCGATCACGCTCAAATCTCAGGACAAGGAGAGTGGAAGCTGGCTGATCGCTGAGCTCAAGAAGGCGTATGCTGCAACCAAAGCGACGTAGGATCTCGAGCTTGGTTGTGCCGTCCGTTGGCGAAGTTGTAGGCCACATCAGTTTATCTCTTTCTGGTTGGCTAATCTGTATGCCCCATCATGTATCTCTTTTTAGTTGGCTAAGCTGTATGCCACAACGTTGTAACCGAATCTGAACTTGGTGACGACTTTGTTAAGTCAAAGTCGGGCAATAAAAATGCCGGTTATCTAAAAAAAGTGACTAACCACATGCAAATTCAAATAGATTTGGAGTTTCAAAAAATGAATAAGAAAATTCAGCTAGATTTGTTTAGTAAACAATCTGACTTCATTGGTTGACTGAAAAATGTACATCGGATCTAATAAAGTGAAACAAACGCGAACAACAAAGAGAAGAAGAACAGCTATATTGTGTGCTCACCTATTAATGGTTTTTTATTCAGATTTTACTCGAGTCTTAAGAAATTGCTTTAGGAAAAATATCATTGCCATTGTGAAACTTATTTTGATGGTCTAAATGTTCAGTGAAGGTCCATCGTTCAATTATAAAGTTGTTCAAATGTTGCCAGCAAAATTAAGGCACCTATTGGCATATGCCAGTTGTTACTTGTTACCATTGGACATACAATAAGTTGCACGAGTTCATGAAATCTGCTGCATCTTCATTTGACGAATATCAGCAGATAATTTGGCATCATAGTAAAGTTCAGCTCGGCCTGTAAGCTCGACGCGTCGGTAAAATCCAATAGCAAATATCTATAGGGGAACTATGCTGCATATCTAGGCAGTAATTAAGTACCCAAGTGGCCAAGTACACGGAAGACGGGTGGAAAGCTCACTTCTAATAGCCATCTTCCTGACTCTCGAGGGATGCACGCTCCGCGCAACGGTGGCATGAAAATTGGCCAGGCATTGACGAAGGGACCATCAAATTTTCATGCCTCTCACAGTAAGGCCGATTGCATGTGCTACATTTTGGAAGCGTAAGCCAACAATCCATGCACATAAAGTCTGAGCAAGCAAGGCCAGCCTCAGCTATATCCTCCGAACTGATACAGCCACCACATTTCTCGCATCTAGTAACACAGAAGTAGCAGCCTCGACACAGCGGCAAGCTGTCTTTCACTTTCCTGAAATATAACCAAATTGTCAATATGGAGGTGTACCAAACCTTATAATAATTGCTTCAGGTCAAAGCCATTAGACATGCAGAAATACAAGAATGCTAAAATGTCCGCATCAGTAGTTCTCAAGACAAGAGCAACAAAACAAATGATAGAAACAAGTTGCTTTCATGCAGCCCATAGGGCAAATAAATGAGCTTCGGGACCATTACTTAAAAGCTATTCACAAAAGAAGACATGACCAAGTCAGCTACTCCTTCCACAACCACAGAAGAGAGCAAAAGGGGGAGCAATATCTATGAGCACTGACTCTTGTGACCATCACAAATCAAAGATGAATCTTGTACTAGCAGGACAAATATAGAGTCAAAACAATGACAAAGAGTCGAATAAAGTGCTAGGGCAATTCACAAAGAGATCTGATAGAGAATCAGAAGGTACATACCTACAGTCATCCCTTGTACAATCAAATACAAGCCTGACGTTTGTGCACAATGGGCAGACATCAACATCAATAGGGCGTTTATCATTGGTGTTCAGCACTTCACGGGCTCTATAGTTGTAGAAAAGTGGGCTTGTATCTTGTTGTACTTGTGGGTTACCATTGGACATGAGAGACATGATAATGTCAAGATGATGCTTACTCATCCTGCTAATACCATCGAGACGGAGACGATTTAGATTTCCATTGTGTTCATGCAGAAGCTGAACAATTTTCACCACCCCATCACCGGTCAAGCCTGTACATGTGGGCACATAGAGCTGCAAATCAAGAGTAAGTTAGATTAAATGCATCTAGAGGTCCATGGCTCCATGCAGCTACTGGGTAGGAGGTCGTGAGCAAAAGCCTCAGTAAATAGTATAATGTAGAGTGTTTGTCCCGTGCATTTAACCATGATTGTATCATCCACAAATAAAAATGAGCAATCAAGCAAATATAGAAGAGCTGTATAAATGCTGTGGTCCATCTATTACATAAACTAAAGAACATGATCAATAAGCAAGACTTCAAGATTCCATATACTATTCTTTTCAGGAAAGTATTTCTCATTGTCACATAGACCAGAAACTCCTAAATCATTGCAGCAATTCAACAGGGGCAACTTAATAGGCTCATTAGTGTTCCATACGAAGTTGGGATCAAGAACAATGATTTTGGACTCGCAAGAAAAAACAATGATTTTGGAATAAACTGGTCCTCATTAATGACTCAAAACTGGTTCCCAGCTTGTTACGAGGGAGAACCCTTTTTAACAAAACTTTTGGCATTTGGAGAGTACAATTTGGTTTGCAAAGGCTTTATACCAGTAATAATCAGTTTAAGGATTATCTAGTTGAAAAATAAATATATACGAATAAATTTGCCTGACTGGCTAACCCTCTCCAATTTGGAAGTTAAAAAGGTTACTCAGAGTTAATAGTGGCAATCAGCAAACTGACCATGCTAATTTTAGCCCTGGATCGATAATACTGCACTTTAGTAGTCTAGAAGTTTCTGAACTGAGTGTCAGTTGTTTCAGGCTTACTCTCATCAGGAGAGGATGGCACAAGGTAAGTTGGGGCAATTTTCGTTGGTTTTCTTACTCAAATGTCATACCAGCTCCTAGGGCTGGGGATACATACTTATAGGCTGCTAGCCAGCCGAATATGCTAGTCTAAGATGCTAACAGCAATCCTAACAGCCAGTCCTTTGATGCCTATCCTAACTGACTGTCCTAGATACTTGACTGTCCTAGATGCTTGCCTGTCCTAGATGCTCTCTAACTGCTGGTCCTACACAAGGACCTTATCCTGCAGTTTTACACCGACCAAAGACCAAGACTACAGTACAAGACTTATTCAACATTCTCCCCCTAAGTCTTGTGCGTCGTCTTGTGGGTGGGCTGGACCATCCCAATCCTGGAGCAGAGTTCAATGAACTTGATCCTCCCAAGTGGCTTGGTGAGCAAATCGGCCAGCTGATCCGTGGTGTTGATGTAGCTTGCCTTGATGCTCCCTTCCTCCAAGCAGGCCCGGATGAAATGGTGCCTCAGCCTGATGTGCTTGCTTCTTTCATGGAACACGGGGTTCTTCGCCAGGGCCAGAGCAGACTTGTTGTCCACCATGAGCTGCACTGATTTGGCATCCCGTCCAAGGAGATCGCCAAGGAGACGAGCCAGCCAGAGCGCCTGTGTGCACGCTGTGGAGGCTGCCATGTACTCGGCCTCGCAGCTAGACAGAGCAACCACCTGTTGCTTGATCGACTGCCAGCTCACGAGGCACTTGCCGAGGAAGAACATGATCCCGCTCGTGCTTTTGCTGGTGTCGATGTCGCCGGCGTGGTCGCTGTCGCTGTACCCGACGAAATCTTCCTCCCCTGAACTTCTGGGATAGTGAAGGCCATGATCAAGCGTCCCCGCAACATAGCGGATGATCCTCTTCACGGCTTGCTCATGCTCCGTCGTCGGTCGCTGCATGAACCTGCTGACATACCCGACGGAGAACGCCAAGTCTGGCCTGGTGTGAGCAAGGTAGCGGAGGCTCCCCACAAGACGCCGGTACATTGTGGCGTCCACCTCCTTTGTCTTGCTCTCACGGCTTAACTTCAGCCTCTCCTCCATTGGAGAGAGAGCTGGATTGCAGCCGTGAGCTTGGCGAGCTCGACGATGCGCTTGGCGTAGGCTGTTTGTCGAAGCGTGATCCCGGAGTGATCCTGGTGCACCTCGATCCCTAGGTAGAAGGAGAGGAGCCCCAGGTCACTCATCTGGAACGCGGCCTTCATCTCGTCCTTGAACGTGGCCACCTCTGCATCCTTGATGCCGGTGATCACCAGGTCGTCCACATAGACGCCCACCAACAGGGCGTTTGCTCCTTTGCCCCGTCGATAGACGGCCGCCTCATGCGGGCTTTGCTCGAAGCCCATCGTCTTCAGCGTGGAGTCCAGCTTGGCATTCCATGCCCTTGGTGCCTGCCGGAGACCGTAGAGGGCCTTGTGTAAGCGAAGCACCTTGCCCTCCGTGCCGGGGATCACAAATCCCGGCGGCTGCTGCACATAGACCTCCTCCTTCAAGTCGCCGTTGAGGAAGGCAGACTTGACGTCCATGTGTGACACACCAGCCCTTCTGCGCAGCAAGTGCAAGGATGAGTCTCACGACTCCATCCGTGCCACAGGAGCATAGGCGTCGTCGAAGTCGACTCCCTCCTGCTGCAGAAATCCTCGCGCCACCAGGCGAGCCTTGTGCTTGATGATCTTGCCGGCCTCATCCCTCTTCAGTTTGAACACCCATTTAAGGGTGATCGCACGATGACCACGAGGGAGATCAGCAAGTTCCCAGGTGCGGTTCTCCTTGACCGCGTCCATCTCCAGCTGCATTGCAGCGCGCCATGCCTTGTTCCTGTCAGCCTCTGCAAAGGATTGGGGCTCGCCGTCTTCATGCGCGAGCTGCAGCTGTGCTTCTAGGTTGCGTGGCACTAGTCCCGGCGCTGGTTGATCGCCGAGCAGATTCTCCATTGTCCTGTACCTCAGTGGCTCCTCATCATGATATGCATCAACCCGCTCCTCATCTTGGGAGAGCGGAGTAGCAAACTCCACCTGATCACGCTCGGGTGAGCTGATGGTGGTGCAGCTGTGCCTGGAGGAGTGGCTGCAGGTGATGGAGTACGTGTCGATGCCGGTCGTGGCGTCACAGGTGTGGCCACCGCCGGGTTGATGGAGGCTTGCTCAGCTGAGAGGAGCTGCCTGCTCCCCCGACCTCCTTGATGTGGATATACTCGATGGTGAGTTCATCACTCACCGGAGTCGAGCCATCATCCACAGCCTTGTCCCATGCCCATCCTCGCCCTTCGTCGAACACGACGTCGCGCGCCGTGCGCACACGTTGTTTTGGGTCGAGATGCGGTAGGCCTTTGAGCCTCCGAGTAGCCGATGAAGACTCCAGGTGTGCTCCTGTCTTCAAGCTTGCCGATGTGGGTGAGCTCTTGGCGAAAGCGAGACAGCCAAAGACCCGCAGATGGGAGACTGTTGGCTTCCGCCCATGCCACGCTCATACGGCGTCCTGCCGTCGAGAGCCTTGGTGGGTGAGCGGTTGAGGATGTGGACCGCTGTGTTCACCGCCTCTCCCCAGAACACGGCCGGCATCCTCTCTGCTTGAGGAGAGCACGAGTCATCCCCACCACCGTTTGGTTGCGCCGCTCGACAACCCCATTCTGCTGTGGGCTGTACGGCGCGGAGTAGTGGCGCTTGATGCCTTCATCTGCGCAGTAGGAGGCGAATTCAGCAGCTGTGAACTCGCCGCCGTTGTCGGTGCGCAGCACTCGCAGCTTGCGGCCGCACTCAGCCTCTGCAGCAACTTGCGCGCGCCTGATGGCGTACGCTGCCTCCCCCTTGCTGCTGAGGATCACCACCCACATGAAGCGGGAGAGATCATCGACGAGCAGCAAGAAGTAGCGCCTTCCTCCTGGTGTGGCTGGTGTCACCGGGCCACACAGATCGCCATGGACGAGCTCGAGCTTCTCCTTGGCTCTGAAGCTCGCCTGCTGGGGAAAAGGATGGCGTCTGTGCTTTGTCATCACACAGACGTCGCAGAACTGCTCCACATGGTCGAGGCATGGCAGGCCTCGCACCATCTCCTTAGCACTGAGACGCTTCAGGGCCTCAAAATGAAGGTGCCCAAAACGCTCATGCCACTGCCACGCCTCGTCGTCTCGACGAGCTGCGAGGCAGACAGGTTGTGCCACCTGCACCTCAAGAACATAGAGGCGATTTGCACCTCGAGTTACCTTAGCAAGGAGGCGCTGGTGGCGATCCCATATGCGCAGGATCCCATGCTCGATCATCACTCGCGAGCCATTCTCATCCAGCTGTCCCAAGCTGATGATGGAATTCCTCAGCGCGGGGATGTAGTAGACGCCGGTGAGCAGCCGGTGCTCGCCGGTTTTGGCGATGAAGATGACAGAGCCCACGCCCTTGATCTCCACGGCGGAGGCATCTCCAAATTTGACGGAGCCTCGCACCTCGGGGTCGAGCTCAGCGAAGAACTCGCGTCGACCAGTCATGTGATGAGTGGCACCGGTGTCGAGGCACCACCCATCAGCCTTGTTCTTGCCGGAGCCATCAAGAAGAGCATGCGCCTTTGGCTCATCGAGGTGGAGGAGAGCTGCTGCAGATGGAGCTGCTGCTGGCAACTCGACGCTTGCGTGCGTCATGAACAGGGCTCGATCCTCCTCCACAGCTTGTGCAACATTGGCTTGGCCGCGTTGTTCCTCCGCAGCCTGTGCCACGTTGGCCTGGCCACGACGTGGCTGCCGGCACTCCTTGGCCCAGTGGCCAAGCTTGCCACACTTGTGGCAGCCATCATCTTGTGCTGGCTGAGGCCTGCCAGCGGCACCTCCACGGGCACCTCCACGGGCATCGCCATGCCCTCTAGCTTGGAAGCCTCCGCGCGATCTGCGCGGTCTGCCGCGCCAGCGACCACCTCTGGTGAAGGAGGACTCCCCCTTCTTCCCGTCGCCTTGGCCGGCGTCCCACTGCTCCCTGGATAGGAGCAGCTTCCCACCAGTAGTGATGGGCCCCGAGAGAGGCTGCAGCTCGTCGGTGTCGACGACCTTGAGGCGTCCAATTGCCTCCTCGATCGTCATCGCGGAGAGGTCCAGCAGAGACTCGATTGAGCGAGCCATCTGCTTGTACTTCTCGGGGATGCACCTGAAGAGCTTCTCCACAGCCCTCTCCTCGTCGTAGGTGGCATCGCCGAATTGCACCATTTTCTGCAGCAGAGTATTGAGGCGGAGAGCAAAGTCATCAACATCCTCACCTGGCTTGAAGGCCAGGGTCTCCCACTCCTTGCGGAGTGTCTGCAGGGTGGACTTGCGCGCACGATCGCTGCCGATGCGTGCCGCGGCGATGGCGTCCCAGGCCTCCTTGGCAGTTCGCTTGTTGGAGAGCGAAAACTGCATCTCGGGCGGGACTGCGGCGATGAGGGCGTCCAGCGCCCGTCGATCCTCATGCTGGTCGACAGCGCCCTCCTGCACTGCCTCCCACATGTGCCGCACCTGGAGCCTGATCTTCATGATCGCGGCCCACTCGACGTAATTGGTTTTGGTGAGGGTGGGCCACCCAACACCGGGACCAACTTCCCTGACAACAGTCCGGACCCCGTAGGGCATCGGCCTTGGTCATCCCAGCCGCCGTTGCCGTGCGCGCCTCCTTGGCGCCACCGCGAGCGTGCTCAGCTGCCCATGCGCCGCCCGCTCTTGCGCCGCGTCGTCGAGGTCGGCGTCGACGTTGCTGTCAGCGGACGTGGAGCTGTCGGCGCTGTTGCGCAATGCCTTGGCCTCCGCCGCAGCCACACATGCTGCCTCCGCCGTCTCTGCTGCTTCTACCTCCGCTCTGGCTGCTGCCAGCCTTGACGCCCTTGCCGCCGCTGCAGCGGCTTCCGCAGTCACTCGCTCGCGCTCCTCTGCCTCTGCGCGCTCGGCCTCCTGCCGACGCCGCATGCTCGAGGTAGCCGTGTGCTGAGAGTGACCTGTGGACATGGCTCGCTGCTGGGGGGCTGCGTGCTGCTTCTGACGAGCTACTGCTCGACAGCCCAGAGGGAGGTGAGTAAGCTGAGGCTATAGGAGACACTACACCTAAAGGCTGGGGTTGTTCAACTCTTGGTGAGAGAGGAGAACAGGAAATGCTCAGGCTGCAAGATACACTCGCTCTGATACCACTTGTCAGTTGTTTCAGGCTTACTCTCATCAGGAGAGGATGGCACAAGGTAAGTTGGGGCAATTTTCGTTGGTTTTCTTACTCAAATGTCATACCAGCTCCTAGGGCTGGGGATACATACTTATAGGCTGCTAGCCAGCCGAATATGCTAGTCTAAGATGCCAACAGCAATCCTAACAGCCAGTCCTTTGATGCCTATCCTAACTGACTGTCCTAGATACTTGACTGTCCTAGATGCTTGCCTGTCCTAGATGCTCTCTAACTGCTGGTCCTACACAAGGACCTTATCCTGTAGTTTTACACCGACCAAAGACCAAGACTACAGTACAAGACTTATTCAACACTGAGGATCTTTTCTTACAAAAGAAAGAGCAACAGAAATAAAGAATAATATGACTAAATACAATACAATATGCACCGTAGAGGGTTTGATGTCCCCAACAAATCAACCAGGTGAAGGTAGCATCAGATATTATTTGCAAATATTGCAGTGGTCTAACTGCTCTAGCATTTCGTAGCCACGAATTAACAAGAATTTCCAAGGCAAATCTAACATGGATCCCATCAGTGCACTGTATAATTCTATGTATTAATGCCAATGTGAACTGTACATGTCCTAACCCTAGTCACTATCACCATTAGCCAAGGTAAGTCCAAAAAACATAAATCATTAAGACATCCCACTCCTGTGGAAAGTGGGTGAGAAAATTCCAGCAGAAACTGTAACCTCATGCTATATAATAAACACCCTATATTCTACCCTGAAGTTGTGTGATTTAAGAAAAGGAAAAAGGAAAACACTCCACAATCAGAGGCATCTTGTGCATAAATGAATCATTTAATGGCACTAAGTTATCGATAAATGATAATCATGTTAAACTCAAGTTCAATCAGAAATATGGTCACGGTGGTTCCCAAATCACACCTATTCTCTCTCCCTGTCTACGATCTTAAAGATTTGAAGCTAGTGGACTAGTGGCAGGTAGGTTTGTTATATAAAAGAGAGTCAATTATATGAACAATTGATGAGGAAAAAAAGAACATACAAAAGAGTACTTTAGAAGAGGAAAACTATAAATTTACAGCTGTGATTACTTTCTTCAAAATATATCACATGCACTAGCACGTGGAAACTGTTACAAAACATCTCGTCCTTCGGGGCAGATTTGGCCAGTGGCATGCTGACACCAACATAGATTGGTAAGTGGGGAGTCAGCGATAGAATCAGAGAAAGATGAAGAGAGAGAAGAGGGAGACTTCATGGCAGGTGCTGACTGACATGTGGTTTCTTTTTTTTTTTTGAACAGGGGAAGGCCCAAAAGGGCCTAGAAGCTTCCATTACTCAGCGGTGGAGTACATTTTACAAATAAGCCCAGATTAAAAAAGAAAGTTACAACACAGGGCATACTTTTTGCAGCAAGGACCTCAGAAGAAAAAGAAAAAGCGATCAGGTCCAGCTCCTTCTCCACCGAGCTGTCGAGGATGGCACAGCCGAGCGTAACACCGCCGGGGACGAACCACTTGGGGTGAGACGCAGGAGCTCGCTGCACCAGAGCCACAGGGGCTCCGCAATGGCACCACGGCTGGAGGTTGATTTTCTCCTTTCATCGCCCACCGGAAAAAGCCGTCGCCGACGAAGAAGGGTTGGAGGGGTCGCCTTTCGACCGTCAGAGATGGCAGCCTACTGTGAGCTGCCATGGATGGCCTCCCAATAGCTTCTTCCGAACACCCCTGGCGCAGAGCCAGTATCCAGCCAGCAGTAAGACGGAGATCACCCTCTATCTCGCCACCATGGCGAGGAACAAGAGAGGAGCCCAAGCTTCTGCTGTGGTCACTGAATCTGCATATGAACCTAATCTTCTGCCTCTTGTCCGTATGCGCAAATCCACCATCGAACTCCAGAAACCCGCCACGATTTGGAGGAGGCAGATCGAGAAAGAGGTAGCAGGCAGAGAAGATCAGGGGCCCAATCTTTATGAAGAAGCCGCCGGCACTCCGCATCGTCGCCACTTTCGATTACCACCATGGGAACACCGTTGCGAAGAGCAGAAGAACAGCGAAGAGGCAGGGCTGGTCGGGGCGCCCCATCTCCATGCTTCCCCTGCGCACCTTATTCAGAGGGATGCGAGTTTCCTTCGTCCTCCCTTGCGAGCTCGCTTGCCACCGGTGAGACGCAGCGAGGTGGCCGGAAGCCACGGCGCAGCGGATCTGGCCGCCGAGATCCGCCGTCCTACCCTCAAGCTCATACGGCATAAAGCCACACGCCAAACAGGCAAAAGCTAGATCTACACCTACTACTACTATATACAGAAAGCCACGCGCACCTCCCTCTTCTCTACTCCGGCCGGCGACGCCAGCGGCGGAGACTGACATGTGGTTTCAATAAGCAGTAGTGTACAAGGAACCGCCCGTTTTGCAGTGGAATTTGAAGGTATTCACAACTCCGAGTCACAATTTTTTACAAACACAAGGAAGTGAATCCTTTTGAGGCGACGAAGAAGAGATCACCAACGCTCTGCGACAAGGTTCTATTAAGCGCTAGGCGCTGATTGAGCATTTGCCTCTGCTTTTCCCATTTCTGAAGGACTAAAGTGCTAAGCGCAATTAAGCGCATGTTTAAGCGCAGTTGAGCACTAAGCGTTTTGCTCAGCGCCTAAGTGAGCTTAAGCGTGCGCTTAGGCGCGCTTTTTATATGGATTCACCGCACAGCTCACAGAATAGCACACAGAACACAAAATGGAAACCAAAGCAATTAACCAACATACTAGGCCACCTAGCACTCGCAATTAATTGAGTGATGTGCTTCACAAATTGAATCAGAGTTCATGATCATACCTTCCCCAATCAGCAACATTATCTTTTGTTGAGAGCATCAAGATTACATGGATAATTCCATGGGGCTCCTCCCTTGTTGGACTCATTTTCTTACATGTATATTTTGAGTCAAATAGACTTACGACATAAATTTGAGTAGCAATAATCTCCGTCAAAACACAAGCTTCTATTATGTCTCAATCTTATCTTCAGTGACACTATACCGATATCTGCCATACGACCTTAGCCAAATTAGTACTCACTACCGTCGCACTTGTACATTACCGTGGAAATGTAAGACTTTGTCGTCAACTTTCGAAATAAAGAGTATTTTGGTAAAAATTGTATCAAGTAGAAATTTTTTTGATAGATTAGTACTTTAGTTGTGGAATAATATTGTACTCCCTCCGTTCACTTTTATAAGGCATTCTAACTTTTTTCGAAAATATGTATCTAGACATATTTAGTGTGTAGGTTCACTCGCTTTTGATCCGTATCTAGTCCGTATTGAAATATCTAGAATGCCTTATAAAAGTGAACAGAGGGAGTACATGATGTTATGTAGAGTGTTGTAGTTACACGAACAAATGAAGCAGAAGCAGTAGTTTAAGAATACATAGTTAAATTTCATATGGCAAATTGGTAAAAATAGGGACCAATTACAATTGGCCAAAAAACTTCAATACTGTAACCTAGTAGCTTTCTGTATAGTAGAATCTTTTGCTGGTCGTGGAATTTCTAAAATATCTTGCAAAAAAAGAAAGAAAGAAAGAAAAACTTCTGAATTTGAATAATTTGAAGAAAGTTTGAAGACATAATTAAAGAGCATAGTTCTGAAGCTGAAGTGACTGAGCACTTTGTCATGTCCTACAACCTACATTGCCAAAGCATCTGTAGCATATCAAGGGATTCCTAGCTATGTGTTGTTTACTGCAAGCAGGCGTAACGCTTTGCCTAGCGCAAGTGAAAACAATTAATCAACTGAATTGACATCTCTTCAATGACGCACGTGAAGAAGTTTGTACGGGCATCCAAAGTTGCCTATAATTAACCATATACATCACATAACAAGCTTACTTTCCTTCCTTAACATCATGTCCAGGTTTGAACTAGTAAAATGTACTCCCTCCATATCACAAATAGATGTCGTTTCAGACATTGACACAGTTTTTAAAATTTACCTTTCACCACCAATTTTTATTATAATATATGTATAAAACACAAGAAAAAATAAATCGTGAATATACTTTTCAACTCAAATATAAACATATGATTTACAAGTTCTCAATCAAAATATTATTCTAAACAAAATTTGTAGTTACAATTTTAAAAGCTTGACTTAAGACATGTCCAAAACGTCATCTATCTGTGATATGAAGGGGTAGCAGTTTTTAGGAGGATATTAATTGAAAAAAAGTTGAATGTGTTTCTTCCTTGGTGCATACACAAGTTGTGATAACGCCATAACTGTTAAAATGTTGTTGTGTTTACAACACGGGGCTCTGTCTCTCTATTTCACCAGGCTCGTATGAGCTTATCCATCTAACTTGTGGCGTCAGACTAGTTCAGATAGTATGAAGAGTCATATAAGGAGTCTAGGAAAAAGGGGTTTAAGGAAGAATTGCAGCCGGCCAGCCAGCAAGACAAGATCAGGAGGATCCGTGTCCTTAGAATTAGATAGGTACTAGTACTAGTTAATTGAGTCCGTGGGGATTCTATAAAAGCATGCCCATTGTACCCTGAGGGCAAGCAATAGTAAAAGTCTCTCTATCCCCATATACTTTAGCAGCCCAATCTAATTCCCTAGTAGTTCTCAATCTCCTGCTGCCTACCCACGCCACGCAGCGCCTATCCGACATCGCCAGCCCCAGCCTCCGGTGGACTAACCGTACAACCTCAGGAGAGAAACAAGCATCGACCTATCGTAATTTATCTGTCACATATTCACATCCCATGGCTTAAATAGTTCTCCTACATAATCCAATAGTTATAATTCAGCAGGCGATGTGGTTTTATGATGATTCTGCTGTAGTAGTCAAGTTCAGAATCAATAAAGAAGGATGGCATCCTGGCGCCATGTGTGGACATAGCTAATCCTAACCAAGAGGCAAATGCAATGAAGTGTTTTACTGAATTTTAGTCCTTCTTTCACATTGGCCTCTTCTAGTCACGGAAACGTGAGCTGAGTTGTTGAACCTAAGCAACCACAAAGGCAGGCATAACAACAAACACTAAGCGCGCGCCAGTCATTACCCAAGCATGCAGCAATTCATGGTCTCGTCTCACACACTTGAAGAGGAAAAAACCAGGCGCCGGAAACGACCGAATATATACCTCGGTGACGCCGGGATTGTGCTCCACGACCGGAGCAGGCCAGCGTCGGAGACGTGGAAGCACCGAGGAGGCGGATGGACCGCAGCGTCCCCTCCGCCCTCGCAGTCAGCTTGAGGAGCACTTGGTCGGTCACCCGGTTACTGAGCGGCGGCTCCACCACGAGGCGACGCCACAGGAGGGGGTCCCCCGCGACGGCCTCGCCGAGGAGCCGGCATACGCGCCAGCAGGCCAGCAGCTCGGGCAGCCGCATGTGGCCCAGGGCAAGGAACAGGGCAGCGTGTGGCTCGCCGGGCGCCGCGGCCGGTGGCGGCGGAGGCGTTGAGGCGGTCGCCGTGGTCGGAAGCATTGTGTGGTGAATGGCCACTGACGTGAGGAGGATAGTTTGCCTTCGTGGGGGAAGAATACGTACACACCGGCAGAAGAGGAAATCAAATGTCAATTTAGTTCGTTCGAATTTGAAGTCCGAATTACTCCCTCCGTTCTAAAATACTCCCTCCATTTCACAATATAAGATGTTTTAGTTATCTTTCATGTTCACTTGTATACACATGTATCTAGACACTTTTTTGTGTACATATTCACTTAGTTTAGTGTGAATCTAGACAACATGTGACACACCTAAAATATCTTATACGTATTATGGAACGGAGGGAATAGATGACTTTCATTTATCTAAATACGGATGTATATAGACTTGTTACACATCTAGATACATTTACATGTAGACAAATGAAAATCATCTAATTTAGAACGGAGGGAGTACTTGAGTGTAAATTTCCGTTCTCCCACGCACTAGGATAGTGGTTGTGTTTTTATTTAAAAGAGAAGACATTGGGATTTGCGTCTAGTTTTAAATACTCTCTCGTTCAAAAATAAGTGTCTTAGATTTATCGAAAAATGGATGTATGTAGACTTAAAACATGTCTAGATACATCCATTTTTGTGCAAATTTGAGACACTTATTTTTGTACAGAGGGGGTACTATTCTTGAACAAATACGAAAGTGTTTATTCTCGCTCGTGCGAGCGGTCGCACGTTCCACTCTCCTCCCTCCGCGCGATCCTCTCTCCTCCGTGTCTGTGTGTGAGCGTGTCCACCCCTTTGTGATCGCATGCGGCTTCTGTCGGGATTTTTCTTTTGTCGTTGTCTGATATCGTATGGCGTGACGTGGCTGGCAAACGAGAGACGACAGGTAGTTGCTGATCGATCAAGCTAGGCTAGCTAGCTGCGGGTAGCTGCCCATTCCTTTTCTGGTTCGTTAGCCATTCCCTTTCTTTTCTTTTTTTTCATTCTTATCTATTTAATTTCTTTCATTTATTTTTTTCTTCCTTCTACACAAGTATGACAACAAGTGACGTGTCAAAGATATTTTTCTTTTGTCTATTTCCTTTATTTTGTTTTATGGAACATGTATTTACTATTCCCTTTACGCGCTAAAAAAATTCAAATAATGCCTGCAAAAAATACCAAGTATAATTTTTCAATTCCCTTTTTGGGACAGTGATTTTTTAGGGTATATAAAAATGGGTGCGGAATAGGTAAAGTCCACTTTCTACTAGTACAAAAAAAATAGAATAGAAAAGAACTACCACTTTCTACTAGTATAAAAATAACAGGAAACCTAATTCAGACTACTACGCATTTTGATCAAAATAGATTTCAGATGAATGCCAATAATATCTAAAGACAAAGAAAATATAATTATGAAGCGATGGGCATAATAGACATGGGCACATAGTTATCATGGTGTTGATGACGTAGTTATCAAGATTATCAAGGTGTCAAGTAAAAAGTTAACTCCATGTTAACATATGGTTACCAAGGAGTTAACAATGGTTGTTGTCAAAGTGTTGATGATGTAGTTATCAAGGTGTCAAGCACAAAGTTACCTCCATGTTAACGATGAAAGTACCAAGGTGTTGCTAATATAGGTACCGAGGGGTGTGATAATGTAATTACCAAGGGGTGCGATGATATACTTACCTAGGGTGTGATAATGTAGTTACCAAGGGGTGCGATGATACAGTTAACTAGGGTGTGGTGAGTATCTTATCCTCTCCCTCTCTCTCTTCTGCTACAATACCTGAGAACGTCCTCACCGTGCCTAGGCCAAACCAAGGCCTCTCCTGCCGGTGCCGCCGGTCGGAGATGGCTAAGGGGCGGCGCCGGTCTTCCTCCTGTGCATAGTAGACGTAGGTTCTTTCCTTCCCACATGGAGAAAGGCGTTATGCCACGTAGAGGCAGATCTGCAACGCGCTTGAGCAGCGTTGGAGAAGGTCTGGATCCCCTTCCTTCTGGGCGTCGATGGCCGGCGTCGATGGGGTGGGGATCTGGGCATTGTTGCCTCAATAAGCTCAGCATGTGGTGGATTCGAGTACTACTGCTCGCCTCTTCTACCTTCTGTTGCCAGCGTGGAGCTGGGGTGCAGGGGTTGGAGGAGACGGAGGCGTGCATCTAGATCGACTTCGGGGTTTCCTCTCCCTGCCTGGCTAGGCCGCATGCGAGTTGCGGCCGTGGCGCTCAGGAACTTGCCCTCGGTGGCTCTCCGTGGTGGAGGGCGCAAGGAAAAAGGATCCTGCAGGCGGGTTCCTTGGCTATCTCTTGCATCTGAGATGCGCTGCTGCTGATTCTTCTCCGGCCGGCCGTGGAGGCGAGGGGAGGAGATGGTGCAGCCTCTGCATCGTCAGATCTGAGGATGGCGTTGTGGGGTTTATGTTGCCGGAGCTTACGAGCGGCTTCTGGCGTACGGCGGTGGAGGTGAGGCAGCCCGTCATGCTCCAGTGGTTGGAGGTGGCGGCTGGTTTCGTTTCTTCGGCGGCTTCTTTCATAAAGCTCGGTAATCGTGGATCCAGCGGCGGCAGCCAAGACCTGGGTGATTTCCTTGTTACTCGTCTCGGTGACGGTGGAAGAGGGGATCCCCAAGCTCTTGTTTGCTCGCAGTTGGTTCTGCACCAGGGGAGCACAGAAGCTGCTCCTTGGAGGTCATCGATGGCGGCACTTCGTCAGCTGCCATTTCTGATGGTTGAAGGGCAACCCCTCCATCCCTTCTTTGTCGGCTATGGCATCCTCCGACTGGCGACAGATGGTTTTATTCAACCTCCAGGCCGTTGTGCCATTGCGGAGGCCCTTTGGCTCTGGTGCAGCTGGCTCCCGGTGCCCATCTCCAAGTGGTTCGTCCCCGGTGGTAGCGTACTTGGCTGTGCTGAGCTTTTCCGTTGCAGCGGTGTTGGAGCCGAACCCTATTGCGTTCCTCAGTTTAGTTGTAGGGTCCTTGATGCAAAATGTAAGGACTGCGTTGTAATTTCTATTTTCTTTCGGTCCTCCGTATACTTTGCCACTCCTATGAATACAAGCTTCTAGGTCCCTCTGGGACCGCCCCTGTTCAAAAAAAAACTAGGGTGTGATAATGTAGTTACTAAGGGTGCGATGATATAGTTACCAAGATGTTGAATAGTTACCACCAGGTTAACGATGAAGTTATCAAAGTGTTGCTGCCATAATTATCAAGGGTCGACTGAAAACTTACCACATGTTTTGTGGTAAAGTTACCAAGGTGTTGCTGAGTAGTTATCAAAGTGTTGTGATAATATAGTTAACAAGTTGTACGATGAGGTAGTTACCTAGGGTGTGATAATGTAGTTACCAAGTGGTGCGATGATATACTTACCTAGGGTGTGATAATGTAGTTACCAAGGGTGCAATGATGTTGTTATCAAGATGTTGAATAGTCACCACCATGTTAACGATGAAGTTACCAAGGTGTTGCTAACAAAATTATCAAGGGTCGACTGAAAACTTACCAAAAAAATCTGATACAGTTACCACGGTGTTGCTGAGTAATTATCAAGGTGTTGATAATTAATATAGTTACCTATGGTGTGATAATGTAGTTACGAAGGGGTGCGATGATATACTTATCTAGGGTGTGACAATATAGTTACCTAGGGTGTGATGATTTTGTTATAACGGTATTGCTCAGTAGTTATCAAGGGTGCAATGATATAGTTACCAAGGTGTTGAATAGTCACCACCAGGTCAACGATGAAGTTACCAAGGTGTGGGTAGCATAATTACCAAGGGCCGATTTGAAAAACTATCACATTTTTTAATGATTAAGTTACCAAGGTGTTACTGAGTAGTTATCAAGGAGTTGATATTTACCACCATATTTACGATGATGCTACCAAGGTGTTGCTAATATAATTACAAATGGTCGCATTAAAAAGTTAACACCGTGTTGATTATAAAGTTATCAAGATGTAGTTTCAATAGTTATCAAGGTGTTAATGATGTGATCACCGAGGTACGGTGTGACGTAGTTATGAGGACATCGAAACAAAAGTCAATATGATGTTGAGGTTGATAACATTTTATATTTACCCTTGAAAACTCATGTACTGAGTATTGGTAACTTTAAGTTCTTTGAGCATATAACCATGAGATCTGGCTTTGAATATCGCATCCTGGCCTATTTATTGGTGAAAGCGGATCTTAAATCGGATGTATCATTTCAGAAATAAAACATTTTGAATTTGTGCACTAGTGCATACATGCAACACTTTCCACAAATGGATCATCCGAAAAGTTCAAAAGTTACCAAAAGCGTCGAAAATTGTGCAAAAATGTGGAAGTATAAATTTGAGGTTGGTAACTCTTATATTTACCCTTGATAACTCACATACCATGGGGTTGGTAACTTTTAGCATAAAAAAAGTTATCGAAACATATCAACATAGGATCTAGTTTTGAAGATCTCGTCGCGACCGATTTAGTGGTGAAAACGAATCTTCAATCTGATTTGTCGTTTGAGAGATAAAACAGTTTAACTATTCGAAATAGGAAAGAATCTGGCTGACATACTTTTTTCCCACGTACAGTACTTACCTGCATCTTTTGTTTTGATGTAGCACTATGCTTTAACATGTTTTTTTCTTTCGCAGATAGTGCAAAACCTGAAAGTGAAAAATACGCTGCAATATGACATGAACAATCCCATCGAATGCCTTGATCTCCATCTCACAGAAATTACTATCAACTACCGAGGCAACGCACCTGAGGTTGAGTTCGCCAAGTTTTTTGTTCTTAATGCAAGGGTGCTCAAGCTAAAGAGGTTTGACGTCGATTTAGGCAAACATGCTAAATGGTTTGCTAGTCAGCGCAGTAAACTAAATCTGTATGAGAAAGCTTCTGCAGAAGCGGAATTTCATTTTGAAGATATAGGTATGAACTTAATGAGTAATGTTGAGTTCATACATGACTTCTCGGTGGCTGATCCCTTTGCAAAATCCATGGACTGGAGGAGTTTTTATGTGTAATATCAGTTTGAACCTTCTAATATTTTAAGAACTTTGTAATATTTGTTGTATGTTGTAAAATACTCACTGCAATGGCATTATGCTCTTTTCCTTGAATGTTCCACTGACATTCGTGTTTTAAACAATATTTATGGTGTCTCTACTAGACCTTTCGTTTTGTATCACCCTTTCTGTGGGTTTGTCATTCCTAAAAAACTGGGTTTGTCTCGACCGTTCGCTGTCAGATTTAGTACTTTGTGGGCAGCCACAGTGTGTGCCAAATGTGGTTGCCAGTAGCAAATTTGGCTTTTGGCATCAGCTCCCAACGTTGTGGCTGGAGTTGCCAAATAGTGGTGCCAAAGGCCGGCGCAACTAGAAGAGCCGATGCCAAAATCATGAAACGAATAAACAATTGAAGGAAGAGAGTTGAAACAGGGGAGAGAGTGCATGGCGGGGCCGGTGTATTAGGTTTACTGTATGGCATTAATAATTTTGGTCGTGCTCGGGGATTGTTCAGGTATCCTCGTTGATACACTACCTTATCTAATTTTTCTTTCATTTTTGTTCCTTTTGGTTTGGACCTGGACTCGTTTGTTGTGTTATCTGGTGATAATGGAACCCGGCTCCAATGCTGAATCCGAATTTTGGCAATCTTCTTTTCAATGTTAAAAATCCAAGTTTGTGCCAAGTTTGGTGATGATAGGGGAAATCATCTTCGGCTCATAGGTGTAGATGCACTCAATGTCCAAACAAAGAATTTCGGAATGTCAAAAAAGTTCTAAACAAAAATTCTATAATACACCCGCATATTTTATGTTCGTACAAGAAGTATCGTGAAAAATAACATTTTGGTGTTGCTTGTGTAAGAAAGACAAATTTCGGTGGTCCGGATAAATTTCACGAAACATTTATTTGTCTATTTAACTAGGCCACAAAAAGTCATATTTTAACGCAACTCTTTGTACGAACATAAGATATGCGGGTGTATATTCGAATTTTTTGTTTCGATTTTTGTTGACATTTCAAAATTATTTAAAAATATTTTACATAATGGCCGACTGAAACGAGGACACATGGATATAATATTTTTTCCCTTGTCTTCGCAGTGCAGTCTGCAGTGGAGAGTAGAGTACCAATTTTCTTTTGATTGGCCCAATTCAAATTCTGTGAGCGCCAAAATCTCCCGCCTGCCCCGAAATATAATTCGCAAATTCCATTTCTGCCCCTATTCAGGAGACCCAATCCCCATAGTATTGTCGGTTGCGGGGGTCGGTGGGGGGTGTCTTCGTCATTTCATCAGTACCACCGCCCTACATCTATAATCAAGATTCGTCCTACCCCTCCCCCACCCCCACCCCGCCCCTCAGACCCCCCCAAAACACACAAGCCCATCTCTCGCTTCCAGGACCTCCCCACCGGGACTTCTATATCCGCCGCACGTCGCCGGCGTACCCGCTTTACCGCGCCCACATTCTTTCATCCACCAGTCTTCAGATCCATTCAGCCGCGGTCTATTCAACCAGTGCACCGACGCGCGAGTCCACCGCCCCATCTGGTTCACCGCACCGGCTCTGGTTTACCGCGCCGGATCTGCTTCAAGGCACCCGAACTGCTTCACCAAGGTCGCCGTTCACTTCACGGATATGCTTCACCGGCGCTCTCGTCGACCTTGCCGAACCCGTCATCGACCACCCCAGATCTACTTCTCCGACAGCCTCCGCAACCGCATCCACCTCGGCGACCTCGACGCGACCCGCATGATGCCGTCTATGCGTAAACGCCGCAGCAATCTAGGTAACGTTATCTACTTGCGTTTTTTTTCTTCTATGTTCGCAATTTAGGCAGTTCAACCTTGTCACACTGAAATGTATGTCTGCCACATCGCCGGTGTATGCGGGCATGTAACTGCATCTTCACTAGTGCTCTCATGCCTGCCTATTACTAAATGTCGTCATAAACTCCTTCTTATTTGTATTAACTGCTATATTACGTAGTAGTTAATTGGAAATTTTATGTCACTGACATATTTTTTTCCAGAACCTGCTCAACTAGTTCACAAGTAATTCCATTATATAATTTTTATATGGTTTGTCCAATGTAACTGCCTGCTATCTTATTCAACCTTTTTTCAATCTGGTTTCTAGCTTTTTTCTATGTTACCAATTTAGACAGTTAAACCTTGTCACACTGAAATGTATGCCTGCCACATCCCTCGTGTACGTGGGCATGTTTTGTCTGCATACTGCATGCTCACTAGTTCTCTCATGCCCGCTTATTCCTAAATGTCGTCATAAAATCCTTATTTAGATTAACTGCTTTTTTGTAGTTAAATGAAAATTTTAAGTCACTGAACATATTTGTTTCCACAAGTGAAGTCATTATATAATTTCTAGTATTTGGTTTGTCCATTGTAACTGTGCTATTCTGTTCACTGGAGTTTTTAAGCCACTGAACATAACTAAAACATCTCAAGTAACAATATAGCAGGATAAGTTAGCAATATAACCAGGTTCAAGCTTGTCGCATTAAACTGCATTTCTATGTCTTAACTAAATTCCTAATCTTAATTGCTATAATTGATACCCGCCTCTTATTAAATAAACTCATTTTGCTTCGGTTTAAAATCAATGTATTACACTGCTGCCATGTTTCTTGTTGTATTGCTCAACCTATAATTTTGTGTTCATGTGGTTCTTCATTGGCTGCCACACTAACGGTTGCAGTTATTTCGCACACAACTTCCACACTAAACACGGAAAATGTTAGAGGGAAGCGCCCCTATAATCTCGTATGTCCCTGTTTCTTTTGTTTTGCTGTATGATGACTTTTATCATGTTGGAACATGTTTTTTTTATGATTGTTTGTACATTTATGCCGAGGAGCAACACTGAAGTAAACCGAACGTCTATCCAAGTACCCGATGCAGTGGATGTCCTCAGCGAGTGTATGGACAACAATATGAGCCGCACTGAGACTCAGCAAGTAGCTACTGTAAGTCCCTTGGACTGCTTACTTCAATTACTAGTTTCTTTGAGGCACTATCTGAGATGTCTTTTCGTTATAACAATGCCACCTTCTACAGTTTATGATCCTATTGTTTTTAGGAACCATAAACATGTTAAGTGGCTACTTTGTATGAGGCACACAATGTTTAATTGGTCATTTCGTTATGTGTGTAAGTATGCTCATGTTCCCTATTAGTTTTAAGGAGTGTATGGTAACGTGTGTTGTTTTGACTACCAATTGCTAGATTTTTGTTGTGATGTCTTCTGGCCAGCTTATGGGGCATATCATGTCTAGTTGAGTGATTCATCATGTTTATGTTTGATACACTCGTTTGTATGAAGAAGCAATCCGGTGGATTACTTGCTTTGTTGTAACAGGCCTATGGTTTTCCATGTTTTTTGACAACGGGCATGATCTTGTATTTCCTGGTATGTTGTTGTAACTTGTTTTTTTTCGTTTCAGTCAGCAAACGAATCTTTGAATGCAGAAGGGAGGGCTGCTACATCAAGCACAGAGGTTGTTTCACATAGCAGCAATGACAGTCCCTATTGCTCGCATAGCCCTACGACTTCAACTGTCCCAGTTTTTTCAGAGGAAAGACATGTTGCCTCTACACTTCAAGATCCAATTGATATAATTGATCAGGACAGAGATGCCGTCATCACCATAACACTCCATGAGATAGAGGAATTGAAAAATAGGCAGGTTGTGACCGAGAAACTACTTAAAGATCTCATCAGCAGCTCTGATGGTATTGCCACATGTTACACGAAGAGACTGATTCATTCAGTAAAACTCCGATGCTCCCGTGAAATTTGATTTAATTATTGTTGTAATTTAAAGGTCTATAATATTATTTCTTGTTGATGTAATATTTCATTAGTTTGCCTAGATCATCACTGCATATAGGGTTTGTTTTGGCTTTCGCATAACTTGCTTTGGTCTAGCATTATACAATTGTGCAGACTATCAATCCTCGAAAATTAATAACGGTTGGCCCGCTTAAAACTGGGCCGGGCCTGTAAAACTAAACGGGCTAGTGGTCAGCCTGTTCAACCGTAACAGGCCGGATCATGACCTTAAACAGGCCAGCCCATGGATCTGCGATCGAATGACCCAGTATCCGAAATGGGCCACTCTACTATATTTTATGGACCAGAACGTTAAGATTAATGGGCCAGCCCAGTTAAGGCTAACCGGCCTGCCCTGCAACACTATACGAATCAGTCCGTTAAGCTTAATGGGCCAGCCCGGTTAAGGCTAATAGGCCAGCGCTGCAACAGTAAAAGGCCGGCCCACTAAGTGTAGCAAGTTGGCCCATAGACCAAAAAGGTCCGGCCCGTTAAGCTAACGGCCCGATCCACATACACTTAGCAGGCCGGCCCACCTAACCTTAACAGGCCGGCCCACTGTCCTTAAAAGGCCGGTCCACCTAAACTTAACAGGCCGGCCCACCTAAACCTTAACAGGCCGGCCCATCTAACAACAACAGGCCTCGGTGGGCCGGACATCTGCCACGGTTTCTACCTCATGGTAGAAGACATAACGTCGTTTGCCACGTGTCCGTCAGATTCTTTTACCACGACAACTTGTTCGTGGTTGATGACATAACCATCTACCACAAAATCCGGCCGCCGTGGTTAATAAATCAGCCACGCAGCATCCACCACGGTACCCCTCTCGTTGCTAAAAACATTTAGCCACGTAAAATGGCCTTTCTACCACGAATTCGAGCCGTGGTAGATGGCGATATTTCTTCTAGTGTCATATTTACATGGGATAAGCGGTAATGCCACAACCACCCCACGTCGGCCTTTCCGAAAAGGCATATCGCTTGAGTGTTGGTTGACTCCAAAAGTCCACCACAAACAACTCATTTTCGACATACCCAACGAAAGCGACCGTTAGAGTCTTGCTTCATAAGAGTATCACCATATCAATAGTAAAATGGACATCAAAGTTCATCTTATTAAGAGCACGAACGGACATTAAATTATAACCAAGGGACTCAACAAGCATGACATTCACAAGAGTGATATCCGGTGTGACTACCACCTTGCCGAGTCCCGATACCTTAGCTTTTGATCTTTCCATATGTGACGGTTGCATGATTTATATTTGCTCTCAACTCCGTCATGGCTTCTTGCTTCCGGTCATATGACTTGTGCATCCACTATCAAGCACCCATTTTGACCCACCGGAAGCATAGTCCTACAAGAGATCATTGCTTGGTTTTAGGTACCCATCTTGCAATTGGTCCTCTTTTGTTAGCAACGAGGGTCTTAGGAACCCAAATAGAGTATTCAATGTAACCATCATAAGGGCCAACATATTTTGCATAAACATCATCATAATAATCAACATAAAGTATATAGTGAGGGTTAGCATTTCCCGCAAAGTCATTACGAGTGGTTTTGCCCCTTGTGGCATCACTACTCGCAATGGTAGTCTTCTTTGCTTGTGCGGGCTTGGCCTTCTTCTTCTTGTTCTTCTTCTTTTTCTTGGCAACATAACCAAGAACATCTTTCCCAATGTGTGGCTTTTGTATTTGCAAAAGATCGTCAAGAGGATTATTAATTTGAGGGCTGGAGGCCTTGGCAAGTTCATTCTTCAACCTACCATTTTCCTCAATAACATTTGCATGATCACAAGAAGGAGTAGAGGAACTAGGTACATCAATTTTAGTAAGTTGAATTTGAAGTTGTTCAAAAGACTTGGTGAGGGTAGAGTGATCACTCTCCAAGGCCTTGTGAGCCTTGGTGAGCTTCTCTAGCTCCTCGGTTAGTCTATTATGACCAACACCAAATTCGACCTTTTCTTTCTTCAAAACTTTGTATTTAGCAATAGCATGGTCACATTCTTTAATGATTTTAGAAAGAATATCATTTTGTGATTCCTCAATATTATCAAGCTTCTCTTCAAGAGAAACTCGAAGCTCATGCTCTTCCTCAAGAGCAACGGTGAGGGAAGCAATCTCATTAGCATATTCTCTTTCAAGTCTCCCATTTTCCTCAAGGAGATCTTGTGCCATACCATATTGACTCACAAGAGTCTCAAATCGAATCTTGCATCCACCTTGCAAGTTAGTCATTAAGAAATCCAAAGCAACATTTTCTTCCTTTACTCTAAGACTTATACGATCATGTATTTCATTCATAGTCTTAGGAGGAGGGAAAAATGATACATCGGGGCCCTTGGCCATGAGACATGTAGCGGATTGGATGGGGACATTCTCATTGGGGGATTCAAAGAGATAAGTGGGTGTCGATGAAGCAATGGGTGTCGATGAAGCAATGGCTAAGGCAGCCACTCCACGTGTGGTTGTTTCTTCTTCACTCTCATCCCTGGATGTATATTCTTCTCTTTTCACCAACACAATCTTTGAAGGTGGCTTCTTGTTGGTGATGGGCTTCTTCTAGTAAGGCTTCTTGCTAGAGGACTGTGGGGACCCCGGACTAGCCGTCTGAAATACCCGATTATGGTTAACACAATGATCCCGTGATTAGTCTGTCATTGCACATAATCCGAACTGAATACCAAAGTTTACATCCATTACAGTACCGAATTAAAAGTCTTACATAAATGGTCATTTAGACCAAGTCTTACATAGGTGCCTTCATGGGCCAAACCAAAATAATCAGCGGAAGCTACGGCGTAGTAGGCATCAAATCCTAACGACGACCCGACAGGCAGATGACTTATGGAGATCCCTAGTTCGCGTAGAAGTCGCCATACTCCTCCTCGGCATAGTGCTCCTTGAAGTCTGGCTAAGACAATAGCCAGGGACGAAACCAATATGAGTACATTTGATTGTACTCGCAAACTACCCCAACATGAGTATGCACTAGTTTTATTTTACTTTCATACTTTTATTTATTTAAAACATCTCTATATCTTTATTGAAAAAGGTAAGAAGAGTTTTATAACTATCTTTAAAGAAATCACCATGGTATTTGTTTCTCCAAAATTCCTCCTTTTTCCGACCATAGCCCGTCATGGTCCACTTCCTCCAACAACCTCATACCGATCCGTTGGTATAGGTGTATGGATCATTCTCCACTTCATTTTCTTTTTAAACTCAAAGTCTTTCAAAAACTTGCACATGGTCTTAGGACAGCCTTCCAACTGTCCATATCCGAGGACTCGGCTATTCGAATAGTTTTACACTCTGCAGAGGTAGCACGCTTTTCCCACATCCATCCGGCAACTCATCGTGTCAGCCACGTCCCGCCATACAAGGTGTATGCGAAGTTGAGTCACCGACCCTAGCCTGTCCTTTGCTCATGCTAGTATAGGACCCTGCCCATGAGACATGTAGCGGATTGGATGGGGACATTCTCATTGGGGGATTCAAAGAGATAAGTGGGTGTCGATGAAGCAATGGGTGTCGATGAAGCAATGGCTAAGGCGGCCACTCCACGTGTGGTTGTTTCTTCTTCACTCTCATCCCTGGATGTATATTCTTCTCTTTTCACCAACACAATCTTTGAAGGTGGCTTCTTGTTGGAGATGGGCTTCTTCTAGTAAGGCTTCTTGCTAGAGGACTGTGGGGACCCCGGACTAGCCGTCTGAAATACCCGATTATGGTTAACACAATGATCCCGTGATTAGTCTGTCATTGCACATAATCCGAACTGAATACCAAAGTTTACATCCATTACAGTACCGAATTAAAAGTCTTACATAAATGGTCATTTAGACCAAGTCTTACATAGGTGCCTTCATGGGCCAAACCAAAATAATTAGCGGAAGCTACGGCGTAGTAGGCATCAAATCCTAACGACGACCCGACAGGCAGATGACTTATGGAGATCCCTAGTTCGCGTAGAAGTCGCCATACTCCTCCTCGGCATAGTGCTCCTTGAAGTCTGGCTAAGACAATAGCCAGGGACGAAACCAATATGAGTACATTTGATTGTACTCGCAAACTACCCCAACATGAGTATGCACTAGTTTTATTTTACTTTCATACTTTTATTTATTTAAAACATCTCTATATCTTTATTGAAAAAGGTAAGAAGAGTTTTATAACTATCTTTAAAGAAATCACCATGGTATTTGTTTCTCCAAAATTCCTCCTTTTTCCGACCATAGCCCGTCATGGTCCACTTCCTCCAACAACCTCATACCGATCCGTTGGTATAGGTGTATGGATCATTCTCCACTTCATTTTCTTTTTAAACTCAAAGTCTTTCAAAAACTTGCACATGGTCTTAGGACAGCCTTCCAACTGTCCATATCCGAGGACTCGGCTATTCGAATAGTTTTACACTCTGCAGAGGTAGCACGCTTTTCCCACATCCATCCGGCAACTCATCGTGTCAGCCACGTCCCGCCATACAAGGTGTATGCGAAGTTGAGTCACCGACCCTAGCCTGTCCTTTGCTCATGCTAGTATAGGACCCTGCCCATATGACACTTTCCATCAACACTTAACCCAGCCCATCGGAATCTAAGTGTGAGGACTCATAGTTTTGCCCGGCGATTTATGGTGGAACCTTCAATCCTCCTCCTTATCTTTCCATAGAGTTTGAGCGAGGACCCGGGTCAGGGGTAGATCAACAAACCATCCCCTCATGCATAACGGAGTCATCTCCGTCGATGAGGCATCCCACACTAATATGAGTAAATTATATGACTAAGCCCTTTCCCATATGTGGGTAAATGTGGTCGCACAGGGTAAGATTGGTCGTCATAGTACTAGGACACACTGTGCATTTTTCATAAACATCTCCATCTCCATTTCTCCACTTCAACGCCGACATCTCGGCATTCCATAACCACACAAGTAATTTCAAAGGAGTTTTGAATAAACAACATTTATTTTTCCCATCCTATAATTTGATATAACTATCTTATATTTCTACATAGGTGGCAAAATAGTTTCCATATACTTTTTGAAAAGGTTTTATAAATCTTTGCCTTAAGAGTAAATCATGTTATCAAAATAGATGCATATATTTGGGGTGCAAGCTCAGAGAGTAGCTTGCCTTGCTCGACAAAGTGACCTTGGTCTTGATCTTCAGGTTCAACAAACCCTCCTTCCTCGATAAATCCGACAGCGTTCTCGTCTAATTAATAAACAAACAAATACAAACAATCACTAAACTACTCAAGCAACATCACAACATTACAATCCTAAATGCTCTAAATAGCCACTGCACACATCAAACAATACAATTTGGTTTCAAATTAATTGAATTAAACATTATTTATTTATGTCTAAAACATGGCAGAAACTTGTTGAACATGTTTAATTACACAACTTGAGTTCTGTGGGTCAGAAAAATACAAAATAAATTTATACAGAAAGCTACTGATGTGTAGAAGACAACACAATTTAGTTTGGATTAATTTGAGTTACCAAAATCCCTACATAATTGTTTTAATCCAGTAACTTAATAATCAAGTTTTAGCTACCAATTAAGTTCTGTTGATCCTAAAATTAAATCCTTCTAGGAGTAACTAAACATGGCTAATTGTGACCTAACAAAATTGGTCCTAAACCATTTGGGTTAACCATTAAGCATCTTTAATTGTTTTAGTGCAGAAGGGTGTTCTAATTTCAAGTTTATACTAAACAATTATCTCTGCATAATTAATTCTATCAAAATTAGGGAAGCTAATAGATCACAGTACTACGCGAAAAAAATTGGTTTGGAATTATTTGGCTTAGCAGAGTATCAGAAACAAACAAGTTTAGAATTTAAACCTTATGTGGTACTTTTAATAATACATTTTTATTATTTATCTAAATGAAATGAATCCACTTGGGTTGGTTAAACAATTTCATAAGCTTTCCGGAACATTTGGATTTTATTTATTTGGATTTGTAAATCTCGAGATATTGCATTTCTAAGATATGTCCAGTACTGAATTTTCCAGGAATTTTAAATTAAGAAAACTAGCTCTACTGGATAATGTTGAAATCCTTGACGGGTGGGTCCTACCCGTCAGCGACTCAGCGGAAAATGGTGCGCGCGTGGATAATGTTTAAAATTATGACAGTGGGTCCCACTGGTCAGTGATACTAATCAACGAAGCGGTACGATGCCGTTTGATCAAGATCTAACGGCTCACGTTCGACAGCAACGGCGACGACCATTTCTGGGCGGCGCTGCCGTGCCTGCGATGGCGAGGTGGTCGGAGACTCACCTAGCATGGCTCAGGGACGGTGGAAATGATGTAGATCGACGGCGGAGTCTCGGGGAAGCTTCTGGGCGGACTCGCACTTGCTGGGGAAGCCTCTGGCGTCGGCGGCGAACAGTTCCTCCTCCGCGGCCATGCACGAACTCCGGCGAGGCTCCTGCGTCGCTCTTGTGCACGATACAGAGGGGAAAAAGGGTGGGGTGAGTGCGGTGTCAATGGTGGTGAAGGTTCGGGCCAGAGAAGTGAGAAGGAGAGGGCAGCACGGCCTCGGCCATGATCGTCTTCAACCTAGAGTCCGGCAGCAATTGGCCGTGTGGCCACGGCTGAGCTTCGCGGCGACGATGTGCCCGCTCTCCTTGCGGTGCACAGAGGGAGTGTGGAGCAAAGGAGAGGGAATGGTGGTGTGTGGAGAGAGTGCGGTGCTCGGGTGGCTTTATAGGCTCGACGGCGGTCCATGGTGGTCGTGGTTCAGGGAGGTCCAGAGAGGGGAGTGGGCTCGCCATAGGGGACGGTGGTGTGTGTCTACGGTGTTGGGAAGAAGGGGAGCAAGGTCGGGTGCGTGGAGGCAAGCTGCGCAAGCTTGAAGTGGGGGACAGCCTCGGGCGTGCTTGGGCGGTGCGCGGCGCGCACTGGCATGGCCAGGGGCCGGCGGGTGCGGGTTCCTGCGGGCGTTTTCTTCGTCGAGAGGGAGCAGAAGAGCGAGGGAGAGAGGGGGGCACGACGTCGGGCTGCCACGGCGTCGCCACGTCTTCTTCCACAGTGCTGACACGACACAGGGGCAGTGGCCATGGCGTCGATCGCGGCGAGCTGCTCCCGCCCGATTTTCCTTGGCGCCAACTAGTGA
Organism: Poa pratensis; assembly: GCA_947311845.1. Taxonomy (NCBI): domain Eukaryota; kingdom Viridiplantae; phylum Streptophyta; class Magnoliopsida; order Poales; family Poaceae; genus Poa; species Poa pratensis. The sequence continues at coordinate 37,430,489 of CAMZMU010000105.1, forward strand.
GAGTGAAGAGGGGAGTGAGAGGAAGCTACTGGTACTGAAGATTTGCATCAATTTGATCGAATTCGATCAAATTGATCTTCGGATTGAGGAAGAACAAGCACTGACACAAGGTGTTCGATGAAATGCTTGACCAAACTTTTATTTCTAATTTCTGAATTTTATTTTCATAATTTGCTTCAAATATGTTTACTAAGATTTGTGGTGCTGTTTGCATATTTGTTTGACAAGTGCAATATAGCACATTTTGCAATTTGAAATGATAAAGAAAGGTTTTGAATTTTAATTTGAGATTTTTGGAAATAGTTTTTGAAGAGGGAAAGCTGTAGAATAAAATTGAGAGTGATTACTTATCACTCCACTGAATTTTGTTGTGAAGGAAAATAATTTCTCACTTGGAGAATTTTGTGTGACACTTGTCACATTATTTTTCTTGCTTTGCTTTTTATTTTATTTCTCTTCTTTTCTTCAAGTGTGTAATTAGAGCAAACACCAACACAAGCAACAATAAATATTTATCACAAGCAACAAACACAATCAACACATATAAATCACCAAAAGTTTTTGTTGGCCCTCATTTTTGGAATAATAATACTTATAATAATTTTGGGATGTTACAAGGACTTTGAAGCATCCTTGAGAATAAGTCTTCCTCTATGTTCTTCACAGTTCTCATAAGGACAATCGACAACGTAGTGATATCTATCTTGGCAATTGAAGCAAGTCTTCTTTTTTTGGTTACCCTCCTTGTAACCACTTGATTTGAACTTTTACTCCACTTGAGCTTTAGCTTTGGATGGGTTATTCCAAAAGGTCCTTGCCACAAGAGCCACATAGTCTCTATGGGAAATCGTGAGTTCTTCGGGATCCAAGTAGGCTCCCTCTTCATGCTCTTGGTCTTCATCTTGTGCCACCACCTTGGCCTTCAAAGCAAGTGAGGAATTTTTGTGCATTCCAATAGCCCAGGCACGAGATTCTTGTGCAATTTGGTCTTGAACTTTGTAAGATTGCATCTCTTGGATGACTTCATTTGAGGACAATTGAGGGTAGTTGTGCCTTCCTTGGAGACTCTTCAAGTTGGCCGCTTCAAAAGGCATGAGGGCGTTCACATACTTCCTCTTGATACAAGCATCATTCACATGTATAGGACCAAGGTCTCTATATGCGTTAGCGAGAGCCTTGAGTCTTTGATACATATCCTCATGAGTTTCTCCATCTTGCATGTAGAAACGTTTGATTTGGTTGTTCATAGCTTCATATCTATTTCTCCTCATGCTATCATTTCCAACGAACACCTCAATAAGACAATCCCAAGCTTCTTTGGCGGTGGTGCAATGTTGAATGTGGTGCATATCCTTCTCTCCCACGGCAACACGGATCAAATCAAGAGCGGTGGCATTTAGTTGACAATCAACTTGTTCTCGCCTTGTCAAGTTGGATTCATCCACGGCCTTGTATCCATCTACAATGATCCTCCAAAGCTCAATGCAGGCACTATTTACATGAGATCTCATAGAAGCTTGCCAATTAGTAAACGAGGATGCATTTAGACTAGGTGGAGCTCCTCTTAGGTGCATAGGAGGATGAGGGATAGGTGGGTCGGGAGAGTACGTCTAAGGAACCACACGTAAATCTTCCTTCCCAATTGATGGTTTAATACGGTCTTCAATTTTAGATTTTTTAACCCCATTATCCCCTTTTTTCTCATTATCATCCGTAAGATTCTCAAGAGGAATCTCCTGAATAAGAGGTGGTGCGCCCTTGGCCTCCAAGAGTTGCGCTAACATTTTACGCAACCCTTCCATTTGAGTTCCCATAGAGGTCTTCATTGAGTTGTAGTACTCCATGGAAACCGAAGTGGTGGGGGTTTCGGGAATCTCGTTCCCTTGGTCGTCAAGTACCATACTTCTCTTAGGGGGTTAAGCCCGAATAAAGAGCCGAGGCTCTGATACCAATTGAAAGGATCGTATGGCCACCTAGAGGGGGGGGGGTGAATAGGTTCTACTCCAAATTTTAATTCTTTTTCGATTAAGTCTTGACACAAAGGTAAATTCTCTAGATATGCAACTACGGTGAATTTACCTATATGACAAGTTAACCCTAAACAAGATAAGATACAAGTAATAACTAAAGAGTAAGGAGTAACCAAACGGGAAGCACACATAGACAAGGATGTATTCCCGAGTTCCTCCTTTTGAGGGGAGTACGTCTCGTTGGAGGGGTGTGAGTTTCAAACTCAAGCGCCACAAATGGCCTCACCCTATTCTCCAATGAACGTCGCCCAAAAGCTTGGTTCACCTTCCACTATCGGAATCCTTCAAGGCAGAATACGGAGCCCTTACAACAAGCTTGGAGCACAACCCACAACTAGATTGGGAGCTCCCAAGCACCACGAATCTGCTACACAAAAATAGCAAGCAAGTAAGTACAACAAGATGCCTAGGTTTTCCTAGTGGAAACCCTCGGCTCAAATCCCTCAAGTGAATGAGGGGGAAATGAAGAACGATGTCGGCCCAGTGGAAACCAGGGTACCACGGGCCGGCCTGCCATGGCCCTCGACACTCCACAGAAGATTTCGCTAAGGACCAGGCGTCCTAGCCTGCTGAGCCTCGCGAGGGACATTCTCCTCGCGAGGGCATCTTCTATCAAGAAATACCACCAAGTCCTGGCGCACGTCTGCGCTACCCTCGCGAGGCTTTCCTCGCGAGGCGTCGAGTACTTCAGAACCCGACAGCGCCTCCCTCGCGAGGCCCCCCTCGCGAGGCGTTAGGTACTCGAAGATCTCGGCGAGGCATCCCACTCCTCGCGGGGTTCCTTCGAGAGAAAGCAAGCTCTGCACCCGCTGCAGAATGCACATGGCCTCTGCGCCCGACGCAGAGTGACGCGCGCGCCTACGCGCGATGACGCCGCCACCGCAGTTTCCTCTTTGGTGATTAAAGGCGGTCAACAAAGCTGCACCGAGCAAAGCGGACTACAAGGATTGCCGTTCCGGTGATAAGGGGACCGTTGGCCACTATACTCCAAGCCAACGTCACCGTGGGGCACCCCACGGACCTCTGCAGCGCCAGCCCATCGTCCTGGATGGACGGTGGCTTTTTCTGCCAAGGAGACGTTGCTCTCTGCCATGGACCGGGTCCATGGACAGCCCCGTCGGCGTGCACTCTGCTCCTTCTCCGTCGCCATGTGGTAGCCCTTCCCGCCTTGTGAATTGGGGGAAGAGGCCCGGAGCACCTATATAAGGAGGTAGTGTACGACCGAGAGGGAGGATCGTCATCCCATAGAAAGATCATTCATTCACACCGTAGCGAAGAAGACGAAGCTCCTTCCACCATAATCCACCATAGCCATAGCTGAGCCCTCGGCAAGCTCATTGTACTGTAACCCCTACAAGCAGTGCAATACAACAAAGCAGGACGTAGGGTCTTTACACCTCGCGGTGGGACTGAACCTGGGTATGCTCTGGTGTTTTCTCTCTGTCGTGATGTTCCTCACCGAGCTCGACGAGCACCGTCGCCGAGGTAGTTGAGGATTGTTTGACTGCGTGTTCAGCCCCTTTCCGATTCCTGGCATCAGTGAGACACACCCCTAGTTCCTTGGGACCAGTCTCCGACATTTGGTGCGCCAGGTAGGGGCTGAGGCGCGTCTTCAACCTCTCCACGCCATGGCCGAAGCGCGAGCCGAGAGTCTCGCCCGACGGACGTCCGGCGGGGCCAACACCGAGCCCACCGTCAACCGCAACCCGTGTGGCCGCCCGCGCGCCAACCACGCTCCAGAGCGCGACGCCGACTCCGAGCCCCATGTCGAGCACCCAAAGGACGGCGACGGCGACGAGGAAGCTTCCTCCCTGCACCCGTCCAGGAACCCGGGCGCCTCCTCGCAGAGCCGGGTGGCGTCCAGCCCAGCCGCTGCACTGCTCATGGCGCAGGAGCTGCTGCGCTAGCTACTGCCCCACTCAGGCGGGCCACGACGGCTGGCTCAACCGCATCGAGGAGCTCGTCAACGCCGCTGGCGTACCTGCTCCAGCGCAAGCACTCTCTCGCTCGCTGGTACACTACTACGGACAAGGGGGGACGTAGCGCACGGCGCTCCTCCTCCCCCTCCGCCTCCGCCACCACCTATTCCAACTGGACCACCAGCGGGGAATCACCGTGCCACGTCGCACGTGTCCTCGCCGCGCGACTGCCAGATCATGCAGCGAACACCTCCAGATGCACGCGTGGAAATCGAGCGCCAGCGGGACCGCCACAATCGCGTCGTCCAGGAGATTGCTGTCGCAGGCCGCCAGAACCGCAACGCGCTCACGGGCGGTGTTGTGACATATGCCACTAGCTGCCCCGCCTTCACCCGCAACTTGCGCTGCGTCGTCTGGCTGGTCAAGTTCAGGCCGGATCTTCCTCCGCGCTACGATGGCAGGAACAACCCTCTGGAGTTTCTGTAGCTCTACACCGTCTCCATCCAAGCCGCGGGAGGCGACGACAAGGTGATGGCCAACTGGCTCTCCATGGCCCTCAAGATTCAGCACTCTCATGGCTCCTGAACCTCCCCGAGAACACCATCGACACATGGGAGGACCTCTGCAAGTGCTTTATGGCAAACTTCAAGGGCACGTACGAGCGCGCTCTCACCTACAACGATCTGCGCGGTGCGTCAGAAGCCAGACGAGACCCTCCGCAGGTACATCCAGCGCTTCAGCCAGGTCTGCAACAAGATCCCAAACATCCCAGACTCGCACGTCATCTCTGCCTTCAGAGAGGGCGTTACGAACCACAGGATGCTCAAGAAGCTCGGCATCCACGACACCCTCACCTCGGTGGTGAAACTCTTCGACTTGGCGGACAAGTGCGCCAAGGCTGAAGAGGGTCTCCTCTTCATCAAGCAAGAGCCAGAGGCAGAGCCTCATGAGGGGTCCAAGCCCAAAAGAAGGCTAGCGAGAAGCGCAAGCCCACTGCTGTCCTCGCGGCAGAGCCTGACGCCAAGCAGAAGCGTGAGGCCGCTCCAGCAGAGGACGCCAAGAAGGCAGATGATCGCCCATTCTGCATCTACCACAACAGGCACAACCACGCGACTGAAGACTGCTGGGAGCTCAAGAAGCTTCGCGACAACCGCGAACAGCGCCATGGTCGCGGCAGCCGCGGCGGTGGCCGCGGCGGCGGGGGCGGACGCTGGAACAACAACTACAACAACTACCAGCAGAACCCTCAAGCGAACGCCTTCCAGCAGACCCCGCCGGGCAAAACAACAATCTCCCTGACGAGGACCCTGGGGGCTACCAGGTCCCTCGCGGGGCAGCATGCATCCTCGGCGGGGCTCAGGCTCCCAAGTCCAATCGCCACTTCAAGCAGCTCACTCGCGAGGTCAACGCCGTGCTTCCTGGAGTTGAGGCATCCCAGCCCCTCAAGTGGTCGCAATACCCCATCGCCTTCGACTCCAGCGACCACCCGAAGTCCACCAAGACCGTGGGCACCATCCCTCTGGTGTGCACTCCCACCATCAACAACATCGCCGTCACCAAGACGCTCATAGATGGGGGTGCAGGCCTGAACGTCATCTCTGTCGAGACCTTCGAGAAGCTTCAAGTGCCATATGAGCGGCTGATGCCCACCAGGCCCTTCTCGGGGTGACAGAGGGAACCACCACCCGCTGGGGCAAGTGAGGCTTCCAGTCACCTTCGGAACGCAAGAAAACTACCGCACCGAGTTCATCGACTTCGACGTCGCGCACATCGGCCTGCCCTACAACGCCATCCTCGGCTACCCCGCCCTCGCGAAGTTCATGGCTGTCACTCACCACGCCTACAACATCGTCAAGCTTCCAGGCTGCAGGCACCATCACCACGTGGCCAGGTCAAGGACGCCGTGTGCTCTGTCGAGCATGCCTACAAGGCCGCCGCAGTGGCATTTCCCGCTGACGAGGACGCAGAAGAGCCCCTCGCGAGGCCGGCGAAGAAGAAGCAGCTTCTCTCAGGAAAGGGCAGCCACGAAGAAGGTGCCACTGACGCCAGCGGCTCGGGGGCTAGCGTCACCATAGGCGCTGGCTTGCCTACCAAATAGGAAAGCGCGCTCGTCGCCTTCCTCAGGGCAAACTCTGACATGTTCGCATGGACGCCGTCAGATATGTCCGGAGTACCGAGGGAGGTGATCGAGCACCACTTAGCCGCATGTCCAAACGCACGCCCAGTGAAGCAGAAAGCACGGCGCCAAGCGCCAGAGAAGCAAAAGTTCATCGTCAAGGAAGTAGAGAAGTTAAAAGAAGCACGCATAATTCGAGAAGTTGCACATCCCACCTGGCTCTCCAACACGGTGGTCGTCCCCAAGCACACCGGTGGAGGCCGGCTCTGCATCGACTTCACCGACCTCAACAAGGCCTGTCCCAAGGACCCATACCCATTGCCAAGGATAGACCAGATCGTGGACTCAACAGCCGGCTGCGACCTCCTCTGTTTTCTGGATGCCTTCTCAGGCTACCACCAGATCAAGATGGCGCAGGAGGACGAGGAGAAGACAACATTTCTCACCCCTTGTGGTGTGTTCTGCTACGTCTGCATGCCCTTCGGCCTGAAGAATGCCGGCGCCACGTTCCAGAGGCTCATGAGGATCGCCTTGGGGGCTCAGATGGGGAGAAACGCGAAGCCTACGTCGACGACATCGTGGTCAAGACCCGCGAAGAGCACACACTCCTGAAGGATCTCGAGGAAACCTTTGCCAACCTGCGCAAGGTGAACATCAAGCTGAACCCCGCCAAGTGTGTCTTCGGGGTACCATCAGGCAAACTCCTCGGGTTCCTAGTGTCTCACCGCGGCATCGAAGCAAATCCCGACAAGATCAAGGCCATAGAAGAAATGCAGCCACCTCGTCGCCTCAAGGACATGCAACGCCTAGCGGGATGCATGGCCAGCCTTGGCCGTTTCATCTCCAAGTTCGGCGAGAGGGCGCTGCCGTTTTTCAAGATCATGAAGAGGTCTGGTACATTCAAGTGGACGCCAGAAGCAGCCAAGGCATTCGAAGACCTGAAGAAGTACCTGGCCAGTCCACCAATCATGGTCGCCCCACGACCTCGCGAGCCTCTGAAGCTGTACTTGGCAGCACTCCCAGACGGCAAGCGCGGTCCTGGTGGCAGAAAGGGAAGAGCCAGTCCTCGCCAAGAAAGACACTGCCTCGCCAAGCCCAGAGCCTCCCGACAAGGAAAATGCCTCCCCAAGCCCTGAGTCCAAGTCGAGCCTGCGCGACCAACAAACGTCTCGCCGAGGACCCGCCGCAAGAAAACCTCGACAAGGCCCCTGAAGAGCACCGCGAAGAGCCCAGCGCTGATCCACCATCGACAACGCTTGTCGAGCACCCCGTCTACTTCGTCAGCACAGTGCTGCGGGATGCTCGCGAGCGGTACACCATGCAGCAAAAGCTCCTCTTCGCGCTCCTCATCGCCTCCAGGAAGCTACGCCACTACTTCCAGGGCCACCCCATCAGGGTGGTCACATCGTACCCTCTGGAGCAAGTCCTGCGCAACCCAAACGCCACAGACCGCGTCGCAGGATGGGGCATCGAGCTGCAACCTTTCGAGCTGCAGTTCGACACCACAGGGTCATCAAGGGCAGGCGCTGGCGGACTTCACGGCGAGTGGACGGACACGTGTCAGGAAGAGCCTCAGGAGGACGAGGCCGCATCTTCAGGCGGGACAGCGCCCAACTACTGGACCATGCACTTCGACGGAGCATTCGCATGCCAAAGCGCGGGGGCTGGCGCCGTCCTGACTTCACCAACAGGCGACAAGCTCTTCTATGCTGTCCACTATGCTTCACGGGCAACGACAAGATCTCCAACAACATCGCTGAGTACGAAGGTCTCCTCGTAGGGCTCAGAGCTGCAATCGCTCTCGGCGTCAAACGCATACTCATCAAGGGCGATTCCCAGCTCCTGGTCAACTTCTCCAACAAGAGCTACAAGCCTAAAGACGGCCACATGGCCGCTTACCTCGAGGAGGTCCGCAGGCTCGAGAAAAACTTCAGGGGAATGGAACTCATGCATATCCCTCGAGGGGAGAATCAGAGGCGGATGACATCGCGAAGTCAAGAAGGGAAGCCCAGCGAGCAGGCGTATTCGAGGAGAGGCTCTCCAGGCATCAGTCAAACAGCCGAAAGAAGCAGCTGACATGGACGTTGACGAAGAGCTCCCGCTAGCGCCAGCAACGGAGCACCAGACTACGGTCCGCCCTCAGGAGATCGCCTGCTGCTGACCTTGGTGCGTCAAGCTGCAGACTGGATTGTCGAGATCAAGGAATACCTGCAGGATGGTGTCCTCCCTGAAGAAGATGCAGAAGCAGAAAGGATCGCTCGTCAGGCCAAGTCATACTGCCTCCACGAGGGAGATCTGTACCGCAAGCGTCCCAACGGATGCGTCCCCTCAGAAGAAGGTCGTCAGCTGATCAGGGACATACACAGTGGAGAATGTGGCCATCACTCATCCACACGCACCCTCGTGGGGAAGGTCTTCAGAAGTGGCTTCTACTGGCCCACAGTGCTTCAAGACGCCACTGCCATCGTCCAGTCTTGCGAGGCATGCCAATTCCACGCCAAGCAGATCCACCAGCCCGCGCAAGGTCTTGAAACCATCCCGCTTTCCTGGCCCTTTGCGGTCTGGGGCTGGACATCCTGGGACCCTTCCCACGAGCTCTCGGGGGCTACCGCTACCTCTACATCGCCATCGACAAGTTCACAAAATGGGTGGAGGTTGAAGCAGTGCGCACCATCCCGGCGAGGTTAGCAGTGAAATTCATCAAGAGCCTGGTCTGCCGCTTCGGCGTGCCAAATCGCATCATCACGACAACGGCAAACACTTCACCAGTGGCCTCTTCAAGTCCTACTGCGGCAGCCTCGGCACCCAAATCTGCTACGCCTCGGTGGCTCACCCACGAAGCAACGGGCAAGCCGAGCGAGCAAATGCTGAAGTGCTCAGGGGCCTCAAAACAAGAAGCTTCAATCGCCTCAAGGCCAGCGGCAAGAACTGGATCGATGAGCACCCATCCGTGCTCTGGTCCATTCGCACGACAGCGACGAAGCCCACTGGTGAGACGCCGTTCTCCCTCGTCTACGGAGCTGAAGCAGTCCTCCCCAACGAGCTCACGCACGGGTCTCCGCGAGTGCTCGCCTTCAACGAGGCCAACCAAGATGACCTCCGCAACGACGACCTGCTGCTGCTCGAGGGAATCCGTTGCAATGCTGCCCTCCGAGCGGCAAGGTACCAGCAAGATCTCCGCCGCTACCACAGCTGCCACATACGCCCGCGCACCCTCGAGACAGGCGACCTCATCCTTAAAAGGATACTCTCCAGAGAAGGCCTCCACAAGCTCTTATCCATGTGGGAGGGGCCCTTCAGGGTCGCGCGCATCTCCAGGCCCGGCGCAGCACGGCTCGAGACGGAGGATGGCATTCCAGTCAAAAACCCGTGGAACATCGAGCATCTACGCAAGTTCTACCCGTGATCAGTCGTGGCAGGCATTTTTTGTCTCAAGAGGGAGGCATGCGCCATCACATCCCCAGCTTGACAAAGCTTCTCCCTCCATGAGGGCCTACATCATCTGAGCTCTCTCTACAATGCGTCGCCACGGGCCACGAGAAGCCTCAGCCACTCCGTGTGGAACCCCATGCTCTGACATGGCGGAATTTATTTTGGCCACGCCAAATGTAATGAACAATTTCATCCCAGCATGAACCTATGCGCCTTAGCGTCGTTCTGTAATATTGCCGCGGTAAGCATTTGATTTCATCTATCATTCACACTCATACCTATCCCCATGCGTACCTCACGAGCGGGGGCTGAGCACGGTGCCTGTGCCTCGGGAACATCCCAGCAGCATCGCAAAACCCAAAGGATCCGAGCTCTAATTTGTGGGCCTGCTCCCACGCACGTTACCTCATCAAAGAGCTCTGACTCATGGGCCTGCTCTCGTGCACGTCACCTCACCAGGGACCTTGGTGCTTATTCTCCTCGCCAAATACACATGAGGAAACCTATGAGCGCGCATGAGTGGTACAACCACTGTTCAAGATATCTTCCGATATGCCGATTAATCGTCCGATTTATCTCTTATCGATGTCTGACCGATAAGATAAATTGGCCGATAAGTCAGCCGATATGCCAATAAAACGTCCGATATGCCGATAAATCGGCCGATTTACCCCTTATCTTGAGTCGACCGATAAGTTACTGATAAGCGACCGAGGCGTAGCAGATTTCTCTTGTGCAGCTTGCGCAGCTTGTCGAGGAGGCTCGGAGCAACGCGTAGGTATGCCACCTTGTCCAACGCAGGAAGCAGGGCGCCCTCTACCAGGCTGCGAATCTCCAGGCAGCCCCAGGGAACCTCGAGAGCAAAAGCGCCTCGTCAGGGAACATGATGCCCTCTACGAGACAACTGCCTCGCAAAGCTAAGTCCATAACTTGTTGAGTTTTCCCCCCTTGCTGGTTTTTTCGCCTCTCGAGTCTCCTTTTCTCTCTTACGCCTCATGGGCTGCTTGCACGTCAAAGGGGGGCTCCCGAGCATCGTGCCTCGAGAGCCCTTACCTCTCTAAGCCTTACGCACCCCCCGACCTTGTCGAGCCCTGACTCCGGCATACCGAGCGGCGGTGCTATAGCACTGAAAGCAGGGTCCTAACGACGTAGAGCGAAAAGACATGAGGAAGAAATAAAAGGCCTCTCGAGGGGCGCTCACACTGGCATAAAAAGCAGTCTTACAAGTCACTACAAACAAAATATCAAATACTAAGAGAATTTGTGCTCCCAGCACACCGCGCCACAGGAGCAGCTCAAGCAGTAGGGCCGCCAATCTCCTCGCCATCGGCAGCCTCATCGTTCTCCTCAGCGCCATCCTCGCCTTCGTCTTCCTCGCCCAGGTCCTCCTCGACCTCGACCCTCTTGAAGCGCTGGACGAACATCTCCACCTCCTGCCACACCGAGGCGTTCAGCTTCGTGGCATGCCTCTGCTCGATGGGCTCAGTCACGGCCTTGAAGTCGATGCCAGGATGGAGGCGCGTGAGGTTGGCGAAGACGCAACCAACCGCGACGCTGAGGAGTTCGCGACTCTCCTTATCGACAAGATCGTCGAGGCTCGTCATGGCCCCTTCAAAGTTAGCGAGGAGCTGCTCGAAGAAGCCGAGGTACATGGCGGGTTCGGCGTTCCCCTCGACAGAGAACGCGGGAGCCTCGACCCCCAAGCGGTCTGCGATAGTCCGTGCACGGACCACCAGGGAGTGGAGCATATGCTCCCGCTGACGTGCCAAGAGCCGGTCGGCCTACGCGTTGCTCCGAGCCTCCTCGACAAGCTGCGCAACGGGCGCTACCTGCTAGTGGACCTCATTCAGATCCTCCGCCAGGGAAGCGAGGTCCTGCTCCGCGCGGGCCTGGGCATCCTGGGCAGCCTGAAGACAGGAGTTAAAACGCCTTTTCTCCCACTCTAGCTCCTTGATGCGAGCGTTGAGCTCATCGCATTTCTTCGTGAAGCGCTCTTCCTGAACTCGAGCCTTCTTCGTGAACTCCCTGGAGTAGTTGTCGCGGAAAAGCTTCTCCCTGGTCGCAGACTCCTCCTGCATCTTCTCCTCCTTCATGCGGAGCTTCTCATTGGTCTTCAAGAGGCGCTTCTGGTAAAAGGCCTCGTCCTGGGCCACCTTGCCCTCACGGGTCTCCAGGCTCTCCCGCTGCGCGGATTGGTCCTTCTCGACCTGTTCAACCTGCTCCTCGCGCTTGCGTAGCTCTGACTCGCGGAAGTTGAGTTCCCCCTCACGCTGCACCAGCAACTGCTCATGGGCGCTCAGGTCCTCGTGGAACTTCTCCAGGCTTGACTTCACAGACTCAGAGTCCGTGATGATCTTCTTCTCGTGGGCCGCGAGCTCCTGGTGCTTGACGGCGATCTCCGCCTCAAGAGCCTCGCGCCCAGCCGCGACAGCCTCGCGCTCGGCCTGGAGCTGCCCGAGGGTCTCCTCGGCCTCACAGACCACGCTGGCGCAGACCTCCTCAGCGAAGCACCTCGCCTCCTCACGCCGTGCCTGGGCCGCCGCGTCCTCCTGACGGCAGCGGTCTATGGTCTCGCGAAGATGAGTCCAAGCCCGCGTGAGGTCGGCGCGTTCCTCTGCCTCGGTGAGCTCCTCCTCGACGTACTGGGCCTCAAGCCCATCGATCGCCTCCCTCGCCAAGCGAAAGACGGAGCCACGGCGAGCTGCGCTCCGGCGTCGGCCTTGCAGAACCAGGGCCCATGCGTCGTCAAGGGGCCTGGAGGCCTCAATGCTCACTGAGGGCCCCAGAGCACGTTGCCTTGGGCTTGGGGTAGACTCAGGACGCGCCTGGGGGCTCTGGTGAGAGCCTTCTCCCTCTTCCGCGCCGGGGGCCTCCGAGGGCCAGGAGTGCCTTCGTCGTGGGCCTTGGCGTTCTTCTGCAGGAGAAGCACCTGCTGTTGATCGTCAGCCGTAGGATCGGCCTGCCCCGCCGTGGTCGCTCCCGCTTCAGCCTCGGGGTCCATCGCAGCCTCCTCAGGGCTCACGCTCGGCGGAGGCGTCTGCGCAGCGGCCTCCTCCGTCTCAGCGTCGGCGCACCGCTCCGCTGACGTCGCGGCCTTCGCCGCTGTCTCTCCCATCACCTTCTCCTGCCGTGCAGGGGAAGCGTCGAGTCATGTAGGCGACGATGCCGTCACCTCAGTCTCTCCCTCCTCGCGGCGTTCACCCGCGGAAGGAGGGGAAGCCTCAGCCTCCTGATGAGGCCCCCCAGCGGCGGGCGCTGCGGACGCCGCCGTAGCACTAGAGCTCTCTCCGACCTTCCGGAGTCTGCGGCGTTTCGTCCCTGTGGGGAGCCTGGCGAGAAAAGCAAGCAAAAATCCCTCAAGAGGGGACTCAAGAACGCACCCAAAAAGAAAGGAAATGCGAAGCTTACTCAGCAGTGTCCATCCACCTTTTTACCGTCCGCCGCTGCGGCGGAGCCCTCGCCTCCGCCTACTTCGGGGCCCCGGCAGGCCTGTTGTGGCCAGCCTTGGCGCGGGGCTCGCAGCGGCCCGGGGCCTTGTCGTCGCTCTCCTCCTCCTCGATGCGTCGCGAGGGGACAACAACGTACGGGTCATCACTGCCTGAGGAGACCTCGTGGATCTCCGCCTCAGGCTGTGTGTCCCATGAGGAGCGCGTGTTCCCCGCTGAGGAACTGGGACCTCCCGAGATGCCATCAGCATCCGCGTCCGAGCTCGCGGACGTCCCCGTCGCCTCCTCGCCGTCGACTGGCGCCACCTGCGACGCCGACTCCGGGTTGTCGCGAGGACCAGCCTACCCCTCAGGCACCAAGCCCCACTGGTCGAACTCGGGCATCGCCTCCACATGTTCAAGTACAAAGACGAGCTCGAACCTGTGGAGCGGCTCTGCATAGTGGGAGCCTGGCTTGGGGATGGACGGAGAGGTGAAGAGGACCTCCATGATGTCGTCCACCACCGCCTTCTCAAAGTTGGCGGTACTCAGGCGCATCTTGTCTTCGGGGCATGAGTACATCCACATCGGCTCTGCGTGCTTCTAGAGCGGGGCGATGCGGCGTCTCACGAAGTCCCTGGCCACCATCTGGCCAGTGAGGCCGGCCTCGTGAAGGTCCGCCAGACGCTTGGCCACTGTGTCGACTCCTAGGCCCTTAAGAGCCTCGCTCGCCCAGCATCTCCTCTTCGTCGGGGGCGCATCAGGCATCTCGAAGAAGCGACTTGCCCTCCCGGTGTCCACAAAGAACCACCGTTTGCGGAAGCCGTCTACCTTCTTCGACACATTGGTGACCGCGACCTCGCCAGCCCATGCGATGGGAATGTAGACGCCGCTCATGCCATCAGTGATGCGAAAAGAGATGCACCCCGACCGTTCGTTGCTTGCCGTGAACCGTAGCGCGTAGAAGCTGCGGAAGAGGGCCACCGAGGGCCTGACGCCGATGTACGCCTCGCAGAGGTAGGCGAAGATGGAGAGGATGAGGATGGAGTTGGGATGAAGATGGAGAATCTGAATCTGGTAGAACTCCAGAATCGCTAGGAAGAAGTCGGAGAAGGGGGGCACGAGCCCGACGGGGAGAGTGTGCAAGAAGATGGGATAGAACCTAGCGCCGAGGGTGCTGGGGGTGCATGCCGGCTTGAGCGCCGTCGCACCCCACTCGTTGGTCTCGAAGGCCGCCATGTGGCGCACCTTGTCCAGCTGCGCCACCGTGCCGACGCGGTATCCCACCAGCGCCGGCTTCAGGAGGTCATCCTGCTTCATCGCTGCAGGCTCGCCCTCCTGCACCACCGCCTTGCCTTTCCCGGAGCCTGCGGCTTTCTTGGGCGCCATCGCAGCTGGATTGCGGAGAAGGAGAAGCTCGGAGAAGATATGTGCTCTGGGAAGGAAGAGGCGAAATGGGAAGAACGGAGTAATGAGCAGAGTAATGATGTCCACGCCAAGCTCTCGGGCTTTATAGCCTCAGCGAACCGTTTCCTAGACGTGGTGCACCCCACCACTACGGCCGTTACCGTCGAGGATATCGTGGTTCCGTGGGCGGCCGTTGCTCGACACGTGTCTCGAGCCAGGCAGGCTTTTTGGGCCCACGATGCTTTGCCTGCGTCCACGAGACTACGGCGTGGCCATCGCGGGCCCGGGGGCTACTGTCGGCCCAGTGGAAACCGGGGCACCACGGGCCGGCCTGCCACGGCCCTTGACACTCCACAGAAGATTTCGCTAAGGACCAGGCGTCCCAGCCTGCTGAGCCTCGCGAGGGACATTCTCCTCGCGAGGGCATCTTCTATCAAGAAATACCACCAAGTCCTGGCGCACGTCTGCGCCACCCTCACGAGGCTTCCCTCGTGAGGCGTCGAGTACTTTAGAACCCGACAGCGCCTCCCTCGCGAGGCCCCCTCGCGAGGCGTCAGGTACTCGAAGATCTCGGCGAGGCATCCTAGCCCTCGTGGGGTTCCTTCGAGAGAAAGCAAGCTCTGCACCCGCTGCAGAACGCACATGGCCTCTGCGCCCGACGCAGAGTTACGCGCGCGCCTGCGTGTGATGACGACGATGCCGCAGTTTCCTCTTTGGTGATTAAAGGCAGTCAACAAAGCTGCACCGAGCAAAGCGGACTACAAGGATTGTCGTTCCGGTGATAAGGGGACCGTTGGCCACTACGCTCCACGCCAACGTCACCGTGGGGCACCCCACGGACCTCTGCAGCGCTAGCCCATCGTCCTGGATGGACGGTGGCTATTTCTGCCAAGGAGACATTGCTCTCTGCCATCGACCGGGTCCATGGACAGCCCCGTTGCCGTGCACTGTGCTCCTTCTCCGTCGCCATGTGGTAGCCCTTCCTGCCTTGTCAATTGGGGGAAGAGGCCCGGGGCACCTATATAAGGAGCTAGTGTATGACCGAGAGGGAGGATCGGCATCCCATAGAATGATCATTCATTCACACCGTAGCGAAGAAGACGAATCTCCTTCCACTAGGGATGGGCATTCGGTTCCCCGAACCGATCGGTTCGGTGCTTCGGTCTTCAAATTATTTCGGTTCTGATAAACTTAGCACCGATCGGTTAGTCTAGTATCACTGTCGGGGATGTGACCCCGGGTACCCCAGAGTTGTTGCTTTGACCGAAGCTCCTAGGACGTCAGATGCGCTCCAAGTCAAGACAGGTGGCCTCGACTCTTCATCCCTAACCGGATCACTCTCCGCAGACGCCGGGACATCCCTAACCGGATCACTCTCCGTAGACGCCGGGACATCCCTAACCGGATCACTCTCCGCAGACACCGGGGACATCCCTAACCGGATCACTCTCCGCAGACGTTGGGACATCCCTAACCGGATCACTCTCCGCAGACGCCGGGACACCCTTAACCGGATCACTCTCCGCAGACGCCGGGACATCCCTAACCGGATCACTCTCCGCAGACGCCGGGACATCCCTAACCGGATCACTCTCCGCAGACGCCGGGACACCCTTAACCGGATCACTCTCCCAGACGCCGGGACACCCCTAACCGGATCGCTCTCCGCAGACGCCGGGACATCCCTAACCAGATCATCTCTGCCGATGTCGGGACATCCTTATCCGAATCATCGCAAATATCTTTAGGAGAGGATAAGAGGAGGATGAGGAAGAAGCCTCACTTCCCCCTTGCTCCATCTTCCTCCTAGAGCTCTCACCATTGTAGCTTCATACAGCTCGAGGAGCACTCTGTACTTGTGATCATTGAGATATAAAAGAGAGTAGGCTAGTGCTGCAGTAGGGGTGTTACCTCCACAAGAGGGCCCCGAAGCAGGGTACATCTTGGTGTGCTTTGGTTGTTCTTGGTTTTGCTCCTTCTTGCTTGTTCTTGCGTGTTCTTGGTGGTTCTTCATGCGTGCTTCCTGAGCGCGCACACCCTCCCCGGATCCCCCAACGTCCTAGCGAGCCCCCAACTTAAGCCATCCTTTGGCATCTGCCGTGACACCACCACGACAGTTGGCGCCCACCGTGAGGCTGATAGTGGCGCTTGCTGGGCTAATTTCGGATGGGATCTTCGTCGTCAACGCGGGGACTCAACATCGCCATTGTCCCCGCGCTCTAGCTTGACATCATCGACATATCCGTGGTGTGAAAAGTGACCTGGGGACTCGACTTAGGCATCGTCCCTGTGTGTTAACTCATTTTCGAGTTGATTACAGTTCGAATCCGGATTGCCCTGAAATCTGGGTTACCCTGAAATCCGGGTTACCCTGAAAATCCGAGTCAAGTCTTGGCAATCCGAATCAAGTTTTGGAAATCTGAGTCAAGTCTTGGCAATCCGAATCAAGTTTTAGAAATCTGAGTTGAGGTTGGAAATCCGAGTCAAGTCTTGGCAAGCCGAATCAAGTTTTGGAAATCTGAGTCAAGTCTTGGCAATCCGAATCAAGTTTGAAATCTGAGTTGAGGTTGAAAATCCGAGTCAAGTCTTGGCAATCCGAATCAAGTCTTGGAAATCCAAGTTGAGGCTGAAAATTCGAGTCAAGTCTGGGCAATCCAAATCAAGTCTTGGAAATCCGAGTTGAGGTGGTCTGGGCCGAGATGTTGATGACCCAGGCTAACATTTCTTCGACTACTCCAACAACATTGCCTTGTAAGTATCAAATATATGTCTGCTTTATGCTTCTGCGTAGTCTCAAATAGTACTCGGGGACTGGCCCCTCTTTTCTACCTTGCTTTGATTAGTTGTTTCCCCCTGGGGCAAAGTGTTTTGACCCAGGGACTGGATAGCCAGTCCAGTTTAGTTTTGTCTCAAAAGTTACTCGGGGACTGCCCCCTCGCTTTTTGTCTAAGTGTTCTCCCCGGGACAAGATGTCTTAACCCGGGGACTAGATAACTAGTCTGTTTTACACCTCCTAGATAAGAAAAGTAACTCGGGGACTCAGTTGAAACCGAGTCTAGTTTTTTGTGCATAGTATATGCTGTTAGATTCGTTTTATGTCTAGTGCTATAGCTAGTTTGCCTCGGTTAGTAGAATTGTTGTTCCCGTCAAATATTCTTCATGATATGTATGTTGGACTAACGTTGAAAGGTGACATCGGTTTTGTTGAGAATGTTCATTACTGAGGTATCTTGGAAATCTGGATCATATTGGTAATCCGAATCACATTGGAAATCTGGATCATATTGGTAATCCGAATCACATTGGAAATCTGGATCGTATTGGTAATCCGAATCACATTTGGAAATCTGGATCATATTGGTAATCCGAATCACATTGGAAATCTGGATCGTAAATGTAATGCGAATCACATTGAAAATCCGGATCATGTTGGAAATCCGGGTCATAACGGAAATCCAAGGTATCATGGTTATATTGGTTATCTCAAATTATCCAAGGTACCCTAGCATTATCGGTACTCTCTAGATCGCCGTTTATTTCGGTTTACCACAGTATCACGGTATCGTTCCCCATCCCGGATCGACGTTTACTTCGGTTTGTCACAATATCATGACATCATTCCATATCCCACATCGTTGTTTATTCTGTTTGCCAGCGTATCATGGCATCATTTGTATACCAGATCTTTGTTTATGTTTGTTAGCTAGAGGCAACCTTTGAGATATGTTTTTGCAGGTTGTATGTCAGTCCAGCAGTGGCTGGAGACATCTATGTCGGTATACGTCCAAAGTGGCTAAAACCGGCATTTGAGACATGGTTACGTCAAACCAGCAGTGGCTGGAGACATCTATGTCGGTATACGCCTGAAGTGGCTAAAACCGACATTCGAGATATGCTTATGTGAGTCCAGCAGTGGCTGGAGATATGTATGTGGGTATACGCCCGAAGTGGCTAAGAACCGACATATGAGTTATGCCCAAAGAGGCCGAGGTACCGAGACATGTGTGATATGCCCAAAGAGGCCGAGGTACCGAGATATGTGATATGCCCAGAGGGGCCGAGGTACCGAGACATGTGTGATATGCCCAAAGAGGCCGAGGTACCAAGTTATGTGATATGCCCAGAGGGGCCGAGGTACCAAGACATATGTGATATGCCCAGAGGGGCCGAGATACCGAGATATATGACATACATACTTGCAGGTTTATGTCGGTCCAGCTTACACTGGCGGCATCCGAGTTCGGTAAAAGCCAGGAGGGCTAACCGACGCTGGCGGCATCCGAGTTCGGTAAAAGCCAGGAGGGCTAACCGACGCTGGCGGCATCCGAGTTCGGTAAAAGCCAGGAGGGCTAACCGACGCTGGCGGCATCCGAGTTCGGTAAAAGCCAGGAGGGCTAACCGACGCTGGCGGCATCCAATTTCGGTAAAAGCCAGGAGGGCTACCCGACACTGGCGGCATCCAAGTCGGTAAAAGCCAGGAGGGCTAACCGACGCTGGCGGCATCCGAGTTCGGTAAAAGCCAGGAGGGCTAACCGACGCTGGCGACATCTGAGTTCGGTAAAGGCCAGGAGGGCTAAGAACCGACATATAATGGTGACCATGCAGGCGGTGTGCCGAATTGCACAATGTCGGCAGAGACATATATGTATGGCCATGCCCATGCAGGCAACACATTTCCAGTGCAAACTGTCCATCTCGTTGTTGATTCGGGTGAGCTCGGTCAACCGGATGTCGCATGTGGCCAGGAGGGTCAGGAACCGATATATGATGATGCCCATGCAGGCAGGATATGGTGTACATGGAGATGTCTGGATATGCTTATTTATCTTTGTAAGTCTGCGCGCGACTCTGCGAGTACCCCACAGCCTCGGGGACTACTGTCGGGGATGTGACCCCGGGTACCCCAGAGTTGTTGCTTTGACCGAAGCTCCTAGGACGTCAGATGCGCTCCAAGTCAAGGCAGGTGGCCTCGACTCTTCATCCCTAACCGGATCACTCTCTGCAGACGCCGGGACATCCCTAACCGGATCACTCTCCGCAGACACCGGGGACATCCCTAACCGGATCACTCTCCGCAGACGCCGGGACATCCCTAACCGGATCACTCTCCGCAGACACCGGGGACATCCCTAACCAGATCACTCTCCGCAGACGCCGGGACATCCCTAACCGGATCACTCTCCGCAGACGCCGGGACACCCTTAACCGGATCACTCTCCGCAGACGCCGGGACATCCCTAACCGGATCACTCTCCGCAGACGCCGGGACATCCCTAACCGGATCACTCTCCGTAGACGCCGGGACACCCTTAACCGGATCACTCTCAAAGACGCCGAGACACCCCTAACCGGATCACTCTCCGCAGATGCCGGGACATCCCTAACCAGATCATCTCCGCCGATGTCGGGACATCCTTATCCGAATCATCGCAAATATCTTCAGGAGAGGATAAGAGGAGGACGAGGAAGAAGCCTCACTTCCCCCTTGCTCCATCTCCTCCTAGAGCTCTCACCATTGTAGCTTCATACAGCTCGAGGAGCACTCTGTACTTGTGATCATTGAGATATAAAAGAGAGTAGGCTAGTGCTGCAGTAGGGGTGTTACCTCCACAAGAGGGCCCCGAAGCAGGGTACATCTTGGTGTGCTTTGGTTGTTCTTGGTTTTGCTCCTTCTTGCTTGTTCTTGCGTGTTCTTGGTGGTTCTTCATGCGTGTTTCCTGAGCGCGCACACCCTCCCCGAATCCCCCAACATCCTAGCGAGCCCCCAACTTAAGCCATCCTATGACATCTGCCGTGACACCACCACGACAATCACGTAACCGAGCAATCGGTCAACCGAGAATTCGGTTCGGTCCACCGATTGGGCCGAATAGACCGAAAATGGGCTGCGGCACGGACACAAGACCATGTTGGGCTGGCTAGGTTCGCTGCTTGTAAAGTCTTTCACGTAGCCCCGCACTAGCTGGGCTGGGCTTGAACTACAGGCTACGTACGCAAGCAGGCAAAAGCACCACGACACGTTGCCAGCTCCTAGATTTCCAGCGACAGCGAGCAATACAGGTAAACACCACTGCATCTGTGGGCCAAGGCGAGACGGGGAAAGGAGGGGATAACGAGTGGGCCTCGGTTCGTCGGTTTGTTCGGTCAACCGAGTGCATGGACCGAAATTACCGAACTAAATTCGGTTTCTACACATCGCTAACCGATCTCAGCACCGAATAATTCGGTTTCGGTTAGATCGGCTTCGGTCCAGGTTAATACGGTTCGGTTGTTCGGTTCTCGGTTTATATGCCCACCCCTACCTTCCACCATAATCCACCATAGCCATAGCTGAGCCCTCGGCAAGCTCATTGTACTGTAACCCCTACAAGCAGTGCAATACAACAAAGCAGGATGTAGGGTCTTTACACCTCGCGGTGGGCCTGAACCTGAGTACGCTCTGGTGTTTTCTCTCTGTCGTGATGTTCCTCACCGAGCTCGATGAGCACCGTCGCCGAGGTAGTTGAGGATTGTTTGACTGCGTGTTTAGCCCCTTTCCGATTCCTGGCATCAGTGAGACACACCCCTAGTTCCTTGGGACCAGTCTCCGACAAACGCTATGGTGAAGTTGTAGATCTTGGCCTTCTCCTTCAATCCTCCAAAGATCAACGAGTTTGGGTGGAGGGATTGGGAGATCTATGAGTTTGAGCTTGCAACAATGGTGGGTCAAACAATTCTGGTTGAGCTACTTGGCTGGAGGTAGGTGGAGGGGTATTTATACCCCTCCCAGAAATGTAGCCGTTGCCCTTGTCGTCATACCGGAGACTCCGGCCTGCACCGGAGACTCCGTCAACATTCCGGTAAGTCTTCGGACTAGAGGCAGTGGGTGTCACCACTTGTTGCAACTTCTTGACAATCCGGAGTCTTTTCTCTGGGCCGGAGACTTTGGTCCCCTGAGTCCGGAGACTCCGGTCGGTCAGAAGACTCCAGCCACTCTCCGGTAAAAATCC
The DNA here is from genome assembly GCA_947311845.1 of Poa pratensis. Lineage (NCBI taxonomy): Eukaryota > Viridiplantae > Streptophyta > Magnoliopsida > Poales > Poaceae > Poa > Poa pratensis. Next base: position 37,451,807 of record CAMZMU010000105.1, read on the forward strand.
GGACCGAGCACAGTGGCAGTCACCACTTGACAAATATTGAAACAATTCCCTGAGTCCGGAGACTCCGGTCCAGACACACCGGAGACTCCGGCCTGGGAGTTTCCACAGCAGCTTCTTCTCTTTCTTTTCTCTTAGGCGATTCAATGCACATGTAAATTTATCTATTTTAATCCTGCATCACTCAGCAACAAATTAGAGTGTCGCTAGTGTTGTTGCCTAACACACAAAACAACAAGGGATATATAAAATGTTCTTTCACCGACTTAGGCTGGAACCACCACAAAAACTATCGTGCGGCCTCATCAATCCCCACAAACACAACTGTCGAAGTGGAAGTGAGGCACACCCAACCCGTCACGTTTTGGAAGCTCCTTGACACGTTGCGGCCTCGGCGGTGCAACCGGTTCATCCTAGAAGCATCACCATCTCCACCGAAACTCATCCGAGCAGCATCGATGATGACGCAAACGTTCATCCTAGCAACATCACATCCTTCGTCTCAACCAGAGGCCATCGACACCACTCCGTGCTGCACCGAAAAGTATCGTCTCGTCCTGCATCGGCAGTGGCAAGTACCAGAATTGACGCATCCTTCTCAACGCTTTCTCTAGCCGGCATACTTTCTTGTTGTTAATGTTATCTGTCTTTTCCCTTCCCCTATCCATCTTGCGCCGTAAAGGGAGAACCTATGAGTCGCTAACAGTGAGTACTTGCATGGTATCGCCCGCAGTACTATCTCACGCGGGTAGGCCCAATTTGTGTTATTCTTTTTTCCTTTCCTTTCTTTTCTTTTAATTTTTAATTTTTCGTTTTTCTGTTTTCTATTTTTCTTGTTGTTTTATTTTCATATTCATTTTCTATTTCTTTTTTCCTTCATTTTAATTTTATTCCCAGTTTTCAAATAAATATATGAATCGGGCTTTAAAAAATGGTTCGCAATAAAATTGGTTCACGATAAAACCGATTCACAATAAATTAAGTGTTCACCTATATTTAAAAAGGTTCACGGTAAATTAAAAAGTGTTCAACTATAACAAAAGAAGGTTCATGATTAAAAAAATCATGTATTTTAGGAAATTAAAAATTATTCACCAATAATAAAAAAGGTTCACAATAAAAAATGGTTTACGATAAAAAATGTCCTACAATAAATTAAAAGAAACATATGAACCAAAATAAAAAATAGAACAAAAATTCCGGCAAACTAATTGGATGAACTGCAGTAATAATGAACCAAAAATGAGATTAACAAGTGAAAAGCACGTCAAATTCGGGTGAACCGGAAATAATAGTGGGCCAAAAATGCCGGTGAACGGAAAATAATAGTTAACAAAAATTACCAGTGAAGCAGAAAATGAATTAAAATTACTAGTCGTCAACCCGTGCATCCGCATGGGTCACTATTAGAACGTTAACATAGAATGTGCAGAAAATTGAGAACTCGATTCTTACACATGATTATAAAAAAATTGATCTTTTTTCTTCAATTTGTTCTTGATCTGTTGTTTTGTACAATTTTACAAATGCATGTATGTGTACTGATGAAAGAAAAATTAAAACATAAGTAAACTTTATAACACATGACCAATATATAGGCATGGATTTAATCCATGAGAATTTTTTACATGCCATTGGAGGTCCATGGTTAAAATATGATGATACAACACAACATTTCAATCAGTACACAATTGCATCAAATATCCTACAATATACAACAATGAGGCATCCGATACAATGACCAACACGACCTAGAGTGCCATGAAGCATCCTCGATACACTGCACCACCAACATCACATCATAAATTTCCACCAAGTAAACATGAGATGTAGCCACTGCAAAAATCTTCTAAGGAGAGCAATATAGCCAAGGAGCTGGAACATAACGTACCTTCCAGGCCTCAGTTAAACATAGTCAAAATGTCATTAGTCTACCATTAACAATCATGGTAATTCGTGACATAAAATAATTTCAATCCAATAATATGACTTCAATGTATCAGTTAACACACGTAGGGAAAACATGAGCATAGGCCTGAGCTCCCCTATCAGGAGGTATAATATGTTTGACGCGTAGAGTGAGATAAAGGGGACTGCTCAGGAGTGCCTTGACATCTATAGTTTCACTCCTTCAAACCTTTCAAATATAATTTAGCTATATTTTAAGCATAATCACTTGTGGATGTATAAAAATTATACTGTTGCTGATGCATAATTAGTTGTATATGATAGAAGTTGTTCATTTTTTAGTTTCGACACTCCATTGATATCTAATAATTGCAATATAAAAATAGAATGAATATATGAAAAACTATGGAGACCGAAAGGTACTATGAAGGCTTACTTTTGTTACCCAGTGAACTACCGAAGGAACAAAAACCGCCTTACCTATACATGCAAATTCCCAACGTACTCATTTATTTTCCTTTATTAATTGGTTGAAAGTACCAATACATCATCAATCTTTTACTTTCATAAATATTAGCAAATTGTTCTTCTCATATTTGTATATAATATTATTGTTTTCGAGATATGCAAATGAAATTGACATAAATGTATCTATATCTACCAAATCAAATAACTTATGTTAAGTTTAATAAGCATACTCATATTTCATAATGAATTTTTTTTTAACAAAACCTATATTTTGCACATGGGTCACAGAATTAAATAATTGAGTTTTCAAGATTTTTTTTAATTATTGTCCTCTGGTTAGCAGGACTTCATGGAGAATTAATTGCTGAGTATAATCTACATGCCACCAGGACGAAATAAGACTGGCTCATATAATCAGGAAAACTCGATTAAAACTCAAATTACCCCGTCAATAACACAACCTGAAGTGTGATTTATCCCCATACTTTGAATGGTAGCAACACCTTATAGACGCATAATTTACATGCTTCATGTCACAAATAGACGATAGGAACAATACCCCGTCAACCATTTTTCACCTTGATTTTTAAATCGGACTGTCATCTTCGCAAGCTGACAAAGATATATAATGTAATTCTCTTCTTATCTAACATCACTAAGTTTTCTTTGAGGCAGCAAATGAGAAATATCAACCTTTCAGTTCTTACTAAGATGTTGCGAATCAATGTACGCTGTAGAAACAAATGAATAGAAAAAACAAACTCGGCAGACCCGAATCAGTGAGCTGCGGAAGATTTTTTTTTAAAAAGGCAAAAGATTTGCCTTTTATATTGATATAGAAAGAGCAAACAGGTGGTGGCCGAGGCCAAAAGAAAAAAAGGCCATTCAGGCCATTCAAAACAACTTAAATAGGGAAGGAGATGCCACATAGGGTAAGCTAACGAGCATATAATAAAAATGTAATAAACTGACCATATAATTGTTTAAAACTGACGATCAAATGCTAAATACTTAGAAAACAAAGTCAGCACACTTTCCATTTTAAACCTACAATATTAGTAGCAAAAATTATCATATTCACGTTGTCTTCCTTTAGATTAAAGTTTAGTTAGCTGCAAGGCATTGGGACCTTTTGTTAATAAATATTAGAGACATATATTTCCGTGCATCATCCATGTTAAGTTATGTCGTCAATGAACATACAAATATTTCTGGGCCATTTCATAGGCTGAACATGCAAAGCTAGAAAAGAACAGTGTTGCAAGTGGCATCAACGTAAGACATTGCGGGCATAAATTTTAATTGAAGGCAATCCATCCACAGGTAGATCGTGAGAGATTTTTCAGCACTACAGCCAATAGAATTTACCTAGCTCAAGCGTACAAAAAATCCATACAATTTTTTTCTTGTTGTGTGCATAAATAATGGAACCATGGATGGACATATAGTAAATGTCTCCTTGTAAGTTCATTAAATTTTAATCTGCATCTCACGTAAGTAAAATTGCCCTATTTGTTTGAAGAAAAATAGCGAGTTTTAATTGACACGCTATATTATCAGAGATTCCATACCAATGCAAAGAAAGTGGCTAGAAATTTGACACATTGATATATACTACAAACACACAAACCTTCGACCAAACAGATAACTATCTCACCGCAATTGAGTGAATCATAAGTATTTATTCAGAAAGTGAAATTAGGCCAAGAGGAGAGAGAAACCAAGAAGAAGCACCTGAGAGATTTTAGTGAAGGAATATGGAGAAGTTGGCTTCGGGTATTCCTTAATCAGATTGTACGCGTCAATACTTCTGAACCTCCATATACTATAGAAAAAATCTTGGTACCTGATGAGATCAATCCAACCCGTGAACACAGATCTGCAAAGCGGGCAACAAAAATAAACCCTGAAGTTCAGAAGTGGTTACAACAAAGCCAATCATGTACAACGTTTGAGGCTTAGGCTACAGTAAGCATCAACTTGCAGGTGCAGTATGAAAAAACGATGGCACGCCAGACTGCTTTGCATATGCCTGATAGATTAAAAAATGCGAGCCACATATGGTAGGAAGAAGCAATGCATATTGCTTACCTCAGATTCAAAAATCTGGAAACGGTGATCTAGCTAGCATGCATGGCTCATGGTCCCGTATTGCTAATTGGATCGCATCTTCTCTTGACTTCCCTGTAACAGCTCCTTCCTATAATCCTCTTACCATAATACATTATTCAGTTTGTTCTAAAATTCCAGTGCACCTATCACCTAAAAAATATATACCAAAAAATATCTGCACACATAAGAATTATTTGTTGACAGATATTAAATCTGCTAGGTGGGGAATTAATGGTACAAAACTTTGGAATCTCAGGATCAGAGTACTTTCCGTTTGTGCTAGTCATTCACAATCAAAAGAAAAAGATAACAGAGATCTAGAAGAGAATATTGATACCGTGACTGCTAGTGAAGAGTCCTAATTCACCAGCTTTGGGCCTTAATCCCACTAGTGGCCGTGCCCGTGCAACGCACGTACATCCGCTTCAGACATAAAGGACCATTAATTAAGGTCCGGCCCTATCATCGGCTCCACGCTCTATCAGCTAGTCGGCGCTACGCGCGACTTCAGTTGACAAAGCCAAAAAAAACTTAGTTAGCAAGAATTCTTTTTTTTGCAGATCTATAAAAAAAATGCATTTTTAAGGGAAGATGTTGATGATTGAAAAGAAACACGCAGAAGAATAAGATGTGAAACATCCACGCATCAATAAAAGAGATTGTCAATAAAATGAATGGAGTCCCGGCTAGTTGGTAAATATCATGAAGGACCAAACCATAGATGAATGCAGAAATCTGAACAACAAATGAGTGGTCCTGAGTTCTTGGCAATCTATAATTTTTTTGTTTCATGTTATCTCATTTGGTGCAATTGTGCATCAACAGAAAAGTTAGAGATTGACACGCAGAACATATAGCACGAAATCTTACGGAAAATATTTACATGTCTTCCAATCATTACGGTGATGTCGGTGCAGCAATAAAGAATGCAATATGTACATAATATTATTTGCTAACAGTGCATAACTGATGTATGTAGTGTAACCAAGTAGTAAATATATAAGCATCTGAACTCATATTATACAATTCACCTACACTCGCACTTCAACTGAATTATCCATAAGCATAAATATTGCATACTGCCAACGGTTGCGCCATCTGAAGATAGTTTATGTCTTTCTGATCTTAGTTTATGATAGTCGTAACCTAAAACCAGTTTGATATGAACAATTTCTCGTCTCCTAATAAATCTTCAAAAAAGGAAACCAAGTGCACATATGGCAAGCAAAAAATCAGGCACACATGATGCCCTTGATTTCGAAAGCATGACGCGGCCATGTACCTCGATTCGGCCTGCAGATGCCATCAGGCGAGGGCACAAGGAAATGCTACTTGCACGCTGGCGGATTGCATGAGGCTGCAGTAGTAAAATCGATGGATAAGTCATCGATTTTCTCAATGCTCGGAAACTACAAGATGACTGGGTTTTAGTTCTCCAAAGTGAAATAGAGCAGTGCAAAAGAGGGCATTAAAATAACCTGTGAAAATGTATAGCCAGTGTTGATACACTGTATCACTGTTCTGCTCACTTTGACAAGCTTTTGCTTAAATAAACCATATGCAAAGGCGATCAAGCAGGACACGGCGCGGATGAAGAAGTAGCAGCAGGTCCCAGTCATGGTTCTCGCTGAGCAGCTCAAACCCCGCGGCAACCAGCTGCCTCTTGGCTTCAGCTGAAAGCATGGAAAACACAATTACACAAATCGGAGCACGAAGTAAGGCTTGATACCAACAATTCATGAACGTCAAGGTCCATGGCTTATGCACAGAATTCGCAAGCTAGCAGCATTCAGCGGTAATATCGAACAACTCCAACGCATGGCCAGAATGATAGAACAAGGAACTGACGTCCATTAATTTCTATTGGGGAATATGATCAAACAGGTTCAGGGTCTCGAGCACGCAAAGCTGAGATGAGATGCCCAACGTTGTGTGCTGTGTGGGGTATACAGCAGAAGCATAGAGGGAGAAGCGCTCCCCTTTGGCGTGGAATTGCATCCATGACTCATTGAGGTAATCGAGCAGGTCGCTGACGATGGGAGGGAGATGGTGAGGATGAGGGGGCGTCCGGGTGGCTTGAGCAGAGGAGGCGAGAGGAGATGGCGGCGGCGGGACGCGGTACCCTGAGGATGGAGGCGGCACATGGAGGAGACGTGGTGAGCGAGGAGATGCACGGGAGCAGGCTCGCTGCTCCGGGCAAACAGGAACGCTAGAGGCCATGGAGCCGATGACCCTTTCAGATGTGGGGAGCGGGTCGGGGGCGTCGGTGAGGCGGCATGACAGGGAGATCGTGCGACAATTTTTTCCTACGAGGATTGCGCGAGCGTGGTAAATTTCGTCTGCTAGGCAGAGTTTTCGTCTGGCAACACTAATCGCTAAATGCACTCATCCACTCCAATCAGATGAATCTAGGCCGTTAGATCTCGTTAGGTGGGATAAATCGGTGGTTGCAATGAGCCTGGTACACTTAACGGGGTGGCTTTAAGAAAGAAAATGTTTGCTCTTTTATAAGTAGTATAGATGGAGCCGACGACCCTTTCAGATGTGGGGAGCGGGTCGGGGGCGTCAGTGAGGCGGCATGACAGGGAGATCGTGCGACAGTTTTTTCCTGCGAGGATTGCACGAGCGTGGTAAATTCCGTCTGCTAGGCAGAGTTTTCATCCGTCAACACTAATCGCTAAATGCACTCGTCCACTCCAATCAGATGAATCTAGGCCGTTAGATCTCGTTAGGTGGGATAAATCGGTGGTTGCAATGAGCCTGGTACACTTAACGGGGTGGCTTTAAGAAAGAAAATGTTTGCTCTTTTATAAGTAGTATAGATTGGGGAATATGATCAAACAGGTTCAAGGCCTCGAGCACGCAAAGCTGAGATGAGATGCCCAACGTTATGTGCTGTGTGGGGTATACAGCAGAAGAAGAGAGAGAAGCGCTCCCCTGTGGCGCGGAATTGCATCCATGACTCGTTGAGGTAATCGAGCAGGTCGCTGACGATGGGAGGGAGATGGTGAGGATGAGGGGGCGTCCGGGTGGCTTGAGCAGAGGAGACGAGAGGAGATGGCGGCGGCGGGACGCGGTACCCTGAGGATGGAGGCGGCACATGGAGGAGACGTGGTGAGCGAGGAGATGCACGGGAGCAGGCTCGCTGCTCCGGGCAAACAGGAACGCTAGAGGCCATGGAGCCGACGACCCTTTCAGATGTGGGGAGCGGGTCGGGGGCGTCGGTGAGGCGGCATGACAGGGAGATCGTGCGACAGTTTTTTCCTGCGAGGATTGCGCGAGTGTGGTAAATTTCGTCTGCTAGGCAGAGTTTTCATCCGTCAACACTAATCGCTAAATGCACTCGTCCACTCCAATCAGATGAATCTAGACCGTTAGATCTCGTTAGGTGGGATAAATCGGTGGTTGCAATGAGCCTGGTACACTTAACGGGGTGGCTTTAAGAAAGAAAATGTTTGCCCTTTTATAAGTAGTATAGATGGAGCCGACGACCCTTTCAGATGTGGGGAGCGGGTCGGGGGCGTCGGTGAGGCGGCATGACAGGGAGATCGTGCGACAGTTTTTTCCTGTGAGGATTGCGCAAGCGTGGTAAATTTCGTCTGCTAGGCAGAGTTTTCGTCCGTCAACACTAATCGCTAAATGCACTCGTCCACTCCAATCAGATGAATCTAGGCCGTTAGATCTCGTTAGGTGGGATAAATCGGCGGTTGCAATGAGCCTGGTACACTTAACAGGGTGGCTTTAAGAAAAAAAATGTTTGCTCTTTTATAAGTAGTATAGATTGGGGAATATGATCAAACAGGTTCAGGGCCTCGAGCACGCAAATGTGAGATGAGATGCCCAACGTTGTGTGCTATGTGGGGTATACAGCAGAAGCATAGAGAGAGAAGCGCTCCCCTGTGGCGTGGAATTGCATCCATGACTCGTTGAGGTAATCGAGCAGGTCGCTGACGATGGGAGGGAGATGGTGAGGATGAGGGGACGTCCGGGTGGCTTGAGCAGAGGAGGCGAGAGGAGATGGCGGCGGCGGGATGCGGTACCCTGAGGATGGAGGCGGCACATGGAGGAGACGTGGTGAGCGAGGAGATGCACGGGAGCAGGCTCGTTGCTCCGGGTAAACTGGAACGCTAGAGGCCATGGAGCCGACGACCCTTTCAGATGTGGGGAGCGGGTCGGGGGCGTCGGTGAGGCGGCATGACAGGGAGATCGTGCGACAGTTTTTTCCTGCGGGGATTGCGCGAGCGTGGTAAATTTCGTCTGCTAGGCAGAGTTTTCGTCCGTCAACACTAATCGCTAAATGCACTCGTCCACTCCAATCTGATGAATCTAGGCCATTAGATCTCGTTAGGTGGGATAAATCGGTGGTTGCAATGAGCCTGGTACACTTAACGGGGTGGCTTTAAGAAAGAAAATGTTTGCTCTTTTATAAGTAGTATAGATGGAGCCGACGACCCTTTCAGATGTAGGGAGTGGGTCGGGGGCGTCGGTGAGGCGGCATGACAGGGAGATCGTGCGACAGTTTTTTCCTGCGAGGATTGCACGAGTGTGGTAAATTTCGTCTGCTAGGCAGAGTTTTCGTCCGTCAACACTAATCGCTAAATGCACTCGTCCACTCCAATCAGATGAATCTAGGCCGTTAGATCTCGTTAGGTGGGATAAATCGGTGGTTGCAATGAGCCTGGTACACTTAACGGGGTGGCTTTAAGAAAAAAATGTTTGCTCTTTTATAAGTAGTATAGATTGGGGAATATGATCAAACAGGTTCAGGGCCTCGAGCACGCAAAGCTGAGATGAGATGCCCAACGTTGTGTGTTGTGTGGGGTATACAGCAGAAGCATAGAGAGAGAAGCTGCCCTGTGGCGTGGAATTGCATCCATGACTCGTTGAGGTAATCGAGCAGGTCGCTGACGATGGGAGGGAGATGGTGAGGATGAGGGGGTGTCCGGGTGGCTTGAGCAGAGGAGGCGAGAGGAGATGGCGGCGGCGGGACGCGGTACCCTGAGGATGGAGGCGGCACATGGAGGAGACGTGGTGAGCGAGGAGATGCACGGGAGCAGGCTCGCTGCTCCGGGCAAACAGGAATGCTAGAGGCCATGGAGCCGACGACCCTTTCAGATGTGGGGAGCGGGTCGGGGGCGTCGGTGAGGCGGCATGACAGGGAGATCGTGCGACAGTTTTTTCTTGCGAGGATTGCGCGAGCATGGTAAATTTCGTCTGCTAGGCAGAGTTTTCGTCCGTCAACACTAATTGCTAAATGCACTCGTCCACTCCAATCAGATGAATCTAGGCCGTTAGATCTCGTTAGGTGGGATAAATCGGTGGTTGCAATGAGCCTGGTACACTTAACGGGGTGGCTTTAAGAAAGAAAATGTTTGCTCTTTTATAAGTAGTATAGATAAGCTTCGGAGCTGATTTTGGCAGAGAGAGAACTTGCGTGCAGATTTAAATTTGGTTGCCGACGGTGACGCTCGAGCAGCGGAAGAGAAGGGGCTGGACCATCGAACCAGCCTTTCATCGGCAGGAGATTCTAGTTGGGCTAACGGGATTAGGGAGTCCAATACAGCCTAGATTGGATTAGACCCGTACAGGCTAGATTGGATTATATGCATCAAACCTGTGTAGATGGCACGTTGAAGCCGGCGATGGGATGGCCTGCACGGAGAGGAGTAGATGGCACGTTGAAGCTGGCGATGCGATGGCCTGCACGGAGAGGAGACGTGTACTAGCCGTTGGGTCGCTCGGCGATGTTCCGGCGAGGCGAGGCGGCGGAGAAAAGAAGGCTGCTGGGGAAGATCTTGAGACGTGTTCTGTTTGGCAGCTTATACCAAGTTTTTTCTCTGCATATGTCCCGCGGTAGAGTTTTGCAATGAAACGTCTGCTATTACGCGAGGTATTCATCTGACGGCTGATTAAAATATCGGACGGACTAATTAGTTAGTTTTGCTAGGATTAACGTGGTGCTTCGTATGATGCCTCCAATTAGTAAATACAAGATATAAGAAGGTGAATCGAAAATAATAGTTAAACTAAAATAATAGTATACAAAAAGGAACTAAACTTCAGGTGAATCAAAAATATAATGAATCAAAAAAGTAGACCGATGGGTTAAAAAACTCTTCATGTTATGAAAAAAGGGTCATGTCTTGGAAACAACTGGTTCACAATTATGCTTGCCTCAACATAAAAAATGCTGACCATGTTTCAAAAATAATGTTAGCGGATTAAAAATATTCACAGGATAGAAGAAAGCAAAAGGTATATTCATGTATTACTCAAAAAACAAAAAAAGAAATAACAAGGGAAAAGAAAATACATATATAAATAGAAGACGACATCAAAACTGGGAACGAATCTAGTAAAACGAGATGCGCTAAAACCCTAGAACCAAAAATCTATTCATGTATTACTTAAAAAAAGAAAGGAAAAAGGAAACCAAATAAATAAATGTAGAGACAAAAGAAAAACAAACGAAATGTTAACAAAAAAACTGAAAAAGAAAGAGAAATAGGAAAAAAGATATTTTTTTGGGTAGCTATCCTCGAAGTCAACAACGAACGAATATTTACCGCATTCAAATCACTTGGAAGTTGGAACAAATCGAAATGATGTTCGAATGAGAAGCACTAAGATGAATTGGCCCAATAGAAAATCAACGGCTGGCGAGCTGAAGATACAACTCGCAATAAGCGATGTACAATGGGAGCTCCTAGTTGCAGCATACCGCGGAAGCGCCTCGCTCCCGCCCGCGTGCAGCATCGATATGGGCCGAGCCCACCATGTCATCGTCTTCTTCCCCCACATCTCTCCACCGCCGATCGTAACCATCTGCTGCCGGCCTGTCGCCACCTGCGCTCGGCGCCGCTCCTCCTTTGGCGCCCCACCCTGCTAGAACCGCGGCTAGCACCGGTCCACCGCCATGTCAGCGCCACACCAGCGCCACATCAACGTTCAAAACCGCCCAGATCAACTCAAAACTGGCAAAATTGACCAAAACCAGTGCTAGGGGGTTATTTAGATGGTTTTGTATATTTCAGAGTTCAAATCAGACCAATTTAAAGTTGAGGGTGAATTGTGCACAATGTACTATAGATTTAAATTTCGGGAAATGCTATTTGTCATCCGGCTGTAGCTACAGCCGGGTCGAGCGACAACGCGCACACGCATGGGACCAGGCCCAAAGCAAGGAGCGGACAAACCTCACGCACGTGCCGGCAATCCCGCTGTTCCTCGCCTCCATCCTGCCCACCTCGCCTTCCCTCCTCACGCCTATCCTCTTCCCTCTCCTGCTTTCCCGCTCCCCATCCGACCTCCCCACACGCCGGCGACGTCCGCCATGAAAGCCATGGACCGACGGCCCTGCTCCTCTGCCTCCTCCTCCGGTAGCGGCCTCCTCCTCCATCTACTACTCTGGTGCTGCGGCCGCTGCTCCTCCCGTCGTCCTCGCATGAAGCCCGGCGGTGAGCTCGCCATGGACGTCGGGCTAGAGCTCACCACAGGTCACCGGACCTAGGAAGAAGACGACCACGAGTGGATCTCGTCGGGACTCACCCGATCTAGCGTAGATGGGACTTTAGGGGCCAGAATCGTGGTTGGCGAGCACGAATCGGTGAACGGACGGTGCATCCAACCTCCATTGTTGATGGTTCGAGGTAAGTGACATTTGAGATATGCAGATGTTGCATACGGTGTTTCGACGTGTTACATACACATATGCTTTTTGCTACATGAGCGTGTTGAAAATGTAGCAAACAGTCACATGATTTTTCATGTTTTGCTACAACCAAGTTGGGGATTTGTTGCATAAATTGTTTGTTTTTGCTACATGGTTGTGTTTAAACTGCTACAAAAAAATTCTATATGTCGCAAGTTTACAGATCTGAATTTTTTGCTACACACCCTCTTACATGTGCAAAATATTTTTGTTCGGCCCGGATTTTTTTGCTACACACCGTGCTACATGTGCATTTTTTTTGTTGCTGACGGTTTTTTTGCTACATTGATCCGACGTAACATTTTCTAATTTGTTTTTGCTACATGTGATGTTACATGCCTAGAAAAATGCTACACGCGAACCGTTTTTGTTACATTGATCGGACGCACGTGATCGATTCACTTAAATGAATCGGACGGTGCGGAAGGTGGCTGTACCGATGGATCGGTACAACCGACTGACGCGTAGTGTTCGCCTTAAATTTCAGGGTGATTAGTCCTCGCTCCGGTTGTCGATTGTAGTAACGGGCCAGGCCATCCACCACAGGAGGCCATGTAGTAACGGACTCAAACTTGCCGTACCTGGGCTGGGCCGGAAATCAGTGCTTGCAGGCGGGCCCGCGAAGCACGGCCCAGCCGGCCAGCTATATTTGTGACATGAGGAGCGTGGCCGTTTTATTTCCTCCGACTCCCCAACAAAAAAAAAAAGAGCTGAGCAGACGAGGGGCTAGGGTTTTGATTCCAACGAAACCCCAGCACGCCGCCTTCGCAGCTCTCTCCCCTCAGTCCCCGGAAGCTCCTCCGCCTCGTCCCTCCTCCCTCGCAGCGCAGTAACGCCGTAAGCGGCTGCCGAGCGCGGACCCCGTGAATGCCGCGAGGGTAAGCGCCCCCTCTCCCTGCTCGACGCACACGGTGCTGTTCTTGATCTCTGTTCGATCCGGTTTAGTTGGCCAATGCCCGTTAGTATCGATACGAAATTGGTTGGGTTGGGGATATTTAGGCTAGAGTTGAAACCTTGAGGCTTGTGCACTAGTTTTTCCTTACTTTATTCGAATTGACCTAGAAATATATGATCTTAGACGTTTGTTTAAAACGTTATGGTTTATCTGAATGGGGAATTATTTGGCTCACTAGTTCTTTCCAACCGATGCTTATGCACAGTGCGATTCAGCCTTGCCTATAGGAAATCGCGGTGCTTTAGAAATCCTCTGGGATTTAATGTTGAAAGTTGCAAGTAGTGTTAGATTGGGAATTATATTAGTAAGATGCTATGAGTAATTCATTAGGGATTTGTCTTGATAGGGCCAAGTTGACTGGCATTTCTTTGGATTGAATCTTTATACTGAAGTTTTTAATACAATTAGTAATTTGTGATATGCATTTTTTACTTTCCTTACAGTTGGTACTTGGTAGCATTATAAATGCATCTCTGTAACAATTTACATGCTTGTTTGGTGTCTTGGAGTATGGATTATGGAGCAATGATCAGATCTAACTCTTACAGCCAATATCTGTTCTGCAGGTTGTCATTCTATTGTTGGATACTTGTCTTATCTGCTGAGGTCTGAAACAACTTAAGATGTCATTTTATGCAAGAAGGGGTGGAGATAGGGGTAGTGACCGTATTTATGGAGGAGGCGGTGGGCGAGGTGGACATGCCATCCGTGGAAGATCAGGGCCTCCTCGAGGACCACTTGGGATTAATGCCCGACCATTCGCACGCATTATTGCTAAGGCAAGGCCAAAACTGTCACTATTTTTTTGTTCATGGTCAGATTCCTGAATAAAGTAGAAACTGAATGAGGAGACCATCCCTAAGAGATATGGGGGGCAGTAATAACAGTGGTGTTTACCTCTAACTGGGCCTTTGTTGGCTAGAGCATCTCATTGATTATGTGGAGAGGCAGAAGTAATCTTAGTATTCTGAAGAATACGTTGTTGGGTAGAGCACCTTTAAGCTTTCATTTATGGAGTGGCAGAATTAACTGATGAAACCTCTAATGGAAACTTTCTTTTTGAGATCAACTGCTGCAATTTTCATTAAACTTCCGAAGAGTCCAAAGCCAAACAAGATACAGTAGAGTCCAGGTCTACACCTAGCCAAGCCTTTCAACATTTATTATAACAGCTATCTTCCGCCAACGAATGTGCAGCTTCATTTGCCATACATTGCACCGTACAACTCGAGTAATCTTCAAAGCTCCTAGAATGGATCTGATCTCCTCCACGAGATGTCTGTGCACGAATCGATACACATCTTCCCTCAATAGCTTCATCAAATACATGGAAGGAAATTAAGGAAAAAGATATTTTCTGGATTTCTTGCAATTTATGTGTCTGGTACATCAGACACTGAAGAAAAGTGGCTCCACTGATCCTGTTATGTTTGAAACTTTGTGGCGTTCGGCAATTTGATGTGTATGACACATGAGGCACTGAAGAATTTTGGAACTGCAATGTGCCGCTCTTCAGACAGTTCTGGCCTCTACTCCAGTGGCATTCTTCTAGGCTGTCTCCAGAGCAAGAGCTTGAGCCATTTTATGTATCTGGCTTTTGATATTGGTGATATTGTTGGAACTCTCTTCCTCCATTGTTAACTTAATGCAGTACTTTGTAGCTTAACTGCTTTTAAGTAACTTGTTGGTACTCTACGATAATGGTTGATACCCATTCTGGGTGGTTCCTAATAGTTGTCATGATCATATCAAGCAGTTTGAGGTAGCATTCTTCTATGACGACGTGTTTCCTCACATGCTGGTTGTTTGGCATTTTTCAGTCTTTTAGCCGAACCAAAGACATGACCTGGAGACCTGATCTGTTTAGTGATAGTATGGCGGCTAGTGGAATAGAAACTGGTACAAAATTGTACATTTCAAACTTGGACCATCGTGTTTCTAATGAGGATATAAAGGTTGGTGAAACGATTTGTAACCTGAATTCAGCATTCCTAGATTGATAAAGCTAACAAACTAACATATTTGCAAATTACCTGCAGGAGCTGTTTTCAGAAGTTGGTCACTTGAAACGATTTGCTGTTCACTTTGATGGTTATGGTCGCCAGAATGTAAGTATTTCTCGTGGTATTCAACTTTACCTTTTTTTTTAATTGTATGCATCATTTGTATTATATGAAATCCCAGAGTGTTTTTTTACTTTAATCCTAAATGAAATTTTGATCATTTTTAATATTCCACAGAGAATACACTTAGAGAAGTATATGTTGAATTGTGTTTGAGTGTTGAAACATCTTTTGGCTGTCCCTTCAGCAGTTTCTGTTTGCTCTAGATGAATACACAATTGCAACTTAATTACATGTTACCGATCATGATATCTTGTTAGAAAATCTATTATCTTGCATTTCATATCATGTGGATTAAGGGCAGAAGAGATTTTATTTGTAGAGGTATAGGTCTAATGTGTAGCTACTTTCTTCTCATATTTTTACCTCGGGTGCAAAAGGATGGTTGAATGCATGCTTATCCATTATTTATTTTTTGAGTGCACACAATCAGTTTATAACTATATATCAAACTTACTTGGATGCTTGTGTTTGCTGTAAGCCCATAGCGATTATTAATCTAGAAGCTTGCTGTACTAATACTTTGTTTGGTTTGATTTTTTGAAGGGTACAGCAGAGGTGGTGTTTACAAGGAGGAGTGATGCAGTTGCTGCATTGAAACGTTATAATAATGTTCTACTTGATGGAAAAGCCATGAAGATTGAAGTAATTGGAAGTGACTTAGGTTTGCCTATGACACCTCGTATAAATGTTGTCGGGGCTTCTAATGGCAGAGCTACGAGAACAGTTGTTATGACGTGAGTGAAAATTTCATATTTGTATTTTACCCTTTATGATTTTTTTTCATTGTTCTACATTTGACAACCGGAATTGTGTTTGACGGACATGTTAAGTATTTTGCTCTGTCCAAGTTCAGTGATGTTAATAAGATGCATAAATTTTGCTTTTTTCTCATTCTTCCTCTCTTAAAGAGAATCCATTAAATGACATAAAACTTCAGCAGGATCATCCACTAGGCCACGAACTATGACAATGCATTTGCACTGTTTCTTTGGCCAAAGTTTAGCGCTAGTTGGTTGCCAGCGGAGAAACCCTCCCTTCTTTTTATGTTTGTCAAGAGCCTTAAAGTTTCTTAGATACCTGTATTTTAGTCATGTAGCTGTCAAATTTACATAAGTTGATTACCACGGTTGGAAATTGGCTTGCCAGTACTGCACATTTCGGCAGATTCCAGTAACTTCTGAAAGATGTTAGATGGAATTAGTACTTCTACAGGACACAGTAGCTCGGTATGAGGAGTTGAGGACAATTTTTAATACCCTGTTTGACATGGCATTTTGCTGAATGCCGTCCGAACTGAACTGTTTCCAGTGAATTCCCTTTCTTCCAAACTGGGTCTAATTGTGTTTCCACATGTTTGTAGTCCCAATAGATAACTTCGAAGTGCGAACCAGATTTTGATCAAGTACTATATTGCGATTTCTTTTTGTGTTTGTGTGTGGATAAGCTGCTATGGTGTATCTAAACTCTTCTATTATATTTCAGGCCTGAAATGAGTCGACAAGGTGGAGGTTCCAGCAACAGGCCTTTGAGGTAAAACTTCTAACGACATTAACGTCTATTGTTTTCACCTAGTCTGTCTACTAGGTAGCAAGTAGCACAGTAGCCAACCTGCCATTATTTGATTGTGTAGTTTCCAACCACAAGCTGTATCCTTGTGTTGGCATATGTATTGTTACTGGTTATTACTAGCATTAGAAGTTTGGACCCCTTCTAGAAAAGGTGCTTACTAGGATTAGTAAACAAAATTCTCTCCACGCCTTCTGCTCACAACTTGTGAGATGAACAGTGAATTGTGAGCATTTCCTTGAAATGAAAAACAGGTAAAAAGTTCAGATGTGAATGATAACTGGTAACCGCGAGCTGCTAAATTTCTAGCATGAATCAGTCATGTTCCCTATTTCCGCCTGTTGTTCCTGCCATAAGACAAACTTTGCTAGTTTCGTCATCTGTCTATCTGAGCAAAAAAGCCAAAATAATAGAGGTCACTTTTCGCTAATTGTTTGTCTGTCTTTCCGTTTAGTGTTTTGAGTTTGGTGATAATGCAGTTTTGTTTGTGGTTCTTTCAGTCGATGTCCTTCAAAATTACAAAAATGTTGTGATTTTTTTTTTTGACTCTCAAACTGCCGTTTCAGTAATCCCACCAACAGATTGACTCGTGGTGCTTTCCAAGCTGGCCGAGGGCGAGGCAGGGGGCGTGCTCCGTTCCAGGCTCAGTTCCAGGGCCGAGGCAGGGGGCGTGCTCCGTTCCGGGGCCGCGGTCGGGGAAGGAAGCAGGCAGAGAAGAGTGCAGATGAGCTGGACAAAGACCTGGAATCCTATCATGCCGAAGCAATGAAGACCGACTGATTGCTGCAAGTTAGTGATGGATGAGGGTGGCTGTGCCATGGGTGTTGCCCTTAGCATCTACTGCAAGATTATCTCAAGATTGGATGTACCAGTTTGCGTGGAGCAGATAAACCATCTCTCTATTCTGGTTTCCAGAACCAACTCCGCCTAGTTTATCTGCAACTTAGATGTTAATTGTTTATGGTTGCCTTAGAGATTATCGTGTTAAGTAGAAGTTAAAAACAAGCTTGATATGATATTTTGCGTTTTTGAAGGCTTGTTATCATGCGAAGGAATGAATAAGTTTTGATTAACAAGTTGTCAAATTAGATGTTCCTTCACGGCACTATTCTTTATTGGATTATGCCGTTGTGGTACAAGTCAGCATGATATCTGCTCCGATTAATTTCCACCGTTCTGCCTTGTCGGCAACTGTCATAGACGAATAACAAATTAACAAACTGTCCAAGTCGATAACAGTTAAAGAAGTCGGGCAATCCGTCGGGTATTCCTCCCATGTTGAATTGCCTCATCCGTTTTGCTTAGCTCAAAGCTATATCAGCCAAAAGATTCCACGAGCAAAACGAAAAGCAGATGACACAGCAAACAAAGTTGAACAAAACACTCCTTCTATGTACAACACAAGAAAGGGAGAAGTAGCAGCTACATGTATCCAACAACCTGATTCTGCCAAATGGTGAGCTGCGAATCCATGGGGGGGATCACATGGACGGCACCGTACCGATTCATACTCTTCTACTAGTACCTATTTAGGCCATCTCCAGCCGTCCCCCAGAGCCCCCAGGAGGCCTTTTTTGCGCCGCGCCGGCCGAAAATCGCCGTTTTTCTACCACTCGGCCCCCTCAGAAGCCCAGTTAGCGCCGTTTCGGCGGAAAATAGCGCCGGCGCACCCAGGCGAAACCCAGCCCACTGGGTTCGGCCGGGGGGGGGGGGGCGAAATGGCGCGAAAGGCGACGCGGGCCAGCTCTGTCAGCGACGCGGGGAAAATGGCGCGCAACAGAACGCCCGTGAAGCGGCGCGTCCTCATCTTCTCGGCTCCCGCGTCGGTCAAAAGCCTGCCGGAGTTATTGGCGTGGCCAGCGGCCAATGCTTCCGCCGGTCAAAGGCTGCCGGAGTAATGGCGTGGCCGCCGCGCGTCGTTTCGAAGTCCAATCGGAAGGCCACGCGGCGCAGTATCTTCGCCGCGGAGCGCTATAAAATCCCCCACCCCTCGCCGTCCGTCCACACCAGCTCTCGCCAGCCCCTCGCCGTCCTTCTGCTCTCTGCCTCCCTCTCGTCCATCCTTCGCCAGCAGCAATGGCCGACGACGGCGCCGCCGCTAACGGCTTTGGCCGCCGCAGCCTCCGCAAGAACGAGGCATGGGCCCTGTACCGGTGCGGGTACCCGTGCCCGCCGGACATGCGCGTCCCCGGCGCCTCCGGCGGCCAGGCAGCGTGGGCGCTCAGCACGGGTGGCATCCCCGTGCCTCCCATCCCTGTAGGCGCCGAGTTCGAGTACGCCATCGACGAGGTCCGGGAGGCCCTGACGGCGGAGCAGGCCGCGGACCCGCGCTGGAGGGCGGAGGGCAACTCCGCCTTCCGGACATTGTACTTCCAGCACCGCCACAAACAGGACCTCAACGACCGCGGCAACAACGGCCAAGTGGAGGGCCGCCACAACCGCGGCGGGCGCATGCGGTGGTGGAGCGGCGAGGGGCGCAGCCTCGACAATGTGATGGAGCACATCGCCAACGGGAACACACCGCGCCTGGAGATGCCGCCGCGCAGGGCGTCCTGGACCTCGCGGCGGATGGGCGTGGCGGCCTCGTCGTCGTTGGGGAACTCCTCCTCCTCCTTGACGCCCCCGTTGCTGGAGCCGAAGGAGGAGGAGTGGCCCGGCCTGAAGGAGGCGGAGGAGGCGTCCTTCAACACCGTCCAGCCGGCGCTGCCGGAATGGGCCGACGACTGGAGCCTCTGCTCCTTCACCGAGGAGGAGGTGGAACGCCAGCGTGTGGCCCTCGCCGACCTGGAGCGCAGGCGCGCGGAGCAGCGCCAGGAGCGCCAGCGAGCTACCGCGGCCAATGCGGGCCGTCGCAGCCGCATCCCGCCTCCTCCCGTGGCGCCGGAGGTCGAGTACTACAAACTCGACCCGAGCGACGACGACGAGGACGACGCCTTGCAGAAAGCCCTGCTGCTGAGCAAACTACAGCACGGCGACGACGGCGCAGGCCCAAGCAGACCCCCCGGCGGCGATGATGGCTCCGACGACGACGGCGACTACAGCGCCGCGATCCGTGCGAGCCTGGGCCTGAACTAGTCGCCCCGGGGCCGAATAAAAGTGTATCTCGGCGAGTTTCTGCCAATATGATGAACTCTGTTTGCGCCATTTTTTGAATTTTTGTTGGGTCTGAACACGGCTGGTGAACGCGCCCCCCCAGGGTTCAGTTTCGCGCCGTTTGGCGGCGCGGCACCCCAGAAAAGGCGAAGTTTTGGACCCTGGGGGGGCAACACGGCTGGAGATGCCCTTACATCAGCCCTTAGTCTCCAACTAAGATCGCCTGTCCAGCGTGGTGCAGGGGCGACGGCGAGACCCGCCGCGCCGGCTCACGAAAATCGACGACGACCGCAGGCCTCGTCTCCAGAAGCCGCAGCCGGTGGAGGAGCTCCCTCGCCTTCTCATCCTCCTGCTTGATCTTCCTGACCAGGGACGGATCCAAGGGGGGACGAGCAGGGCTACGCCCCCCTATGATTGTAATTTTCTTTAGAAAGATTAGTGATTCAACTACTTGTTTAGTGCATTTTAGCTAGGTTAGCCACCCCCATACAACTCACACACACTAACTGCCCCCCCTAATATCAGTTTCTGGCTCCGTCCCTGTTCCTGACCTGGCTGTGGACCAACCCCGCTTCTTGCTCCTCCTTGGAGACCCACCTCGCTTCTTGCTCCAGCATCCCCTCCATGGGAACAATCTTTGCTTGTTTACTTGCGAACCATCTACCGCTAGTGCCACAGTATTTATACAGAGATACAGAAGGTTCGAGGGTGGACTTGGTTTGCGTGTGTAGGTTATTACATTTCCTAGGAAAGAGTTGGTGGGTGAGAAATGCGAAATAGTTTTGAATTGCTGGATACAGGCTCTTTTCAACTAATGCCGGGAAAAAAATATCGAGTAGATTTGGTTGAAATATTCTTCGATTGGACATAGACTTAGTAACTCTTACTCTTTTAGCATAGTCGTGTAAGAATTATTTTTGTTCCTCTTAAATGTGTCATGCTTCTTGTGTAGACGATCAGAAGAAATCTGCAGGTACAACTACTTGATGGAAAAAAAATATAACGCAACATCATCAGTAAAATGTGACTACTATCAAAGACTTCTGCATTGGCTGCTAACAGCGAGTCATGCGGAGGGTAAAATAAATTAAAATGGAAACATGATGTGCCAGAAGAGATTACAAACAGGATTTGCATTAGTCCGCTTAGCAAGCATATCAACTCTAAATGACCCTAAAAAACGATTAGAAACAAGACAACCAGTCATGTTGCTCAGTCCCTTTCGATGGGTGCGTGGAAGAAACGGCCAAGTGTTCGTACAAAAGCAATGTTCCACATGAATATGCTGGAATCAAGATATGCATTCCGTTTCTGCAAGCATGTGACGAGAATATCTCGATGGAGCACAAAACAGTTCAAGTAATTTGAAAAGAAACATTATCTCCATGCTCATCTACCTATGATCGACCTCTTCTAGTTAACCTATGAGCTCATCTACCTGTACTTCTAGCTCAGCGTTGTTCCTGACGTCCGACACGCGTTTTAGTGAGAATACTAGAAACCTTTAGCATATGTACTTGGTAACGTGATATATATATTTGTGTAAACCACTATCATTTCAGGATGATACTCAGTCTGATGGAAAAAATACTGAATTGGCAAGAAGGTTTCAAGATCATACTCAGTAAACAAATCATTATCCATGCCTGTTGTAATTTTCTTCTTTATTTTTAGTGTGTAAAGAAAACTTTTGGATGGACGCATGCTCTCTTACATATCCTTCGACCTCTCACCTAATGCTCAGATAAGCCCACTCCACCAGCTGCAGTTCGCTAGATGAAAGCGGCAAAGCAACACCAACTATTACTACCACAAAAGCGAAACTTTTCTTAGCCTTCAAAGGAGAAGAAAGAAGAACAGATACAATATTCACTGGTGCTGTTGTAGGATATGCTTGTAGCGATTGGTGGCTTGGTGCAACTATCTAATTTCTCGCAATTACCGGTTTCGAATTTGACTGAGCCGTTGACCCGGTGTTGCTTTCAGTTGGCTATGTGATCAAGTCATGTGTCGTTATGACTCATGAGTGGTCAAGACAACATTTTTTTTTCAAAATAGAGGCAGAAAATTTGCCTCATATTATTAATTAAGAAGATAATTGCCTAGTTTATTAGCAGAAAATCGCGCGAAGCGAAAACCGTCACAAACATCCTCGCCGGCATCGTGGAAAACGACCGCCGCGAGCGCACACCCAGATAACCTGACTACCAACAGAAGCCACAACCACACAACCAAAACGACAGTCATCGTCGAGATTGCCCACCAATGCCATCGTATCACTCCTTCATGAGCCAATGACTCCGACTTCAGAACGACCACCTGAGAAGTCCACGCAACATAGGCCTCGTGATTCGTGAAGCCCATGTCGGGCCACGCAAACAGTCGACCCTTCATAGAGAAGACTGACAACTCCAATTCTGACGACGAATTCTAGAAAGGAGACTGTCGAAGGACAGTAAATTACTCCCACTACAATCTTACTCCCGGAGATCAGGAGCAAGTTTGTTTGTTCCGCAGGAGGTGCAAGTCAACAGGTTCGAGTCGTAGATGAAGTAGATGAAGATCTCTCAGACTTTATTCATATATTGGCTACAAGAGCTAGTACAAAGGCGATCTCGGCGAGTTACAAGAGGTCTCGGCCGGAGATTATAGATGTGGATTTAGTTTCTAGGGTTACAGAGAGGTCTGAGGGTAAAGTTTTGACGTCTAATGGATGATGGTCTTCGTCTTGTTTTTTAGTATATAGGCTGAGATAGTGCCCGATCCTCCGTGTCTTTAGGATTCCTGTCTTGCCTTGTACCTTAAGTCTTGGTCTTGTAGCCTTCCTTAGAATGTAGCCCGTGTTTGAGTAGATCTTTAGGGAGTCTTGGTGCGGTACGACAGGTTTAGGTCGGTGGAGAAGCTTCTAGAGCAGAGCTGCCGACCGGGAGTCTTGGACGTCGTGGGCCAAAAAGTGGTGAAGGCCTCCGAAGGTTAAGGCCTAATCTACCACTCTCCGACAAGCCCCTGATGAGTACTTGTAATAAGTTGGTCGGTATCTTCTAGCCCTTTTTCTGCTCGACCTTCTTTCTGCATGCGACCTTCAGCTCGTTGTCTTGTTGCTCTAGGGACCATGTCTTGTTGACGTCGCGTGACCTTCTTCTTAGACTTCTTGGACCTGGTAGAGCTTCTGAGGAAGTCCAGGATCTGGGTGGTAGATCTCGACGTAGTCCTGAAAACAATTTTAGCAGTTATGCGAAAGAAGTGATTTCCGTAACATGTGTTACCTGAATATGCCTGAGGAGTCTTGATGATCATGGAGGTGATTCCCGTGTTAACATGCCTCCGAGCTGTTTGGAGTAGAGGATAATGGTTTTAGTACCATGTGACCTGAGAAGGTTTTCTTAGTCATGACGTTAGTAGGTCGAATGAGGTGAGTAGGTATGCTTATTTTTGAATGCAGGTTCTGAGAGGTTTGCATGCTCCTTGATGACGTGGGTAAGTCATGCTGGGGAATAAGTCTGTATGCTTGATTCTGAGTGCAAGAGCTATTTTCCTGATGTGACAAGTCTGAACTGGCATCTGATCTGACAACTGTCACTTCACGCGACCTGGAGGTCTTTGATGCGTGGTAATTTATTACTGCTGGTAGGACCCAAGAGGCGCACATTTTTTCTTAGAACTTTGAGTGTGAAACCAAACTCGCCGACACAATTGCTGGTGGTGATCATAATGATCTTTCTGTCCATGAGGTATCTTTGACTGACTGCGCATGTCTCCCGATATTCTCGCTATCCCTCGTTTATCTTCCTTTTGTATGTAAATCGGTCAAGGATTCCGGGTGCTTCTGTTATTCCTGCTTCGAGCTCTTGTCTTCTTCTCCCCTTTCGCTTAAGAGGGGATCATGGCCGGAAGGCGAACCCGTGCTCGGGGTAGATCTACTGTCGCGACCCGTCGAGCCAAAGCTTTCGAGCGCCGCCGCCATGAGTCCTTTCCTGTGGCGCACTTGGACCCAACGAAACCGATGGTGATAGGGCAAAGGTAGTCCGATCTTTCAATGAGATGAAGATACGTCGATTCTGGTGGAGTTCGACCTTGGCGATCCGACTACTACGCACACGTACGCAGCGCCAATGCAATCGCTAAACCAATCTCCGGGAGTTACCAATCCTGCGGATGCACGATCGGCCTGACCAAATGGTCTAGTTCTACCTGTGACCGAGGAACAAGTAAGAACTAATAATGCAATCAAAATTGCGAATGAAAATAAGATTTATTGAAAAGGTGGGATTCCGTAAGCGGTCTTGATCTGGTCGTTGGACACAAATCGAGTCCACGAAGATGCAGCAATAAGCTAGGCAGTCTTTTAGCTAAACAAAATCCTAGTCTAAATGAAACCCTAGACGTGGTATATAAGGAGGAAAGGAGGGGGTTTCGGCCAGCCATGTGGTGGAGACCGAATCCAACCCTAGGTGGCCCTTTCTCCCTCTATACGGACTCTAAAAACCCTCTAAAAGTTCTGGTTCGGAATTACATGGGCCCTGGCCCATAACTCAAGGTGACGCGGCACCATATGTGACTATGGACGAAATTATGAAGTGTAGACTTGAGAAATTCGTCCAAGGCTTCAAATATCATTATGGTGGCTTCAAGTTGCGGTAGTCTCCATTGGTGGCTCCATCCACATACATGCTCCATAGCTTGTCCCTCTCGTCCATGCTTGGTCCATTAGTCCTAAGAGAAACAAACACATCTACTTTAGGTAGCATCATATTCTCATGTATATTAGGAGTAGCTTGTAGAAACAAAAGTACCTGCTGTTGTAGTTGACGGGCACGAGCTCTAGTCAACGGTCCTTATAATTGAGGTGTTGTAGTTGTGGTTGCATCTATAGTAGGGATGTCCTCATCAGATGGAGGAGGCGCATACCTTGGCGTCGCTGCAAGGGGCCATCGCCGCTCGGGAAGTTCCTTCTTGCAGCTCGTCAGGGGCTCAGGCCACATCGTTCTGCCCTGTGCGTTGGTACTGATTTCTCTTTTTTTCTCCAATAACGCCTTTTGTTGATTTCTCTTTTGCCTTTTCATAACTTTTCTTCCGTGTTCCCTTCAGCAAAACTGAGATTGGTTCTTCATCTGGTCCCGCCGCTGCTGCGGATCCTCATGAGGGTTTGATCAACGGGTTGAACGAATCCACACAGTTCGCCTTAAATACCAACATGGTGTGCTACCATTACTTTTATCTCTACCTCAAATTTCTTTCTTGCCTCGAT
This sequence comes from Poa pratensis, assembly GCA_947311845.1. Lineage (NCBI taxonomy): Eukaryota > Viridiplantae > Streptophyta > Magnoliopsida > Poales > Poaceae > Poa > Poa pratensis. The sequence continues at coordinate 37,476,991 of CAMZMU010000105.1, forward strand.
AGAGGAGTTATTCTTCCTCTCACCATGTCTTTACTAGGGCTTTCGTCAGGACTTTGTCGGCCATATCCGAGAGAATGCCAAGAGAAAAAGCGGTGGTTTTTCTCTTGAATCCGCTGACATTTCCTCACTTCGCTGCGAGTGCATAAGACTTCATGGCGAGTGGCTGGCGGAAAAGGAGGGCTTCTTCATCATGAAAGATATCATCGTGAGACAGCTAGAGGAGCAAGGGGAATCTGCCGCACGCCTCTGAGATTGGGAGGTAATCCACCAAAGGAATTTTCGGGCACTCCAGGATGCGTTCGATCAAGTGGAAAAAACTCGATAGCAAGCTAGTGCATAAGAGAAAGTTGTGCGCCGACCTAACTGTCCAGAAAGCTGCTCTTGAAGTGGAACTGAAGAAAATCCAGAGCAACCTAGTTTCCTTTCTGAGGTGGCAACTAGAGGAGTCGGCGTGGCCTTGGCATCGTGTGGTTGTAATCCTGCGTCCTCGGAGGTCGAGTCTGTACTGGAGGAATCTCTGTGTAGGAGTACTAAGCTTAGGTCTTCTCGTAATGCTTAGTCTCTTCCTTTCATTTGTTCTGATGTGACTGAATAGCTTCATTTTGCTGTAAATCCTTCCCATGTCTTAGTGAATGGCGCGAAAATTTTAAAGCAGGTGTCTTGGAAAAAACTGCTTGCTGAGCAGGTCTGTCTGATGTGTCAAGGTTATTTTTGCCTTTTTGAAAACAGTTTAATCTTTGCAGGAAAAGCTTTTTATTTTGTTTATGAAAGAGTTTTTTCCTCAGCGTGACGTAGTGAGTAGTGATTACTGTAGGTAGTACGTCGCGTGAGTGCCATGGCCTCCCACTTGCCGCTATGTTATATGGGGTTGTAAGCGTGAGACTCGTCGGGTACTGGTGGTGTACCTGCCTGAGTAGTGCTGCCTCCGCTTTATACCTACTGTGTCAGCAGTTCCTTAAGACCCATGGGAGTTTCCAGGTCGTCACCCGGTGTGCTCCTCCTGTGAGGTTTTTTGGAGGCAGGGCCGAGTTCTCAGTGTAGGTTTTGGGGGTAGTAGCCTTGATCTCAAAGACGTGGGAGGTCAAATATGGGTTCGAGACCGCTTGCTATTTTTCCGCCCCTACGACGTAGTTGTGTAGTGCATACCATATGGTAATGCGTAGCAGTTTGGTAGTATGATCGCACGGATATGGGAGTTTGCAGGTAGTAGTGCATTCCCGTTTACACTTTTTATGTTCATTATTAATGTTAGCGGAGGTCAAAGCGGCTCTGCACACTTCGCCGGCCTTGTTTCCGGGGTAAGGCTTCTTCTAGGACATGCTTTTGCTGGAAAAAGTGGTTAGTCTTGGAAATGGGAGAGGTATGTGTGTAGCCCCCGGGTGTTTGCGAGTGACGTGTGTGTTACTAGTGGGCATCCAGAGAAGATCATTAGTCGAAAAGAGATAATTTGCAAGAGAGGTTTTATATATGTTCTTACTTGTGTGTCCCTGAAAAGGGGTGGCGACGTGTACCTAGAGGATTATTTTATCATCTCTCTTCCTGAGGGGCGGTGGACGTGGTCTTCAATTGCGAGTTTTGGTTTCTGTATTTTTCCTCCTTATAGGTGAAAATCCTCGTGGCGAGCCGTATCTCCGCCGGGCGAAGTTGCACCTTTCCTTTTGTGACAGTTTGATCCGGATGGTTGTCCTGGGTGGATGCTCATTTCAAGACTACATCGCACTTTTTGGCATGCTGAATGGAAGACCTAACTGTAATCACTCCCTTGGGTCCTGGAAGCTTCATCATCATACATGTGTAATTGGTGATTCCCATAAATTGTGCGATCTGAGGCCGTCCGAGGAAGGAGTTGTAAACCATTGTGAAATCCACGACCTCGAAGGTGCAATGTTCGGTTCGGAAGTTGTCTCCTTCTTGGAAGGTAACCGGAAGGCTAATCTGTCCTAGTGGTTCGTGTGTCACTCCGGGTATGACTCCGTAAAAATGGTTCGAGACTGGCTGGACGCAGGTGAGCGGTATCTGCATCTTTTTAAGTGTGCAGGTGGTGATCAAACTGCAAGAGCTCCCTCCATCAAGCAATACTCGGTGAACTTGGGTGTTCCCAATGAGTGGCGAGACAACTAGTGGTAGTTGTCCGGGGAATTCGAGCTCGTCAGGTCTATCATGAAGTCCGAAGGTCACCGGAACGTTTACCAAAGGAGGTTTGACGGAGCCCCGGGGCTTGTTTTGCAGAATGGCGTTGTATGTCGCTTTGACCTCCCTTTTAGAGTTGTATCCGGCTGAACCTCCCCACACGTGATTTATATCTAGAGGGCGGTGGCTTTCTTCCACCGGGATAATCATGCCGACGGAAGGGGTCTCATCTTCCTTATGTTGGTGCGCCGAGCCACGTTTGAATCTTCCTGGCCAAGTGTGTAATTCGTCATGTCGCAACTGAAAGAACAATTCTTAATCCCTTATGTTTTGTGTGTTAGTTAACAACACTAGTGATAATTTGATATGGTGTTAAGTGTTGCAGGTTTTTAGTTGAATAAAGGGTTTTCTATTTCTGTGCCCCTGTTCCTTAGTTGTACTCATTCATCCCCACGCTCTTAACTTTTGCTCACTTTTCCACACTCCCTTATCCGAAACCCTCACAAATGGTCACATCGGAGGATGCCGTCGGGTCAATGGTTTGATCGTTAACTGCTGACGAGTGGGGCCGCGCTGGACTGTGTCGCCCGTTGGACCTGACAGGTGGGGGCGCGTTCGACGGTGGCGCTTGTTTGACCGTTGGGCCGTGGTTCTGCTGGACTGTTGGGCCAAGCGCCGCCGTAGCCTGTTATGCATGCGCCGATGCGCGCCGCCACGATACAGGCCTGTTATGCATGCAGGCGACGCGCGACGTGATCCCTGCCTGCATGCATGCGCCGATGCCCGCCGCCATGAGGCGCCACGGATGCAGCCGTCCTGCATGTGCCGCCATGACGCAGCCACGGACGCAGACACGGTTGCTGGTGCTAGTTCGTCTCTTCTCGCACGCGTCTCCTCGATTCAGAGCGCCGCATCGATTCATCTTATTAGATGTACACGCATCGATTCATCGTGGCCCGTGTTGGCGATAATTAAAGCCTATACTAGGCATACCGAGCGACGCGCCTCTTTTGAACTAGCAACACGGCCGGTTACCCTTATTTAAACTACCCACCCCTCCACCTATTCGCCTCACATCCATTTGCGCTGCCCCTTCTCTTCTTCATCCAAATCCAGAGCACTCTCGAAGCGAGGCGAGGATGCAGTACAACGGCCCCACCTTCCACCTGCCACCCGCCGTGCTGGAGAGGCGGTACCCCGCCGGCGTCGTCGTGGAGACGACACTGCGCGTGTGGGCGATCTCACGGTGGAGGGGTGCTAGGGAGTTGGCCTAGGGCTTCCTCGGTACGGGCTTTGCCCACCTCCCGGCGGGCTCGCCGATCATGTTCCGACTGGACGAGATGCGTCCGCACCCCACCGCTACGCCGACCGCGCTCCTCGCGCACTTCACTAACCGCTTCGATGCCCACTATCTCCTCGGGCAGGTGTTCTGGTGTGGCTGCGAGTTCATCGCTTTCACAACCTACAACATCTTCACGGACGTCGGGAGCATCTTCCCCGCCCGTAAGCGCATGCACAGCCTCCCCTACTACGTCGGCGAGAACGGCCTGGAGGAGGAGTACTGAAGATCCTCTACTAGAAGTGAAGATTGCGGCCGGTGAAGGCTAGGCCCGGTATCGTGAAGCTTGTCTTTCCCTAGTGTGTTAGGGCTTTTATTTCTATGTTATGTCGTTGGTTGTACCGTGAACTTTTTATCTCTGCCGTGTTATATCGTGTTTTATGTAAAAACTTTTATTTATGAATCTATGTTATGCTTGTTATATTCATGTTGTGTTATATTTGTATTTTATTGGTTCCAAGTTTTGGCACGCGTGGCTAATTGATTAATTGAGGTGTTTGTTTGAGATAAGTAAACATAAAAAAGTAATCTGATCTGTCAAAAAGGAAAATAAAGCTAAAAAAATGAGCCATGTTGATGTCGAAAAGAAAGAAAAAAAAGAAGCTATTTTGAATTGTTGGTGACCATATTGCATGAACAAAAAGAAGCTAATTGTTGAATCGTTGGTGGCCGTATTGCATAAAAAAAAGCTAATATTTGAATCGTTGATGGCCGTATTGCATGAAAAAAAACTAATTTTTGAATAGTTTGTGGCCATATTTGCATGATGAATCTAATTTTTGAATGCTAGCCCATTTTTTAATTGGTTGTGCCATACTGCATGAAAAAAAAGAGGCTAAATTTTTTAATTGTTGGTGGCAATATTGCATGAAGAAAGCTAGAAAAGAAGAGCTCTCAATCTCTGTAGGTGTAATTTGAAACGATGAAAAAAAGAGCACCAAATCGTATTTGTAATTTCAAACGGTGTAACCATATTTGGTAATGAACGTGCACTCAATCTTTGTAGGTGCAATCAAATTAATCAGTCAAAAAAAACAGAATCAACGCGTGCACTATTTTTTGGGCCTCTTTTATCTTTGTGGGCCTTTCATAGTCAACGCTCGGTGTTTTGACCCAAGAATTACTTTTTTTTCTCTTGCGCTCGGTCTTTGGGCTCTGAAGCGGTGTTTGGGCCCAAGAACTACGTTTTTTCTCTTGCGCTCGGTCTTGTCTGACGAAACTGTCGAAACTGCAAGTGTCAAAAACTAACACCTACAGAGATTCAGAGATGGAGATAGAGACATAGTTTAAGCAACACAGAGAGCACATAATCCACACATTAAGCTTACACCACACTAATAACATCTCTAACGACTGATGATAAGCAAGTAAGCAAATCCTAGAGCAACAATACAAAAATAAAATCCTAAAGCTATTAGATTCGCCTGCTTCTTCAATTGAATCATCTGCCTCAAGTTCTTGTTCATCTTCTTTAATTCCTCCTTCAGATCCACATCCCCAACTGTCGGAGCAGCACTTTCGGAGACCAAATTCTGCACGGTTGATGGCAGATTGAGCTCCCGGGTTGCGGCGCCATTGAAAGGAATCAAGCCCTGCCCTTGAAGCCTGAGAATGTAGTCATCCAGCCTTTCAAAATGGTTACATTTCTTCACAATCTGAAACGAAATCATGAACCCTAAATCCCAGATCAAACGAAAAAGAATTCAGAGCAAAGAGAAAAAGAAATCAGAGCAAAATCATGAGATCTAACCTGCCCCTCTGGCTTGCTCGCGCATTTCACGAACTCTCGCCCAAAGTTGCCATTTTTGTCCTCCTTCGAAGTCAACCGTATGAGTGGCGCGATGCGTCAGCAGTCAGGACATCGCTCCATGGGCACTGGACCATACTGGGGCCACGAGGGGCGGGAGGCTGAACTGGAGCACGACATATCTCCTCGCCGGAGAAGAAGCAGCAGATGAGTGGCTGCTCTCATCGCTGGAGAGGAAGAAGTAGAAGAAAGAGGAGTCAATGGTGGAGAAGCACGGGCTGGTCTGGCTGTGGGTGGAGACTGGAGAAAGAGGGTGCTCGGACCCACCTGTCGTATGAGGCCAACCACGTGGCACAACCAACCTCTCACGGATCGCCCAATGGTTAAACGATGCGAACCGTCCATGCGATCCAACGGCTCGGAGCCTACCCGCAGCGTGCCCCCGGAATTCCTTCTAGAAGACCATATCTGAGGGCTGTCGTTTGGCGCTAGGGTATGATCGGACGGCTGCAGTTCGACGCTAGGGTTTGGAGAGATGCTGCGGGGTTTTGAGCCGCTCAACGGGGTTATTGTGGGGACCCCGGACTAGCTGTCCGAAATACCCGATTATGCTTAACACAACGATCCCGTGATCAGTCTGTCGTTGCACATAATCCGAATTGGATACCAAAGTTTACATCCATTACAATACCGAATTAAAAGTCTTACATAAATGGTCATTTAGACCAAGTTCTTACATAGGTGCCTTCATGGGCCAAACCAGATATATCAGCGGAAGCTACGGCGTGGTAGACATCATATTCTAACGATGACAACCCGACAGGCAGCTGACTTGTGGAGATCCTTAGTTGGCGTAGAAGTCACCATATTCCTGCTCGGCGTAGTGCTCCTCCTCGTAGTCTGGCTAGGACAATAGCCAGGGACGAAACCAATATGAGTACATTTGAATGTACTCGCAAACTACCCCAACATGAGTATGCACTAGTTCTACTTTAACTTACAACTTTTGTTTGTTTAAAACATCTCTATATCTTTATTGAAAAAGGTAAGAAGAGTTTTATAACCATCTTTGAAAGAAGTCACCATCTCATTTTGTTTCTCAAAAACTCCTCCTTTTCATGACCATGGCTCACCATAGCCCATTTATTCCAACAACTCATACCACTTCATTTGGTATAGCTGTGTAACACCATCACCATTTCAGTTTCTTTTTAAACTTGAAAGCTTTTCCAAAAACTTGCACATGGTCAAAGTAGGGTCTCCCAACTGTCCATATCCGAGGACTCGGCTATTCGAATAGTTTTAACCCTCTGCAGAGGTAGCACGCTTTTCTCCCACATCCATCCGGCAGCTCATCGTGTCCGCCACGTCTCGCCATACAGGGTGTATGCGAAGTAAGCCGCCGACCATAGCCTGTCCTTTGCTCATGCTAGTATAGGATCCTACCGCTACGAATTATCATCCTTTCCATCAACACCCAGTCCAGATTCCCCGTCGGGAAACCTAAGTGTGAGGACTCGTAGTTCTGCCCGGCGAGCGAACCCTTCAATCCCCCATCCTCAGATGCCAGGACCCAGGTCAGGGGGTAGGTCGCCATGACCATCCCCTCATGGAACGAGGTCATCCTCGTTGTTGAGGAGTCCCATACTAATATGAGCAAATTATATGACTACGCCCTTTTCCCATATGTGGTGGAGGTGGTCGCACAGGGTATCGGATGGTTGACGTAAGTACAAGGACACACTGTGCATTTTTCATAAACATCACCCTTTTTCCACTTCTCCATTCCAACACCGACATCTCGGTATTTCATAAACTCACAAGTAATTTCAAAGGGTTTTGAATAAAACATAATTGTTTTTCCCATCCTATAATTTGATATAACTATCTTGTATTTCTACATATGTGGCAAAATAATTTCCATATACTTTTGAAATGGGTTTTATAAATCTTGCCTTGAGAGTAAAACATGTTATGAAAGTAGATGCATAGGTTTGTAGTGCAAGCTCAGAGAATAGCTTGCCTTGCTTGGCAAAGTGATCTTGCTCTTGTTCTTCAAATTCAGCAAACTCTCCTTCCTCGATATATCCGACAACGTTCTCGTCTAATTAATAAACAAACAATGCAAACAATCACTAAGCTATACAAGCAATCATCTCAACACAGCAATCATGAACATCACACAAAGCTACTGCACACATCAAACCATACAATTTGGTTTCAAAATATTTGAATTAACATTATTTATTTATGTTCAACATTTTGGCAGAAACTTGTGGAACATGTTTAATTCAATAACTTGAGTTCTGTTGGTCACAAAAATACAAACTAAAGTTCTATAGAAAGCTACTGATGTGTAGAAGACAACCCAATTTGAATTGGATCATTTGGAGTTACCAAACTCCCTACACATTGGACTGAATCCAGTAGCTTAATAATCAAGTTTTAGCTACCATTTAAATTATATTGTTCCAAAAATTAAACCCTTTTAGGGGTAACTAAACATGGCTATATGTGAGCTAAAAAATTGGTCCTAACTCATTTGGGTCAACCAATAAACATATTTGTTTGTTTTAGTCCAGAAGGGTTTATCTTGAAGTCAACAATTAATACTGCTTAATTAATTCTACCAAAATTAGGGGAGCTAACACAAGGCAGTACTAAGCTAGCAAAATTGGTTTGGAATTATTTGGACTAACAGAGTATCAGAAACAAACAAGTTTAGAATTTAAACCTTCTGTAGCATTTTCAATAATACTTTTTATCTATTTAATTAAATGACATGAGACCAATTGTGTTGGTTAAACAATTTCATAAGCTTTCCAGAACAATTGAGTTTGATTTATTTGGATTCCTAATTCTCGAGATATTGAATTTTATAGTTGGATCCAGTACTGAATTCTCAGAGAAGTTTGAAATTCGAAAATTCCCTCCTCTGGATAATGTTCAAAATTCTGACTAGTGGGGCCTACATGGCAGCGGCACAGCGCGCGCGGGGAAAACATTAAAACGCTGACGTGTGGGGTCCACACGTCAGCCTCTCTATTCTAAACGAAGGGGTACGCTGCCGTTGGATTTAGATCCAACGGCCCACGTTTGCCCACGTCGACGGCAAACGTCGGCGACCTAAAACGAGCGGCGCTGCCGCGCCGGCGACGGCGAGGTGGATGAATCTCTCACCTAGAGGGCTCGGGAGGTCGTGGAGATGACGCAGATCGACGGCGGTGGTGAGGTGGAAGCTCCTGGCTGAGTTGCACTTGCTGGGGTGGAGTGGTTCGTCGGCGGCGAGGTCTCCGTCTTCCTCGGCCACGGACAGCAGCTCCGGCGAGGTTCCACGGCCGCGTCTGGGCACTGATCAAAGGGAAAAGGGATGGGGTGAGTGCGGTGATGTTAAGGAAGAGCGTAGAGGCCAGAGAGGAGAGAATGGGGCAGTGTGGCGTCGCGGCCACGACGGACCTCGACGGCGGCAGTGGCTACGGCACAGCACGCCCTCCTGGCGGTGCACGGCGAATTGAGAGGAGGCAGTGAGGGAGTGGGGTGGTGTGGTGTTCGCAGAGGGTGCGGGGTGGTTTTATAGCGCGGGATGCGGCGTACGGTGGACGGAGTGCACGGCGACGTCCATGGCGCACGGCGGAGATATTTCTCCCCAATCCGACGCGGCGGTGCGAGGGACGTGGAGACAAGGCGTTCACCGGGGTCCGGACGTGTTCTAGAAGATCTCGGCCAAGCGCGGCGTGTCGGGGGGCAGCGAGCTGGGCCAATTTGGTCGACGACGGCGAGCTCGCCACGGCGACGCTGGAGGGAAATCGAGGCGAGGGGCGGCGTAACTGCTCTCCTCTGCGGCGCCGCGGCTGCAGAGGCACGAGAGCGAGGGAGAGCGCGGCCAGGGGGGCCTGGGGAGCGCGGAAACGGCGAGCACGGTCGCGGCGACACGGCGACGGTCGTCGGGGCTGAAGTCGACGACGGTTTTGCAGAAAACCCCCTGCTTCTTCTTTTCTGTTATCACAACTAGGTCCTTCTCTGTTTCTTTTTAAAACCAGAAGGTTTTCTAGGATTTAATTAGGGCACTTAAACATTTTAGAAAAATTTGCAAAAATTTGTGGGGCCTTCCCATAACATGTAGAAGCTCCACAAAAATTGGCATAAAATAATAAAATGTTTTGAAACATTTTCTTTTATAATACTTTGTTTATGTTATTTTAATTTATTTCAATTTGTTTTTATTTTAGAATTTTAAAACTAGTTCAAAAATAATATTTGAGAGGGGAAAGTGGTAGGAACAAAATGGGGAGTGTTTTCATTACAACTCCACTGACTTTGGTTTGAAAATAATTGAGTTTGTCACTTGGAGATTTTCATGTGACAACTTGTCACTTTCATTTTTCTTGCTTTGATTTTATATTTTGTTTTCTTTCTTTCTTGCTAGTGTTCACTAGTGCAAACACTCACACAAACAGCAAGAACAACAACTCAAGTAACAAGAAGCAATTAACATACAATAAACAACAAAAAGTTTTTGTTGGCTCTCATTTTTGGAATATAATCCTGATAATAATTTTGGGATGTTACAGTTATCTTAGGTTTGAACAACTTTCAAATGACCATAAGTAATTCAAAAAAATCAAAAAATACGAAACCTTCGCGGTTCATCATTTTATAAGACATAGTTACCATTAAAAAAATATAAACTTGGCTCATGGACATTTTGATGAAAAATCATTTTGAGAAGCGTGCTACCCCGCCGGTCTTCAAATGAGCATAACTAATTCAAAGAAATCAAAAAAATATAAAACCCGCGCATAATGCCGTCTTATGTGACATGGTTATGAAAAAAAATATTAACTTGGCTTATGGACATTTTGATGAAAACTCCTTCACACGAATGAGCTATCATGTACGAAGTTGTTTAGAGTTCAAGAAGAGAGTGACATGGGGTTTAGGTTTTCAAAAAATTCAAAAAATCACCAAAGGTTCATTTTAGAGTGAATAAGAAGGATCTAAACTTATTTTTTTATTTGCCAAATTTTAAACTATTTTATAATGGTTTTCTATTAAAGCATATTTTTAAACAAAAAAAATATAAAAATATGAAGTTTAATTCAGTAAATAGTGAGACTTCGAATTTACACTCTCTGGATTAAATAGGTGTTACTAAAAATTATTTGTCTCATTTAGACAAGGTCGAATTTTTTTCTTACAAATGGGGCTGTTTACCCTAGCTTCGAAGCTCATTTGAAGCACACTTCTCATGACTACACAAATAGATCGGATTGATCATCAAACATGTATAATAATTCAAAATCATTGCAACATAGCATCACAGAGCAATGTACTTCAAATGTTGGTTCTAATTCAAAGGCTTGTTCAAATTCAAATTTTGTCTCAAATTCAAATTTTGCCTCCAATTTGAATTTGACCTCAAATTTCACATCAAAGTACAAATAGCATTATTAAACCTTACAAGTTTTCCCAATAGTTCTAATTTATAACTTGCATTCAAAGTTCACATCTTTGCCTTGCTCCTTGTGTTCAGAGACGGCTTAACCTCCCTGCTCCTGGTTTCCCTAGCCGGGATATCCACCTTTTTCTTCTTCCTTTTGATCTTCACTTCGGGTGGTGGCGGTGAACTTCCACTGGCCAAGTGTTAGAGTTTGTATTAGCTTCGTATTAGGCTTCCTGTGTATTGTAACTTGTCATTTACGTTTTGTACATCATTATAAATACAAGATCGGCCGCACCGTTTGCGGTGACGAGCTAGTTCCCTCCAACACGTTTTACATGGTATCAGATTAGGTTACGATGTCTTCCGCTTCCGCCGCCTCTACGTCCGCCGGCGCGATCGCTGCCTCAGCCTCCGCCGCCGCCACCTCTCCGTCGGTCTTCCCGGCGTCGCTCGCCCGCCTCCTGGCACAGCCCTCCACTGGCGCCATGACCGATCCGCCCTTCGTTGGCTCGCTCTCCGTCGGGTCGTTGTTCTCTGCGCCCTTCGGGTTCGGAACGGGCGGGCTATCCTTCGCACCGCCTCTAGCTTCGTCGGCCCTCGCGCCGCTTCTTGCTTCGTCGGCCCTCGCACTGGCCCCTGCTGCGGCTGCTGTGCCCTCGCCTGCCCTCGCTGCGCCGCCACCGGTCGCTGCAGATCGCGATCTCACGGATGCCGGTCACGCTCCCGGGCCATACCAGCTCGCGCACCTCGTGACCGTACGGCTAACGCCGGACAACTATCTCCACTAGCGGGCGGTGATCCTACCACTGCTCCGCAGCCGTCACCTCGAAGGATACATCGACGGATCGTTCCCGTGTCCGCCGGCCACGGTGACCGCGATCACCGCCGATGGCGTTCGCGTCTCGGCGCCGAACCCTGCGCATCGTGCGTGGGTTGCCCAGGACCAAGCCATTGTGTCCGCTCTGCATACCTCCCTCTCTGAAGGGGGGGTCGTCGGCCTTGTGGTCTTCGCCGCCTCCGCCCTCGACATCTGGACGACGCTCGAGGCGACCTTCGCGTCTCAGTCCACGGCACGTTCCATGGCCATCCGCCGCCAGCTGGGTGAGGTGCGCAAACTGGACCAGACAGCCACCGTCTTCTTCAACTCCGTCAAGTGTCTTGCAGACACGCTGTCCTCGATTGGCCAGCCGCTCCGGGATGAGGAATTCTCGTCCTATGTCCTCGCCGGTCTCGATCAGGAGTACGACTCCTCGCTGAAGCTGTGATTGGCGCTCGTCCACCGATGACACCTCGTGAGCTCTACGGTCGTCTCCTCAGCACCGAGCAGCGAGTTGAGTCTCGTCGCTCCATCCCTGCTTATGCCGATCTCGCGGCTAACGAAGCCTCACGGGGTGGAGGTGGCTACCGCCCACCCGCGCCTCGTCCATCTGCGCTGCCAGCACCTGGAGGTGGATATCGTCCGCCTGCTCCTGCTCCTGCCACGCCTGCCCCACGGCCGCCCTCTCCCAACTTCAACAACAATCAAGGGGGCGGTATGATGGCAATCGCCCCACGTGCCAACTCTGCGGCATAGTGGGACACCTCGCCTCTCGTTGTCACCGTCGATTCAAGCGTGATTTCCTGGGCATCGGCAATGACGACCGCAACAACGAGAGACAAGCAGCAATGGCCACGCAGGGTCCTGCGCTTGCCTACACTCCTGCGCCTGTCTACACTCCGTCCTACCCGTTTGATCAGACCTGGGTCATGGATATGGGTGCCACGGATCATCTGACGCGTGAGCTTGGCACTCTCTCCACGCATGAGCCCTACCGCGGCCACGACCAGGTTCTCACTGCAAACGAGTCAGGTATGCACATCTCCCATATTGGTCAATCCTCACTTCTTACATGCACACCTCGCAAACTGGAACTTCGTAATGTTCTTCATGTTCCCTCGGTTACTCGTAATTTGTTATCTGTTCCTAAACTTACACTTGACAATAATGTTTTGGTTGAATTTCACCCGTCTCATTTTTTTGTCAAGGACCGAGCAACCAAGGATGTACTCCTTAGAGGTCGATACTGTCGGGGGCTGTATGCTTTGGATGCGGTTTCCCAGGTCTTCACCGGTGTTCGCACGTCGTCTTCCCATTGGCATGCGTGTCTTGGTCATCCAGCCTCTCCGATAGTGGGTCATGTCCTTCAGCGGCATGACCTTCCCACCCTATCTAGTAATAAAAACTTAGCAGTTTGTGATGCTTGTCAGCAAGGAAAGAGTCATCAGCTTCCTTTTATTTCTTCGAGTCGAGTGGTCAATAATCCTTTAGAACTTGTGTTTTTGGATGTATGGGGTCCTGCCCAAACCTCTGTGAGTGGTCATAATTATTATGTCAGTTTCATTGATGCTTATAGTCGTTTTACTTGGCTGTATCTTCTTAAGCGCAAATATGGTGTGTTTGATGTCTTTGTTAAATTTCAATTGCATGTCGAACGTCTTCTCAAGCATAAAATTATACATGTTCAATCTGACTGGGGGGGCGAGTACCGCAACCTCAACACTTTTTTGATAAGCTTGGGATTTCACATCCTGTGTCTTGTCCACATACACATCAGCAGAACGGTGCCGCTGAACGTAAGCACCGTCACTTAGTTGAAACTGGTCTCACTCTTCTGGCCCATGCGTCCGTACCGTTCTGGTTCTGGAGTGATGCATTCTTTACAGCATGTTTCTTGATTAATAGGCTCCCTACTCGTGTTCTTCATATGAAAACGCCACTCGAGATTCTTTTTCAGGAAATTCCAGATTATACGTTTCTTAAAATTTTTGGATGTGCGTGTTGGCCTCATCTTTGCCCCTACAACAGTCGTAAACTTGAGTTTCGTTCCAAACAGTGTGTCTTTCTTGGCTATAGCTCAATGCACAAAGGCTACAAGCGCTTACATGTTGCCACTAATAGGGTTTACATTTCTCGTGATGTTGTGTTCCCCTTTGCTGTTGTTTCGCCTACGCCAATACCCACACCGACACATTCATCTCATGTCTCTCCTGACCAATTTGTGGATGCTACCTATTCTCCTGCTTTGTTGTCTAACCATGGTGCAGTAATTGGCCGTGGTGCTCGTCTGGAGTCTACTTCCTCTGGAGTTGATTCACAGGACGTCGATCGGGCATGCATGCCCCATGTAGCTGGGCATGTGCCTTCCTCGTCGATTGTTCCGCAACGCGCTGCCTCGCCTCCTCCGAGCGGCCCGTCTCGCGCGGCCTCGCCTCCTCTGCGCGGCCCGTCTTCACCACCTTCTCCCAGGCCGCTATCTATTGCGCGCGTGGCTCCGGACCCTGCCCCATCTGGGCCGCAGTCTGCCACGGATGGGCCGCTCCCTGCCGCACATGCGGCTCCTTCCTCGCCGCCAGTTGGGCCACGAACTGAACTACCAGGACCTACTTCGTCCTCTGCTGCTCCACCTGCTGTTGTAGCTCATCGTCCGCACACTCGCAGTCGCAGCGGTATTGTTAAACCTCGCCACAGAACAGATGGCACCGTGGCTTGGCTTGCTTCCTGCATGGCTCACGCTGAGGCTGATCCTACCGCTGAGCCCCATCACTATCAGGCTGCTATGTCCATCCCTCATTGGCGTGCTACGATGGAACTCAAGTACCAGGCCCTACGACAGAATGGCACCTGGAACTTGGTCCCACCTCGGTCTGGAATCAACATCATTGACTCCAAGCGGGTTTTTAAGGTGAAGAAACATGCGGATGGTTCTATTGAGCACTACAAAGCGCGCTTGGTTGCTAAAGGCTTCAAACAGAGGTACGGTCTTGATTATGAGGATACATTCAGTCCTGTTGTCAAACCTACCACTATTCACCTTCTTCTTTCATTGGCTGTCACTCGCCGTTGGTCTCTTCGACAGCTTGATGTTCAGAATGCCTTCTTGCATGGTGTTTTGGAGGAGGAGGTGTACATCCGACAGCCTCCTGGTTTTGTTGATCCTACGCAACCTCAACATCTGTGTCGTCTGGTTAAGGCTCTCTATGGTCTGAAACAAGCGCCTCGTGCCTGGCATGCTCAGCTTGGATCTGCTCTCAGCAAGCATGGTTTTGTGCCCTCGACGGCTGACACGTCTCTGTTCCTTCTACAGCGCCCAGAGGTTACTATGTATATCTTGGTCTATGTTGATGATATTATTCTGGTCAGCTCCTCGGACAGTGCTTCTGATCGTCTCATTACATCTCTGGGGTCTGATTTTGCTGTTAAGGACTTGGGTAAGCTTCACTATTTTCTTGGTCTTGAGGTTACTTATCCTGATGGTGGACTTGCTCTTACTCAGAAGAAGTATTCTATGGATCTTCTTCGTCGTGCGGGTATGCTCAACTGCATGATTGCCACTACTCCTATGTCCGCCACTGATCCGATCTCTGCTGTTGAGGGGTCTCTCTTGTCTGCCACTGATGCCACCGAGTACCGCAGTATTGTTGGAGGCCTTCAGTATCTTACCATCACGTGTCCTGATCTTTCTTATGCAGTAAACCGCGTGTGCCAGTATCTTCATGCACCACGGGATACTCACCGGTCTGCTGTTCGGCGCATCCTGCGCTATGTCCATCACACTGCAGCCTATGGTCTGCACCTTCGACCAGCACCATCTGCTCAGCTTTCTGCATTTTCTGACGCTGATTGGGCTGGTAATCCTGATGATCGGCGATCCACGGGGGGACATGCAGTATTCTTCGGTCCTAACTTGATCGCCTGGAGTGCCCGAAAACAAGCGACAGTGTCCCGCAGCAGCACTGAAGCTGAATATAAGGTTGTGGCCAATGCCACAGCAGAGCTCATTTGGGTACAGTCTTTGCTCCGAGAGTTGCGAGTCTCTCATGATTAGACTCCTGTCGTTTGGTGTGACAACATCGGTGCTACATACCTCTCATCGAATCCGGTATTCCATGCCCGAACGAAGCACATCGAAGTTGATTATCATTTTGTCAGGGAACGTGTTGCACAGAAGCTTCTTCAAATCAAGTTCATTTCTTCCAAGGATCAGATCGCTGATATCTTTACGAAGCCGTTGTCACTACCTCTCTTTGAACGTTGTAGACGCAATCTTAACTTACTAATTACTTCAGGGTACAGTTAAGATTGAGGGAGGGTGTTAGAGTTTGTATTAGCTTCGTATTAGGCTTCCTGTGTATTGTAACTTGTCCTGTACGTTTTGTACATCATTATAAATAGAAGATCGACCGCACCGTTTGCGGTGACGAGCTAGTTCCCTCCAACACGTTTTACACCAAGCAAGTTATGACCAGTTGACGGTCATCTGTGGGTTTAATACTCTTCAAAGGAACAACAGGAACAATTACTTCTTCATCTCTTATAGATTCACGACCCTCTTCACCTCTTCTGTACATGTACTTCCTTGGTCTTCCTGGTGGTCTAGTCAGTACAGGAGAATGTAGTTTGAACCCTGGATCTACTATATTCCATTGGTCTTTTCCCAAGAGTGCAGGCACAATGGATGCATAAGCAACCCTGAATTTTGCAACAGAAAAATATTCAGAGATGTATTGATCAACTTCACCATCTTCACCACCGATAACAGTCATCAGATGTAGGGCATGTATGCATGGCTTCCCACGGAGCTGCCATTGCCTACAACTGCATTCCCTAGCTGCTAGGTTAACTAGATATCTCCATTCCCTATTTTTACTGTCAGTATATGTGACCTCAGCCTCGTGTGTTGCCGATCGAATGCATTTCATCCTCAGTCCTCTTGCCTTGGCATGCAATGCCTTAATAAGAGATGGGAGCATAAGATGGCCAACATATTCTGTTTCTGCAATTCTTTTGCGAAGAGCCATCTTTATCATGATCATCTGCCGAATCTTATCAAATATTTGCCACAACAAAAGCCCTTTCAGTGACTTGATTTTTTGCATTGAAACACTCTGCCAGGTTACTGGTCACATAGTCTACTTTGCAGATTAAATTGAATTTGCTTCTTGACCACAACTTTCCATGATGTGCATCTAGGTACTCCTTCACCAGAGGATTGTGAGCATACAACACTCTCAAATGGTGCTCATGCTTCCTCTCACTGCATGTGTATGATCCTGGCCATAAGTTCTCATCATAAACTTTACCTTTGAATTTGTTTCTGAAATTCTGCGCTAGGTGTCGCATACATTCCCTACGCTCCACTCCAGGGAATACAATTTCCACTGCACTCTCTAAACCCTTGCAAGCATATGTGTGTATAGCTAAACCTGGGGGTGTACCTATAATGTCCTATAATGTTGCGCAACTTCTGCAGAAACCAGACCCAACTTTCCTCGGACTCTGCCTCCACCACCCCAAATGCAACTGGGAATAGCTAGTTGTGTCCATCAACTGCAGAAGCTGCCACTAGCTGTCCTCTCCATCTTCCATTCAAAGCAGTTGCATCAATAGCCAAATAGGGCATGCAACCATCTAGAAACCCCTGCCAGCAAGCCTTGAAACAAACAAAAGCTCTCCTGAAGCACTCCTTCTCAAATGGCTTCCCTTTTATTTTGTATGAAACTGTATGCTTGTCAATCTCTACAACACTCCCTGGACTAGCAGCTTCCACTTAAGCTTTAAATGTGTAGAGCAACTGAAAGCTGTCATTCCAAGCACCATTAATCATGTCAAGAGCCATTTCCTTAGCATAGAAAATTCTCATGTAAGGTATATCAATCTTGTACTTCTCAAATAGCTTCCCATGGAGTGCTGTTGGACCAAGTGTTGGTGTTTCTCTCAACCAATCCAAAATTGCTTCTGCCACCCACCTAGTCTTTGCTAGCTTTGTTTTAGCCTTTCCCCCTCCCCCTCCAGGTGGAGAAGTGTGCTGGTGTGGATTCTTTTTATCTGAAACACAATAAAAAAGGAAGTACAGTTAAGAAAACATTACACAATGATCTGAAAAAAGAATGAATTAGTATAAACTGAAATACACAAACTTGAATGAACTTGCTCCTCAACATATGTGATGCATGCAAACTCCATCTACACCTATCGTGTGGGCAATGAACAGTGAACCTTGTTGGCTCACTCCTATCAATCACATAAGTATTTTCAGTGAGAATGAAGTATGTAGTCACTGCATTACGACAATCCACCATCGACTGGAATATAGTGCCGACAATAAGCTGAGGATCTTCCCTGTTCCACTCAATTGTTGGCATGTCGTCACCATCATATTCATCTATAACTAAGCTATCGATGTTCTCCTCTCTCTCTCTTCATCGTCAGTGTCATCAAATCTAGCACGGCTGATAGGTTCCTCCTGATATTCATATTCCATTGCTTGTTGACTGACTGTATCTACAAGATCAGGGTACATCTTTTCATCCTCATCATCATGTTGAGGCACCTCCTCGTCTGGCTCTGCATCCTGTTCTACATCGGCTGCAGAAGTGACAGGAGAAGCGGCACAAGAAGTGGCAGCAGACATATTGTGACTTTCAGAACCGCTAGCTCTGCTTGGTCTCGACCTACAAGGAGTGCAGGGGCGCTCGCTATTCGCAGAGACAGAAGATTTCTGAACACCCTTCCCTTACTCCCGTTCATTACGTGGCTGAAGCACATCAATATGGATTTTACCGAAATGGCTTTCAACATTCAAAGTAAAGAGCAACCCAGATGCTCATCGCAAGTTAGTGGGAGCCATTGTTGCTCGGTACTGCTGAAGAATTTCAGTTCAACAGCATCGGCAGGGCTCCACCCAGATGCAGAATTTTGGAGGGCAGCGAGCAAATCTTTGAAAGACATGCTGGTTTCTACCACCTTCGGATAGAAAAATCCAGTAATGTTATGCGGTTTTCTACCACGCAGCATACTAACTTCCATCCTAATCGCCAGCCAGAAAGCAAGCGCATGATCAATCCTATTCGATTCAAATAAAGGTTGCAGTTAGGCTGGGAACAATTCACCAAAATTAGAACAATTCACGTGGCCAGCGGTCAGATACAGCCTAATTTACGAATGAGTGCATCAATTAGAGGGGAAAAGATGCTTACCCAGGTGTAATCCATGAATTATCCCCCGTCGATTCGACCCAATCGTCTCCACGGTCGATGGGCTTAAGAGCGAGCTCCCCCGACATCGATGCTTAATCCAGAAGGGGAGGTGGGGGTAGATGTGGCGGAGAGCACGACGGCGGCGGAGGCGGAATAGGATTAGAGGGTGGAGGGCAAGAAGGCGATGGAGGCTGCACGACGGCGGTGGAGGGGGCGGAGCGGCGCGGTGCTGGCTCGAGCTCGATTCAGTTTCAGACAAGCTGCGCCGACATGTCCGAACACGGCCCCACACGTCAGTAAGCAACGGTCAAAGGAGGACCCGTCCGACGCGGCCCCACTAGTCAGAGTTAACGGTCAACCATTGACCCAACGGCAAACGTCCGTTTTGACCATTTGTGAGTGTTTCAGACAACAGCGTGGGGAAAAGTGAGCTAAATGTTAGAGCATGGGGGATGAATGAGTACATCTAAGGAACCAGGGGCACAGATTTAAAAAACCCTTGAATAAAACATATATGCATCGACACCAAAAAGTGAAGTCAGAAAAGACCTGTCTGCTGCTGCTGAAGAAACTTCAGTCCAGGGCCGGATATTCTGGTCCCAGGTTTGGCCAGAATATTCCGGCCAAGGCTGAGGTCGAGAGCGCACGATTGCGCGACTCTCTGTTCTCGGCCGGATATTTTGGCCGGAGATTTTCTCCAGCGCCGGAATATTCCGGGGGGTCCGTATTATCCGGTCTGTACTTAGGCCGGATTATCTTGTTTTCCTGGCTGCAATAGCTACAATTTCTGGAGGGGTATAAATACCCCTCCCCTTCTTCAACCTCAAGTTGCTCGACCAGAATTCCTTTGACCTCCATTGTTGCAAGCTCAAAACTACAAGATCTCCCAATCCCTTCACCCAAACTCGTTGATCTTTGGAGGATTGAAGGAGAAGGCCTAGATCTACATCTTCACCGAGCCAATTTACATTCCCCCTCATTCACTTGAGGGATTCGAGCCTAGGGTTTCCACTTGGGTACTAGGCTACTTGTTGTTCTTGTGACAGATTTGAGTTGATTTGGGAGCCCCCAATTGAGTTGTGGGTGTGTGCCCCAAGATTGTTGTCAAGGCTCCGGATTACGCCTTGAAGGATTCCGAAAGTGGAAGGTAAACCAATCCTTTATGGTGCGGTTCATCGGAGAATAGGGTGAGGCCTTTGTGGCGTTGAGCAAGCCTGTTGTGGTGACGCTCACACCCCTCCAACGAGACGTACTCCCGTAACAAGGAGGAACTCGGGAATACATCCTTGTCTCCGCGTGCTTCACTTCGGTTCCTTCTATCCTTTGCCGCATTTACTTGTTGTGTATCTTGCTTGTTTACTTGCTTGTCATATAGGTAAATTCACCTTAGTTGCATATCTAGAGAATTTACCTTTGTGTCAAGCCTAAATTGAAAAAGAATTAAAATTTGAAGTAGCTCCTATTAACCCCCCCTCTAGGTGCCGTACTCGATCCTTTCAATTGGTATCAGAGCCTTGTGGCTCTTTATTCAGGCTTAACCGCCTAAGAGAGTATGGCATTCGAGGGTGATAACTCGAGGGATCCTGGCGCTCCGGCCACCATGGAGGATCTCAAGAAGTTGGGAACAACCTTGCACTAGTATAGAATGACACATCGGATACCCCTCTATGGAAACGGCACGAGTTAGGCGACAGAGAATCACGCTTTCCGCGCGGCCGGTGCGTACAAGCCTGACCTGGGCCGCGGCTGGCCCGCGAACATTGGCAACGGACCCTGTCCAATCTTCGTCACTTATTATATTGGCAACGGTTAATAAAATTGTCCGTTTCCAATATTTGCCTCTATGGTAACGGATAGAATTTTCCAACCGTTGAAAATGTTGACACGTGGAGGCTAGTGAAGGGGCAGATGGGGAGGTGGGCAGAGCAGACCCGCGAGTATAAATGTCGAGAGGTACCAGCAGCGGTCTCTTTGAAGCCCCAGTCCATCGCCTCCCGTTTTTCAAACTTCGCCAGATCGATCCCCTATGTCCAAATCCATGGCGAGAGGTACCAGCAGCAGTCACGGCCGTGGATGAGGGCGCGGCCGTGGTAGGGGGCGCAACGACAATGCCATGCCATCGGTGTCGCCCTCACCATCCTCTAAAGACATGTCCCCGACGAG
This sequence comes from Poa pratensis, assembly GCA_947311845.1. Taxonomy (NCBI): domain Eukaryota; kingdom Viridiplantae; phylum Streptophyta; class Magnoliopsida; order Poales; family Poaceae; genus Poa; species Poa pratensis. Next base: position 37,497,829 of record CAMZMU010000105.1, read on the forward strand.
AGGTACCAGTAGCGGTCGTGGCCGTGGATGAGGGCGTGGCCGTGGTAGGGGGCGCAGTGGCAATGCCACGCCATCGGTGTCGCCCTCACCATCCGCAGAAGACATGTCCCTGGAGCTACGCGGCTTCGAGTTCTTGGTTATCATGTACAAGGGCATCGAGAGGCGCCTGAGGCTCCCGAGGGCGTTCGCGGAGAAGCTCCAAGGCAATGTCGCAAGTACCATGCATCTAAAGATGGAAGGCTGCGAGAACGGCAGCTGGGCAGTGAAGACAGCCGTGAGTGCCGGGGGGAATTTGTACCTCGGCTAGGGATGAAAGTCATTCGCCCAAGCGTACAAGCTTGAGCAGGGGCACTTTTTGTGCTTCGAGTTCGACGGCGACAACGGGTTCTTCATCAAGATCTTCGATGGTACCTTATGCCGGAGGGAGGCCCTCATGTACACCAACGACAAGCCCGAGTCTTCATCAGCAGCAGCTAGTAGTAGCATTAGCTAGTACTAGCATATATGTAATCGTTAACTTCATTATTAATATCTAGTCCATATGTAGTTAAGTCATCTTTATTATTAATATATGTATCCTATGTGGTTCATTACCATTTCCTAAGTGGTCTCTGCGTTCATATGTAATTTAGAGTACCTGTTAGTAAGTCTACTCTGTCGCTGGTATAAAAGCAATGGAAACGGTTATATAAAATGTCTGTTGCCAATGTGGTGCTTATAAATGTACTGCCGGCCCTAGCAAGTCATCAGTCTCATTATCACTCTCTCACTGTTTCTCTTCCAACCCTAGCCGCCGCACACTGTGGCTTTTAACTCTCCTCACTCTCTCTAATGGCTTCCTCTGTCGGCGCTTCTAGATCCGGCCATCGTGGTCGCGGCTCTAGCGGCAGCTCTTCGTGAGGGGAAGGTCGATCTGGAGGCGGCCATGCATCCACTAGTGATGCGACAGCGCCACCATCTGGCGCCCTCCTCCTCCGGTGATGCCTGGCGTATTCAGAGCCAGGCCAATCTAGAGGAGGTCATTCATGAGGTGGTGTTGCAGCACCTCCAGCGGATCTACCAGCAGAAACCCATCTGGAGGAGGAAGTGGCCGATCTGGAGGAGGAAGTGGTCGATCTGGAGGTGGTGTCTGATCTGGAGGAGGTGGACGTCGACGAAGGAGACGGAGGAGCAGCGCGTGTGGCAGATGCCGGCACCTCCTCTCCGGCGAGATTTGTTGCTGGTAGCATCGCAGCGCATGTGGCAGAGGCCGGCACCTCCTCTCCCGCCGGGTGAAAGGTATAAATCCTTCTATGACCGGCTGTGATGCCGATGAACTAGGTTCTATGTATGAGCATTTCATCGCATAAACAAATTGACTCACAAACATGTGTACATATTATTACAAATATATAAACATAGACATCCAAGGCACCAACTTATTGTTAAAGCACCAACTGTACAAACTAGTTAAACACCGACATCCAAGGCCTATTGCAATTCACCTAGGGCATTCTTGCACCTAGGGCAGAGCATTTCCCGCCATGTTGGACGTAGCCTGTCCTTCAAGGTTAGAATCTTGCGATACAACTCGTAGGTCACGTACCCATCTATTGCTGCATAGTCGAGGTTTACTTTCGGCAGAGGCTTGCACTCACAAAACTTGTGCTGCTCTGATGGGTACTCCTTCTTCATGTTAGAGTATGATATGTCGATGAGGTCTGCCGCTAGATCACCCATTCCGTCCCTCTCGTCTCCACCCTTGATTTTGTATACTAGTTGGATGTCCACGTAGTACTCCGCTGGAATGTGGAAGCCGACACGAGAAAGCATGTTGCGGTCATTGGTTATGTCCACGCTTGTGAAGGTGATATTCTTGCGTTCAAAGAATTTGCCCAACGCTCGACAATGCTTCTTGGACCTGCACCAGTGGAACACGAGGACATGCTGGCGCAAGGCGAGTTGCAGGATAGTCATGTCCCAACGATTACGGGTGTACTCGATGTCAAGGCCGACGAACCGATGCTTCTCCTCTACTAGCCATTCCTCGTACTTGTCGAGGATCCGCTCCACTGTATGCTCCTCGTTCGTGTACACCACCTCCAAAACAGTGGTGCCGCGGGCACGGACGGTAGTTGTCTCTTTTGTTCAGTTGCGGTCGTCCATGGCTGGTGGGGGATTGGAGTGGAACGAGGAAGAAGAAACAGAAGGAATGTGAACTATATGCCACAAAGTAGAGACAATGGCAACCGAACAGAGTAGTTCCTGGATATTTGCCGCCGATCTTAGCAGTTGCTTGAAAATGGCAACCGAACAGAGCAGTTGCTGGAAAATAACCACCGATGTTCTTTTATATCCAGATGTATTTTGTATATTTCACTAATCTTTTTTTTTCTTTCACGCATGAGTTTATTTTGGCAACATTGCATAAAAGTACCAACGTACCATTCCGAGAACCAAAAACCTTGAGGCACGGAAACTTCAGGGATGCTGGTCTTGGAGCGGGTACAGCGACGACCGAGAGCTCATTGTAGGTGAGCTCCAAGTCAAAGATGGAAGGCTGGCTTAATTAAGCCAGCCTTCCATCTTGTTAGGTTAGTTGCTTATAGGTTTAGAGTTCATGATTATAGTCAAAGTGTAATAGGTGATATTACATTTTGCCAATGTGTGATAGATATGATTGTAGTCAAATTGTAAACGGTGATATTATTGTATACCAATGTAATGATGACATTTGTTCTATGTTATGAATTGAATAACGTAATAGTGCATTGTGCAATCAGCCTTTCATGTATTGTGGCATATACCTGAAATATGAGAAAAGCTCAGTGCAAACGGGTGGATGGCAAACTCCGTATCTGATGAAGGGAAACTAAAGAAATGGAGGTCTGCACACAACCATTGCCAAATGGAGACCTCATCGGCAACGGTTTTTAGCCTCCGTTACCGATGAGGGCCTTCACATCAGCCACGGGGGTGGGGACACGGACCTTTTTTCCGTTTCCGATGGGGGGTTTTGGCCCGTTTCCGATGTGTCGTTCTGTACTAGTGTTGACTTCCTCCATGGATACCAAGCTTCAAGGATTGCACGACATGCTCGAGCAACACTTGAAGGCTAAGGATCTCCCGAAATCTCCCTCCAAAGAGGCTCCTTCCATTATCACTGATGCCGCTACGGAGAAATCCAAAGCGGATAAGAAAAGGGAGGAGGAGGAACAAGCTAAAAGAAGTAATATCGATAAGGGTTCTTTTTCTAACAAGGGTGATGGGGATGGTGATTACCATAAGGTGTCTTGGCTTTCACCCGACCCACTGATCCCTCATACACCTATGAATCATAGGGGTGATCCACCCATGTTAAATGCATCCTCTTTCGCTCGTTGGCAATATTTAATGGAATCTCATCTTAACAGTTGTTCGATAGAGTTGTGGAGAATTGTTGAAGATGGATACAAGGTGGTGGATCCAAAGAACTTGACAAGAAGAGAAGTTGTCGATAAACAACTCAATGCCACCGCCAAGTACTTGCTCGAGAAGGCCGTGGGTGAAGGCAACTTAACTCACATTCAACATCTCTCCACCGCCAAATAAATTTGGGAAGCTCTCTCGGATGTGTTTGTTGGGAATGAAAGCATGAAGAGGAATAAATTTGATGAAGTGAGCAATGAGATGGAAGGCTTCTATATGCTTGATGGTGAAGATCATGAGACCATGTACCGAAGACTCAAGACTCTTTGCACTACCTTTAGAGATCTCGGTGACGACTATGTCAATGATGCTTGGATCAAGAAGAAGTATGTGAATGCTCTAATGCCCTATGAGGCCGCCGACTTGAAGAGTCTTCAAGGAAGATACAATTACCACCTCTTGTCCTCCAATGAAGTTATGCAAGAAATGCAATCTTTCAAGGTTCAAACCAAGAATGCTCAAGACGCCTGAGCCCGTGCCATGGGAATGCACAACAAGAGTGTCACTCATGCTTTGAAGGCCAATGTGGTGAACCATGAATAAGATGTCATGTGTGATGAAGTCAAGATCAACTTGAACATCGAAGATCTAAAGCAAGCTTTGAATGATCATTTGGCCCTTGCCGTAATATCCTTTTGGAAGGATCCCGCCAAAATCAAGACCCAATTTGATCAAAGAAACAATTCGAGTGTGAAGAAGGACAATGGGACAAAAACAAGATCATGTTACAATTGTCAAGACAAGTTTCACTTTATCAAAGATTGTCCTTGTGAGAATAGAGAAGACCATGGTGGAAGGCTAGTTCCCAAGGACAAGTCAAAGCAAACCCAAACAAAGCCTTACATTAAGAAGGGACCATTCGCCAAGAGACCATCAAGAATTGTGTTGGTCACCCAAAAAGAGTATCCCTCCGGAGATGAAAAAAGTGAGGAAGAAGAAACTCCAAATGAAGTGGCGGCTATTGCAACCACATCAACTCCTTCCCCATCTCTCTTTGAATCTCCCAATGAGAATCTCCCCTGCAACACCGTGCATTGTCTCATGGCCAAGGCCTCGGAGGTATCATCTTCTATCTCTAAGACCTTCTATCTCTAAGACTACACATGACATGGATGATATTATGAGTCTTAAGATAAAGGAAGAACTTGTTGCTTTCGATACCTTTGTGGCTAACTTGCAAGGTGAAGCCAAAAAGCATGTTGGGACTATCATGTCTCAACTTGGGGAGGTCCAACACCTTCTTGAGGTAAAGGGTCAAATAGAAAGGGAAGACTCTTTGGAGATTGCTTCCTTGAAAGCTTCTCTTGAGGAAGAGCAAGAGTTTAGAGCTTCCCTTGAGGAGCAACGTGAGACTCATGATGAGTCAAATGATCTAGATATTGCTAAACTTATTAAAGAACGTGATCATGCTCTTGCCAAATATAAAGTTCTTAATTAAGAAAAGGTTGAATTTGTTGTTGGCAATGGTAGATTAATCGAGGAAATAGAGAGACTTAACAAAGCCCACAAGGCCTTGGAGAGTGCACACTCTAGCCTCACCTTGTCTCATGATCAACTTCAAACTCGACTAGCTAATCTTGATAAACCTAGTTCCTCTACTCCTACTTGTGATCATATAAATGTTATTGAGGAAAATGATAGGTTAAAGGATGAGCATGCTAAGGCTACCATGGCCAAGACCTCCATTCCCAAAGGTAAAGAAGGTACTCCTTTATATGAGCAAATGCAAATTCAATTGCAAAAGGAACACAAAGGAAAGGAGGGTCTTGGTTATGTTGCCAAGGCAAAGAAGAAGAAGAAGAAGAACAAGAAGAAGAAGAACAAGAAGAAGAAGACCATGCCCGCACGAGCTAAGAAGACCACCATTGCGAGTGAAGCCACAAGGGACAAAACCACTCGTAGTGACTTTGCGGGAAATGCTAACCCTCACTATATTTTATATGTTGATTATTATGGTGATGTTTATGCAAAATATGTTGGTCCTTACTATGGGTTTATTGCTAATTCTATTTGGGTTCCTAAGACCCTTGTTGCTAACCAAAGAGTACCCATTGTAAAATGGGTACCTAAAACTAAGCAATGATTGTTTGTAGAACTATGCTTCTGGTGGATCAAAATGGGTGCTTGATAGTGGATGCACAAGTCATATGACCGGAAGCAAGGAGCTTATGACGGAGATGAGAGCAAATGTCAATCAAGTGACCGTCACCTATGGCGATAAATCAAAGTCTAAGGTAACGGGTTTCGGCAAGGTGGTGGTTGCTCCAGACATTACTCTTGTGAATGTCATGCTTGTTGAAACCCTTGGCTATAATTTGATGTCCGTTCGTGCACTTAATAAGATGGGTTTTGCCGTCTTCTTTGATGAAGACATCGTGGTACTCTTGTGGAGCAAGACTCTAAGGGTCGCTTTTGTTGGGTATGTTGAAAATGAACTGTTTGTGGCAGACTTTTCGGAGAACACCACATCGGGTCCGATGTGCCTATTCAGAAGGGCCGACGTGGGGTGGTTTGGCATGCCGCTTGTCCCATGTCAACATGATAACTTTGCAAAGTCTTCACAAGGGTGGCCACATCCTTGGACTAACCGGAAATATTAGTTTTGCCAAAGATCGTTTGTGTAGGGCTTGTGTTGAAGGAAAGATGCATGATTCATCCCATCCAAGCACAACCATTATATCTTCCAAGAAGATCTTGGAGCTCCTTCATGTGGATCTATTTTCAGACATGGAGGCTAGTCTTGGTGGGAAGAAATATTGTTTGGTGATAGTTGATGACTATTCAAGATACACTTGGGTTTATTTCTTCAAGACAAAGTGTGAGACTCAACAAACCGTCATCGACTATGCCAATGAAGTTCAACGTCAACACAATGTTCCCATATTGGTGATTAGAAGTGACAATGGCTCCGAATTCAAGAACTACACCTTAAATGGGTTTCTTAGTGAAGAGTGAATTCGTCATCAATATTCCGCTGCATATACCCCTCAACAAAATGGTGTAGCCGAAAGGAAGAACCGGACTCTTATGGATATGGCAAGGTCTATGTTGGCGGAGTCTAAGTCTCCTCTCAACTTTTGGGCCGAGGCTATCTCCACCACATGTCATTCAGCCAACCGGCTCTACTTTCGCAAAGGTTTGAAGAAAACTTCTTATGAGATTCTCACCGGCAAGAAATCCAACATCTCCTACTTCCGGGTATTTGGTTGTAAGTGTTTCTTTAAAATCAAAGGAGTTCGTCTATCTAAATTTGAATCCAAAGCTTTGGAGGGTATTTTTGTTGGTTACTGTGTAGAATCCCACACTTATAGAATCTATAACAAGGCCACCGGAATTTTTATTGAGACATGTAGTGTGGAGTTCGATGAAAATGATGGCTCCCAAGTGGCGCAATTTCATGTTTGTGATGTAGATAATGAGCCGCCTCAAGACTTTATAAGAAGGATGGGTGTTGGATTCTTTCGCCCGTGAGAGGATCTCCAAGAGGCAAACTAAGAAGAAACAAGTTCTACTCAAGTGGAGCCTCCTTCATCACAAGACCTTCATACTCCTCCCAATGGAGCAAATGATGCACCTAACCAAGAACAAGTTGAAGACCCTCCACTAGTTGATAAGGACAACACCAATGAACCATCTACTCAAGAACAAAGTCCTATTCATGACCAAGATAAACCCTCAACTTCAAGCAATTAAGTAGTGCCCAATGATGATCAAGGTCAAGTAACGGTCAAGACGGGGACCAAAATGATCAAGATGATCATGCTATTCCTCCAAGTTGCAATGAAGGCATCGAATCCTGTCGTCAAGCTAGAGTTGCAAGGAATTTGGAAATTAGAGACCACACGTACTCTTGAGCAAGTCATTGGCGATTTATCAAGGAGTGTGACCACTAGAAGGCAATTGGCAAGCTTTAGTGAACATCAAGCACATATCTCCATGGTGGAACCGAAGAAAGTCTATGAAGCTCTTGAAGATTCAGATTGGTTGGAAGCCATGCATGAAGAACTCAACAACTTCGAGCGCAACAAAGTGTGGAAGCTAGTAGAGAAGCCAAAAGATTGCCGCAATGTTATCGGCACTAAGTGGATCTTCAAGAACAAGCAAGATGAAAGTGGAATCGTTGTGAGGAACAAGGCAAGATTGGTAGCTCAAGGGTACTCTCAAGTTGAAGACATTGATTTTGGAGATACCTATGCTCCCGTGGCTCGCCTTGAGTCCATCTGTATCCTTCTTGCTTATGCTTCACATCATAACTTTAAATTACAACAAATGGATGTGAAGAGTGCCTTTCTCAATGGTCCTTTAAAGGAGTTGGTATATGTTAAGCAACCACCGGGGTTCAAGGACCCAAACTTGCCTAACCATGTCTACAAGCTTGACAAGGTGCTCTATGGGCTTAAACAAGCACCACGTGCGTGGTATGAGCACCTTCGAGAGCTTTTGCTAGACCGTGGATTTGAAGTGGGGCAAATCGATCCCACTCTTTTCACAAAGAGGGTTAATGGGGAGCTTTTCATATGCCAATTATATGTCGATGATATCATATTTGGCTCGTCTAACAAAGATTTTAATGATGAATTTTTAAAGCTTATGACCGATAGGTTTGAGATGTCCATGATGGGTGAGATGAAGTACTTTCTTGGATTCGAGATCAAGCAATTGAGAGGTGGAACTTTCATTAGCCAAGCCAAATATATCCAAGACATGCTCAAGAGGTTCAACATGCAAGATGCTAGTGGCAAGCCCATTCCAATGCAAACCAAATGCCATCTACAATTTAACCCAAAGGGTATAGATGTGGATCAAAAGGTATACCGTACCATGATTGGCTCTTTGCTTTATCTTTGTGCATCTAGACCCGATATTGTATTGAGTGTAGGGGTGTGTGCACAGTATCAAGCCGCTCCTAAGGAAAGCCACATGGTGGTGGACAAACGAATCCTTCGATATTTGCTTCATACCGCATAATTTGGATTGTGGTACCAAAAAGGCTCAACTTTAACTCTTTGTGGGTACACGAACTCGGATTGGGCCGGTGATCATGATGATAGGAAATCAACTTGCAGGGCATGTCAATTTCTTGGTGGGTCCTTGGGGAGTTGGTCCTCTAAGAAGCAAAATTGCATATCTCTTTCTACCGCCGAAGCCGAGTATGTGGCCGTCGCTAGTGCTTGCACCCAATTGCCATAGATGAGGCAAACTTTAAAGGAATACGGTGTCACTTGTGACAAAGTGCCTCTTTTATGTGACAATGAAAGTGCTATCAAGATTGCTTACAACCCGGTGCAACATTCAAGAACGAAGCACATTGAGATTCGTCATCACTTTCTTAGAGATCATGTTGCCCGTGGAGATATTGATATAGCCCATGTTGCCACCAAGGATCAACTTGCCAATATATTCACGAAGCCTCTTGACGAAACAAGGTTTTGCTATTTGAGGAATGAGCTAAATATCGTGGATTCTAGTAGCGTGGCTTGACTATTGTGCATACACACCTATTTCTTGACTATCTATTTTGTTTAGGTGTAGGCATGTACATAGGGGGAGTGCGGTCCTAATCCATTGGACTATCCCTCCCCCATTATGCCGATAGTAAAAACTCATTTGCATCTCTATTTTTATTTCATGAATTGTATGCTTAAAATGAAGAGTAGTGGTTGTGAACCCAAGATATATCTTTGCGGTGTCACGTCATAAAACTCAAACATGGTGGCCTAGGCCACCGCCCTCTTCTTTTCCGAAGAGTTGATTCTTATTTGGGTCTTATTTGAAATACATTTGGATTTTATTGTGTGGGGACCCCGGACTAGCCGTCCGAAATACCCGATTATGCTTAACACAACGATCCCGTGATCAGTATGTCATTGCACATAATCCGAACTGAATATCAAAGATTACATCCATACAATACCGAGTTTCAAGTCTTACACACATGGCCATACTGGCCTAATTATACATAGGTGCCTTCAAGGGCCAAATCATCTTTATTCAGCGGAAGCTACGGTAGTAGGGCTAATCCACTCAAACAACACCCGACAGGCAGCTGACTTATGAAGATCCTAGTTTGCATAGACGTCGCCGAACTCCTCTTCGACGTAGGGTTCCTCGAAATCTGGCTAGGACAATAGCCAGGGACGAAACCAATATGAGTACATTGGATTGTACTCGCAAACTACCCCAACTAGAGTAAGCACTAGTTTTAGTTTGAAAACTTTTACTTAGCTTTGAAACATCTTAAAAGAAAGCCTTTTCTGAAAAGGGGTAAGAAGAAATTTTTACAACTATCCTTTAAGAAGACATCATTTTAGCTGTTTCCCCGAAACTCCTCCGGTATCCAACCACATTCCAATCATGGTTCCCAAACCCATCACAACCTCGTACCAACTCATTGGTACAGGTATGCAACCTTTTCCACTTCAGTTTCCTTTCAAAACTCAATATTTTATAAAACTTGCACATGGTCTTAAGACAGCCTCCCAACTGTCCATATCCGAGGACTCGGCTATTCGAATAGTTTTACCCTCTGCAGAGGTAGCACGCTTTTCCCACACCCATCCGGTCACTCATCGTGTCAGCCACGTCCCGCCATACCAGAGGTATGCGAAGTTGAGTTCCCGGCCATAGCCTGTCCTTTGCTCATGCTAGTATAGGACCCTGCCTCTACGACACTTTCCATCGACACTTAAATCCTCAGAAACTAAGTGTGAGGACTCGTAGTTCTGTCCGGCGGACCCAAAGGAGCCCTTCAATCCTCTTCCTCCGACACGTTCATACCGGCTTCCGGTAGACTTCAATGAAGAGGACCCAGGTCAGGGGGTAGGTCCTCAGACCATCCCCTCATGGAACGAGGTTATCCTCGTTATTGAGGCATCCAGTACTAACACGAGCAAATTATATGACTACGCCCTTGCCCATATGTGGGTAAATGTGGTCGCACCGGTTATTGGTTGGTCGCCATAGTGTTAGGACACAATGTGCACTTTTCCAAAACAACACCACCATTCTCCAGCTTAACACCGACTTTTCGGCATTTCACCTTCATCCAAGTACCTTCAAAGGAGTTTTGAAAAACATTGTTTTTCCCAACTTATAGTTTTAAATAACTACTTTATACTTCTACATAAGGTGGCAAAATAGTTTTCAGGTATTTTGCAAAAGGGATTTTTCTAAAATCATTGATTCCTTGGAATAACTCTTGAGACTAAAATAGATGTATATAAATGCAAGCTCAGTGAAGTAGCTTGCCTTGTTCAACACAGTGGTACTGGTCCTGATCTTCGGGTTCAACGAAACCTCCTTCTTCGATAAATCCGTCAACGGTATCGTCTAAACGTTAAACAAGCAAGACAAACAATTACTACTCTAACTCAAGCATCACCACATCATTACAATCACAAATGCTATAATTAGCTACTGCACACATCAAGCAACACAAGGTGGTTTTAATTTAATTGAATTAATCTTTATTTAATTGTTTTCAAACTAAGGCAGAAACTAGTTGTACACCAATTAATTCACCATTTAATCTATGTTGGTCACAAAATTTCAAACTAAAGTTCTATGGATAGCTACTGATGTGTAGAAGATCACCCAATTGGATTGGGGTCATTTGGTGTTACCAAACTCCCTACACATTGGTTTTAGTTCAGAAGGTTTTTAATCAAGTTTTAGCTACCAAACAAATTAGGTTGCTCCAAAAATTAAATCCTTTTAGGGACAACTAACCTTGGTTGTCTGTGACCTAACAAAATTAGTTTTAGTTTAATTGGACCTATTATTAAATCACACTAATTGGTTTAGTGCAGAAGGGTGCACTGAAGTTCAACCAAGGGCTAAGGAGTTTACACTACTCAATTAATTCTACCAAAATTTGGGGAGCTAAAGGATCCTAATACAAAGCTACCAAAATTGGTTTCAGTTTATTTGGACTAATACAACTCCAGAAACAAATGGTTTGGTGTTTCAAACCTTCTGGAGCATTTTTAACAATACATTTTTATTACTTAATTAAATGAGATGAGACCACTTTGGTGAGTTAAGGAATTTTATAAGCTTTCCAGAACATTTTGACTTGATTTATTTGGATTTATATAACTCGAGATATTGAATTTCAAAGTGGTGTCCAGTACTGAAATTCAGAGGAGATTTAAATTCTAAAACCCTAATTTACTGGATAATGTTGAGATCCCTGACGGGTGGGGTCCGCTCATCAGTGACTCAACGGAAAACGTCTCGCGCGCGATTTAAGTTTAAAATGCTGACGGGTGGGGTCCACCAGTCAGTGTCTAATTAAACGAACCGGTACGTAGCCGTTGATTTCTAATCCTACGGCTAAGGAGCGATGACAACGGCGACGACCATTTCCTGGTGGCGCCGGGCTCCGGCGACGGCGAGGTGGTTCAAGGGCTCACCTAGGGGGCTCGGTTGGAAGCGGCGAGGACGTGGATCGATGGCGGAGGGAGTGGGGAAGCTCTGGGGTGAGTCGTGCGTGCTGGGACGGCTTCACTCGACGGCGGCGTGTTCTGCTCCTCCTCCGCGGCCGTGCTCCAACTCCGGTGAGTCCTCCGCGGCGCTGTTGTGCACAAAACACGGGCAAAACGCGGCGGGTGAGCTAGGGTGTAATGGTGATACGGATGCGGGGCAAAGAAGAGAGGGGGAGAGAGTGGCACGGCTCGGCCGTGATCGATGCCCACCTTCTGCTCCGGCGAGGTGCAGAGCACGGGCTAGGGCAGAAGTGCTTCCGCGGCTGCGAATCCGCCCTCCTGGCGGTGTACTGGGGTGAGTGGAGTGGAGTGGTGGCCGTGAGGTGGTGTGGAGAGGTGGTGAGGCTCGGGTGGCCTTTTATTGGCGAGCTCGGGCTCGTCGTGAACGCGGTGCAGGGATGGGGCTGGGGAGTGGGAGAGCTTGCCATTGGCGCGGAGCTGGTGCAGGTACGGCGTAGTGCGGTGGCAAATGGGGAGAGGGTGCGGTGGTGTTCCTCGCTGACCCTGGTAGGGGTGGCGTCGCGCGGCGCGCTCTGGCCGTGGCATGGCGAGGATGCACGCAAGGGGTGGGGTGTGCTGCGGTGCTTGGGTCACCTCGAGCAGGTGCAGAGGGGAGAGGTGGTGTGTCGAGCAGAGCGTGGCGTCGCGTCGCTGCCTCCTCTGCTTCCTCCACAGGGCGATTCCGGACGGCAGCGCGTGGCATCGCGTCGCGGACGGTGAGCACGCCAGCGAGCTCTGCAGCGCTTGGGTCACGTCGACCAGAGGCAGAGGGAAGAGGGAGGGGTGTCGAGCACGGCGCGGCGTCGCCTCTGCGTCGCGTCCTTGCCCACCACGGGGACGACCCGTGCGGCAGTGCGCCACGGGCGGCATCGGCGTGGCGCACGCCACACTCCACCTCCGGGTCAACGAACTCGTTTCCTTCGCAATCATTCACGTGTGTGAGGTGAGAGGAAGGAGTGGGAGCTACTGGAGTGATCGTTTTCACCGAATCGAGTTCGAATTTTTGGATTGAATTCGGTTTAGGGAAGAACACCGTGGTGATCAGCAGGTGTTCGACCTTATTCCTGAACCAAATCCAAAATTGGATTTTCTGAAATTTATTTTCATAGTTTGTTTCAAAATGATTTGTCAAGGTTTGTGGTACCACTGGGGTATTTATTTTGGAAGTGTAGCTTGGTGATCTTGATGATTTCCAAAGTTAAAGAAACATTTGGAAATTTTGAAAATGGAATTTTGAATATAATTTGAAATAAAGAGGGGGAAAAGTATTAGGGATAAAATGAGAGGGATCAAGATTTCTCCACTGAATTTTTGTTTGGAAGAAAACTTGAATTCTCACTTGGAGATTTAGGGTGACACTTGTCACATTATTTTAGGGTTTTTGGCACTTCTTTTTTTCTTTTCTTTTCTTCAATTTTTTTTAGAGCAAACAACAAATCAAACAACCATAATCAAACAAACACACAAAAGTTTTTGTTGACCCACATTTTTGACTAATAAAGCTGGGTTACAATTTTGGGATGTTACAGATCCTTCCCCCCTTAGGATAAATCTCGTCCCGAGATTGGCTGGGCTTAGGTGCTAAAGAGGTTGGGAAAATCGCTTCTAAGATAGTCCTCACGTTCCCAAGTGGCTTCCTCTTCAGAGTGGTTAGTCCACTGGACTTTATAAAACTTGATCTTGTTCCTCCGGGTGAGACGGATATCTTTGTCGAGAATTTTGAATGGTCTCTCACGGTAAGTCAGATCATGGTTCAGGTCGATGGAGTGGTGGTCAATGTTCTTGAAGACGTCTGGCTGGTCAGGAACTTCAAGACATTTCCGGAGCAGAGAGATGTGGAAAACATCATGAAATTCCGATAATTCTGGGGGTAACTCTAACTGATAGGCTACTTCCCGCGACGGGCAAGAATCTTGAAAGGTCCAATATATCTGGGTGCCAGCTTTCCTTTGACATGGAAACGTTGCATCCCTTTGAGTGGTGTCACCCGAAGATAGACAAAATCTCCAGGTTGAAAGGTGACGTCACGACGCTTGGGATCAGCATAACTTTTCTGACGGGATTGGGCCGTTTTGAGACGCTCACGGATAAGTTGGACTTGCTCCTCGGCTTCACGGAGGGTATCTGGTCCAAACACTTTTCCTTCTCCGGTCTCGGACCAGTTCAAGGGTGTACGGCACTTCTTGCCGTAAAGTGCTTCAAATGGGGCCATTTGCAGCTGGACTGATAACTATTGTTATAGGAAAACTCTGCAAATGGAAGGCAATCTTCCCATTTAGAGCCATAGGCTAGGACACATGCACGAAGCATATCTTCCAGAATCTGGTTTACTCGCTCAGTCTGTCCTCCGGTCTGAGGGTGATAGGCTGTGCTGAATGATAAGTGGGTTCCGAGGGCTTCGTGAAGAGCTTTCCAGAACCGTGAGGTGAACTGCGTGCCTCTGTCAGATACAATCTCTTAGGCACTCCGTGCAGGCTTACTATCGGGACATATACAAGTCTGCTAACTGTGATCCAGTGTGAGTGGTTTGACGGGGATAAAATGGGCAACCTTGGTCAATCGATCAACTATGACCCAGATTGAATCATGGCCTCGGTTGGACCTAGGAAGTCCGGTAATAAAATCCATTCCAATTTCATCCCATTTCCACTCGGGGGTCTTAAGGGGTTGGAGCAATCCTGCAGGGCGCTGGTGCTCTGCTTTGACTCGCTGACAGATATCACACTTGGCCACGAAAGAACCAATCTCTCGCTTCATTCCATGCCACCAAAACTTCTCACGAAGATCTTGGTACATCTTGGTTCCTCCGGGGTGGATCGAGTATGGGGTATCGTGGGCTTCTTTCAGGATCAGACCCTTGAGTTCCTTATCATCGGGCACACATAGGCGTCCTTTGAATTTCAGAACTCCTTCAGCATCTACGGCAAAACCAGGTGCTTTGTCGAGGGGTAGCTTCTTTTTAATTCCCTCGATACTCTCATGACCCTTCTGGGCCTCTTTGATTTGGTCCAACAGGGTTGGGGCTAACTCCAGGTTGGCAAGATATCCATGGCTAACCAATTCAAGTCCGAAATCTTCGAACTCCTTAAACAAGGCTGGTTGTTCTGCTTGGATTAGGGTATTCAGGGTGCAGGGCTTCCGGCTTAGGCATCGGCTACCACATTGGCTTTTCCGGGATGGTAATGAATTCCGACATCATAGTCCTTAATCAATTCCATCCACCTTCTCTGCCTCAGATTCAACTCCTTCTGAGTGAAAATGTACTTCAAGCTTTTGTGATCTGTATAGACCTCGCAGCGATGACCCACAAGATAGGGTCGCCATGTTTTCAAAGCAAAAACCACAGCTGCTAATTCCAGATCATGGGTTGGGTAATTCTCCTCATGCGGTCGCAACTGTCGAGACAGGTACGACACAACTTTTCCTTCTTGCATCAGAACGCAACCAAGTCCGAGACGTGAAGCATCGCAAATACACGTCGAAACTCTTGGTGACGTCTGGCATGACTAGGATTGGGGCTGAAGTCAGTCTCTTCTTCAGTTCTTGAAAACTATCTTCACACTTCTGGGTCCATTCAAACTTCTTATCCTTCTTCAACAACTGGGTCATGGGTTTGGCTATACTGGAGAATCCTTCAACGAACTTGCGGTAATAACCTGCAGTCCGAGAAAACTTCGGATTTCGTTACACTGGTGGGTGATTTCCAGTCTAGAATGGCTTTGATTTTCTCGGGGTCAACAGAGATTCCTCCTGCAGACACAACATGTCCGAGGAATGCCACTTCACTTAGCCAAAATTCACACTTGCTAAGTTTGGCATACAGTTGTGTTCTCTGAGGGTCTCCAAAACTAACGCAGATGTTCAGCATGCTCTTCTTCGTCTTGGAGTAGATAAGGATATCAATGAAGACAACCACGAACTTGTCGAGGTACTCCATGAAATCTTATTCATGAGATTCATGAAATAAGCAGGGGCATTGGTCAAGCCAAAGGACATAACGGTGTATTCAAACAATCCGTATCGGGTGGTGAAGGCGGTCTTGGGAATGTCAGACTCTCGAATCTTCAACTGGTGATAACCTGTCCGAAGATCGATCTTAGAAAAGACTCGGGCTCCGTTCATCTGATCGAACAGATCCTCGATCTTGGGCAGAGGATACTTGTTCTTGATGGTTACATCATTGAGCTTGCGATAATCCACACACAGGCGTGTGGTACCGTCTCTTTTGTCCACGAAGATGATAGGTGATCCCCAAGGTGATGCACTTGGGCGAATCAGACCTTTGCTGAGCTGATCAGCTAACTGCTTCTTCAATTCCACCAGTTCCTTTGGGTTCATCCGGTAGGGTCTCTGGGATATAGGGGCTGTTCCAGGAATAAGTTCAATCACGAACTCAATATCCCGGTCTGGTGGCATACCAGGCAATTCCTCCGGGAAAACATCCTTGAATAGGTGGACAACACGGATCTCATCTAGAGCTGGTCGGGCTATACCTTCATGACAACAGGGTTGATGGATTGGCTTGTGATGCATACTCCACTTCGGTTCCTTGGTCTGTGGTGAGAGATACTGCTCTTCTGGCGCAGTCGATACGACCATGATACTTTGCTAACCAATTCATACCCAGAATGATATCTATGCCTTGGGTTCCTAGAATGATTAGGTCAGCTGGAAAGTTTTCTCCTTTGATCTCAAGAGAGACGTCGGGCAAAACAGCTTGGTCTCTACTAGGAACTCTGGGGTTTGTATGAGCAGGGGTTTGGACAAGAGACTCCCGACTAGACCTCCCTTAACAACAAACTCCTTGGTAACAAAGGAATGGGTAGCACCAGAATCAAACAGGACAGTTGCAGGTACTGAGTTGACAAGGAACGTACCCAGCACAACATCTGGCGCTTCCTGGGCTTCTTCAGTGTTGATGTGGTTCAGACGGCCTCTTGCAACAGCAGCATTGCCACGGGGTGCAGCATTCTTGCCATTTCCATTTCCATTACGGCCTTGTCCAGTTGGGTGCTGGTGCATTGGGGCGCTGAACGTTCCTCTTGGGATTGGGGCAGTCTCGGGAGTATGACCCTTGTTGCCGCATTCAAAGCAGACAACGCTGGCAGTAGGGTAAAAGTGTGGGTGTTTCCTCCGGGACGATTGTTGCCATTGGGGTGGTAGTTGTTGTGTTTGGGCGGGGACATTGTTGTTGTGTTGGGACGGTTGGGATAGTTGGGACGGAGCTGGGGGTGGTCGATAAACTGGCTTGGGTGCTGGCTGGAAGGTGCGCGGTTTCTGGCTGCTGGAACCTTCCTGAATATTCATCCTTCTCTTGCGGCCTTCAAACATGGATTTGCGCTTGGTCTCCAGCTGAATGCCTTGTCCACTAGTGACTCCAGATCACGGAAGTCATGGACAACCAAGGCACATTGCATCTCATCATGGAGTCCGTTCAGAAAGCGCTCCATCTTCTTCTTTTCCGTGTCGGTATCTTCAGGAGCATACCGAGCAAGATCGGTAAACTCATCCAGATAACCAACCACATCTCTGCCTCCCTGCCTTAGCTTACGGAACTCATCCTTCTTCCTCTCGATAAGACCGCTAGAGATGAACTTCTTGCGGAATTTGTCCTTGAACTCCTCCCAGGTAATGACATGCCGCTTGCTGGAGGTCTTGGTAGTTTCCCACCAAGCTCTTGCAGGTCCAGCAAGGTAGTGGGTAGCATACAGGACCTTCTCATTCTCTCCTACCGAGGCAACTTCCAGGTTGTTTTCAATAGTGCGGATCCAGTCATCTGCTTCCAGGGGATGAAGTCCCTTGGAATAGGTAGGCGGTGTGGTCTTCTGGAAGTCACTCAGGGTAGAGCGCTGGTTTCCACCCTCGTCGCCATTGCCATTGCCACCATTGTTGTTCTGGTTGGCGTGGGCAGCAGCAAGTTGCTGCAGGGCGGCGAGATGAGCTTGACGCTCTTCCCGGGCAGCTTGGCGATCCTCCATGATGATCGCAAGCAGTTGAGCAGCGGTGGGTTCCGGCGGTGGTGGTGGTGTCGCGTGCTGGTTGTGGCGAGTGTTCGTCATCCTGGAATAGATACGATATAAGAGGCAAGGCAAAAAGGCTTTGGCTAACGATGAAGTCACAAAGGGGGTGGTTGATGAAACACTAGTCAAACAAGACCATCACATTTATTCAACACAATCATCACATCAAGGAGTTCACACATCAAGCTTACAACATCCTACTACACCTAATGTACATACAACATGGTTTCTCTAGGAACCAACACATAAACTCTACTCGCATAGGGGGTCGACACAGTCCTAAGGTAGTGCTCTCGTCGCTCAACTACTGAGGTGGAACCTCAGGCTCGACGATCTCAACGTCTGAGTCGTAGGGTGGCTCCTCGGGATCCTCCTCCTCGAGAACTGGCTCAGACGGCTCCTCCTCCTCGTCAACTAACTCCTCCTCGTCGTCCTCCTCCTCATAGTCCATCTCCTCTAAGTAGTCCTCATCATCGCTGATGAAGGCACTGTTCTCCTTGCGGAGATCCTCGCCCTCCTCCTCCATCTCGTTCGCCTGCTGCTCCATCTCGTCTATCATCTCGTTCTGCTCTGCTATCTTGCGGAGCCTGACGATAGTCCTCCTCTGACGGGCCAGCTTCAGGCGGAGATTGTCATTCTCCCACTTCAGCTGGGTCTCACGGACTCGGGCATCGTCGAGGGAGCTACGCTGGAAGTGAACCTTGAGTCTAGCATCGCGCAGGTTCTCCTGGGTGTCGTGAAGTAGCACCTCCATGTCGGTGATGTACTCGCCGAAGAGAGTGTGCTGCGCGGGGTAGGTGGGGTTTCCTCTCGTCACGCCTCCCGAAGTACTGGAAACGAGTGCCAACCAGCTCGTCCTTGTGCTCCTCACAAAGGCGGGCTAGCAGCCTCTGCATAACTCGGGTCAGACCGTCAACCCAAGTAGTGTCCATCGTGGAGTAGACCAAGTCCTTGGAGCGGGGTGGCTGAATCCTGCCTCGGACGGACGACTTGATGAGCCAGGACAGGTTCCCATCACCGAGGGAATCGACCTGAGTTCCCTCAAACTCTGGAACAGGGCGTCCCAAAGTCTGGCTCAACTCGTACAAGTCCTGCTCGAACATCAGCAGGCCGTCCTTCCTAACTTGGACGAACTCGGTGACGTTGGGTGCCATCTACAAGTTTAAGCAAAATTTTAAGTTAGTTAAGTGACATGAGTATCAAATGTAAACTTAATGGAGTAACAAGTGTGCAAAATTTTAAGGGTTCAAGAAAAGACAACTCTTAATGAGTATAAGGTTTTTACATAAATGGAAGGGTTGGGGGAGATAAGAAATTTTCGAAAATACTCCACTTCCTTGTTTTAGAATTAATTTTTGTAACTCCTAACTAACGCCCATTTAACTAAGGTCTCCTAAAGTCAGGATGGCTCTGATACCAGCTCTGTGGGGACCCCGGACTAGCCGTCCGAAATACCCGATTATGCTTAACACAACGATCCCGTGATCAGTATGTCGTTGCACATAATCCGAACTGAATATCAAAGTTTACATCCATACAATACCGAGTTTCAAGTCTTACACACATGGCCATACTGGCCTAATTATACATAGGTGCCTTCAAGGGCCAAATCATCTTTATTCAGCGGAAGCTACGGTAGTAGGGCTAATCCACTCAAACAACACCCGACAGGCAGCTGACTTATGAAGATCTAGTTTGCATAGACGTCGCCGAACTCCTCTTCAACGTAGGGCTCCTCGAAATCTGGCTAAGACAATAGCCAGGGACGAAACCAATATGAGTACATTTGATTGTACTCGCAAACTACCCCAACTAGAGTAAGCACTAGTTTTAGTTTGAAAACTTTTACTTAGCTTTGAAACATCTTAAAAGAAAGCCTTTTCTGAAAAGGGGTAAGAAGAAATTTTTACAACTATCCTTTAAGAAGACATCATTTTAGCTGTTTCCCCGAAACTCCTCCGGTATCCAACCACATCCAATCATGGTTCCCAAACCCATCACAACCTCGTACCAACTCATTGGTACAGGTATGCAACCTTTTCCACTTCATTTTCCTTTCAAAACTCAATATTTTATAAAACTTGCACATGGTCTTAAGACAGCCTCCCAACTGTCCATATCCGAGGACTCGGCTATTCGAATAGTTTTACCCTCTGCAGAGGTAGCACGCTTTTCCCACACCCATCCGGTCACTCATCGTGTCAGCCACGTCCCGCCATACCAGAGGTATGCGAAGTTGAGTTCCCGGCCATAGCCTGTCCTTTGCTCATGCTAGTATAGGACCCTGCCTCTACGACACTTTCCATCGACACTTAAATCCTCAGAAACTAAGTGTGAGGACTCGTAGTTCTGTCCGGCGGACCCAAGGGAGCCCTTCAATCCTCTTCCTCCGACACGTTCATACCGGCTTCCGGTAGACTTCAATGAAGAGGACCCAGGTCAGGGGGTAGGTCCTCAGACCATCCCCTCATGGAACGAGGTTATCCTCGTTATTGAGGCATCCAGTACTAACACGAGCAAATTATATGACTACGCCCTTGCCCATATGTGGGTAAATGTGGTCGCACCGGTTATTGGTTGGTCGCCATAGTGTTAGGACACAATGTGCACTTTTCCAAAACAACACCACCATTCTCCCTTAAACCGACCTTTCGGCATTTCACCTTCATCCAAGTACCTTCAAAGGAGTTTTGAAAAACATTGTTTTTCCCAACTTATAGTTTTAAATAACTACTTTATACTTCTACATAAGGTGGCAAAATAGTTTTCAGGTATTTTGCAAAAGGGATTTTTCTAAAATCATTGATTCCTTGGAATAACTCTTGAGACTAAAATAGATGTATATAAATGCAAGCTCAGTGAAGTAGCTTGCCTTGTTCAACACAGTGGTACTGGTCCTGATCTTCGGGTTCAACGAAACCTCCTTCTTCGATAAATCCGTCAACGGTATCGTCTAAACGTTAACAAGCAAGACAAACAATTACTACTCTAACTCAAGCATCATCACATCATTACAATCACAAATGCTATAATTAGCTACTGCACACATCAAGCAACACAAGGTGGTTTTAATTTAATTGAATTAATCTTTATTTAATTGTTTTCAAACTAAGGCAGAAACTAGTTGTACACCAATTAATTCACCATTTAATCTATGTTGGTCACAAAATTTCAAACTAAATTCTATGGATAGCTACTGATGTGTAGAAGATCACCCAATTGGATTGGGGTCATTTGGAGTTACCAAACTCCCTACACATTGTTTTAGTTCAGAAGGTTTTAATCAAGTTTTAGCTACCAAAAATTAGGTTGCTCCAAAAATTAAATCCTTTTAGGGACAACTAACCTTGGTTGTGTGACCTAACAAAATTGGTTTTAGTTTAATTGGACCTACTATTAAATCACACTAATTGGTTTAGTGCAGAAGGGTGCACTGAAGTTCAACCAAAGGCTAAGGAGTTTACACTACTCAATTAATTCTACCAAAATTTGGGGAGCTAAAGGATCCTAATACAAAGCTACCAAAATTGGTTTCAGTTATTTGGACTATATAACTCCAGAAACAAATGGTTTGGTGTTTCAAACCTTCTGGAGCATTTTTACAATACATTTTTATTATTAATTAAATGAGATGAGACCACTTTGGTGAGTTAAGAATTTTATAAGCTTTCCAGAACATTTTGACTTGATTTATTTGGATTTATATAACTCGAGATATTGAATTTCAAAGTGGTGTCCAGTACTGAAATTCAGAGGAGATTTAAATTCTAAAACCCTAATTTACTGGATAATGTTGAGATCCCTGACGGGTGGGGTCCGCTCGTCAGTGACTCAACGGAAAACGTCTCGCGCGCGATTTAAGTTTAAAACGCTGACGGGTGGGGTCCACCAGTCAGTGTCTAATTAAACGAACCGGTACGTAGCCGTTGATTTCTAATCCTACGGCTAAGGAGCGATGACAACGGCGACGACCATTTCCTGGTGGCGCCGGGCTCCGGCGACGGCGAGGTGGTTCAAGGGCTCACCTAGGGGGCTCGGTTGGAAGCGGCGAGGACGTGGATCGACGGCGGAGGGAGTGGGGAAGCTCTGGGGTGAGTCGTGCGTGCTGGGACGGCTTCACTCGACGGCGGCGTGTTCTGCTCCTCCTCCGCGGCCGTGCTCCAACTCCGGTGAGTCCTCCGCGGCGCTGCTGTGCACGAAACACGGGCAAAACGCGGCGGGTGAGCTAGGGTGTAATGGTGATACGGATGCGGGGCAAAGAAGAGAGGGGGAGAGAGTGGCACGGCTCGGCCGTGATCGATGCCCACCTTCTGCTCCGGCGAGGTGCAGAGCACGGGCTAGGGCAGAAGTGCTTCCGCGGCTGCGAATCCGCCCTCCTGGCGGTGTACTGGGGTGAGTGGAGTGGAGTGGTGGCCGTGAGGTGGTGTGGAGAGGTGGTGAGGCTCGGGTGGCCTTTTATTGGCGAGCTCGGGCTCGTCGTGAACGCGGTGCAGGGATGGGGCTGGGGAGTGGGAGAGCTTGCCATTGGCGCGGAGCTGGTGCAGGTACGGCGTAGTGCGGTGGCAAATGGGGAGGGGTGCGGTGGTGTTCCTCGCTGACCCTGGTAGGGGTGGCGTCGCGCGGCGCGCTCTGGCCGTGGCATGGCGAGGATGCACGCAAGGGGTGGGGTGTGCTGCGGTGCTTGGGTCACCTCGAGCAGGTGCAGAGGGGAGAGGTGGTGTGTCGAGCAGAGCGTGGCGTCGCGTCGCTGCCTCCTCTGCTTCCTCCACAGGGCGATTCCGGACGGCAGCGCGTGGCATCGCGTCGCGGACGGTGAGCACGCCAGCGAGCTCTGCAGCGCTTGGGTCACGTCGACCAGAGGCAGAGGGAAGAGGGAGGGGTGTCGAGCATGGCGCGGCGTCGCCTCTGCGTCGCGTCCTTGCCCACCACGGGGACGACCCGTGCGGCAGTGCGCCACGGGCGGCATCGGCGTGGCGCATGCCACACTCCACCTCCGGGTCAATGAACTCGTTTCCTTCGCAATCATTCACGTGTGTGAGGTGAGAGGAAGGAGTGGGAGCTACTGGAGTGATCGATTTCACCGAATCGAGTTCGAATTTTTGGATTGAATTCGGTTTAGGGAAGAACACCGTGGTGATCAGCAGGTGTTCGACCTTATTCCTGAACCAAATCCAAAATTGGATTTTCTGAAATTTATTTTCATAGTTTGTTTCAAAATGATTTGTCAAGGTTTGTGGTACCACTGGGTATTTATTTTGGAAGTGTAGCTTGGTGATCTTGATGATTTCCAAAGTTAAAGAAACATTTGGAAATTTTGAAAATGGAATTTTGAATATAATTTGAAATAAAGAGGGGGAAAAGTATTAGGATAAAATGAGAGGGATCAAGATTTCTCCACTGAATTTTTGTTTGGAAGAAAACTTGAATTCTCACTTGGAGATTTAGGGTGACACTTGTCACATTATTTTAGGGTTTTTGGCACTTCTTTTATTTCTTTTCTTTTCTTCAATTTTTTTTTAGAGCAACAACAAATCAAACAACCATAATCAAACAAACACACAAAAGTTTTTGTTGACCCACATTTTTGACTAATAAAGCTGGGTTACAATTTTGGGATGTTACAGATCCTTCCCCCCTTAGGATAAATCTCGTCCCGAGATTGGCTGGGCTTAGGTGCTAAAGAGGTTGGGAAAATCGCTTCTAAGATAGTCCTCACGTTCCCAAGTGGCTTCCTCTTCAGAGTGGTTAGTCCACTGGACTTTATAAAACTTGATCTTGTTCCTCCGGGTGAGACGGATATCTTTGTCGAGAATTTTGAATGGTCTCTCACGGTAAGTCAGATCATGGTTCTGGTCGATGGAGTGGTGGTCAATGTTCTTGAAGACGTCTGGCTGGTCGGAACTTCAAGACATTTCCGGAGCAGAGAGATGTGGAAAACATCATGAAATTCCGATAATTCTGGGGGTAACTCTAACTGATAGGCTACTTCCCCGCGACGGGCAAGAATCTTAAAAGGTCCAATATATCTGGGTGCCAGCTTTCCCTTGACATGGAAACGTTGCATCCCTTTGAGTGGTGTCACCCGAAGATAGACAAAATCTCCAGGTTGAAAGGTGACGTCACGACGCTTGGATCAGCATAACTTTTCTGACGGGATTGGGCCGTTTTGAGACGCTCACGGATAAGTTGGACTTGCTCCTCGGCTTCACGGAGGGTATCTGGTCCAAACACTTTTCCTTCTCCGGTCTCGGACCAGTTCAAGGGTGTACGGCACTTCTTGTCGTAAAGTGCTTCAAATGGGGCCATTTGCAGGCTGGACTGATAACTATTGTTATAGGAAAACTCTGCAAATGGAAGACAATCTTCCCATTTAGAGCCATAGGCTAGGACACATGCACGAAGCATATCTTCCAGAATCTGGTTTACTCGCTCAGTCTGTCCTCCGGTCTGAGGGTGATAGGCTGTGCTGAATGATAAGTGGGTTCCGAGGGCTTCGTGAAGAGCTTTCCAGAACCGTGAGGTGAACTGCGTGCCTCTGTCAGATACAATTCTCTTAGGCACTCCTGCAGGCTTACTATCGGACATATACAAGTCTGCTAACTGTGATCCAGGTGAGTGGTTTGACGGGATAAAATGGGCAACCTTGGTCAATCGATCAACTATGACCCAGATTGAATCATGGCCTCGGTTGGACCTAGGAAGTCCGGTAATAAAATCCATTCCAATTTCATCCCACTTCCACTCGGGGGTCTTAAGGGGTTGGAGCAATCCTGCAGGGCGCTGGTGCTCTGCTTTGACTCGCTGACAGATATCACACTTGGCCACGAAAGAACCAATCTCTCGCTTCATTCCATGCCACCAAAACTTCTCACGAAGATCTTGGTACATCTTGGTTCCTCCGGGGTGGATCGAGTATGGGGTATCGTGGGCTTCTTTCAGGATCAGACCCTTGAGTTCCTTATCATCGGGCACACATAGGCGTCCTTTGAATTCAGAACTCCTTCAGCATCTACGGCAAAACCAGGTGCTTTGTCGAGGGTAGCTTTTTTTAATTCCCTCGATACTCTCATGACCCTTCTGGGCCTCTTGATTTGGTCCAACAGGGTTGGGGCTAACTCCAGGTTGGCAAGATATCCATGGCTAACCAATTCAAGTCCGAAATCTTCGAACTCCTTAAACAAGGCTGGTTGTTCTGCTTGGATTAGGGTATTCAGGGTGCAGGGCTTCCGGCTTAGGCATCGGCTACCACATTGGCTTTTCCGGGATGGTAATGAATTCCGACATCATAGTCCTTAATCAATTCCATCCACCTTCTCTGCCTCAGATTCAACTCCTTCTGAGTGAAAATGTACTTCAAGCTTTTGTGATCTGTATAGACCTCGCAGCGATGACCCACAAGATAGGGTCGCCATGTTTTCAAAGAAAAACCACAGCTGCTAATTCCAGATCATGGGTTGGGTAATTCTCCTCATGCGGTCGCAACTGTCGAGACAGGTACGACACAACTTTTCCTTCTTGCATCAGAACGCAACCAAGTCCGAGACGTGAAGCATCGCAAAACACGTCGAAACTCTTGGTGACGTCTGGCATGACTAGGATTGGGGCTGAAGTCTCTCTTCTTCAGTTCTTGAAACTATCTTCACACTTCTGGGTCCATTCAAACTTCTTATCCTTTTTCAACAACTGGGTCATGGGTTTGGCTATACTGGAGAATCCTTCAACGAACTTGCGGTAATAACCTGCAGTCCGAGAAACTTCGGATTTCGTTACACTGGTGGGTGATTTCCAGTCTAGAATGGCTTTGATTTTCTCGGGGTCAACAGAGATTCCTCCTGCAGACACAACATGTCCGAGGAATGCCACTTCACTTAGCCAAAATTCACACTTGCTAAGTTTGGCATACAGTTGGTGTTCTCTGAGGGTCTCCAAAACTAGACGCAGATGTTCAGCATGCTCTTCTTCGTCTTGGAGTAGATAAGGATATCGTCAATGAAGACAACCACGAACTTGTCGAGGTACTCCATGAAAATCTTATTCATGAGATTCATGAAATAAGCAGGAGCATTGGTCAAGCCAAAGGACATAACGGTGTATTCAAACAATCCGTATCGGGTGGTGAAGGCGGTCTTGGGAATGTCAGACTCTCGAATCTTCAACTGGTGATAACCTGTCCGAAGATCGATCTTAGAAAAGACTCGGGCTCCGTTCATCTGATCGAACAGATCCTCGATCTTGGGCAGAGGATACTTGTTCTTGATGGTTACATCATTGAGCTTGCGATAATCCACACACAGGCGTGTGGTACCGTCTCTTTTGTCCACGAAGATGATGGGTGATCCCCAAGGTGATGCACTTGGGCGAATCAGACCTTTGCTGAGCTGATCAGCTAACTGCTTCTTCAATTCCACCAGTTCCTTTGGGTTCATCCGGTAGGGTCTCTGGGATATAGGGGCTGTTCCAGGAATAAGTTCAATCACGAACTCAATATCCCGGTCTGGTGGCATACCAGGCAATTCCTCCGGGAAAACATCCTTGAATAGGTGGACAACACGGATCTCATCTAGAGCTGGTCGGGCTATACCTTCATGACAACAGGGTTGAGATGGATTGGCTTGTGATGCATACTCCACTTCGGTTCCTTGGTCTGTGGTGAGAGATACTGCTCTTCTGGCGCAGTCGATACGACCATGATACTTTGCTAACCAATTCATACCCAGAATGATATCTATGCCTTGGGTTCCTAGATGATTAGGTCAGCTGGAAAGTTTTCTCCTTTGATCTCAAGAGAGACGTCGGGCAAAACAGCTTGGTCTCTACTAGGAACTCTGGGGTTTGTATGAGCAGGGGTTTGGACAAGAGACTCCCGACTAGACCTCCCTTAACAACAAACTCCTTGGTAACAAAGGAATGGGTAGCACCAGAATCAAACAGACAGTTGCAGGTACTGAGTTGACAAGGAACGTACCCAGCACAACATCTGGCGCTTCCTGGGCTTCTTCAGTGTTGATGTGGTTCAGACGGCCTCTTGCAACAGCAGCATTGCCACGGGGTGCAGCATTCTTGCCGTTTCCATTTCCATTACGGCCTTGTCCAAGTTGGGTGCTGGTGCATTGGGGCGCTGACGTTCCTCTTGGGATTGGGGCATTCTCGGGAGTAATGACCCTTGTTGCCGCATTCAAAGCAGACAACGCTGGCAGTAGGGTAAAAGTGTGGGTGTTTCCTCCGGGACGATTGTTGCCATTGGGTGGTAGTTGTTGGTGTTGGGCGGGGGACATTGTTGTTGTGGTTGGGACGGTTGGGATAGTTGGGACGTGGAGCTGGGGGTGGTCGATAAACTGGCTTGGGTGCTGGCTGGAAGGTGCGGGTTTCTGGCTGCTGGAACCTTCCTGAATATTCATCCTTCTCTTGCGGCCTTCAAACATGGATTTGCGCTTGGTCTCCAGCTGAATGGCCTTGTCCACTAGTGACTCCAGATCACGGAAGTCATGGACAACCAAGGCACATTGCATCTCATCATGGAGTCCGTTCAGAAAGCGCTCCATCTTCTTCTTTTCCGTGTCGGTATCTTCAGGAGCATACCGAGCAAGATCGGTAAACTCATCCAGATAACCAACCACATCTCTGCCTCCCTGCCTTAGCTTACGGAACTCATCCTTCTTCCTCTCGATAAGACCGCTAAGATGAACTTCTTGCGGAATTTGTCCTTGAACTCCTCCCAGGTAATGACATGAGCTTGCTGGAGGTCTTGGTAGTTTCCCACCAAGCTCTTGCAGGTCCAGCAAGGTAGTGGGTAGCATACAGGACCTTCTCATTCTCTCCTACCGAGGCAACTTCCAGGTGTTTTCAATAGTGCGGATCCAGTCATCTGCTTCCAGGGGATGAAGTCCCTTGGAATAGGTAGGAGGTGTGGTCTTCTGGAAGTCACTCAGGGTAGAGCGCTGGTTTCCACCCTCGTCGCCATTGCCATTGCCACCATTGTGTTCTGGTTGGCGTGGGCAGCAGCAAGTTGCTGCAGGGCGGCGAGATGAGCTTGACGCTCTTCCCGGGCAGCTTGGCGATCCTCCATGATGATCGCAAGCAGTTGAGCAGCGGTGGGTTCGGCGGTGGTGGTGGTGTCGCGTGCTGGTTGTGGCGAGTGTTCGTCATCCTGGAATAGATACGATATAAGAGGCAAGGCAAAAAGGCTTTGGCTAACGATGAAGTCACAAAGGGGGTGGTTGATGAAACACTAGTCAAACAAGACCATCACATTTATTCAACACAATCATCACATCAAGGAGTTCACACATCAAGCTTACAACATCCTACTACACCTAATGTACATACAACATGGTTCTCTAGGAACCAACACATAAACTCTACTCGCATAGGGGGTCGACACAGTCCTAAGGTAGTGCTCTCGTCGCTCAACTACTGAGGTGGAACCTCAGGCTCGACGATCTCAACGTCTGAGTCGTAGGGTGGCTCCTCGGGATCCTCCTCCTCGAGAACTGGCTCAGACGGCTCCTCCTCGTCAACTAACTCCTCCTCGTCGTCCTCCTCCTCATAGTCCATCCTCTAAGTAGTCCTCATCATCACTGATGAAGGCACTGTTCTCCTTGCGGAGATCCTCGCCTCCTCCTCCCTCCTCCATCTCGTTCGCTGCTGCTGCTCCATCTCGTCTATCATCTCGTTCTGCTCTGCTACCGTCTTGCGGAGCCTGACGATAGTCCTCCTCTGACGGGCCAGCTTCAGGCGGAGATTGTCATTCTCCCACTTCAGCTGGGTCTCACGGACTCGGGCATCGTCGAGGGAGCTACGCTGGAAGTGAACCTTGAGTCTAGCATCGCGCAGGTTCTCCTGGGTGTCGTGAAGTAGCACCTCCATGTCGGTGATGTACTCGCCGAAGAGAGTGTGCTGCGCGGGGTAGGTGGGGTTTCCTCTCGTCACGCCTCCCGAAGTACTGGAAACGAGTGCCAACCAGCTCGTCCTTGTGCTCCTCACAAAGGCGGGCTAGCAGCCTCTGCATAACTCGGGTCAGACCGTCAACCCAAGTAGTGTCCATCGTGGAGTAGACCAAGTCCTTGGAGCGGGGTGGCTGAATCCTGCCTCGGACGGACGACTTGATGAGCCAGGACAGGTTCCCATCACCGAGGGAATCGACCTGAGTTCCCTCAAACTCTGGAACAGGGCGTCCCAAAGTCTGGCTCAACTCGTACAAGTCCTGCTCGAACATCAGCAGGCCGTCCTTCCTAACTTGGACGAACTCGGTGACGTTGGGTGCCATCTACAAGTTTAAGCAAAATTTTAAGTTAGTTAAGTGACATGAGTATCAAATGTAAACTTAATGGAGTAACAAGTGTGCAAAATTTTAAGGGTTCAAGAAAAGACAACTCTTAATGAGTATAAGGTTTTTACATAAATGGAAGGGTTGGGGGAGATAAGAAATTTTCGAAAATACTCCACTTCCTTGTTTTAGAATTTTTTTGTAACTCCTAACTAACGCCCATTTAACTAAGGTCTCCTAAAGTCAGGATGGCTCTGATACCAGCTCTGTGGGGACCCCGGACTAGCCGTCCGAAATACCCGATTATGCTTAACACAACGATCCCGTGATCAGTATGTCGTTGCACATAATCCGAACTGAATATCAAAGTTTACATCCATACAATACCGAGTTTCAAGTCTTACACACATGGCCATACTGGCCTAATTATACATAGGTGCCTTCAAGGGCCAAATCATCTTTATTCAGCGGAAGCTACGGTAGTAGGGCTAATCCATCAACAACACCCGACAGGCAGCTGACTTATGAAGATCTAGTTTGCATAGACGTCGCCGAACTCCTCTTCAACGTAGGGTTCCTCGAAATCTGGCTAGACAATAGCCAGGGACGAAACCAATATGAGTACATTTGATGTACTCGCAAACTACCCCAACTAGAGTAAGCACTAGTTTTAGTTTGAAAACTTTTACTTAGCTTTGAAACATCTTAAAGAAAGCCTTTTCTGAAAAGGGGTAAGAAGAAATTTTTACAACTATCCTTTAAGAAGACATCATTTTAGCTGTTTCCCCGAAACTCCTCCGGTATCCAACCACATCCAATCATGGTTCCCAAACCCATCACAACCTCGTACCAACTCATTGGTACAGGTATGCAACCTTTTCCACTTCATTTTCCTTTCAAAACTCAATATTTTATAAAACTTGCACATGGTCTTAGACAGCCTCCCAACTGTCCATATCCGAGGACTCGGCTATTCGAATAGTTTTACCCTCTGCAGAGGTAGCACGCTTTTCCCACACCCATCCGGTCACTCATCGTGTCAGCCACGTCCCGCCATACCAGAGGTATGCGAAGTTGAGTTCCCGGCCATAGCCTGTCCTTTGCTCATGCTAGTATAGGACCCTGCCTCTACGACACTTTCCATCGACACTTAAATCCTCAGAAACTAAGTGTGAGGACTCGTAGTTCTGTCCGGCGGACCCAAGGGAGCCCTTCAATCCTTCTTCCTCCGACACGTTCATACCGGCTTCCGGGTAGACTTCAATGAAGAGGACCCAGGTCAGGGGGTAGGTCCTCAGACCATCCCCTCATGGAACGAGGTTATCCTCGTTATTGAGGCATCCAGTACTAAACACGAGCAAATTATATGACTACGCCCTTGCCCATATGTGGGTAAATGTGGTCGCCCGGTTATTGGTTGGTCGCCATAGTGTTAGGACACAATGTGCACTTTTCCAAAACAACACCACCATTCTCCAACTTAACCGACCTTTCGGCATTTCACCTTCATCCAAGTACCTTCAAAGGAGTTTTGAAAAACATTGTTTTTCCCAACTTATAGTTTTAAATAACTACTTTATACTTCTACATAAGGTGGCAAAATAGTTTTCAGGTATTTTGCAAAAGGGATTTTTCTAAAATCATTGATTCCTTGGAATAACTCTTGAGACTAAAATAGATGTATATAAATGCAAGCTCAGTGAAGTAGCTTGCCTTGTTCAACACAGTGGTACTGGTCCTGATCTTCGGGTTCAACGAAACCTCCTTCTTCGATAAATCCGTCAACGGTATCGTCTAAACGTTAAACAAGCAAGACAAACAATTACTACTCTAACTCAAGCATCATCACATCATTACAATCACAAATGCTATAATTAGCTACTGCACACATCAAGCAACACAAGGTGGTTTTAATTTAATTGAATTAATCTTTATTTAATTGTTTTCAAACTAAGGCAGAAACTAGTTGTACACCAATTAATTCACCATTAATCTATGTTGGTCACAAAATTTCAAACTAAAGTTCTATGGATAGCTACTGATGTGTAGAAGATCACCCAATTGGATTGGGGTCATTTGGGTTACCAAACTCCCTACACATTTGGTTTTAGTTCAGAAGGTTTTTAATCAAGTTTTAGCTACCAAACAAATTAGGTTGCTCCAAAAATTAAATCCTTTTAGGGATAACTAACCTTGGTTGTATGTGACCTAACAAAATTGGTTTTAGTTTAATTGGACCTACTATTAAATCACACTAATTGGTTTAGTGCAGAAGGGTGCACTGAAGTTCAACCAAGGCTAAGGAGTTTACACTACTCAATTAATTCTACCAAAATTTGGGGAGCTAAAGGATCCTAATACAAAGCTCAAATTGTTTCAGTTTATTTGGACTAATACAACTCCAGAAACAAATGGTTTGGTGTTTCAAACTTCTGGAGCATTTTTAACAATACATTTTTATTACTTAATTAAATGAG